>JARYZH020000064.1:971751-2171751 GCA_030021035.2 Notholithocarpus densiflorus | reverse complement strand
AAATTCTAGGTTTTATTTACTTTATGTAGTTGGTTACCTTTTTTTATTTTTATTTTTTATTTTTTTTATTCCTTTTCCTTCTTGTTTAGTAGAATTAATATTGCTAGTTGGGATTGTTTCCTTTTCTGACTAGGATAATAAGTTTGGAATCTTATTTAAAGAATCTAGGGTGTTGTATACAGCTTGTTTGAATAATAAATTTAATGTTGGAGTTTCTTCCTTGAATAGCTTGGTGCGAACTCTAGGCAACCCTAAGTATTGATTCTTAGATTTTTTTATGGGGGAGGCTTTAAGAGATATCTATTTTAATTTAATTCTATTTTATTTTGCAAGTCAATTGTATTTTTATTGGTCAAATGTATTTTATTTTAGGCCTTAGTATTTAATTAGCTTTATTAGTATTTTATTAGAGGCAAGGTTATTTCTATAGTTCAATAATTGGGACCTTTCAAGTCAATTATGAATAGGGTTTTCCCATGTCAATTAGATTTAAGGTTTAGTAGTCTATATAAGGAAAGTATTGTACATCTATGAAGTGACAATTGTTTTGATGAATAAAATTGATTTTGAAATCATCCCAATTGTTTGATGCCGAGTGCCGACTCTAGCCAACCCTAGGTGTTTACTCCAAGAGGTTATCTCTTTTGCTTACTGCTGATTCCAAGTACGCCTTGGTTCTCTATCTTTATTTTCGGGTTCTTTAATTTTCGCATTGCATTATTTTGGCTTGTCTTGCGTCAGTTTTATTTTATCTTGCTTGGTGCTGATTTCCAAGTGAGGCTAGGTCTCAATTTCTAGGTGTATTTAATTTTTTCTGCTCTTGTTGATTCTCAATTCCTTTGAGCACTTGTGCTGCACCAGAGATGGGCTGGTGTTGGATTCTTCAACTTGCTCCATAGAACTGATTATATCATTTTTTGTAACCACTGAAAAATATATATTTCATGAGAATAAGATTTATTTATTTATTATTATTTTTAAACTTGATTTCTTCTGCAGAGTGAGAACGAAGCTTCATGCATGACTTCTGGTGGTGAAGAAGATGATGGCATCAGTGATTGGGAAGATGATGAGGATGATGATGCTTGACATATTAAGTATTTGCTCTGTTCAAGAAGTAGTTGACAGTTCTGTCATTGCTGTTCGCCAATTGAGGTAATCATATTAAGTGTTATCAGATCACTTATACACTTCTCATCCTTAGCGTCGGTCTGTTAGGGGTATATTTTCTTCCTTGGTGTATTAATACTAGAGTAGATGGAAGTCTTCAAGGCCATATATGAACTAATTTAATTTGTCCTTCTTGGCCATATGTTCACACTATGATCCATATCCATTAAAAAAACCGGAGGCTTACGCTGTTTCTATTAAATTTTGGGATTCATTGTGAGTGTCTGGGGTATGTTGGTTCTTAATGAATTCATAACTTGAGTGGAAGGAAGACTTCAAGGCCATGAATGAAATAATTGGATTCTCTTTTATGGACCTGAACATTCACTCTGTATTTAATGTCCAGAAAAAGTGATCTCCGGTTATGTGATCCATTGTGGTCCCAATTTTAGTTTCTCACATGTCCAGTGAATCATTATTGTGCTTCTTGTCTGACCTTTGATCTTTTTGGATCAAAACTGTGTCTGCCTTGTCAGCTGTGGCTAACAAGCTTTTTGTTGAATAAACTGATTTGATCTCATTTTCTCTTTTTCTCCAGTTACATTTCCCCAGCAGGTAATTTGGTGTGGATGGCTTGCAACACAGCATGGGCAAATTTTCTTCTCATGTGCATTGACAGAGAGCTGGCGACTCTCGTACTCATTAACATTTCTCCCTTAATGGAAATTTGCCGTAATTGCTCCAAAGGATTGGAGGTATGCCTGAATATCATATGCATGCAGTATGTCACTTGCACTACTCCATCCGGTGCAGCAAACTAGGCTATATATACTCCCCACCTGTTCTTTTACTATGCTCTTTGTCTAATCATCACTTTTATTATTAGCTCTAGCTGAAGCTTAGTAACAGGTTTCACAAGGTCTGTTTAGCATGAGCCTGCCTTTCATTGGAGGAGCGTAATTTAGCACAATTGTAGTAATGTCCTTGACAGCTATTTCCAAGTCAAATGTATTTCAAATTGTAAAAGCATTTCTGGTGGTAAAAATGTGAAAGATGACCACTATTTCAGCTGTATCTTATTGTCTTTGATGACTAACCTGCTAGAGGTTTTTCCTCTCTGGTTCTCTGATATGATGAAGTAGCTGTAACTTGTACTCCTGACTTGATTTAATATCTTTAAACAGAAGTTTGAAGGGGATTTTGTTGGCATGGAAGAATAGAAGTCTTTCAGCCTTTAATTAAGAATGCACTGAGAGTCAATAAATTAGTTAGATTTTGGTTTTATACAATTGGATAATTATGTATAAGAGAGCTGAATATGCTCTTTTCTGATTGGCCCCTAACATTTGGCTCTTACAATTGAATTAATCTTATAGATTCCACCCTAGCCAACCCAAATGTCTTTCACGGATGTATTCTCCTACTCAATACAACACCTCACATAGCCCATTCCCAAATCACTTTAATAGCTTGAAGGAGAGACGAGTGAACAGGTTCCACTCAATCCTACAAAAAGACACATACACCTCCAGGTTGACGTTTGTGGTTTTGAGCTGGCGTTAGAATACAAATTGCATTAGGCTTATCACCTACTACTGTCTTCTTCAAATGATATTCCATTTCCTTCTCTCAATTTTTCCTGCGTGCGCTTGCGGATATGTGCACTTTCATTGAAACTTATAAAATGATCCACTTGATCAATCTTAGCTATTTCGTTTGGCATATGAGTTGATGAGGTAATTGAGTTATTACCCCCCGGGCGCATGAAACTATGGACACAATCATTTCTACACCCAATTTCACAATTTATTGATTTGTGCAATTATGAGTGATCAGCGTAAAGTGGTGTGTCGCACAAGGCAGAAAATTCAACTACTCACAAATCAGCAAATTGTAAAATTGGGTGTGTGATTAATTGTATCTCTCAAAGTAAGTTATTTTCTTGTCTTTCATTGGCCAAATGGCTTATTCCATGGAGAAGCAAAGATATTTTACATGCATGTATCATGTGTATGGTGAATACATTCACAAAATCTCTCTCTCTCTCTCTCTCTCTCTCTCTCTCTCTATATATATATATATATTATATAAGTACATTAACAAAAATAAGAAGGGTAAAATATTGTGACTACCCATCATGTCAAATAGGCCAAAGACATTTCAAAATTAACCTACTTGGTCCCTAAATACAAACAATGTTAGAGTATTGGTAGTAGATTACCTAAAATAAGGTAAGAGATGAATATGGGTAACCAAAACCAAAAACGCCCAAAAACCTACCCATATTAGCTTACCTATTTTCCTCCCAAGATAGGTTTTAGTTACAGTTGCTCCCTATCTTAGGGAGCCATATTCATTCCCTAAATATTTATTTATTGTTGTTGTGTTGTGATAAAATAAAATGGGTGTTTTGAAAAGTGAGAAGAATAAAAAAAAAAAAATGAATGAAAAAATAATATTAATATTAAATAGGGTTTGTAATAAAGAATTTAATGTGGATGAAAAGAAAAAATGGTTAGCTAAAACAGGAAAAGTAGTTTCTTATTGTAAAATAGAGAGAAATTTTAAGTAACATGCTACCATATTCCCACCGCTTTTAAAATTTACTCCAAAACTAACCGTTATACACAATGTGTTATTACATGTATCTTATAAATGTATCTACCACTTGTGAGAGGATGGAAAATAAATACATATATCGGATGCATAATAGATTTTCTCACAGTAATTTCTTTCCCAAGAGCACAAACTCAGCAGTGGACCCAACAAAAGTTGCTAAGCTTTAGGGATATGGCTTAAGCTCATGTACATCTTATCAAAATTCAAAGCCTGACCGGTCTTTATCACGAGTCATTTTCTTTGTCTAACAAGTTGCAGTTTGAGTAGTTGATATTGCTTTCTACCGTATCATATATAGATTAATAAGACAAGAGATCCCTTTGGACTTTTTAGAGAGTCGAATGGGATAGGAATGCCTCTTCTCCCCTAGTCGTTAAACGCACCACTCCCCTAGTCGAATGTGCCCACCTACACTAGAATATGTGGCGTTTAATGGTTTGCCAAGGAGTGAATGTATAAATTAATGATGGCTACAGAGGAAACTCTAAAAGCGTGTGTTCATTCAATTTTTTAGTGATTTAATAAGATTAATTAAATACAAAGGTAAATTAAAATTTTAAATTTAACTTCCACTAAATCCCATACACTCTCATCTAAAAAAAAAATCCACATTCTCTAAATTTCTAGTTTTTATAGTCTAAAACTATGCATAAAAAATAAGTTTATGAATTAAATAGTAAATAATATCAGATTGACAAGAAATTTGACATATATGTTAAGAATATGCAATTTAATAGTTAGATTTTTAAAATATGAGACAATGTTAAATTTTTTATAGGAAATATAATCCTTGGTTATAACCAAGTTTTGTAACAAACTTTGTCCTTTGCAATGATAACAAAAAATAAAAAAATAAACATTATATTTTTTATTTAAAAAAAAAAAAAAAAAAACTAAAAGCAAAAAGAGTGCGTGAGTATGAAGAGGCTACTAACTCATTAATCATAATGAAAATATAGGAAGTTTCTGATAATTACACAAAATATGCAACCACCATATAAACCCTCTCATTGCTCAGCCAGTTTGCAGAATATTAGGGTTTCTATTTTTGAAGGACTTAATGATCCTTGGTTTATTGTCATCAGTATTGCTTTAAAGAACCAAATTTAGGATGCTCTTGCAAGAAGTCATAAATAAATCATTTTTGTCTTTGGTAAATTTCCCAAGGGCTATAGTCATAGTGATCCTCCTATATGCATTGTGCAAATAGTAATAAGTAATAGAAATCACTTAGAGTTCAACAAAATATCAAGCTAAAAAGTCCCTGACCAAAATTTTGGCTTCCTAAATGGTTCATAAGGTTATTGGTTTGATTCTCAAGTTCAACAAACAAAGCTCCTCCATCTAGAAGAGTCAAGGGCTAGCTCGGAAAATTTATCTTATGAGATGGTCTTATAAGACATCTCCTTTATAATATGTATGAGTCTCACATGTTGTGAGAGAAAGGCGTCATGAGACCATGAGAGCTTCTCTAAGGCTCGATTCGTAGAAGTGTGTCCTGCACTTCACATGACAAAATATGTAAAATGGAAAAGTTAAAGCATCACTTATTTTTTTTCCAAATTATTACATGGCTACTAAAATAATTATCAATACATACTTGTTTAAATATTTAATGATTCATGTGACTTGTTTAAATAATTTCATAAGTTATGTGATTCAATAAAATAAAATAATTAATAAATTGTCTCATAATAGATAGGATAAAATTTCTCCAAATTGGTTTTAAAAAAAAAACTGTCCAAAAGTGAAAATTAATGGCATAACCTTAAGTTAAACATCACTTTCTAGAATGCTATCTTTCGTATAAAGAATAGGCCGATATGGCATATTGCATGGTAGTAAAAATTTTGTTTGAGAGAAGTAAAAAGAAAGTTTAGAGACACAAAAACTTGACATCTATTGATGTGGCAAGTTATTAGTAGTAAGTAAAAAAATGATATTAGTGGCGAGTTCAAATGAGAACCAACAAAAACTTGCCAACTCAATTAGTATGAAAAATGTTGTTAAATTTTTGTGTATGTAGCATTACTCAAAAAACAAAACATCTTAGAAAACATATAATAAACCATCGGTGAAGGTAGTCTAGCACTAGGAAGTCTTTATGACCCATCACACTTGCAATTCAAGGAATTGTGGATTCAAAAGGTGGTAAACCCTATTTGTGCTCTGGTGGTCCCACTCCTTAACACAGTGCAAAAGTTTAAGTAATACCGAACCAGTGAACACTTGAGACCCCTTTTTATGTTTTTTTACCCAAAAAAAAAAAAAAAATTACAACAAACACTTCAATTAAAAAAAGAAAAAAAGAAAAGGCAAGCTTGCCATTGATATTATTTTTTTATTTACTAAAGAACACCTTGCCACATCAACAAATGTCAAGTGTTTTTATTTTTATTTTTAATTTTTTTATCTCTAGACTTTCTTTTTATTTTTTATTTTTTTTTGAAAAACAAAACACAAGGGAAAGGGAAAGTTAAACCTTATTAGACATGTGTGTAGACACACGTGTTTTATACTAAAAACGTGTCATAAATAAACACACGACAACACAACACATATAGGGTCCACTAGTATCAAGACAGACCTTTTAAACTAGTCAAACTTCACTTCAGAATCAGATATTTCTGTGTGCGGCTTCTCAAAAAAAAAAAAGAGATATCTGTGTGCGTATCAATCAGAGTCATTTTGGTAGTTGGGTATTCTGTGGGAAAGAATTGGGGGGAGGAGTGAACAGGAAAATATCTGCAGCATCAACCAGAGCTCAGCTCATACGAGAAAAGCCAAGCAAAACAGTTCCTTTAAAGCTTCCCTCGATCAGGTGGGTACCTTTTTATCCTTTTCTTTTTATTTGATTTGGATGCTGTTAAACTTTAGATGTGCCTTATTTATTTTCATCGTATCCATAGGAACCATAACGTTATCTTATCTGGCTCGCTCGCTCTCTCTGTTTAACATTTGTCATTGCAAAGATGTCGGATAACACACAAAGTAAAATTGTATTTGTAGTGTGAATATAAATTACACTTTGTCTGCATGTAGTTTGCCTAAAAAATATTTTGCTTTAAATATTAGTACTTTAAAGTAAACTCTGCTTGTCTTAAGTTATCTACCTCAGTTAAAAACATGATACATGAGCTACTCGGGCAACTAACAAGAATATCCAATACTGAATGATTTTTACATAAGAAGAGAATACATCATGTTTGTTGAGAGCCATCAAAATCATTGCTTCACATTCACAGCCATTACAACCTTGGTCAACTCATAGAGCAATACTGTGATCAAATTGCCAGCACCAAAAATTTAAACCCAACCCAAAAGACAAGCATTGAGAGGACAGTGAAAGATAAATGAGACAAGTGTACTTAGAGCAGTGAGCTGAACTCTTCATTTCCCATACTTCTTTCTCAATCTTTCCTTGACGAAAGATTGCTGAGGGGCAAATGTTGACATAAGAGAGATGCACACCAGCAGCAAAAAGAGCAGCACCAGAGCCGAAGAATGCCACAGTCATCAACAATTTCTTGGGTGTTGAAGGAAAGCACAGCACCATTTCCTCAATTATCTACGTGCAAAAGGAGAAGATTCAATCAAAGCTAACCAGCTCACATACATAAAACCACAATCTTTCATTGATTGAAAAGAAAATTAGATCTTATAGATCTGAATTTTATAAAACCTAGCTTTTAAATCTTCTTTTCTCTTTATTTTTTAGTTTTTTATGTTTTGAGAGGAGAGGCATAAAATTAATGGTAGCAAAAATACAAATTTACCTCTTGTTTTTAACAGAGGTGGATAATTAGAGAAGTGGGTAAAGTGTCAATTTTTAAACTACTGGTAGGCAAAGTGTAATATATATATATATATATATATATATATTTATATATATATACTTTGATCAATATATTATTTTAGTTCCTAAACTTTACCAAAACTCATTTTTAGTCCCTAAACTATTGAAAAATTCAACTTTTTTATTTTTATTTTTATTTTATCTCTTTGTTATTGAAGATGTTTCACTTCTCGCACTTGAACTTTAAAAAATAAATTAGAACAGTGAAGAGATTTCAAAGCAACACTCCAATCTAGTAAAGTAGGAATAAAGACATAAGACATCTCTCAAAGCATTTTGCATTCCATTCTCACCAAAGACACCACATAATGCAATGTGGCACGACCCTCCAAAAAGCTATATTTTGATATCTACCAAAGGCACCTTACAAAAGCTGCTATAAATTCAAGGACCCTTTGTGGCATTACCCAAAGGAGACTAGACTAACTCCACACCATTGTCCATAACTCATATGCTGTGGGAACGTGAAGTAGAAGTTGGTCCACTAACTCCCCACTCTATTTACACATATAACACTATTTTACAACAATAATACATCTCTTCTGATAGGCCAAGAATGTATTGAGCATTTTGGTAAATTAATCAATTAATTATCCAAATGAATTAATTAGATTCAATTACATGCAGTAAGCGTGGTAGTACAAACAAATCACCAACTAAGTTAAATGCAGCGGAAAGTAAATTTGACATAAGTGATTTGTTTACGAATGGGAAAAACCACCGAGGTGAATTTAAGGTCACTACTCCCGAGAATCCACTATTATCAATCACAAGCGGTGACAAGTAAAAGGAATCCCAGTACTTAATACCAACCTACAGTTGAACTCTTACCCCAATACCCAATTGGACTTGTATTGTAGTGGCAATCTCTCCGTTCAATGCACGAATCCCAGTATGTGACTAACCAATGATGCACAGATCCCAGTACGTAACTAACACACCAACTTGAGGAAGATGTTGGTTGCAAAGTTCTCTAGTTCATCAACGATGAAGATCAGGAAGCTCTTTGGTCACAAAACCCTTGGCGTAAAGACGCAGTAGTTTCTACAGAGAATATGATGAACTAGGGCAATTTCTGTCTTCGGTCACACAATGCATGTAACAACTAGTGCAACAACCTTTGCATTCACTGTGACGGCCTTTAAAATAATTCTTATATATGTCTAGGGTTGTGAGAAAAGAAACCCTACACAAATACTCAAGGATATGCGTGTAATTAGATTTGGAATTTTTGATTTCGTAATTTTCGACAGATACAGCTTCTGTCGAGCTTCTATTGAGTTTCAACATTAAACCTCGATAGAAAGGCTTCTGTCGAGACATCTGTCGAACTTTAATGAACAACACTTCTTCACTTGTTTCTTGGTCAGATTTGCATGGCTTCAATACTAAACTTGAACACTTGTTTCTTGAAGTACTAAACCCATTTTAGATCTACCCAATTACAAGTAAAGTGCGTTTTGTCAAAGGATTAGCCAATTACATAAAATATGTCCCTAACATCTTCCGTAAATTATCAGAAGACAAAATCTTTCCTAGGATAGCAGCCCACAAAAAGAAAGCTATTCTACGAGGAACCTTCAATTGTCTCACCAACTTCCAAGAAAATGACATGCCAATAGTTGAGCAAATGTAAAGGTAGTACCCATGCACCTCAAAACCCCAATTCTTGTCTAGCCTCCATCATAATTTATCAAGTCCCTCTCCTTTCACTGTGGTGGAATAGATCAAATACATAAAAGCAGTCAAAGACTCCAAGTCCCAATCTTGGATTGAGCTAGAGAACTAGATATCCCAATGGAGTATCCCATTAGAAAAATGCATAACCTTGCTATAAGAGACTTCTTATCATGACTAATTCTATATAACTTCGGTAAGGTCTCTTTAAGTGGACAATCATGGCATCACAAATCATGCCAAAATTTTACTCAAGTACCATCACCTATATCGAATTGTATAAACTAAGAAAAGGTCAACTGCTCTTATCTTATGGATTTCCAGAGACTTACACCATGACACCCCTTTTGTACATTAGCCACCCCATTCACTCCCATACTTCACTTCTATGACCCTCCTCCATAGATGATCTCTCTTGGTCCCATATCTCCACAACTATTTTCCTAACAATGCTTGGTTGAATCTTCTCAAGTTCCAAACACCCAATCCTCCAAACTGCAATGGTTCACAAATCTGAGCCCAATTAACCAAATGAAATTTAGGTTCCTCACTAATTCCACTCCATAAGAAATCCCTTTGAAGTTTCTCTATACAGCTAGCCACCTCCACCGGAATGGAAACAATTCAAAGGAAGAAACTGGGCAAACTCGAAAGAATGGTTTTCATCAAAGTTATCTTCCCCCCTTTTATTGGAAATTTACTTTGAAGTTGTGTGTTTTTGTTTGAATTTTACTTTTGATTTGAATTGGAAATCTATTTGATGGAAAGAAAATTTTTTTATTTGAATTTTTTTATTTGAAACAACTTGGTCTCTCTCCCCTTTATGTTATAAGTAGCATGATGGAGGATTTTGTTTCCTTCAAGTGGTATCTGTTTGCTTGGTGACATTAATTCACATTGGATTGGAGGATGAGGTTGAGGCATCAAAACTTATTGAGTGAGTAACTGATAAATCAATATATAAACACATACCTTTAATTTTTTGACAATTTATTATTATTTGGTAAGTAATGATATTTTTATTAGAAAAAGACCACTAAAAGAATTACAAAGAAAATGTATTATATAAAGAAGTGTAGTGAATCTTTCAATTCATCTATGGAATTACTATTGTTAAAACTCCACACATGCATGAGACCAATCAAACAAAGATCTAATAAACAATGCTATTAATTGAGTCACCGAATTTTCAATATCCTCAATATTACAATGATTCCTTTACCTCCACAATTTCCACATAAATCATATAGGGACTATACTCCAAATATCCGATGAATGTTTGTCAACCCAATTGCTCCAACCAAACAAAAGATCAATGACCTTTTCTGGTAACACCCATTGAATCCTAAAAGATCTAAAACAAAACTCCACAAATCACAAGCAACTCATGTCGCTGGAATAGAATGTTTCTTCATTAAGCTGGCATTGGTGTATTTATTTTCATTTTTTGAATTGATGCTAGAGAGGCCTTTTCCACATCCGGACTATGGATTTCAAAGCAACCATACTTCTATAGTTAATGTGAGTTGTCAACCTAGTATTTTGTTCTCGTAATCTGCAGCCACTGCAGGCAGAACTTGTTCTAAATAAATATGTTGCAAAATATATATGCAAGTCCTTTACTAAAATTTTTGTGCTCAGACTCATGGAGTTTAATGCGTTGATTGATTAATATTTTTTGTCACCATGATTTAGTATAACGTTGATCAACACTTCAGGGATGTTGAAGAGAGCTGTAGTGTTGATTTTTGTGGCGTTTCTGGCATGGGCTTATAAGGCAACCCAACCTCCTCCACCCAAGATATGTGGTTCTCCAGATGGTCCCCCTGTTACAGCAACAAGAATCAAACTTAGTGATGGAAGGCATTTGGCATACAAAGAACATGGTGTGCCTAAAGAAACAGCCAAATATAAAATTGTCTATGTCCATGCTTTTGATTTTTGCAGGCATGATGCTGTCATCGCCAAAACACTATCTCCGGTACTTATCCAGTGGTTGTTATATATACATATAAATATGATATTCTTGGACTTGGTATCATTTGAATCAATGGTTGGTTCTTTCAGGAAATCGTTGAAGAGTTGGGGATCTACGTTGTGTCTTTTGACAGACCTGGTTATGGGGAGAGTGATCCTAATCCAAAGCGAACAGTGAAGAGCATGGCTTTGGATATAGAAGAGCTTGCTGATCAATTGGGATTGGGATCAAAATTCTATGTAATTGGTTTCTCAATGGGTGGGCAGGTGCTTTGGAGTTGCCTCAAGTACATTCCTCACAGGTATGATTTACCCTAGCTATATAAATAAAGGGTAGTGTTTGTTACACACACCCATACATACACACAGTTACACAGTAATTTTTTGAACTGAAATCATGAATTGAAGTATGATTTCACACACTGTTGCACACTAATTTTTTGAATTGAAATCTTGAATTGAAGACATGATTTCAAAACTGAAATCATGTTTTCAACTCCCAATTTGAGTTAAAAAATTGTGTGTAATGGTGTGTGTAAGAGCATTTGTGTAACAGGTTTTATCCATAAATAAATGCTAGATAAGAGAATAACAAGAACAGCTGCATTTGCCACTTTATGTGCAGTGCCTTCTCTCTTATGTGTGGGGTACTTGGAACACTAACAGGTTAGCAGGGGCAGGACTATTAGCTCCAGTGGTTAACTACTGGTGGCCGGGTTTTCCTGGAAACTTATCTGGTGAAGTCTACAACCAGCAGCTTTGGCAAGATCAATGGACACTTCGTGTTGCTCACTACACTCCTTGGCTTACCTACTGGTGGAACACTCAAAAATGGTTCCCCTCTCTTAGCGTTGCAGCTCATAGTATGGACATTTTTTCTCCCCAAGACAAAGAACTCATGGCAAAGCTCTCTGACAGAGAAAACTATATGGTTAGCATCTAATTTTCATACAGGTTGCAAGTTCAAAATTTTTATTTCATTAATCCAATTTTCATACTAGGTGCATATATATCTTTATTTTAAGAGTGAAGTTGCAAATTTATCTATAACAAAAATTAGAAAATTAATACTAATTCTGGTTCTTAAAGTCTCTGAAATTGTATGATTATCCTGATCTGTTGTACTATTGAAATGCAAAGCAAAATTTTAAGCTTTTCTGCTGACAAATATGTCTATTAAAGACTACAGAAACGGTTACCTGATTTCTGTACATAATTAGTATTAGAATTTACTGCATACCACAATGATATATTGGTCACAAAAGGCTGTGAAAGGACACCATAAACTTTGAACATCTTATTAATTTCTAAATCTATAGCAATTAGGAGTGAAGGTGTGACTCCTTAATAGCATGTGTTTGGTTAGGCTTTGTTATTTTCTAATTTCATTTTGTGCTTAATGGTTTGAGTTATGATCATAATTTAATATAAGAACATTTAGCTTAACATATTAAAATTTGTTTGGTATTTGTGATGGCTTCAATCGAATAAATAATTGCTGTGGATTGGATAAGATCCCTAGTCACATCAATTTTGCATGCCTGGAGATATTGCTAGGCCACCATTAGAGTAATGTTATGGTTCATACTTCATATTGAGTAAAATTGATAATGGATTTTCATTGAAACTCTACTAACTTATGAGGAATAAAGTTTAGGCTTGAATTAATGACTTAGAGGATTAGTTTATATAGAGTAAAAATGGGAGAACCAAATGCTCTGCACTTGTTCGTTGGGATTGACTTTTGGCCTTCCCTGTAAAGATTTCTTTCGTCTTTTTGCTAAAATTTCATAAAGTACATAGTGACAGTTTTCATTGGGAAATATCTTTGTGTGGTGTGCACTATATCTTTATGTCTCCTCTTATAAACCCCTGAAATTTGGTGTTTTTTCATGGACTTTATGATCCCTAATGACATTCTCTTCATCTTGCAATCGTGGTTGTATTTGTTTATTTTTCCCCCTCGTTTGTTTGGTAATAAAACTAATGGCTGTGAAGGATCTCTAAGAACAAATATAAACAGTAAAAGAATTATGAACATTAAGGACTGAAATGCCACCACATTTTTCTGTAAAAAAAACCAGTTATTTTCCTCCTAAAGTGAGGAAACTTGACTTGAAATAGGGGTTGACTAAATAATTCATAGTGTTTGTTTGGGAATAGCTTATTTAGCTGAAACTGAAAACTTTTTGTTGAAAGTACTGTAAATAAAGCTAAAAGGTAGCTAAAATAGTACCGTAAGACCTATGAATAATACCAAAAAGTGCAATGGGACTCATGAATAGTATAAAAAAAAAGCTAAATAGTAAAAAAAGCTGGCTTTTTAAGCCAATGCCAAATGCACACTTAGTTTAGTTATGCATATTGGTAATTGATTCTACTATGGTAGAGTATTGTAATAACAACCTTGGAATCTAAAAATGCAATGAACATCACTCTTGTATAAAGATGTGCTTGAAAAATTCTGCTGCACCACTTATAGAAACAGAATTTTGAGATAAGATTAGGCTTTCAACTCCTTTTCCCAGCCAAACTTAAGGTTTGATTAACTGATTAAAGCATCTTATACGACAAAAGTTTAAAGGGAGGAAATTTGTGTTATGTTAAGAGGCTTTCTTTTCAGTTCTTTTATTTATTTATTTTTTTCATGTAAATCTACCCTCTCTCTCATTTTTTTATGGGCCAATTGATATGGATTTAAAAGCATATTTTGTTGATACTATAATCAACATATTTCTCAGGTTCAATTTACATGAAGTGCATGAGTTACTAATAGGAAAAAAAAAAAAATTCCTTTAAATGTTCTTATTTTCTAAGAGTGTATTTGTATAAGCTATTGGAACATTGTGTTTTAAGTTTAAAATGAACATTTGTAAAAAAAATGCTCTTTTAAACTCCTAAAACGCCTAATCAAACGGACCCTAAATGTGGCTTCCTCAGGCACAGGTAAGACAGCAAGGAGAATTTGAGTCCCTCCATCGTGACCTGATTGTTGGATTTTCTGCTTGGGAGTTCAGTCCTTTGGATTTGGAAAACCCATTTCCAAACAATGAAGGTTCTGTCCACTTGTGGCATGGAGATGAAGATTGGATTGTGCCTGTTACACTGCAACGATACATTGCCCAACAATTACCATGGATTCACTATCATGAGCTTCCGGGAGCTGGGCACTTTTTCCCATATGCTGATGGAATGGGTGATACTATCATCAAGGCAATTTTGAGATGGGAGAAGTAACCTCAGTGGCAAACCCAGAAAATTTTTCTAAGGAAACAGACTAAATATAACAAAATTCTTAAGTTAAAAATAAAAGGTTGATGAACCCAAATAAGTACTTTATTTCATATATTAGAAACTTAAATAATAATGTTATGTCCTGTACTCTTTCATTGTGATAAAATAATTTATTAATTGGTTCTAAGCCAAACATTCTAATCATCTCTCTTTCTATGTATAGAGTTAAACAATCACTCACAAACTCATTTGATATTCGTGAGTTCTATATTTATATGGCCTAGTTTTAAGATGCGCTCGATGGATTTCAATGGGTTGATTAACTTTAGCGCATTGATTAGCATAATACTTTCATATTGGTGGTCATAATTTAGGATCACATTAAGTAGTAGTTTTTAAGTTTTTGATATATTCTCTCTTAAAATATCCATTAATTATTATGGATGATGTTCCAATAAGTTATCCACATTTTGGAATTTAAAAAAGTTTAAATTACTCACAACACCAAAAAAAAAGTTTATATAGAACAATTCAAACCATTACACAGTTGATTTTGCTCTTTATTATTAGACCAAAACATCAATTGATTTTTTGGTGTAAGCAGATATTAAATCTCAGATCTCTTATTCAACCATTAAAGATTTTACTAGTTAAGTTAATTGGAACCCATAATATAATTATTTTTATTACGGAAACTCAGCCACACTATTATTAATTTATTATATGTAATATATAATTATATAATTAAAGTTATGAACAAATAAATATCCATTCACCTTCAACGACATCTTTGGTGCTGTACAACACTAAAAAAGTAACTTGCTTTTTAACCACACATTCAGCAAGTAGCGTATCATCAAAAAGACAAAAACAAAAACAGTATAGAACAGCTCAAATCAGTGAGATAGCAAGAGAGAGAGAAAGAGAAAGATACCAGTAAATGCCGTCATGGACTGGAGTAGGAGCTTTGGAGCTGAGCAAACGAGTATTGTATTTATGACAAGTATTGTACCATGCATTAGCATTTTTATAAACTGTTGCGTAGAAGGATGCAGTTTTTTTTTTTTTTTTTGGGTAAAAATAAGTTTAGGTGAGAGGAGGCTTCCTCATACTAGGGCTAGGGTAAGCTGCGGGCCTTAGAGAGGACTTATATTGGACTTATAGATCACCCACCAAGGAGGATTGCTAGAAGAGGGACTCGAACCTAAGTCTTTTGGGCGAAGCGTTTGAGTCTTACCAACTGAACCAACCTCCGTTGGCAGTAGAAGTATGCAATTGATACTATAATAAAAGAATTTTTAGCTATTGTGATCTTGACCCCATTTTACCAAGGGCACAAGAATATAAGTACTTTGGGGCTTGTTTTCGAGGGACAACATGTTGCTTAAGCCTCTGGTCATGTTTTCCAATAAATCTAAGAACACAACAATTTTCATATCTATTGAAGAGGGTGAAATGGACTTTTGTCCTTAATTTTTAAACTATACAGCAATTTGTCCCTGTTTTCAAACTATCTAGGTGTATGTCCCTATTTTGGAACTTGATTTTCTGAAAATCGAATTTCCCTTATAACTCGAGTTTTCTTATTACTGATTGGTATTTTGAGTTTTCTTATTAGTGCCGATTAGTAGTAATTGGGAAATTATTAGTACCAATCAATACTAATTGAAATCTGATTAATACCGATCAGTATTAATTGGAACCTAAATAATACCGATCGGCATTAATATGATTTCCCTTCAAAAAAATGCTTAAAAACCGTTATAATTTTTCTGCATGACTTGAATCACATTTTTGGCCCTGCAAACATTGAAATTTGGTTTTCTGTATTTCTGGAAAAGTTGTAGATAATTAAATTTTCTTTCAAAGGCACTAATCCCGAATCAATTGAAATTATGAGCAAAAAGTTATAGACAAAACACCAGACAGGTGCAGAAGATAACTCGAAAATGGTAAAGCCGAGTTATAAGGGGAACTCGATTTTCTAAAAATCGAGTTTCAAAAGAAGGACATGCTGCTATATAGTTTCAAAACAAGGATAAATTGCTGCATAGTTTAAAAATTAAGGGCAAAAGCCCATTTTCCCCTCTATTGAAGTGACATGTTTGATTAGTACTAATAAAAGTGACGTTAATAGTTGTTCCACGTGAAAGTAACGTAACTCAAATTATAATTTTGTCATGTCAAGATATGTGATTAAGAATGTGAAAATTGCTATGCCCCTAGTATTACTAGATGTTTCCAAAGTTCAATACGGAGAAAAGTGTTGGGCTTTATAGTATTGATGTAAAGCTGTCTAATTAGATAAGGGTGAGGTGTGTTAAGACCAAGAGACTCCATTACAGCCTGCCCAAGATTGATTGTCCATTGATGGAATTCCTATGAGCTCCAGTGGGAATCCCGCAAGTGGTTTTTAGACTACTTGGTGCAAAAATGGTTTTTTTTTTTTTTTCATTACAGACTACTTGAGAATTGAATATTGAGACTAATCTGGTTCTACAGGAATATGTTGCTTTGAAAGTATAAATACTTAACCATACTTGTAAATAAGTTTGGATTTGGGTACTCTCATTCCAGAAGACAACTAAATAAAATATCTATTGTCATCTTAACATGTTGGTAAAAGCAATCATCATGGAGTGAATGTTATAAGTTGAAATTCTATCGCTAAAATAAATAAATAAACTGTATTGGAGTTCTAATAATTAAGGGCAATTTCATGGTCACGCATATATATAAATTAAGTTAGAAATTTCATTTCATGAAACTTGTGTTTCATCTGCATGAGTAACTCTTTTTCAGGATAAATAGGGGTCTCTAAGTCTCTTTTATCCAAGCACTTGTGTTCTCATTATACCGAGCATATTTGGTTTTAACTTTTAAGTATGTGCTGCTTTGTTGCCTTCTCTACCAAACATATGTGCTCGAACATGTAGCAGCTTAGGCAATATTTATGTTTCTCTGAATTAAACATTCAGCAGACACTTGCACTTTCCAGCTTTGCATTAGTTTTGTAAATTAAAGGGTCCAGAGGAGTAAATAGGCAGAATCTAGGGGAAGCTTTGAAATCTTAGTATTTCCAAGCTTGCTTTGCATTATTTCTTGACATTCAAAGAATTAAGTACGTGGTTTAATGGTTTCTTTCAATTTTTATTCTCTTAATTTAATCATGTGAATTTATTTTTATTATATCTTTCAATTTAAGGTTCTATCCTCGTTTTTTAATGTGTCCAGTGACATCAAGCTTATTTGGTACCTTCTTGGCAACTTTTTATTCACTATTTACAAGTTGCACATGAGTCCCTCAAGAAAGAAGCTTATTTCAAGCTTTGGCTAGCTTATTTCTGTTACTACTACGGATCCCCCTAAGCTTGTTTTTGGTAAAACAAAAAAAAAAAAAAAAAATCACTACTTTGCAAGTTCCTCTCGCTTTATGCTCACCTTCTGTTTATTGTAGGTTCCACTTTACTTCTATTTTTTTGCTATAGTAATTTCAACACCCAAAAAAAAAAAAAAAAAAAAATCGCCTTATTTTATCTTTTAGGTTTTATGTATAGTAATTTTAGCAAAAAGGTAGATAAATTGTTCCCAAACTGATACAATTGGGCTAAGATTATCAAGTTGAGTAATGTGAATAATGTTGGGCATAAAACAATTTCATCAAGACCAATATTTGAAAACATGTCTCCAACAAGATATTTATAGGCTTGTAACTATGCAACCCAAGAAAGAATCCTAAAAGCATTTTTGCATTTTCCAATCAAGTCAATTAGACATTCAATCAACTCAATCACTTCAATGGGTAGATACATATAAGATGGAGACTACTATCTTTCTCCGACTCTTCCTTACGAAAACGCCATATATATGATTGGAAAAAGAAGGAAAAAAATATCCACATTCTCTAAATTACAACTATTTTCTGTAATAACTTAAAAACATTATATTTTTTTTATTAATAACAAACAAACAAAAAAGAGTATATGCGTGTGAAGAGGCTAGTGACTCATTAATCATAATGAAAATATAGGAAGTTTCTAATCAATTGCGCAGAATATTGTAGTCTGCAACTGATGTTTAGTAGCATCTAATACCAATACATAAGAACAAGGAGCCTCATTTTTTTTTTTTTTTTTTGGAGCAATTTCTAACATAATTAAAGACACTTGAATTCTCAAATTCTGAAAGAGCAAATGCTATATTTTCATTCAATATTAAGTATTAGTCACGCATCCATATTCAATATACACAGCCTGACATGAACCATTAAAGACTTGTGAGTTGGAGAACCATGTACACTAGGCTATCTGAGATGATTCTTGTGTAAGAAAAACTATATCAAGGGAAAAAATAATCATTAAGGCTAAAACTTGAAGGAATGGTTCAATTGTCAGAAGACCTTCTGCTCAAAGAAGATGAGCTAAAAACTTCCTGACCAAGCTCTGTAATCTTGTTAATAAGAAGCATTTGCTCGGTCTCAAGCTGTATCATGTACTCTTCTTGCATATCCTCAATGCTTTCTATCTCACTCAAAGCTGCTGAGAGTTCTTCAAGATTGCCATCCTCAATTAAAGATTGAAACTTGACCAACGTTTGCTTCATCTGATCAGACTCATTTTTAACAAACACAAGTTAGACATAAAAGCATTAAAATTTAAGTCATTCAAACTTATAGTTTCAGGATAATGGGTTTTTATACCTTGGGACACATACAGCATGAATAGACCAAAATGATCATTAATTATCTTAAGATAGTGATATGGACTAATAAGGAAATAGAATACGAAAATAGCGTTACAAATTGAAAATCCAACCATGATAATGAAATTTTGTGTGCTGGGATTGATTCAATAAAGTTGGAGTATGAATCTTGAATCCCTATTAAGAGTTATCAGTCAGAATTATACAGGCTCAAGTTCAGTAAGGTTGAATGAAGCAGATTGGTTTAGATAACGCAATCACATGGGAGAAGACTAATTTGTGATTTTGAACCAAAAGTTGTCAATGACATTTAGTCAAGTGGGAATCTGAGCTCATCTGATCACAATACATGATAGAAAGCGAAATATATATGGTCTAGGAAAAGAAAAATATATCACCTGGCCAGAAATACGATGTGCTCTAGTTAAGGATGGTTCAGAATCTAAACTAGATTTCTTCTGTAGTTCGGGAACTCTTCTCGTAATTTGAATATGAATCTCTCCCCTTTTAACCCCTTGCAGGGGTATCCACTTGTCAGATCTCTGATTCGGAGGCAATCTCTGATATTCTACAACACAATCACCTATACTTGATGTGGGTAGTAAAGCATTGTGGTCTTTTACACACAAAACTAAGGGGCTGCCATCATCAGGGAATTCTAAGGTCTGATTCCACTGGGGATTTAGAGTTTTGTAGATAACCTGTAATGGCACAGCAGTAAGGATTTGAGATAGTGCAATCTCACCAAAAGATTAATTGCAAGTGCACGCAGTTATATGCTTCTTTCATAAGTGATGGTCATCAATGGACATAAAATTACACAATCAATAACCAATTCAGCTTTTCCTCATTAAGACATGCATATAAGCCAAACATCATTTAGTCATGAAATTACAAATAAGTAAAGAAGGGGTGACCAATTGAAACAGTTGAGAACTCATGCTTGTAGTTAGATGCTCAAATGCAAGCAAACTAGAGAGGAATGTACTGTGACTTTTATAAGAAATAAATCAATGGAATATTTTGTAAGGAACAAGTCAAAGGGATATATCTTAAGCAGAAAACTCTCTTTCCAGACCACTGCACCATTGGGGCGAGATGGTATCTCCCCAAATCAAGGGCAGCATATTTAGTATGTAAGTATTTCTAACCATCTCCCAAAAAAAAAAAAAAAAAAAAAAGACAACAACACTCTCTTTTCAGAATTGTGCACTCTTTTATTATGTTTCAGAAACTTGATCATGACAGCTGAACTGGAAAATTAGCTAGCTGTATCATAATTGCAATAAAAATGTGGTTGTCTCAAACCTTTGTTCTTTTCTTCAAGTTCCCATATTGTGCCCTCACATAGGGATCACTTGTCCCTCTGAGATCAGCTGCAACAAGGTCTTTTGCTTCAATGAGAATGAGTTCAATCCAGCCACTACCCGAACCTATGGTTGAACCCTGAAAATTACAAGCAAAGAAAAAGAAGAAAAAAAAAGTGTATCAGAGTAGACACTTTTAATCTGAATAAGTACATATTAGGGGCAAAATTTGCTGAAAAAATTGGCAGGCTAAGCTTGAGTAAAGGTTGTATCCAATGCACAAGACTTCCCCCTCTGCAGGGTCTAGGGAAAGGAGGTTGGTAGCTATCCTCACCCCCAATTTTTAAGAGGCAGATTCTCAAAATCAAATCCAAAATACATCGGTTGGGCAGAGGGCACTTGTCATCGCACCAAGGCCAGAACTTCCGCAGGACAGACCACCCCACTAAGATTATAGTAATTTTTTTTTATTTTAAATGACCAAGCTAACTCAGGACAAACCAAAATTCAATGTCAGCCTTTAATCTTTATATTGAGCAGGCTGAGCAGGCCAGGCCTAAAATTGCAACACCTGGTTCAGGAACATTCACAAGATCATGTCCATACACACACAGACAAACATGCTACATGCTCATACACTTTTCATGTCCTTGTTAAGTTTTTCTTTTCTGTATTTTCATATCTAATTGATTGGGATAATCTCTTTTCATTCTAATAAAAACATACCCTTGATCCGTCGAAGTCGTCAACTCTGACTGCTTCTATTTGAAGCCTTAGCTCTCCTGAATTCACTTTTTCAAGGGGAACCCATACATCCCATATTGACCCCTCCACCAGTCCTTCCAAATTTACTCGTGCGCAACCTATGTGGTCATCTCCAAAGGTGTCTTCATTGTAGCATTTTATTTTAAGATATTCATCGCCTCCTATCTCATCAAATTCAAATTTCTGGTTCCATATGGGATTTAAAGCATGCATAGACTTAGTTTTCTGGAGAGCCTGAAAAGGTCCAAACACATATATGTTACACCAGAAGTAATGCTAGAATGTTCAGGATATTTGACCTCAGTTCATATAACATGAGACTATGAAGAAAAGAGAAACCTACCTTTCCATATTGCAATTTAACATATGGATCACACTTTCCATATTTTTCTTTTGCAATAAGATCTTTTCCTTCCACAACAGTTATATTGATCTTCCTTCCAGTACTTGCCAGAACAGTTGATGTCCCATTGATTGATTGGCGCAAGCTAAGATGATAGCTGTTCAAGCTGTGTGAACCATCCGAGAATTGCCATTCTTTTAAGACAAGTCTCACTGTCAACTGTAAAATTAATTTGAACGAGGGGAAAAAAATAAAAACAAGAACTTATATTTCAAAGAAGCATATTGTAGTGAGAAAACTAAAACAATTAATTATCATCCAAAAAAGAAAAAGAAAAAGAGACATATACCAGTTTAATATGGCAAAGAAACCCTATTCGCTGTTCAAGGTTTAGGTGAACTATTTTTTGGTCCAATAGTTGGTTGAAAACATGAAATATTTTTACAGGACAAGTGTATACAAGTTACAACTGGTCCAAAACATTTCAACTAAAAGCCCCCCCCCCCTTTTTTTTAATAATGTAGGGAACCTTTCTTAAGAAAAGCCCTTTGGACACTCACCTCTAGCCAGTAAGGCAATTGACTCCACCCATCATAACCAGTTGCCAAGTAATCCAAGGGAATTCACCCATGACAGGCTAAGCAGTTTATGCTCATGCCTGGGTCAACTAAAAGCCCTATTAGATCTAGAGTAATCACAAGTACGTTAGACTGCTATTGACTCATGTAACATATGATGAAATAACTTGCTGTAGTCAATATCAATCTGAGATGACAAAGTTCATCAAGTTGTTGGAACATGGGAGACTAATTTTATAAGTAAAAACGCTGATGTGGAAAGAAGGAAGAAGAAAAAATCATGGGACACAAAAATTATAAATATAGGGAAGAGATATGACTTGTCATGAGATTTATTAGTGTTTACCTCCCCTGACTGAGCCCCCTCAAATGGAATAACCATTTCAACTTCTGTTCCACCAAACGCATGCTTGGCTATTACACCAGAGTCGGGTCCTATTGCCCAAAATGTTGTGGAATCATCTGCGACATACTTCATCTGCTCATAGGATACAAGAATTCAACTTTGCTAACATTTTAATGAGTAATTGATATGCATAGTACATATTCTGAGAGTAAACAAGGGTTGAATGGATGGACAATTTTCAGACTATCAGTTGATAACACGTTTGTTAGCAACATGAATAAATTATTGTGGTTGCTCAATTGAAAATGTGATAATTGCATAATTGGTCATGATATGTTATGAATCAGACCTAGCCATTTATTTAAGTCAGGCTACTTAGCAATATAAGGAAACTTATTTTAACATAATATCATTACGGCACAATTCACACTTGATTTTTGACTAGTGTCTCAAGCAAGCCACTGTACATTTAAGGTGCAGAAACCAACTAAATTATACATCAAATAGTGATGGACCATGGCTTTATAATCTGAGACAGTGGCATCAAGAATGCTAGTACCTTAATTTCACAACTTGCTAGATAGTCATACTTCACACTGTTCGGGGTAGACTCATAAAGATGGAATCGAATAATTCCTGTCTCTTCATGTAAAACCATATTGAATGTTGAATTCCATGTGGGACTTGAGCCTAATCTCACATCTGTCCTCCTAGTTAACTCTTCAAGTTCAACTTCCACAAATGTCTGCATATCTTTATCAATATGGAGCTCTTCTAAAGTGCCATTTGTAGAAGAATTTTGCTGCCTTCTCACTGAGTTCCCTCTCAAGTAACTCCGAGAAAGTTTACTCGCTGAAATGACTGTCACATATATGCTACCACCAACAGCCTTCTTCCTTAGGTCTACAGCTGGCAAAGAGTAACAACGGCGGCGAGGTTCAACCATCGTCTTAACCAAGGTGTCAGTGAAAATTTTAACCTGCAAAGAACATATTATCAGATTAAGCTATTATATTTTCCAAAGAGTATAGCCAGAGTCATCATATTGGCCATCTAAGATTTGCTTCAGTATCACTCAGATGCTATTGTTTATTACGCCGGAAGAAACATCGAAACCAAAAAGCACTTCACCAATTTCAGGTGAGTATATACCATATTGACGTGAAAGGAGATATGGTAATAATATTAAAGCATAACATCGGATTACTACCTGTTGTATAACCAGCCTAGTTTCCAGAAAATTGGGTTTTATCAAAAGTAGTAAGCATTTATTAGAATAATGGTTAAATAATTAAAATTATCATTTCTTATCAACCTATACTTTTGGGACAAGTTGTAATTTATCATGGTATCAAAGTAGGTGTTGTTGGGTTCAAACCATGTCTCCACTTTACCTCCCATTTTGGGTCGCACCTAATGGAGAGGGCTTTGGGACCACATGAGGGTGAGTGTTAGAATAATCATGAAATGATTAATTTCACCGTTTTCTATCTGCTTCTATGTTCGGGCCAAGTCTAATTTATCAGCATTCTCCTGCATAGCAATTTCCCAATTTAATTTTAGAAAAATTTCAGTAGTTGTGCTACAAACATTATATAACTGGATCTTTCCAGAACCATTCATGGAAAATAGAAATGCTGTGATTTGAAATGCACTTTTCTACTATCAATACTGCAGAAGCTGCATCAAAACAACTCAATAAACTAATAAACAAGGAAGATACCAGATCAAGATCAACTGAAGCCATCTCACATAAAGAAATACAGTCTAAATTAATTCTTTATGTGATTGAATATGGTCACTTAAGAAACCCACCAGCCAAGAAGAAACACCAGGCAACGCTGTGGCTGGTAGTGATTGGCTTCCACCACTTCCAAAGGCTACTCCAATTCTCACTTCAGGGGTTGACACAAATGAATACAAAATTGCCTTCCCCTCCAGAACTGGCATCAAGAGAAGCTGTAAAATGTAATCCAATGAATGAATAACAATTAGAAACACTGAAACTGTTTTTTCAGAAATACACAACAATCAGTGCCTTTAGAAACTGTAGAACATCGAAATTTCAGAGACACAAAAATCTAAGCAGTCATCAAATCAGGGCAAACCATTCTTTATGAGAGCAAAAAGGACCAAATTAACATTAAAAAGACACAAAAACTGTAATTAAGACGCATCAATGCCATAGCCATTCAACATCTGCCAAGGATATCATGTACAGATGGAATCAACTCTAACTTTAAATACAAGAATCTGAATGCATGCTACATCAGGTAAAAACTCAAAATGTGAAATAAAATGAAGAGAAAAAATCTGTCCAATTTTATTTATAAGGGACAGCCTAAACATCTACAACTTCAAAAATTCAGCCAAAAAAAAAAAATCTACAACTTCAAAAGCTGACTAGAATTAACTTAACTATTCCCTTCATGGGCACCTCACACTTCGTGGTCAATGCGTCAAAGGTTACCTCCAACAAGATATCTATTTTTGGGTTACACAAGTTCCTAGTGGATCTTGAACCCATGACCTTACCATCCACCTTGCTCTTACAAGGAAAGGAGATTCCATTTGAGCTAGAGCTCATTGGCTCCTCCAACACAATCCTTGAACCTCCTCCAGACCAAGATTCACATTCTCACAAACTAAAAAATCAAAATGATCATCCAGTTTCTTTTGCTTTTGTAATATATGATTTGTACTATCCTTTCAAGCTGAGAGAGAGAGAGAGAGAGAGAGAGAGAGAGAGATACTGTACATACATCACCCTTGATATGAAGGTTATTTATAATAATCCGTGCAGTCCCCATTGGCTTGGCCAGCTTAGCATGCAACAAAATGCTCATATCAGTTGTGTCCCAGTCAAAACCCAATCGCATGATTTTCTGTCAACATAAAGATGCTTCATGAAGATCCCAAGAATTTAGCAACAAAATTTCACTGCTTGACTCAAGCAGACAAACCAGCAATCATAACAATAAACCACACTAGGTGACAGCAAGAATATACTGAAATTTTGAACTATTATTATGTAAATTACTTAACCAGGCAATCTGATACTTATGCTGTACCAATTACAGTCATGTCAGACACCAAGGCCAGAGTCTATACATAATTAGAGTGTCATGATTTCTTTCAGGCCACTGAATCAAACATTTCTTATCTGTCTAGGCACGATAGAGTAGCAGGCTTGCAGCTGTGCTTCTGTTTTTGATATTTACTAAAAGAAAATCACCCACTAACATAATATACTATTTTAACTTTTAGATGCCAAGATGACAGTTTCACACCCCAGACAAAAACAAAGGTCCATGTTTACCTTGACAAGTGCAAAGTGAATTGTATCTAAAATTTCAGTAGAGCACATTCTTTTATATTTTTGTTACAACTTGATCCCTTGACCATTTTCAATTCTTTCAAGGTTTATTATTTTGTACTCTTCTTCTCATTCAACACACACACGCACAGACACAGAAAATTTATAGAAGTTTTTAGATAAAACTGGTTGCAGAGAACCATAGTTAGTGACTTGACCAATACATGGCAAGTCAAAAGGCTAATTGCACATCTTAAAAAACCATTTAAACAACTATTTATATACATCACCGGTATGAAATTGAAGAACACAGAGTTTACATGGAGGCATCAGCAGTACTTGATGCTTTATTTGGTAGAAATTATTTAGAGGTTGTTATTTCAGAGATAACGAAGGCTATATGGTAGAAATTCCACTTGGAACCAGTGATGGACTTAAATCAATACTTAAAAATTGCTTACTAGAGATTTTAAATTTTCCTTGGATCTCCTTCTGCATTTGAGGAAACACAAACATACTTACATTAATGTATGTAAAATTTCAAGAAAATAAAATGAAATAAAGAGAACATACACACAAGGCCTAGGTCAGTATCTGATAACTAATTAGGCCAATTCTTCAATCATTTTAACATCCATTATATAGCTAAGCCAACATGGAAGTGCTGAATTTTAAAAGAATGACATAATGGCCAATTCCTTGTTTATAGCAAACACAGAAGCTGATCACTACCAGCTTATAAAATTATGGCAACTCAGACTTGCCTTTAACAATAAAAGCAACAAGCAAGAAGTAAGCAGCATGAGCAAAGCACCTGATAGAACGTTAACAGGAACAAGACATTAAAAAAAAACTAAAAAAGAAAAAATGAAAAAGGATTCTACCTCAAACAATAAAACCTGAAAAAGGATTTCAATCAGGTTGACTAACAAATAAACAGTAGAGAAACAACAAAAGAAATCTTCCTATTTGTAGAAACCTCCTTTCCAAGCTTTTATATTGGATTTCGAAAAAGGCTTGTTCTTGATATAATATCTAACATTCAACATACCCCCCGCCCCCCCCCCCCCCCCCCCCTTCCCAAAAAAAAAAAGTGAACCTTGTCAAAAGAATGGGATACACAAAATTTCAGAACTAAAAATCAGAAACCAAACCTGATCACCCGAAGTTGACCAGCTAGTCCCTTGAAGACCCAGGCTTGGTGGGCTTGAACCCAATGAAAATTCAAGCAATTCAATTTTTTCCTACAGGATAGCTTTTCTTTAGTATAGAGGTAGCATTCGGTTATCATCAGTCCAAAGATATGATTAATGAATGAATTTAAAAGAAAAAGTAGACCACTTACAATAAGCCTTGATTTTCGGTGCTTTAACCGTTTCTGCAAAAGAGTAGATTTTCTAATTAAGTTTATCATTATAAAATGTAATGTATGTATGTACACCAAACTAAGGGGAGATATTCTACTGAAGCACTTATGATATTGGTAACAAGTACGAACACAATTTCTTCCAGCATTAGGTTGCAGTATATCAATTCCAAGGACTTTATGACAACAGAGGAAAAGAGAATATCAGTACTCCTGTCAAGTTGTCAATAATGGAATGGCAACACGGAATCAACTACTCTAATATCCATTTCTGGAGATTTCTTTTCAAACAAATTTATAAAACATTGTAATCCCACTAGTAGGAGGGTCATGGATTAAATCTAAGTTGATCTAGGGGGAAAAAATTTGATCTTGTCATGATCTAAATGCAATAGATCTACTGTAGAAACTATGAATTTATTAAACCATAAAAACATGCAAATACTAGCAAGAAATGAAACATCGAGCAGAGGAGTTGCATAATTTCTGTGTTGAGTGAACAAAAGTGAATCTCAAGTATAATGAAGTACAGGATCTCACCTCAACAATGGATGAGAACCTTATTGAGAGCTTTGGGTTAATGAAGTTAGGCCATACTTCCATCAACAGCCTATTCAACCATTCACAGTGCTCCAACGGTGTTATTGCCTACAAAAATGCAAATGGATAAAAATCGACTTCATAAATCTCAAAGACTCATTGTTCATATAACCAAAAAGAAGCAAATGTGAAGTTACTGAGGTGTTCTGTATGACTCGCTTCCATTTTTCATTCAAGTCTTCGACAAGTATTCGGTGTTGATAAGTCCCATACTGCACACATGAAAGTGACATCTCAGGTTATCACCATGTATGATTTCAAAACTCATTAACCAAAAAACCTAAAGCACATTATGTGTGAAACAATGACAAAGTATAGAGGTCTTTTGAACTGATTAAAATTAATGCATAATTCTGTTAAGCAGAAGCCTATTATAGAACTAGACTTTATTGAATCAAAAGAAGTGGGAAAAAATCACAAATAATTTAAAGAATGTGACAGGTACAGTATGTGAAAAATTAAAACTATAATAAATAAAGGAAATTATAACATAATGGATTTCTATTATGGCAGACAAGCCAAAATCAAAATTATACTCCTAACTTCAAACCCCCAACATAAATAGCTTGGCCAAAAATTTATATAAAAAAAAAAAAGTTTTGAATTGGCAAAAGTACAGCTATATTTTGGTCCTGCACTGATGTTTCAAATGCTACAGCACATGAGTTCCTTAGTTTGTGCTCAAAGATATCTCTAGTATAAAGATAGCATGCTCTAGTTTGTAACAACAATTTAGTTCCCTGGATTATTTTTCCCCCTTTTTCTTTTGGATAGGTAAACAGAATTCATACACTGGTACGGGATTGGATTTATGACTTTATCCTCACCCCTTACATATGGGGGAGGAATGCCAGACAATTGGCAGTTTACATGATGATTATTTTAAAGGAGAAAGAAAGGGTGACATAATGGCACACAACAATTAAAAAGAAAAAGAAATATAAAAAACCTATCAACTCATTTCTATGTTATATGAGTAAACATTTCCGGATTTCCTCATTTTTATAATGGGTGAGATTAGATGACACTAAAACTAATTGAAACTCAGTGCTACTACAAAGGAAACGTAGGATCTTATTGTGTGCAATAATGCTCCTTTCCACAATGAACACAACAATGTAAAAGCTATTTCAACTACATGCCAAAAATGGGTTTGCCACAAATGTGCGTGCGCAGATATATGTGTGTGTGTGTGTGTGTGAGTATGACAAAGGAGAGTACTTAGATTTTCTTCTTATTTGTACATAGTTGTTTTTTTTTTCTTCTGTTTTTCTGTATATATATATTTTTTGTTACTTCATGCGGCTTGTATGAAGTAGCCTTGTTTGATAAAATTTTTCTTACTTATCCAAAAAAAGAGAAGATCTTGTCTTTGTAACTCAATTTTTTATTCAACCATCAATGCAGCACAAATAATGAAAAGAAACAAAGAAAATAATAAAAGGAGAAATATCAATACATGATTATCCACCACCAAAAATTGGTTCAAAGAGTGCTCCCACTTACTGTAATTTTTTTTTGATAGGAAATCTAGTTATTGGATAAACTTCTGCAAGAATGCATACCAGAATAGCTTTCCATATACATACATACATACATATATATAAGTTGTTGCTTGGTGTAAACTCCCATCATTTTTTCTATCTGAGCATACTCAAGGATATCTTCTTCTTTTTTTTTCCTTTTTTTAAATAAGTAACATCTGTCAAAGCATATCTTCTCTCCATCAAAGTTGCCTATTGAATTTGCATAAACTAATAAAAAATAAAATAAACAATAATTTCAATTTCAATTTTGGGTATAATTTTAATTGTTTTTATGTCATAATTAATCAACGGCAAAGGAATGGTTTGGGAGATGCAATGAATTGCATCAGATTTCATAAGGAAGAAATTACATATTCAAGTACAATACTTATACAGATGTGAGATAACCTGCTGTGCAAGGCAAGCTTCAGCCTGAATAAAGAAATATATAAAGCTAATAATAAACTCAACAAGAACTCAGTCAGGAATAGCAGCAGAACTAGATATTATATATTTACATAAAGACACACACACACACCATTAAAAAAAATTCAATTTTAGAAGACTTGTAGAGATATGCAAAAGTTTATTGTAGCAGAATTCTGGGGAAAAGTGCAACACAGAGCAATAAATTTATATTAAAAAAAGCCACATAGATTAGCAATGAAATAAAAGGCCAAATTCACTACTGTTGAGGAGGAAAAGAAATATCACAGTACACTTGAAAAGCTCTAAATTCAACCAAAAAAAAAACTGTTCAAAGTAAGCAACACAGACCAGACAATTTCATTTGCTCATAATTAATTAGTACGCAATAATTACTGAACACAATCATAACTAAAAGTGCTTAAAAAAAGAGCAACATAACAATAAAGTCAGTCAATTTCACTTAAACCAAAACAACACCCAAAAAAAAGTAACAATTTTTTTTTTCAAAAAAAAATTTCAAGGAAAGAATCATGAAAACAAAAGGAGAACTATAAAGAAATTACCTGTCTAGTTGCCCAGACAGCAACAATGAGTGGAACCCAATTGGTAAAAGAGAAAACCCATCTCTCAATAGCCCAAGCAATCAATATTAGAGGAATCAATAACGGAATTAGAGGCATCTCTTGTATGATACGGTTCACAAACTCCACAACCTCATCAAAACTCAAAGCTCTCTTTTTCCACCTACCCATTTGAGAAAGCACCCAGCTGAACCAGTTTCTGGCCTCTCTATATCCTTACATACAACAAAAAATAGGTGTACATACCTCCATGGTTATGTCAAAAAAATGATTCCCATGTAAAACAAGAACTCCTTGTCAAAAGGGTCAGAAAATGAATTATCCAGAAATATTAAAATTTCCGGGAAAGTGGTGGAATAAATATAATATGTTTTGTTTTTGTCAGTTAAAGAAGCCAAAGGCCCCAAAGAGGAAAAGGTGAAATAAGCTGAGAGAGACAGAGACATTGGAAAAGTACGTTATTTATACAAAACAAAAAACAAAGGAAAAGGAAAGTCTAAAAGTCATCGATAAACTCAGAAAAATTTAACTTTATATTTTAGAGTCTGGAAAGATTTGTCGTTTTTGTGTGAAGGACGGTATTGTTGGCCGTATTATTGCAAAAATACCTGTACTTTCCTTCGTACTAGTATTTTAATAGTTTTTATAGTAAAATAATATTTTCATCCCTAAATTTTATTAAAAGTTTATTTTTTATTTTTAAACTTTTAAAAAGTTCATTTATTTTAAGATATTAAAAATATTTGACATTCTATTCTTAAATTTTAAAAACGATCTTTTTTATTCTTGAACTATTGAATTTTTTTTTTTTTTTTTCATCTCATCTTTTAATTTTTTTATAAAATATTTATCAAAATAGTCTATATTTCCAAGTTTAAGTTACACTTTTCCATTCTAATTTTTCATATTGATGTAAGAATGCTAAATTGTTTGAGAACCTTATTATGACCAAAGGAAAGGGGTGTATGTATAGAAATTCAGTATTTTATTTACAGTTGCATGATATTCAAAAACTTTTTTTGAAATGTACTAAGTGTGAATGTTTATACAAGATATGGTCAGATTCAATGAGGTGAATAGCCATTAGGGATCATAGGAACTTGTTAGCTTGATTTTATCAATCATATTGATTTGGTGGTGCAAGCTGTAGTGGAGATTTTCTGCTGAAATTTTTGTTTTGATGTGGCAAGAACTTAAGTTAGAAAATTTTTTTTTTTTTAATATGAAAGTTTCTAATATTATTGTAGATGTTAGACCCTCTTTTTTTTAGTTAATGCTTAATACAGGTTGGATCTTAATTTGATGGCCTCGACTATATGTTGTTGGTTGGAGTCCAAGAATTAAACTCTCCAAAGTTTATCAATCACTTTGTCAACTTTGTAAAAATAAAAGCATTATGCATTGAATACAACCTTAAAAGTTTATATTATTGTATTGTCATTCAATTTTTTAAATTAAAAAAAAAGGCCAATTAGTTAAACTTCTTTTTCTATAAAGTATTAGCAAAACATTTTCAATTTTTTCCTATTCTTTTAGAGCTTAAATTTTTGAGAAGAAGAAAAAATCCTATTAGATGAGACCACCTAGTTTTTGTTTTTAAAGGAAATAATTAAAAAAAAAAAGGACTTAAATGAGATCGACAGTCCCAAAAATTAGCCATCCATCGATAAAATGTGTGCATAAAATTTTATCACATCATCAATAATTCAAACAATCATTGATCAGTGTGTGTATATATATATGTGTGTGTGTATAAAAGAATTTCACAACAAAGTTATCCTAAGAATTTTAGAAGATTTTAATTCTTATTGGGTATTCACCCATGTAACAACTATTATTCTATATACTTGGTGTATTACGCCTCCCTTTCACATAAGAGTAGGCCCTATGTGTGGGGCACACGAATAGGACTATCCTAATGTGAGATAATGTTGTAATTTATTAGGTGCACTAAATAATTTCACCTTCATAATCTTCTTAGAAGTTGCCTAAAAGATCTAAGCTCCTAAAGGAGCAATAATAGTTTACTTCTATTTTAATTAATATTTATACACTTTTTTTCCCTCAAGTTGGTAGATCAAGAAATGAGTGGATGATTTGTGGATTCTAGTTAGCTCAACCACTAAACTCTTTTGTCGTCGAGTAACTAGAGATTTGAGATCTATCTTATCTTAAAGGGAAAAAAAAAAAGTTGATGATGCTTACAAATATTAGTCCATCTCTCAAAAAGGATACTTTTGTAATCACACATACTTGATGGATTCATACACTTTCTTTTTTCTTCAAAGTAATAGAATAAAGGTGATGTGTGGATAAATTGTATTGGTTTAAGGTCCACCTTAAAAGGAGTAGTGTGATAATTACACACACTTGGTAGGTCTTAAAAATTTACAATCTCATTTTTCATTCTATTCCCAAAAAAGGAAAGATTTAATTGTAGTGGTACACTCATCCTTAGGCCAAAGGCTTATAAGGCATGAGTGGGAGGTGTCTTTCCCCGATGTAGGATTGAGCAAATCCGTGAGGGTGGCATCGGTCTCCTCGACCCATTCCCAAAGCAGACAATTCCATTCTTGGGGTTAGAGATTCGTTCCTCCCACAAAAAGGCGCCTTTTGGGGTTTAAGGGGAAACCCCCACCTTCCCCCTCTTCCTTTAGCGCTGGGCCGAAGTAGAGGAGTGCCATCAAGCAGCATACGAAGTGTAGATGCTAGTAGTGGTACACTTATTCTTAGGCCAAAGGCTTATAAGGCATAAGTGGGAGGCGTCTCTCCTCGATGTGAGATTGAACAAATTCGTGGGGGTGACATTGGTCTCCTTGGCCAATTCCCAAAGCGAACAATTCCTTTCTTGGGGTCTGAGACAAATCTCCCTCCCACAGAAATCATTAAACATTTTTAATATAAAAGCTTTGTTTTTAAATATAGAAATTTTATAATATCTCAGAGGTTAGATTTTAATGTAAATCTTGAGATGGTAAGTACACTTTATGTAAGTGATAAGTTGTTGGTTCAAGTTCAAAGATTAAACTCTCTAAAGTTGGTGATAAGGATGTCTATCAATTATTGTAATTGGGTTTGAGTTGGAGAAATAAACTCCGTAAAAATTAGAAGTAAAGATGTCTATCAATCTTTTATTTCAGTTTTGTAAAAGTAGATTCTAAAAAAAAAAAAAAAAAAAAAATCTAAAATAAAACAAAATTGTAAAAGTTTTTTTTTCTTGGAGAAGAAAATTGTAAAAGTACGATCCTCATTTGCATTGCATGCCAACTTTAAAAGTTTATATTATTGTATTGTAATTTAATTTGTCATATAATCCAACCTTGGTTTTCCATAAGGAAGTAGCAAAACATTTACAGATATTTTTTTTTTTTTTTTTTTTGGGTGGAACTTAACTTTTTGAGAAGAAGACAAAATCTTTTTTGGTTAGAACTTAGAAGAAGAAAGACAGTGTTGCCTTCGTTCCAATGACGGCAGCTTCAGAACCAATAAACATAGATAAGAATTAGAAGGGATCACCTAGCAAATAAAAAGGAAAAAACAAAAAAACAAAAACAAAAACAAAAGAGTTGATGTGTGTTAGTGCATGGTTATTGTCTTCACTCACCTAAACTCTGTCATAGAGGGTATAGGATTGCTCGAGCATTTGTTATTACTCGAACTTATAACTCTCTCATTCACATGAACTATGTCATACATAGTGTGAAATTGCTTGAGCAATAGTGGGAACTCAAACTAATAATTTTTACACTTGTGAATATAACGAGTCACAACAACTTTCTACTACAAAAGCGATGAGCTCATGTGGTATTTTTTTTTTCTCGAATACTAATCCATCTACAACTTGGGAGCACATATATGTGGCTAGAGCATAGCCAGGTGTGGGCCACTTGTTCCACATTTGTGGTTGCAATGGTGTGAAACTGTGGAATATCCGAATACGGGTTTGTGAAGAACTGTACGTACTGCGTACCAGTCAGAACTGGCTGGCTAGCTAGTAAATCTTTTAGCAATCCACTTTTAGCATTTAAATCTTTTAGCAATCCACTTTTATGGTGCTATGAGTATGATTGGTTAGTTTATTCACGCGTAAGAATGTGCATATTATATATAATTTGTCTGGTCAATGTTTCGTGCTTCCCTGTCGTGGGCTCACCTTGTTGGACTCGGCGGGTCAAGGAAGGTATGACCGTACAGTCCGAAATCTCGGATCTAGATTTCGTGTCATTCCATTTGGTAACAACTTTCTACTCTTTAAGGTTGTACTCCAAATATCTAGATGAATGTGTTTGTTTTTGCACCACATTGCAAAGCACAACAATGGTCATTCCTTGATAGCCTCTCTCACTTGGATTTCATTTCATTCGGGGAGACACTACTTAGCAAACACTATCGACTATTTTTAATAAAATTTTCAAAGAAAAAAAGTTGTAATTCGATAGTTATAAAGGAGGAATAATTTGAATCGTGAACTTTTTTGTTAGAAACATTAAAAAGTGTTAGTTAAAGTACAAAATCTTGATAAAAAAAAAACAAAAACAAAAGAAAAGCTCCCTTCGATCTTGGGATGTTGTTTTCTGGTTACTAGACTTTGCATTCTCTAAAATCTTTGATTTTACTAGCTAGTGTGAGATCTGTGTAATTTTAGAAGACTTGATTAGTTGAGCTAAATTTGGTTCAAATCATATCTTCAAAGATTGTTATTATGTTTCTTATAAAAAAATTAAATTTGGGACAATAATTTTATCCTATTTTGATATTAATCATTCAAAAAAAATAAAAAATAAAAGGAAAAAGGAAAAGAATGAAGAGTTATTTTTCCCCTAGGTAAAAAGTTTAAACAAATAATACTCATTAGTTCAAAATATGAATTATATCGTAAATCAATTTTTCATTTTTTGTATCGTGTATCATAAGCTACAAAAACAGTACTTTATAAAAAAAAAGTTATATACATATATTAAAGGTATATTTATTATAAAATATTTAATAAAAATAACTTAATAAATCAAATAAAAATACATTTATAACATCCACAGTTAAATTGGTCAAAATCAAAATCAAAAGGGTTAATATATAATATATATATAAGTTAAAATAATTTTTTGCTCATCATATTCATCATCTTTTTAATCAGCTTTATCTCTTCATAGTCCAAGACTCCAAGCCAATGTCAAATTACAAAATCATATCCTCGTTGACTTCGTCTTCTTGGTCATTTTCTTCATCATCATCTCTAACAGTTTCTATCTATTTATGTTCTCTATTTCAATAACTTTTTCTCTACTTTTCTTATTCCCATTCAAGTTTATTTGACCTATAATCATAATAACAAAAAAAAAAAAAAAAGGTTCTATTGTCATTCAATCAATAGTTTATTTACAATATAGAAAAGAAATTTGCACTTTCACATAAACTATACATGTCTTTCTTTTGCAAGGAGATGAAAAAAGAAAACGTCATTGGTACGTCATTTTATCGGGCTTAGTTGAGTAGCCCAATAATTGTATAAAAGCAAGCTCAACAACTTATTGGATTCATGTCAAAGTATAAAATTTAGCAAAAACGCACATGTTTATATATAGTTTAATACATATGATTCATATAATACAATATAATATAATACGATCCATATAATACGTACTTATTTATCGTATGATTCATGAGTATAACCAATACATATCTATGATACAATTTTTTTTTTTTTTTTTTTTTTTTTGGGTTCAATTCGATATAAATTATATGATACTAACAACTGTGATAACACTTATTAAGATTTGAACCCAAGTACTCTGCTTAAAGGAGAGCCCAACATGCTAGCATGATGATTGGAAAATTAACATTTGAAAAAATTGACGATGAGGACCCACCCAGTAAATATTCAAATCATCATTTTCTCTAGAAGTAACATGTAAAGGGATACTCTTTAGGAAAATTATTCTAAAATAATAATAATAATAAAATAAAGGCAAAAATGCACTTTTGGTCCCTACATTTTGGACCGATTCTCAATTTGGTCCCTAAATTGATTTCACTCCTAAGTTAATCCCTGATTTCAGAAAATCGTTTTTATTTTGATCTCTGCCGTCACCCCAATAACAGAAAATGCATACGTGGCAAACAGAATGCACTGTTTGTTGACTAGATGCTGATGTGGCTAATAAAATAATAATAAACAACCACCTCAGCATGCCATGTCATCGTCTAATTTTAAAAAAAATTAATTTATCAATTTAAAAAAAATTAAAAATACATAAAAACAAAATTAAAAACATAAAAATACAGAGTTTCAGATTTGAACGGGAATATACAAGAACTCAAGAACATGAACCCAGATCACAAGAACTCAAGAACACAAAATTCCTGGGCATTCAACATCTTTCCCAGAAAATTTCACCAAACACTGAAAAAATTCACATCTAAAAAGCCGATGCCTAAGATTTTCATCACAACATTTTCTTTCCACCCAAAACCAGAAATTTTCTTATGACACAATCACACACAAACCCAGCCAATTCGGCTCACAATAACAACAAACCCAACCAACCTCATAAATTTTCCTTAAACAATCATTAACATTTTCCCCAGAAAATCAAGATTTTCTTTCAAACCAAACACTAAAATAACTCACATTTAATAAACCGATGCTTAAAATACATACAAAATCCTTATCCTCCACTAAAACCTCCAACAAATCAAACCCATAAACCCAGATGAATCATCAAATCCACATGAAAAAAGACAAACCCAGCAACAAGTGAACAGATCAAAAACCCATCGATCAAGCCACATCAAGCCACTGATCTTGCAATCCGAAACCCACATGAATAGATCAGACCACCAATCAAAAACAATGGCGATGACACCCTCGGCTCGCGAAGAGAATGTGTACATGGTGAAGCTTTCCGAGCAAGCCTAGCGGTACGAGGAGATGATGGAGTTCATGGAGAAGGTCTTGGCAGCAGTGGAGAGCGAGGTGCTCACCGTCGAGGAGCGAAACCATCTCTCCATGGCATACAAGAACAATATCGGCGTGAGGCGAGCATTGTGGCGCATCATCTCCTCGATTGAGCAGAAGGAGGAGAGCCGCGGCAACGAGGACCACGTGTCCATGATCTGGGACTACATATCCAAGATCGAGTCGGAGCTCTCCAACATCTGCGACGGAATCCTCAAGCTCCTTGACACCAGACTCATCCCCTCTGCCGCCACCAGCGACTCCAAGGTCTTCTACCTCAAGATGAAGGGCGAGTGAGCTCTGGCCATGGACAATGGAGAGTGAGAGATTCTATCCATTGAGCGTGAAGAGAGGGAGAGAATTTGAGATTAGTCTTTCAGTGTAGGGATTTTTTTTAAAAGTTGATGAGGTTAAAGAAAAATAAAAACAAAATAAAAAAGAATAAAAAAGATAATGATTTCTGATTTTTTAAGAAATGATTTTAGTTTAAATTAGATTTAAGGTTTTTTTTTTTAAATTAAATTTATTTATTTATTTAAATTTCTGAGTTGGTTTTTTTTTTTTATTAATTTAAATGCTGATGTGTCATTTAAAAAATGCTAAATATAATTTTTTATTATTATTTTATTAGCTACGTTAGCAAATAGTGCATTCCGTTTGCCACTTATGCATTTTCTGTTACTGGAGTAACGGCAGGGACCAAAATAAAAACGATTTTCTGAAATCAAGGACTGACTTAGGAGTGAAATCAATTTAGGGACCAAATTGAGAATCAGTCCAAAATGTAAGGACTAAAAGTACATTTTCGCCTAAAATAAAAAACTACAAGTTTGTCACTTATTTCTTAAATCTCTCTCTCTCTCTCTCTCTCTCTCTCTCTCTCTCTCTTTTTGAGACAAACTCGAAACTGTTTTTCAAATTAACTTCACTCAAACTATTCCTTACATCTCTCTCTCTCTCTTTTTTGGGAGAGAACATTTTCTTATTTCTTCTGCTATTAGATTTCAAACTATGAATTGATTTACACGCTTGAAATCACTTTGAAGCAATAAATATGACTAGTTCGATACAAATCTTAAGAGCACTAAGTGGGTGAAAAATAGAAATATGTGTAAAATTTTATATAGTTTTGTTTGAAAAAACCTACATTAGTTAGTATATAATTATATAAATTTATAAGTAGGCTTGTTCATTGATCTACCAGCACCGACTAAAACTGGTATGACCGCATTGATCCACCCCCCTCAGAGCTCCGCCGAAGGTTTCCGGCACGGTGGTCGACGGTATCTCTTCAGTACCTACGTCGGACCGGTGCGGCCATCGGCGCCGAGATGTGCACACCGCCGAGAACCGAACCGCACCGAGTATGTTTAATATATATATATATATACACACACATACATATACATAATTTTATTTTATTTTTTAAATATATGGCGTGCTAAGCACGCTGTGCTCAGACTCCCAATTTCTTTTCTTTTTTTTTTTGATGAGGACTCTTAATTTTTTTCTCACTTGCGTGCGAAGTCAAAAAAAAAATAACGTTAGTAGGCCTATCAATAAATAAAAAATGTTAGCGTGTGTCAGTCCTAAAGTCTGAATAGTCTCACTCAGGTCTTGTCTAAGTTGTCTTGCATTTAAACAAAAAAAAAAAAAAAAGGGAAAAAAGAAAAAGAAAAAGAAAAACGATGTCGTATTTGGTTAGTGTTTTAAGTCACTGTGTAAGATTTTTTTTTTCTTATTTACTCTCAGCCACACACATGCCCAGTTGTCTAACACTCTAACTTGTCTCTTTCTCTCTTTTTAAGACTTTTGTTCTCAGTCTCTCAATCTCTCAAACTCAACTCACTCCATTACTCAGCTCAGTCAGATAGGTGGTTTGTAATGGGTTTTAATATTTGGGTTTGTAATGGGTTTTGAATCTTTTGATATTTAGATTTGATCTAAGTTTTGATTTGTGGTTTGAATCATTGAGTTTTCTGGGTTTGATTTTGGTTTTAGATATCTCTTCCTCTGTGTGTGTGTGTGATAGACAGGTGGACACCGACCACCACGCCGAATGGAACCGCCACCGATGTTGCCGGAGAACCGTTCCTCAGGCACGGCGGCGGCTTGGGTTTTTAGGAAACCGAAGATTCCGGTGTGGTGCAAAAACGGCCACAAAAACCGGCCACACTGTACCATGTACAGCCCTATTTATAAATTTATATAGTAATCGTGCAAATTTACACTAATATTATTTATTTTGCATTTAATATTTTATTCTTTTTACGTATTCCAAGAATAAAGGAATGTATTTATTGTATATATGAAAAAAATAAAATAATTATTTAAAAATTTAATATTTTAATGAAATAAAGTATAAAATAAATAATCAGACGTATAATATGTTGAAAAATTAGTATATAGAAATTTTTTTTTGCCCCATCTAGAACGACAAACAGTGGAAACCATTTGTCATATTTTCTCGAAGCTACCTATCACTCTCTCGAAAACGAAAAATGGGACAACGTTCGCCACATGCTAATCAACAAAAGTAGTGGTAAGTAGTCAATGCCTCAATGGACCACATCTGCACTATGATCGATCACTCTTATACTGTGTCTGGTAGTTTTCCCAGAGCCACATGGAGTTTCATCATGCCTCAGTGGACACCACACCACTACTGCATTAATAAAATTCCACAACTTTCTTGTGAACAGTTAGATCCTCGATGTAACCAGGGAATATCCCTTGAATGATACTGATGAAAACTAACGATTTTTTTTGTATTTTCTACTCGCATCTCTTTTTAATATTCTTTTCCCAGTACTACAATGGTCAAGCCCTTCATTCTACTATCAGTAGCTAGGGTTTGTGTTTTGTGTTATATCCAAAGTGGCTTGCCAGATAATCACTTAAGGATGAAATTTACATAATCAATGCTGGAAATTTTGTTTGTATTTGAAAAAAATATATAATGGATGGAAATGTCTACAGAATCAGAAAGTGGGAAAGTGAGAGAAAAGAGGTAAGCATTTATAAGATAAATTTCTCAAACATAGGAACAAAAATGGTCAGGGTTACTGGATTTTTTAATTTTTTTTTATACTTGATCTCATCCTTTAATAAGGGTTTGAAATCTTTAAAATCGATTTATGTTGGATTTGGGTTTGTTAAAATAAAAGGATGAGAATAAAATATTTTGAGAGAGAATGAGAAAACAGAAGCTGGAGAATTACATTATTTTTGAGGATTTTAGAAGTTGAGTGCTCTGCTGTTAATGAGTTATCAACTATGGTTTTTTAAAAAGTGATTTTTGGAATTATTTCATGCATTACAAAAAACTTCCAATAAACAGAATTGTCTTAAAAAAATGCACATGAAATCTCAACTTCGCTGAACTTTTTTCCTTCTAGCTTATAATAATGGAATCATGTTTTGTCCTCTTGAATGTACTACAAAAATTAGTTTTGATGGAAGAAAACAAAATCTCATAATAAGAAGCACGATATATGCCGTTTTCCATCATCAACAAAATATCTTGATTGGACTCCAAAAAAAAAAAACAAAATATCTTGGTATGACCCAATTTATCTAACGATGAAGCATAATCGTCCATCTAGTTCCTACAGATTGGTGACTCTATGACTGTCTTCAAAAACTAGTTGGTTTCATGGTATCATCATCACGATTTGCATTTGAGTACGATAGTGAGCGAGGAAGAAAATAAAATTTGAGAATAAAATCGGTCTTCGTTGGGTCGAAATCAAGATCTACAACCATGAAATGGCTTCTTGGATAGAGTTAAGAGTGGCAGGATTTCATATTGGTTAAATGGTGAAGCATTCTATTGGTTGATTGCTTCTCCGAATGTTCTTAACAAGAGTACCTTCTTTGACCTCTCCAATGAAAAATTCCAAAAGTGTAAAATCCTAGTATAACCAAGTAAAAATTGGCACTTTTTTATACTTCTCGATTCTTGGATTCCACAATGTCATTGATTCCACATTATATATGAACGCTACTCCATGACAACAATTGACAATGTTTGGGGTTGGAAGTGGCAACGTAAGAAGTTCCTTTTAAAGTTTTAGACATTATACCTACATAGCCGAGTTCTGCACAAAGTGCATGCATTTTATGAAAGAATTTTCTGGATTGTTATTAGTTTCTTCTAATATATCAATAATTTTTCTTGTAAAAATTTGCAATCTTTAGTATTCTATTTTATAGACAAAAAAAAAAAAAAAAAAAAAATAATAATAATAATAAAAAGTGGTGTACTGATTTGATCACACTATATGTGTTTACAAATTTGAAAATTGCATGATATAGTGACTAATATTGATAGACATGTTTCATTCCTACTCAAGAATGCAAATATCATTTTAATAAAATAAAAATACAGATATCCTTCGATTATTATTTTATACATTCTTGATTGTGTGTTATTAATTTGTTTTTAGTTTATTGGATTTTTTTTAAATTGTTGCAACAAACACTGAATTTGATTCAGAATAATATATTTCTAATCAATTATTTCTTATACAAATCTTAGAATTACATCAAATTTCACTATACTTAAATAATAAATATATACCACTTAAATAATTAATATAACAAAATAATATATTTATCCTATTAAAAATATTTTTAAATACATAGAATAAATACCATGTCAGTGTAAGGAGTTATTTTAGTTAATTCACAAATATTATTTTTTTTTTAATAACTTTTGTGTCAATTGTTGTCAAAACAACTAAATATAAGAAATAATGTCATATTGTAAATTAGTTATTTTATATTGCATGTTAATTTTTTATTAAAACAAGTGTAGAATTATTTTAGTATCCTATTATATTTATATATATATATATATATTAATATATATATATTAAAAGTTAGATCCTACAACTGGGGGATACACAAAATTGACACGTGTCTCTTTAATTGTGAATATGACAATGATAAATGGAAGAGTCTTCAATATTTTGAATGATGCGGATAAATGATTAGGGATGGCAATTTAAACCCGCCCCCATAAGTACTAGCCTCTCCTGCCCTAAATGGACAAATTTTACCCACCCTGTATAGCAAATGAGGCAGGGTTAGGTGTGGACACAAGCGCCCACGATGGTGCATTTGGGTTTCCCCAAAACTGTAGGAAGTATGCCTTGGCCTAGGGTGAACCATGGCGGAGGGTGTAAATGGAGTCGCCACTTAGTTTAGGTCTAAGAACCATAAATATAGTGCCTTTGTGGAAGGACTGATCTTTACCAGAACATGTGTCCGGAGTTTAGGTATGGGGATGGGAAGGTATTAGGCACCCAACCCCACCTGACTCGTAGGTCGACCTCCACTTATTGTATTTCAAATCCTAATCCCATCAAAGGGTCCTTAAATATGTTATTCTAAACTCACACACATTAACATACATCTAACATCCAAACATGGAGAATGTCCCACATTCATCCATAGCATAAAAACCCTACCATTCATCAACATCAAGCATAACCCAAACATCCAATCATAGCATCATGACATCAACCAAGCATGTTCATCATGTTCATCAACCATATCATGCTCATCATCCAAATTAAATGCATGTTTATGTAATTATGCATGACTTACCTCACTTACCTCGCTGCACCACAACACCTATGCATCAATGCATGTTTAAGTTCTCATGAATGTTCATGTGGTTCATCAAAGCATAAATCTTAATTATCAACTCAACAATCAAAGCATGTGAAACATGTTATTCTACTGACCCTAGACCTATGCAAGTGAAAACTAGGCTCAACAAAACCTAAACAGGGGATTAAAACAAAGAAAAATAGATAAAATTACAAGAACCGTATATCTGGGTTTTAGGGCACAAGTATGCGTGCGCATCCTAATTATATGCTTACACATACTTCGAGTATGCGTACGCATGCATAGAGCATGTGCACGCATACATGCCTAGAAACACAATTTTAAAGCTAGTAACAAAACAACAATCAAACAAAACCTAGCATGCTTCTAATATTTAAATCAACCCTTCATTCAAAACATGGTAAGACACATAAAAAAAAAACCAAATAAATCAAATCATATTTCTAAACATGTATAACATATAAATCAAATTAAGAACAACAAGAACACAAGTTATAAAAATCCAAATTAAGGAAGAGCCATGAAGAGAGACTCACCTTGCTTATGGAACACAACTTGGTTGATATTAACTGGCCCTATGGACACAACAGAGGAGTCACCACCTAGTTTTTTGCAATGGCCTAGGAACCATGAATATAGCGTCATTTCGAGGAAGGACCATTGATTTTACTACCAGAGATGTGTTTGGAGTTTAGGTACGTTCTTAAGAAGGTGTTAGGTACCCAAGACCACCCAACCCTAATGTTGGCCTCCCATCATTGTGTCTTATGTCTTAATCTCGATAAAATCATGTTCAACACTTATGTCCTAAACTCACACACACACTAGCATACATCTAAGCATACAACATGGCATCATCATCCCAAAACACATACATATACATCCATAAAGTATAAGAAACCAAACCACACATATACAACCCTAGCATTCATTTAACATGTGAAAACCCTATCATGTCATATATAAGGCAACAACTTAATCATGGCATCAAGTACATCATTTATCAATTAAACACAATGCAACGCAACAACACATGTACATGTTCATCAAACAAAACATAACAACACATATGCATGTTCATGTGAATGTATGACTTACCCTTACTCACCTTGCAACAACTCAGCACCTATGGCATCATGCATGAGCATGTGAATGAATGATCATGGCATTGAAACAAAGAAAATATAAAATAAACCCTAATTCTAACATGTGAGATAAAACAAGCAATTAAACGTGTGAAACATAGACATTGAAAGCATAAACGCATGGGAAAAGAAGCTAAATAAACAAATATGTGAAAGCAGAAATGAAATAACCAAAACAAAAATTAAGGTTTCTAGGTAGCGGCCTGCGCGTGCAAGAATGAGCTTGCATGCGCATAATCAAGCTTGTGTGCGTAGGCAAGATTATGCGTATGCAAGTTCTTGTCTAGATAACCCTAAAAGCACAACCAAGCTTAAAACACTAAATCTAACACCCTAACATGCATTTTAAACACATAAAAAACGTAAACCTAGACTAGAAAAGCATATCAAAACATGTTATAACAAGAAAACAAGACAAACAGAAGAACTAAAAGCATAAAAAGAAAAGAAAAGGAAAAACAAAGTTTGAACTAATACCTTAAAAAAAAGCTCTTCAAGCTTGATTTTGACCGTTCCCCCCAGTCAAATCTGTTAGGACATATATAAATCATGTTAGGAACATATGTTAATATAGAATTGGCTAATCTTTTGACAAAATGCACTTTACTTGTAATTGGGTAGATCTAGGATGTGTTTAATGCTTCAAGGAACAAGGTTTCAAGATTAAGTGTTAAAGCCATGCAAGTCTGTCCAAGAAACAAGTGAAGAAGTGCTGGATTTTAAAACTCGACAGCTAGCTCGACAGTTAGTATCTATTGAGGTTTAAAAAACTGCTGAAGCCCGATACTCGATAGCTATCTTGACAGATAAGCTATTTGTCGAGATTTATGAAAATCAGTTTTTCAGAGCTGATTTCACTTCAATCCGTGAATACATGTTTGTGCTTTCTTTTCTCACAACCCTAAACATATATAATGATTGTTTTAAGGGCCGTCAAAGGTTGCACAAGTGTGAAGCAAAGTTGTGTTCATGCAAATTGTGACCGGAGATAGAATTTGTCCTAGTTTATCTTTCTTTTGAAGAAGCTGCTGTGTTTATACACCGTAGGGTTCTGTAACTAAGGAGATTTGTGATCTTCATCGTGTGATGAACTGAAGAACTTTGTAGCCAACATCTTTCTCAAGTTGATGAGTAAGACGCGTACTGGGATTTGCGCATCGAATTAGTTAGTCACGCACTGTGAGCCGTGCATTACAAGGAGAGATTGTCACTACAGAACAAGTCCAACTGGGTATTGGGGTAAGGGTTCAATGTAGGTTGGTATAAGGTACTGGGATTCCTTTACTTCTAATCGCTTGTTGTGATAATAGTGAATTTTCGGGAGTGGTGAACTTAAAATCATCCGGTGGGGTTTTTGCCGTGTAGGTTTTCCCCATTCGTAAACAAATCACTGTGTCAATTTATTTTCCGCTGCATTTTAACTTAGTTGGTGATTTGTTTATGCTACCACGCGTATTGCATGCTAATTGAATTAATTAATTAACTTGGCTAATTAATTTGTTAATTCATCACTAGAGGTCAATACATTCTTGGCCTATCAAGTGGTATCAGAGCTGGCACACTCTGATTAGGGTTAATCTTTGCTGTGTGATCCATTAACCCCTGTTTGTCATGGATAGAGGACAGTCTCTTATTATACCTCCTTTATTTGATGACACTAACTATGCATACTGGAAAGTACGCATGAGAGTTTTCTTGCAGTCTTTAGATGAGAAGGTATGGCAAGCTGTGGAGATAGGCTGGACCAAGCCTAAGGAAGCGCTGGCTGATTGGGATGATGCTAAGATTAAGGCGGCTAACTTCAACAGCAGGGTATTGAATGCTTTATTCAGTGCAGTCACGAATGAGGAGTTCAAGAAAATATCCTCTACTGAAACTGCTAAGGAAGCATGGACCATTCTCCAGACAACCTATGAAAGAACCAAGGCTGTCAAGGATTCAAAACTTCAAAGGCTTACCACGAGCTTTGAAGAGATTAAGATAGAGAAGGATGAGTCATTTGATGAGTTCTATGCCAAGCTCAAGGACATAGTGAACTCAACATTTAATCTTGGGGAAACCATTCCCGAACCCAAGATTGTTAGAAAGTTGTTTAGATCTCTACCCGAGAGATTTCATGCCAAGATCACCGCGATTGAGGAATCGAAGGATATTGAGAAATTCCTTTGACAGAGTTGGTTGGCAATCTGCAGACCTATGAGTTGGGTTTGACAAGGATAGGGAAATCTGGTAATGGAAAAAGCATGGCATTGAAGGCCAAGAGCAGTGACACTGATGAGTCTTCAGACGATGAAGATTCTAAGATGAAATCCTATATCACTCAGAAATTCAAAAAGTTTATGAAGAATGCCAATGCTAAAGGATTTGACAAAGACCGCAAGCAGTCCAGCTCATCTCAGTTCAAGAAACAGGACAAAGGAAAGAAGGATGCTAGGGATGGCGGTTAGTACACTGTTCCCTTAGGACCAAAATGCTTTGGATGTTAAGGCTTCGGACACATGAAACAAGAGTGCCCTATATATCTCAAGACCATTGGGAAGAGCAAGGCACTTGCTACTACATTGAGTGACACCGAGCCTGGAGATGATTCCGACAATGAAGATGATGGAATCTTAAATGCCTTCACTGCCACTGTAAATCCTACTGAAGGGATTGTTGAAGATGTGAATGAAGAAGAGGACTTGGTGGAGTCTAAATTTGAGAAGATGGATGAACAAGATGACATCCACACAGCCTATGCAAAGTTATACAAGGTCTCAGAAAAGCCGAGAAGTTATATAGGTTGGCCACCAAGAAGCTCAGTGATGTGGCGCTTGAACGGGAAGAAATCTCCACGAAGTTTAATGAAGCCAATCAGACTATTGGAGTACTGAAATTTGAGAATAATTTCTTGGCTGAGAAGACTAAGAAACTTGAGGCAGAACTGTTCCAAGTCAGAGCTCAATTGGAAAGGACTTCAAGTGCAAAGCTTGATGAGATGCTCAGTCTTCAGAAATCTGCTTCCGATCGAATAGGTTTAGGGTATGATTTCTCCTCTCCTAGTATTGCTTCTGCTAGTACTACTATTTTTGTTTCTCCTACTAATAATGTTGAATCTGAAAACAATGATTTGAAAAATGTGTTAGCTAGTGAGAACATAGACAAGGGTAAATCTATCTTAGGAGCACCCCTTAAGCTTGATAAGAAAAAGATTAAGAACCCTAGGGCTAAGAAGGGAAACACTCAAAAGCCCAAACAGAAGAAGCAGCATCTCTGTCATCACTATGGAGCAGTTGGACATACTCGACCAAATTGCTACAAGTGGTTAGCCACTCAACAGAGCAACAGTATGATCTCATCGGGAAACCAGAATCAGTTTCCATCCTCCTTTGCTCCTCTTGGAGATCTTCTCAAAGCCATCATTTTCCTTTTGAACTTGAACGGTTTCAATTCTTCCCCTTCACCGCTGGATCAAGGGTTTGCTAAACGGAAAGGTTCTTCCAAGGTGTGGAAGGAAAAAGGCTCTAAGTGATTTAGTTACTTTCTCTCTCTCTCCCTTTCTTGTTTTTGTTTTTGTATTACTTGTGTGTCTTGCTTTCATGTTTTGAGTCAGTCTAGTTTTATACTTTGCTTTGTTTAACATGTTTTTGTTTGTTTATTTTTTAGTTTTGCTTTATTTTGTTCTTTATAAAAATAAAAAAATTTGGAAAAATCATAAAAAATACAAAAACAGTTTGTGTTTATGTACATTGGTACTTGTGTACCTTGGATGGCCATTGAAACAAAGTTTTCTAAACTTTGTATCTTTTGTAGTTTAGATGAGCATCTCTATGCACAACTAAGCAAGTGAGCTTTGTGGCTCGTGTTTTTGATGAGTAAGATTAAGTAATCTCTTGTGCTTAACACTCGTATCACTCTTTTTGACGGGAAGGACTAGAAAATCTTAAGAGAAAGGCATAAATAACCATCTCACTACTGTTGCCCGCCAATCATGAAATGACATTTGTATGCTTCGGTATAGCAAAATTAGAATGTCAAATGCTTAACATCATTGGGTATTTCTTTTCTATCTCTTATATGCCTATGCATGGTTTGCTTAAAAGAAAAATATGCAAAGAAAAATAAAAAGCAAAAAGAATCAAAATGCTTTATATATGATTGCAAGCGTGTATTCTAGGAGATGTGAGAGTTATAGGATGTATCTTGAAGGTGATAGCCACCATCAAACAGTTATGATTGTGTGTGAGTTAAAGTGATTTTCTCATATCTCAAATCGTCATAACATGTAGACACTTATACAATCTTGCGATATTTTTCACACACAACACGCAATATTCATTGCTACTTTTGATACATGTGCAGGTACAATATGATTTGGCCATCACAAGGAATACATGTGTTAATGTATGCTCACTAAACTGTCTTAACTTGTTTTTGAAATATAAAATTTGCTAGACTTTTTTAGTGTGTGTGTGTGTTTTAGATCTATGTGCTAGAAATTTTTCTTGTTGAGAGATGATTTTTAGAGCTTAAAATGTTGTTTGGATCTTTGGTTGTGTATCATGCTTGATTGCATTCATGACTGTTTTTTTCTCTTCTTTGAAAAACTGTTTTTAGGTAATCTCGACAGCTGCTAGACACCTCTCAACAGCTAGGCTATTTATCGAGCCCTTTCAGCTTCTTTTTATTGCATTCTCGATAGCTTCTCGACAGCTACTTGATCCATCGAGAAAGTTTCTGGATGCTCGATAGATTCTTGATAGCTTCTCGATCCATCGAGCCCCTTTTACTGTGGGCACCTCTTGACAGATCCTCGACAGCTCTTCGACAGCCATTTCACGCGTTTTAAATCTCGACACCTCTCGATCTGTCGAGCTTTATGATTTTCTATATATACGTTTCAGCACGATTTTCTCTCATTCCTCCCCGATCTCTTTCGACAGATCTTGTCTCTTCACCTCCCAAAACCTTTCTCACTCACTCTAAAATTCATTCCCAAGTGATTTTCGGCCTAGATCTTGTTATTCTTCACTGGCAAAGGTCCTTAATCCTTCATTCTTCATGCATTTCATGCATTAGACCTAGGTTTTTGGGTTTTTGAAATTTTTTTTGGGGTTTTTCAAAATTGATGAAGTTTTGGTGAAATTTGTGGGATGAGTTTTGTGTAAATGATCCTAAATGTTCATACATTGCATCACATTTGCATTTTAACTATATGTTCATGCATTTTAGATGTGTGATTATTATGTTAAATTGTTGTGTGCTGATAGGTTTGGATTGGGCTGAGCCCATGATGTTTTTAAGTTTGCATGTCACATGTTCATGCATTTTCATGCATACGTACCTTCATTTATCTATATATTGATATTGATATTTATATTGTTGGTGCTTTTCTGTTTGTTTCTTTCTCTCCCTCTTTCTTTCGTTAGTTGCGCTATGGCACCTAAAAAAAGATTCACTCCGTCCCAGAACCCTCTTCGTTCTAGGGCATCCACTTCTTTTGACTCCACTCCTTCTCATGTACAGTTCCGTGATGATAAAGCCCGTAAGGACTTTTCGGAGAACTTTTCTCGACGAGGCATTCATTCGGAACGTCAAGTCATTCTATCGAATTTTTTCGATATTGACCTTCCCACTATCATCTACAGTTGAGGTTGGGAGTCACTGTGTGGCATCCCGGTCACCTATCTCTCCGTGATCATACATGAGTTTTACTCCAATATGCACGGATTCAATACTTCTGTACCTCATTTTGTCACTCACGTTCGAGGTACGCGCATTGTAGTTACTCCGAATATTGTATCCGAGGTACTACTTGTTCCTAAGGTAGCGCATCCTGACTAACCCTGGCTGCGATCTTCTGAGGACTGTGTCCAAAGACGAACTCTCGTCTCTATTTTATGAGACACCCTCATCTTGGGGTAATCGTCAAAACACTCCTTGTTCGGGCTTTACAAAAGGTCTGAGATTCCTTAACATGGTGATGACATTCATTCTTCATCCTTTGTCTTACTATAACTCTATCACAGAGCCTCGTGCTCGATTTTTGTTATCCCTCTTAGAGGACATTTCTATTGACTTCCCTTCTCACTTTATTCTATCCCTTATAGATGTCTATATAGATACGACGACTCGTGATAAGCTTATTTTTCCTTCCGCTATCACGAGACTTCTTCGCCATTTTTCTGTCTCCTTTCTCGAGTCTCCTCATTTTACGGTTATGAGTGCCATAGACGCTGCTACTATTAGACGGAGCGAGGCACAGCTTAGACCGAGGCGGCCCCAGATTGAGACGGTAACTCCTCCAGCTTCTTTTGCTCCATCCACCTCTGTTCCTTCGTCATCTGAGGGTGGAGTGACTCTAGAGGCCATCATGGCACAGCTTGTGCGCATGGATGCTCGCCTTGACACACTCAGTGATGAGTTGTGTCAGGTGAACACCTGTGTTGGTCGTATTTCACGACGACAAGCTGCCATTGGTGGTTTCACTACTTATACCTCTCCATCTCCACCGACTTCAGAGGATGAGAGTGATGATGGCTCCGGCAGTGATGATGCTGATGAGGACGAGGATGCTAGCTCGCCCAGTGATGATGAGATATCTACTTGATGTACTTACCCTTGTCACTCGTGACAAAAAAGGGGAGTAGTTTTCATATGAAAGTAGTCATATACATAGGGGGAGAGTTAGCATAGGAGATTCTTGTGATAGGGGGAGTATTTATACTATGAGGGATGTAGTGAGATTTTTATGTATTTTCTTTTCTTTCTTTTACATTTATCTCATGTATATTGGTCTTGTGACTATTTGACATATATTGTACTTATATTTGGGTTTATATATGTTGATGTATGTTATTCATCTATCTTTACATGTGTTGTTTCTTTTCTCTCTTTATGCACATAATTCTTATATATTATATGCAATCTTTTATTTCTGTTTTATATTAAGATGCCATGATGAGTTTTTGTTTAAAATGTTTCAGAAATACAGGTTGTCAAAGTCTTCTTGCCATAAACTCTTTTCCTGCAAAGTTTTTCAAGAGTTTGTGTTAGGATAGATTTTATTGTATTCAACAAGTGAGTATGAGTTGAGTGATTTATGACTTCTCTCATATGTTCATTTGTTTGTTGTGTTTTTGTCACGGATTTCCAAAGGGGGAGATTGTTAGGACATATCTGAATCATGTTAGGAACATATGTCAATATAGAATTGGCTAATCCTTTGACAAAATGCACTTGACTTGTAATTAGGTAGATTTAGGATGTGTTTAATGCTTCAAGTAACAAGGTTTCAAGATTAAGTGTTAAAGCCATGCAAGTCTGTCCAAGAAACAAGTGAAGAAGTGCTGGATTTTAAAACTCAAAAGCTAGTATTTATCAAGGTTTAAAAAGTTGCTGAAGTCCGATACTCGACAGCTATCTCAACAGATAAGCTATCTATTAAGGTTTATGAAAATCAGTTTTTCAGAGCTGATTTCACTTCAATCCGTGAATACATATTTGGGCTATCTTTTCTCACAACCCTAAACGTATATAAAGATTGTTTTAAGGGTCGTCAAATTTTGCGCAAGTGTGAAGCAAAGTTATGTTCATGCAAATTGTGATCGGAGACAGAATTTGCCCTAGTTCATCTTTCTTTCGAAGAAGTTGCTGTGTTTGTACACCGTAGGGTTCTGTAACCAAGGAGTTTCGTGATCTTCATTGTGTGATGAACTGAAAAACTTTGCAGCCAACATCTTTCTCAAGTTGGTGAGTAAGACGCGTACTGGGATTCGCGCATTGAATTGGTTAGTCACGTACTGGGAACCGTGCATTACAAGGAGAGATTGTCACTACAGAACAAGTCCAACTGGGTATTGGGGTAAGGGTTCAATGTAGGTTGGTATAAGGTACTGGGATTCCTTTACTTGTAATCGGTTGTTGTGATAATAGTGAATTCTCGAGAGTGATGACCTTAAATTCACCCGGTGGGGTTTTTGTCGTGTAGGTTTTCCCCATTAATAAACAAATCACCGTGTTAATTTATTTTCCGCTGCATTTTAACTTAGTTGGTGATTTGTTTGTGCTACCATGTGTATTGCATGCTAATTGAATTAATTAATTAACTTGGCTAATTAATTTGTTAATTCATCAGTAGGGGTCAATACATTCTTGGCCTATCAAAATCTATTCACAAACTAATAAGAAAGTGATTGGCAATGTTAAACTAAAAGGATTGGGGCCAGAAAAGGTCTCAATCAAACAAAATTGACTTGAGGGTGTTTTGTGAAAAACTACCTTTTGATTCACTATTTTCTAGTGAATCTTGTATTTTTCCCGTAGGATTTTCTTGTGTTTTGAAAATATACCATGTAAGGCTTTATATAGTGGAAAAATTGGCGTTTAGAATGACTCTCAAATGATGTGGGATTCATTCCAAAGCTCAGCCATTATTACAAAAAACTTGCCTTTTTTATGTCTCTAAAACTTTAGCTGCGTACGCATACTTTGGCCCCATGTACGAGGGCCGAAGGCCACTTAGGTCATTTTATTTCCAAAAATAGATTTTTGCTCATTTAAAAGGTTATATTTTCCATTTCAACACTCCTTAAGTAAATTTGATGTTTGATGCCTTGGGCCTTAGAGTTTGGGCATCATTGGGGAACGGGGGCCCGAGTCGTAAGGGGTACAAAATGCGGTGTTTACAGATGCCCCTCTTTTGATTCGTGAGCTTCGCTGACGGAATCAAAAGAATAAGAGACAAAACAGTTTGTTTCGATGTACGGCTCAGGCCCAACCCACGCATACGACACACATCACGCATACATGAGGCGGGGTGCAACTCCGGAGAGCTGCGTGGGATTTGTATGTTTGAAGTCCCACCTTTGTTGCTCAGGAAACGAGCAATGACAGGTTCATTATCCCAGAACCTGTTTTGCCACTTGAAAGCAAATGGCGAGTGACTCACTATCCTAGAGTCACTTAAAAAGAAAAACAAAAACAAATAAGGGCGCTCTTCGAGCTAACCCAACAAACAACAAAAGGATACATTCTCTGTGGTGTCCATCCGGGGCTCTTGCCTCAAACTTCTCTGGGTGACTCGTTCCTCTTGTGTTCTTCACTTCTTTCTCTACCTTTTTTGGTGAAGCTCTTGCCTTGGGTTGACCTTGGTCTCTTTCTCTTTCTCTTTCTCTATCTCTACCTTTTTCTACTGTGCCTGCATGTTCAATTCCTGAAGGATATGCGCATGAGTAGTCTTGATTGTTGGATCCACTGGGATGGTGAAAACTCGCTAAGGAGTAGGTTTGTATAGGTGCCTTTTTCATGACTTACTTGGGGATGGGAAACTCGCTGAGGAGTAGTAGAAATATATTTGATGAGGAGTAGCGTAACTTTTGTAGATGTGTGATCCACTGGGAAAAAATCTTTTGCTTCCTTCATGGTATGCTGAGAGCTTTGAGGAAGAATCTTCTGCTTCCTCACTGGGGATACTTTTAGGTGTACTTGATTCACTAGGGAAGAATCTTCTGCTTCCTCATTGGGGATTGTTTAAATATGCTTAGGTCCATCGGGGAAGAATCTTCTGCCTCCTTCATAGGGATGATGTTCTAGATATGCTTGATCTACTTAGAAAGAATCTTCTGCTTCCTTACTAGGGATAGTGTTCTTGAGTTTATGTGATCTGATGGAAATGGTTTTGGGGTGTACATGCTTCATTGGGGGAAGAATCTTTTGCTTCCTTTACTGCTCACTAGGGGTCCTTGGTGAGTTTGTGCCTAATTGGGGCAATCTTAAGATGTTTTTTTTTTTTTGATTTTTTTTTTTTTACTGTTCATAACTAAACTACACGTAGTTTAGCCATCAGGTGTGTTCCCGCCTCTTCATTTTTCCCAACGGTTACCAACCGTTTCCTTTTCTTCTTCATTCTCTTCATCCCTCTCATCTCTTCACATTCTTCATAACTCTTCAACTTCCCCTTTTTTCTCTACAAAAAGTTCTCATTTCTCTCTTTTCCTCACATCATCTGATTCTCCCATTCTCTCAAAACTCCCTCATTCTCTCATTTTCTCTCTAGACTCTTTTCATCTCTTTCAATGGCACCCAAAGCCAAGAAGACTTCCTACATCTTTTCCCCCGATGCATTTCTCCTCACTTGCTAGAGTGGAGCAGTGAGATTAACGGAGTCCTTCATTGACACACCAGCCAGAGAATCACATCCGTATGGTTGAATCTGTAATTTTTTCAAACTTTTCTCATTTTCAAGTTTCTTTTTGATCTTTCATTTTGATGTGTTTTTGGCCATGTAAATGCCTGGGTTTTGTTGTGGGATGGGTTTAGATGAAAACCTGACACATTAGGAGGGGTAGGAATATGTTTAGGATTGATTTTGGACGATATATGCTTGAAAATGTCAAATGACACTTTCTGTCTGTGCTTCTGCGTGTGTGGGCTCGAGTCTACGTATGTAGCTTGGACTTATGAGTACGCATCTTTGTTCTTGAGGCTCTGCGTACGTGGGTTTTGGCCTGCGCACGCGGGGTCCTATCTGCATACGTAGGCCTTGACTCACGTACGTGAGACGCTTGGTAGAGGCCTTACTCTGCCCATTTTCACTTCTTTTTCAACTGTTTCACTTCTATATGCAATCCTAACACCCCTTTTTGTCATTTTTGCACATGAACATCACTGCATCCTTCTTTTTATCTTTATTCTTGCATTGAAAACATCCATTTTCATCATTTTCACTTGAATCGAGAATCTAATGTTATCTTCTTCTTTTGCAGTCTTCTTCCCCTTATGCTGGTAGGGGAAGCACCAAAAAGGTGGTGGAGTGGTACAACCTCATTGTTCCCGAAATCAGGTCTTATATCCGAGAAGCGGGCTACGAGCCTATCCTTAGCCTTCTGCCGGAAAAGTCCGCAAGTGCTACTTTGGTGCAATGCCTCATCGAAAGGTGGTGGGATACTACTCATACCTTCCATATTGCTGAGTGGGAGATGACGATGACTCCCTATGACTTCTACCGCATGACCAGCCTTAGCTTCGAAGGGGCCATCATTAATTTGGATGGCGTGTCGGGCGTCTAGTTGGGTCTTGACATGTTGGGGAGAAAGTTACTTTGATTTTGTGTTGGATTACATGCTTCTCCCACAAAGGACTATAGAGGAGCGCGTCTGAGTGGCTAGGGCTTCTTCTACATTTGTGATAGGCCAAAAATGTATTGACCCCTTTGGTAAATTAATCAATTAATTATCCAAGTTAATTAATTAAGTCAATTTAACATGCAATAGCGTGGTAGCACAAACAAATCACCAAATAACTAAATGCAGCAGAAAATAAGTTTGACACAGGTGATTTGTTTACGAATGGGGAAAACCACCAAGGCAAAACCCCACCAGGTGAATTTAAGGTCACCACTCTCGAGAATCCACTATTATCAATCACAAGCGGTTGTAAGTAAAAGGAATCTCAATACCCAATACCAACCTACAATTGAACCCTTACCCCAATACCCAATTGGACTTGTATTGTAGCGGCAATCTCTCCGTTCAATGCACAAATCCTAGTACGTGACTAACTAATGATGCACGGATCCCAGTACATGACTAACACACCAACTTGAGGAAGATGTTGGCTGCAAAGTTCTTCAGTTCATCCAACAATGAAGATCAGGAAGCTCCTTGGTCACAAAACCCTTGGCGTAAAGACGCAGTAGCTTCTACAGAGAATATGATGAACTAGAGCAATTTCTGTCTCCGGTCATAATATGCATGTATTATCACTTTACATCACCTTGCATCCTTGTGACGGCTCTTAAAATAATCCTTATATATGTCTAGGGTTGTGAGAAAAGAAACCCTACACAAATACTCAAGGATATGCGTGTAATCAAATTCGGAAAACCTGATTTCGTAATTCTCGACAAATACAGCTTGTGTCGAGCTTCTGTCGAGCTTCAACATTAAATCTTGATAGAAGTCTTTCTATTGAGACTGTTGTCGAGCTTTAATGAACAACACTTCCTTCACTCGTTTTTTGGTCAGACTTGCATGACTTCAATACTAAACTTGAACACTTGTTTCTTGAAGTACTAAAACTCATCCTAGATCTACCCAATTACAAGTAAAGTACATTTTGTCAAAGGATTAACCAATTACATCATATATGTCCCTAACAATCTCCCCCTTTGGCAATCCGTGACAAAACCACAACAAACAAATGAATCATGAGAGGAGTCTTAAATCACTAAACTTATAATCACTTGTTGAATTACAAAACAAACCCTAACACAAACTCTTGAAAAACTTTGCAAGAAGAGAGTTCATGGCATGGTAGACTTTCACAACCTGTCTTTCTGTAACACTTAAACAAAACTCATCAAGGCATCATGTACGAAACAGGAATAAAGATTGCATACATAAAGAAACATGTGTATAAAGAGAGAAAAGAAACAACACATGTAGAGATAGGTGAAGAAAAACATACATCATCATATATATATGAAAATAAAGTACAATGTATGTTAATAAATGGTCACAAGACCAGTATACATGAGGCTAATGAAAAAAGAAAGAAAAGAAAAGTACATGTAAACCTCACTACATCCCTCAAGAAGTATAAACACTCCCCCTATCAAAAAAGTCCCATACTAACTCTCCCCTTAAGTACAAGACTACTCTTAAACCCAAAATTACTTCCCCTTTTTGTCACGAATGACAAAGAGTAAGTCACTGAGAGGTTGTCATCTCGTCATCACCGGAAGAGCTAGCATCATCATCCTCATCATCACCAACATTGCCATCCTCATTTGTCGAAGCCTCTGTTGAAGGAGATGGAGAAGCAGCGAACCACCAAGGCGAGCCTGTCAGCGAGCAATGCGTCTGACACGGGTGTTCACCTCACACATCTCATCAGTGAGAGAGTCAAAATGAGCATCCATGCGCTGAAGCTGTACCATGATGGCCTCTAAGGTCACACCAATTGCTGAAGAAGAAGGAATAGAGGTGGAAGGAGCCGAAAAGGAGGGAGGAGCAGAAGAAGAAGCAGGAGCATCCGTCTCCGTCCATGGCCGCTTCAGTCAAAGCTAGGCCTCGCTCCGCCGAACAGAACCGACGCTAATGGCACCCATGGTGGTGAAGTAAGGAGAATTAGGAATGAGAATGGAGAAGTGTTGGAGGATCCGCGTGATAGCTGAAGGAAAGATGAGCTTATCACGGGTTACTGTATCTTGATACACATCGAGGATAGATGTGATAAAGTGAGAGAGAAAGTCCATAGAGAGGTCCTCAAGAAGAGACGAAAGAAAGCGACCACGAGGCTTTGTGATAGAGTTATAGTAAGCCAATAGAGTAAGAGTAAATGTCATCACCATGTTAAGGAACCTCAGACCTTTTGTAAAGCCCGAGCATGGGGTGTTTTGCTTACCACCTCATATGGAAGGTGTCTCACAAAAGTGAGACAGAAGCTCATCTTTGGACACAGTTTTAAGACGCTCACAGCCGGGGTAGTCATGATGCGCCACTCGCGGAACATGTAATATCTAGGATATAAGATCCGAGGTAACTACGATATGTGTACCTTGAAATGTAGTGGCAAACCGAGGTACAGAGGTATCGATACCGTGTATATTAGAGTAAAACTCATGTATAAACACGATGGGACGCCTCAAGGGACTCTCAAGTAGAGATTCCCAGCCCCGAGTTCGAATGACAGAAGGGAAAGGAGTGTCGAAAAAGTCTGACAGGATAACCTGGTGCTCCAAATGAGCGCCTCGTTTTTGAAAGTTCTCCAAGAAGTCCTTTCGGGCCTTCTCATCATGGAACCGAACGTGAAGAGGGGGAATAGGATCAGAAGAAGAAGACCCGAAACTAAGAGGATTCCGAGCCGGAGTGGATTTATGCGCTTTGGGTGCCATGGCGCAGTCTATCCGAGAGAGAGAGAGAGAGAGAGAACAGAACACAATCACAACCAGAAATAAAGAAGAGAAAAGAAAAGATGTATGCATGAAAAATGCATGAACATGTGACGTGCAATATTTAAAGAGCATCATGGGTAAAACCCAATCCAAACCTACCAGCACATAATCAACAATAAGCAATCGCACATCTAAAATGCATGAAACATTGTTAAAATGTAATAAGAATACAATGCATGAGCATATAAAATCAAATCAACATAACCCAACCCAAAAATTTCACAAAAACCTCAAAAACCCCCAAAATTTTCAAAAACCCCAAAACCTAGGTCTAAAATGCATGAATGCATGTAAATGAAGGATTTAAGAACACATACCAAGTGATTGAGGCTTGATCTAGACCAAAAATTACGTGGGTAGAGGGATTTAAGTGAAAGAAAAGTGTTTGGGGCGTGAGAAAATAATTTTTGTCGAGGGAGAAAGAGGAAAAATAGAGATCTGATTTGCGCCTCAGCTATATATAGAAATCGCAGCTTGATGGATCGAAGTATTTGTCGAGATCTGCCGAGCACTAAATCTGGACAGAAATGAATTTGTCGAGGTGTTGTTGAGGTGCTATCGAGGATCTGTCGACGGCAAAATCACCTTGATGGATTGAGAATCTATCGAGAATCTATCGGCCAGACAAAGAGCTCAGAAATTTGGCTCGATGGATCGAGAAGCTGTCGAGAATCTATTGAGAAGAAACCCAAAAATCTCGATGGATCGAGAATCTGTCAAGATCTGTAGAGAAAAGGAGAAAGAAGGGCTCGATAGAAGAGAATCTGTCGAGGAGCTGTCGAGCTTGAAGAAAACATATTTTTCAAGAAGGGAAAAACACATAGAGATGAATGCAACAAGCAAGCTACTTAAACATAGATCCAATCAACATATTTAGCTCTCAAAACATCTCTCAACATATATGCAAAGCATTCATAGATCCAAAAACACACACACACACTAAACGAGTCTAACCAATTTTATATTTCAAAAAACAAGTTAAGACAGTTTAGTGAGCATATATCAACACATGTATTCCTTGTGATGGCCAAATCACATTGTACCTGCACATGTATCAAAAGTAGCAAAGAATTTTGCGTGTTATGTGTGAAAACATAGCAAGAGTGCATAAGTGTCTCATATTATGATGATTTGAGATTTGAGAAAAATCAAATATGCTCACACACAATCATAACTGCTTGATGGAGACTATCACCTTCGAGGTACATCCTATAACTCCCACATCTCCTAGAAACACGCTTGCAATCATATGTAGAAGCATTTTGATTCTTTTTGCTTTTGTATACTTTGCATATTTTTCTTTTGAGCATAGCATGCATGGGTATAAAAGAGAGAGAGAAGAAGTACCCAATTATGTAAACTTAAACATCACAATTTTGCTATGCCGAAGCACACAGATGTTATACATGATTGGCAGGTTTTAGTGATGAGATGGTTATTTATGCATTTCTCTTAGAATTTTCTAGTTCTTCCTGTCAAAAAGAGTAATATGAGTGTTAAGATATAAAAGATTACTTAATCGTACTCATTACAAACACAAGCCAGAAAGTTCACTTGCTTAGTTGTGCATTGAGATGCTTATCTAAGCTACAAAAGATACAAAGTTTAGAAAACTTTGTTTCAATGGCCATCCAAGGTACACAAGTACCAATATACACAAACACACACTGTTTTTATATTTTTCTGATTTTTCAATTTTTTTTTATATTATGAAAAGAAAAATAAACAAAAACTGAAAAACAACTAAACAAAAACATAAAGAGACACACAAAGCATAAAACTAGACTGACTCAAAACAGGAATGCAAAAACAAACAAGTAATGCATAAACATAAGGGGAGATAGAGAAAAAGTGACTAAATCATTTTCAGCCTTTTTCCTTCTACACTTTGGAAGAACATTTCCTTTGTGCGAACCTTTGATCCGGAGGTGAGGGGGAAGAATTGAAACCGTTCAAGTTCGAAAGGAACACGAGGGCCTTAAGAAGATCTCCAAGAGGAGCAAGAGAGGATGGAAACAGATTCTGGTTTCCGGATGAGAGCATAGTATTGCTTTGCTGAGTGGCTAACCACTTGTAGCAATTTGGACAAGTATGCCCTGAAGCTCCACAGTGATGACAGAAATGCGGCTTCTTCGATTGAGACTTTTTGTTGTTTACTTTCTTAGTCCAAGGGTTTCTAGTCTCTTTCTTTTCAACCTTAGGGGGTGCTCCTAAAATAGATTTTCCTTTATCTAAGTTCTCACTAGCTATTTTAGTTTTAAATTCATTGTTCTCAGAATTAACATTATCAGCAGGTGAGACAAACACAGTTGTACTAAAGGAGGCAATATTAGGAGAAGAGAAATCATACCCCAAATCGGTTTTATCAGAAGCAGCTTTCTGAAAACTTAGCATCTCATTGAGCTTTGCACTAGAAGTCCTCTCCAATTGAGCTCTAACCTGGAACAATTCCACTTCAAGCTTCTTTGTCCTTTCAGCAAGGAAGTTGTTCTCGAACCGCAAAACTCCAATGGTATGATTTGCTTCATCAACCTTTGTAGAGAGCTCCTCTCGATCTAGCTCCACATCACTCAGCTTCTTGGTGGCTAGCCTATACAGTTTCTCATGCTTCTCAGAAACCTTGTACAACTTAGTATATGCTGTATGGATGTCATCTTGATCGTCCATTTTCTCAAATTTTGATTCCACCAAGTCCTCTTCATCATCTCCTGTTTTTATAACCCCTTCAGTAGGATCAACTGTGGCAGTAAAGGCACTCAAGATTCCTTCGTCATCACTGTCATCTGACTCAATCTCAGGCTCGGTGTCACTCAAGGTAATAGCAAAAGCCTTGCTTAGGCAAACTCAACCTTAGCTTGGTTTTTGCACACTTTTCCGACTTGGCCATTCCCGTAGATGAGAGGCCACGTTCATAATTTCTTGCAAGGTACTTCTTGGTCCGAAGGTCATATTATGTGAACCTCTGGATGTGCATGGTGGTTTATGAGCTAAAGAGAGGTAATCCGGTGGGCTTGATCTTGGAGAAAATCCTTAATGGTTTGGATTCCTTTCATAGGAAGGAAGCAAGCTTCTTTGCGAGAAGTCCTCTTCTAAGTATAATCCCTAACTTTTTCCTGGGTTCTCAACCAAGCGAGATTCCTCAAATTTTGCATGGATTGCCTTTCGGTTTTCAACCCATCAAGGCACCTTATATCGTCTTTCATTATTATTTATATTTTTTTCACTCATGCTCTCATTTTTTTATTTTTTTTATTTTTATTTTTATTTTTTTCAGATATGGCTACAAGAGAGGCTTCGATTGCTTCGACCTCCTACCATACCCCCCAACACATACCTCCCTAGGTAATTTAGGGACTGCTGGCTTCATCAAAATGACATAAGCTTTGGGGCGTACATGGAGTTTATGGGTCACATCAAGGAGACCGACATTCAATGGGTCGTGGAATGGTAGCACATCTCAAGCATGGTTCACCGTTGCTGCAAGGACTACTGTGTGCCTTTAGTTGGACTTCGTTGCTGCTCATATTACTCCACTTGTCGTATCTCAAGGCAATTTAGAAAGCGTCAAGGAGCTCTTAGTGGTGAAGATGCCTTCCCCATCGAGGTTTTTACTTATAGGATCTTGGGTAGGCTTCATGAGGCTTGGCCACGCCGTAGGGTGATTAGAGGCATTGCTCCTCCTCGATACATCTATCCCACTACGAGATACAAGCAAATGTTGGAGGATGACATGAAGTGGATTCTGAGGGATGAGAAAGCTTGCATGAAGACTAGTAAGAAAGCAAGGACCTTGATATGCCCCATATTTTACTTTTTTGCACTTTATGATTCTCATGTTTTTGTTTTGTTTTTGAATTTAATAAAGGATTGGAGTGTTCCAAATCCCCTATGATAACAATCTTGTTACCTTTTAATTTGAGCAATAAGAGAATCACTTTTTATTATCTTTGCTTATTGTCATCTCTTCCCCATCCAAATCTGTGATCCCCGTAGCACCTCCAAACATGATCTTCTTAATGATAAAAGGCCCAGACCACCTTGGGTTCTTCTTTCCTCTTGGATCAAAAGTCTCATCTCTAAGCATCTTTAGGATCAAGTCCCCTTCTTTAAGGTTTCATGGTTTCATTTTCTTATTGAATGCTCTAGCAATCCTTTTTTGGTACCCTTGTGCATGATATTGTGTCCTAGCTTTCTTTTCATCTATCAAGGCCAATTGTTCATATCTCGCCTTAGCCCAATCCTTTTCTAGGACCTTGGTTTCCACCAATACCATCAAAGATTGTAGCTCCACCTCAATAGGAAGCATTACCTCACTACCATAAACCAAAGAGTAAGGTGTTGCCCCAGTTGACGTACGGATAGAAGTTCTATAACCCTATAAGGCAAATAGAAGCTTCTCGGCCCAATCTTTGTATGTCACTACCATCTTGGCTAGGATATTCTTCATATTCTTATTAGCTGCTTCTATGGCCTCATTAGCTTGTGGTCGATATGGTGAAGACTTGTGATGCTCAATGCTATATTCTTCCACGACTTTCTGAACTTTATCCTCAAAGTGGGAACCGTTATCGAAGATGACCTCTTGGGGCACCCCAAACCGACATATGATGTTGTTTTCTAAGAACTGAGCCACATGCTTAGCCTTCAATAAGTAGTAGAAGGCTGCTTCCACCTACTTGGTGAAATAGTCAATTGCCACCAGGATATATTTATGCCCATTTAAAGCCTTAGGAGCTATCCTTTCGATCACATATATGCCCCAAACCGAGAATGGCCATGGATAAGTCATGCTATACAACTTACTAGGTGGTACATGGTTCAAGTTGGCGTGTGTCTGACAATCATGGCAACTCTTCACATAGTTCACACAATCAGTCTCCATCGTATTCCAATAGTACCTCATCCTTAGGATTTTCTTGGCTAACATTCTCCCATTCATATGAGGGCCACAATTCCCTTAATGAACTTCTTCCATTACCTTCTCGGCTTCTTCCTTCTTCTAGCAATGAAATTATATTTCATAGGACCTTCTATAGAGTTGTCCTTCACATAGGATGTATTGTATTGCCATCATCCTAATGGAATGACGTTCTCTCTTGTCAGTACCATCTAGATATGCCCTTAGTTCCAAGAACTTCATAATGTCATAGTACCATGGAACTTCCTTTTCCTCTATGGTCAGGATTGAAGCTTCGGTCTTCCATTTATGCACTTCCTCATAACTTTGCTCAATCTCCAAGGGTCGTGTCCATACTCCCTCGGGTATTTCAACCATGGAGGCTAGGGTAGCTAAGGCATCCGCGAATTGATTTTGAGCTCTAGGGATGATTGTGTACTCAATCTTGTCAACGGTCTTGATCAAGTCCTCCAAGTATTGTTGATAAGGCTTCAAGTGTTCCTCCTTCACCTTCCACAACTTTTGTGATTGGGCTATAACCAAAGTTAAATCTCCAAAGACTTCGGCCTCCTTTACCCTCAATTCTTGAAGAGCTTCCATTTTGGCAATACAAGCCTCATATTTAGCAATGTTATTAGTTGCTTTAAAGTTCAACTTGATTGCCAAAGGTATGTGAGATCCTTCGGGAGTGATCAAGAGTATTCCTATCCCATTCCTATATTGGTTTACGGCTCCATCAAAGTACATCTTCCATGTCCCTAACTCAACATCCAAAATGTCCTCATCCGGAAAGTCTTCTTTACCATCTTCCTCTTCTATTGGATTCTAGGCATAAAAATCTAACACGACGCTCCCTTTGATAGTTTCTCTAGCCACATACTTCAAATCGAATTTTACCAATAAGATCAACCATCTTAACAATCTTCCACTCAAAGCAGACTTCTCAAAGAGATACTTTAATGGGTCTATTCTTGCTACCACCCATATTTGGAAAGGTAAGATGATATGTCTCAACTTCTGTATAGCCCAAACAAGTGCAAATCATGACTTTTCTATGGGAGTGTACCTAGTCTCATAATCATGGAACCTCTTGCTCAAGTAGTATATGGCCCTCTCATTCTTGTCATCGTCTTCTTGTGCAAGCATACTTCCAACCGCATCCGCTATGATAAAGAGGTATAGGAGTAAGGGTTTTCCATGTTGTGGAGGCACTAGGATAGGTGGGTAGAGGAGATATTCCTTGATAAGTTCAAAGGCCTTTTGGCACTCATTATTCCATGTATGTGGTTCATTCTTCCTTAGGAGTTTGAAGATGGGCTCACAAGAGGAGGTGAGCTTGGCAATGAATCGACTAATGTATTGTAATCGACCCAAGAAACCCTTTATCTCTTTCTCACTTCTGGGTGGAGGCATCTCCAATATGTCTATAATCTTGGATGGGTCAACTTCTATCCCTCTATCACTCACTAAGGAGCCTAGTAATTTTCTGGCGGTTACTCTGAAGGTACACTTTTGTGGGTTCAATATTAGCCTATACTCTTTAATCCTTTCGAAGAACTTCCTCAAGTTTATGGTGTGGCTTTTCGTATCCTTGGATTTCACTATCATATCATTGATATACACCTTCACCTGATTATGCATCATATCATGTAACAAGGCTGTAGCCATCCTTTGGTAGGTTGCTCCGGCATTCTTGAGGCCAAACAGCATCACCGTGTAACAATAGATTCCTCATTCGATAGTGAAAGTGGTTTTGGTCATATCTTTGGGAGCCTTCTTGATTTGGTTATACTCCCGAGAAACCATCCATGAAAGACATCAAGGCACTTCCCGCCGCATTATCCACCAAGACATCAATGTGAGGGAGAGGAAAGTCATCCTTAGGGCACGCCTTGTTTAAGTCCTTAAAATCCACACACATCCTCACCTTCCCATCGTTCTTAGGTACGGGCACGACATTGGCTATCCATTCGGCTTGGTGTGCGAGTTTGATGAACCTTACCTTTAATTGCTTAGTGACTTCCTCCTTGATTTTTAAGAGCCATTAGATCCTCATTCTTCTTAACTTTTGTTTGACGGGTACCATGTGATCATGAGTATCAATGTGATGTTGAGTTATCTTGGGGTCAATTCTAGGCATATCTTCATAGGACCATGCAAAACCTCTTGAAATTCCATGAGGAGCTCTTGAAGATCTTTTCTTTCTTTTTCATTTAGAGTTGAGCCAATTTCAATTAAGCGTGGATTCTCATTATTGCCTAAATTAATAGTTTCAAGAGTTGGCTCCATAGGTTCAATTTTCTTTTCCAATTGTTTATGTTAAAGACATAATTTTATGTAATTGGCATATCCTTTGACAAAACGCACTTTACTTGTATTTGAGTAAATCTAAGAAGGTTCAAGATGATCATTACAAGTGGTTAAATTGAAGACATGAAGATTACTCAAGAACTGCTCAAGAAAAGTGCAATTTGCAGGTCTTGATACCTCCTCGACAGAAGCTCGTTCTGTCGAGATTCATTAAAGCTCGACACATGTCTCGATCTATCAAGCTTACGAGATTCAGACTATAGCTAGCAACATTTTTATTCTAAAAGGCTATTTGTTTATGGGTTTGTATAATCCTTATAGGACTAGGAAAACCCAAGGTTTGTGGGTTTGTTTAATCATTGTTGGACTAGGAAAGCCCAAAGTTTGTGTAAACCTATTTGAAATAGAAGAGCCCATTAAGCTCCTATTTAAAGGAGGTGGAAAAAGAAAAACCTAACCCTAGAGTTTCATAAGGTTTTCTTTTTGAAACCCTAGCCTCTTCCTACAGAAGAAATAGTTCTTGCTGCGTTTCTTGTACGCCTCTGGGTTCTGTAACCAAGCAAAGTCTCTTGCACCAACATTGAAGATCTTATTGATGTTTCCATGTGAAGCTGCTGCAAATCAACTAAGTTGGGAAATTTAGACCCCGGTTGATAGAATTAACAAGTTTTAAACCAAAGTTGTTAATTAGGTTTATTATGAATAAATCTTGTTAAAAAAAATAAACATCAATATCATGTCAATAATGAATGCAGCGAAAAAGTAAATAAGACAAGATATGATGACTTAGGAAAACCAATGAAACAAACTAGTTACACAGTAAAAAACCTGGGGGGGGGGGGAAACCTTCCTGAAAAGCAATTCACTATAGTAAAAATGAGTTTTAGATCTAGTACAAAACGTTTGTCCCTAGACTCTACAATCCCCGTAGATGAACTCACAGCAGAAACCTTCTACCGCTTCAGAACCTCTGAACTCTTCAATATATGAACGCCACCCTTTTTGATGCACGAATCCCAATACGTGACTAACCAATTACGCGGAACCCAGTACGCGACTTAATCACCAACTAGAAGAAGATGTTAGCTGCAAAGTTCTTCACTTCATCAACAATGAAGATCAAGAAGCACTTGGTTACAAAATCCTAAGGCGCAAAAGACGCAGTAGCTTCTTTCAGAGAGAATAAGGTATCGGTCACCTTTTGCATATGTTCTCCTTGTATTCTCTTATGTGACAGCCTCTAAAATAAACCTTATATAGGTCTAGGGTTGTGAGAAAAGAAACCCTTCACATACATGTCAGCATGGGCCGAAAATCAGATTTGAAAATCTGAATTCCTGTAACCTCAATCGATCGGGAGGTGTCGAGGAGGTGTCGAGCTTTAAACTTCGACAGATACAGCTATCGAGAAGCTATCGAGGAGCTATCGAGGAGACAGGAGCTTTCCCGATCGATCCACCAGCTATTGAGAGGTGTCGAGATTGCGATATCTCTTAACTGAAGAGCTCGATAGATAGCCTAGCTGTCGAGAGGTGTCGAGTAGCTGTTGAGTTATCTGTCCGCAAGTGTCGAGATATCTGTCCAGCTTTAATGACAGCTTTTCTTTACTTGTTTCTTGGTCTAATCTTCATGGTTTTAATACTAGACTTGAACAATATGTTTCTTGAAGTATTAAACACATCCTAGATCTACCCAATTACAAGTAAAGTGCGTTTTGTCAAAGAATTAGCCAATTACACAAAATATGTCCTTAACAATCTCCCCCTTTGGTAATTCGTGACAAAACCACAACAAACAAATGAACATATGAGAGAAGTCATAAATCACTCAACTCATATTCACTTGTTGAATACAATAAAATCTATCCTAACACAAACTCTTGAAAAACTTTGCAAGAAGAGAGTTCATGGCATGGAAGACTTTGACAACCTGTATTTTTGAAACACTTTAAACAAAACTCATCAAGGCATCTTTGTGTGAAACAGAAATAATAGATTGCATACAATTAATAAGAAACATGTGTATAAAGAGAAAAAAGAAACAACATATGTAAAGGTAGGTGAAAAAGACATACATCATCATATATATATCAAGGATATGAACAATGTATGTAAACATGGTCACAAGACCGGTGTACACGAAGAAGGAGGTAAGCACTCCCCCTAACAAGATGAAACACATCTCCCCCTTACAGAGGCATGTATTTCTCCCCCTAACATGTAGAATCTTAAAAAGAAATCACATTTTCTCCACAATTTCTCCTCCTTTTTGTCATGATTGACAAAGGGTACAAGAAGCTAGAAAGCTTCACCCGAGAGACATAAAGATGATCAAAGATAATCAAGGGGTCACAAAAAATCCATATAAATGCATAAATGTAATGAAACAAGATGCTGTGGATGACAAGATAATAGAAGGATGCAAAACATGTGAAAGACAAATCTTTCAACAAAAAAAATGTCATGCTCATAGATTCCAAAACACACACACACACTAAACAAGTCTAACCAATTTTATATTTCAAAAACAAGTCAAGACAGTTTAGTGAGCATATATTAACACATGTAAAACCTTGTGATGGCCAAATCACATTGTACCTGCACATGTATCAAGTGTAGTAAAGAATATTGCGTGTTGTGTGTGAAAAAAACATTGCAAGATTGCAAATATGTCAACATGTTATGACAATTTGAGATATAAGTAAATCACTTTAACTCACACACAATCATAACTATTTGATGAGGACTATCACCTTCGAGGTACATCCTATAACTCCCACATCTCCTAGAATACACGCTTGTAATCATATTTAAAAGCATTTTTGATCTTTTTGCTTTTGATTTTTCTTTGCATATTTTCTTTTTAAGCAAATCATGCATGGGCATATAAGAGATAGAAAAGAAATACCCAATTATGTTAAGTATTTGACATTCCAATTTTGCTATGCCGAAGCACACAAATGTCATTCATAATTGGTGGGCAACAGTGGTGAGATGGTTATTTATGCCTTTCTCTTAGGATTTTCTAATCATTCCCGTCAAAAAGAGTGATACAAGTGTTAAGTACAAGAGACAACTTAATTTGACTCATCACAAATAAGAGCCACAAAGCTCACTTGCTTAGTTGTGCATAAAGATGCTCATCTAAGTTACAAGAGATACAAAGTTTAGAAAACTTTGTTTCAATGACCATCCAAGGTACACATGTACCAATGTACACAAAACACACACTGCTTTTGTATTTTTCTGATTTTTCCTTCTTATTTTTATTTTGAAAACAAAACAATATAAAAACTAAACAACCAAACAAAAAATAGACAAACAACATGAAAGCATGAAAGAAAGATGCATATGCATGAAGGCATGATAGAAAGATGCAAATGCATGAAAGCATGATTCCAAAAGCAGATAAGAAATCAAGCAAAGAAAGTCCTACTTTAAATAGAAAGAATTAAAGCAGAAGACAAACAGAAAAGACAATTAAGTCTTAGGCTCCTTTCTCACCCACACAGCATGAGTCTTTGGCCGTGAAGATGAAAATGCACGTGTCCTAGTATGTCTACTAAAGGACATAGAAGAATTAGAATTCTCCTGAAATTGAATTAAAAAGCTCAAGACTTTTAATAACTCTCCAAACAAAAGTGTAGGTCCTTGAAAGGAAACTTGTAACCGTTTGGACACTTGCTTTTGAGGATACAACCTAAAGCAATTAGGACGAATGTGTCCAGAAACACCACAATGGTGACAAACATGAGGTCTAACAAAGGATTTAGAATAGCTAGATCAGTTTTGGATTTCATACCTTTATTACCTTTCTCAGATTGTGGCACAAAGATAGTCCTTGATTCAGAAGCCATGGAAGAGGAGGGGCTGGAGAAAACAGCATATCCTAAGCCAGTCTTATCAGAACTAGGCTTTTGAGCAATCAAGACCTCATCAAGCTTTGCACTAGACATCCTCTCTATTTGAGTTCTAGCTTAACTAAGCTCAACTTCAAGATTCTTGACCTTCTCTTCTAATGTGGTGTTCTCCACAACAATAGTCTCAACTAACCTTGTAGTATCATTTAGTTTGACTAACAGATCAGCCTTTTCAGTTTTTACCTCATTGAGTTCTTTTCTACAAAGATGAGAAGTCTTTTCAAATTTTATGAATTCAGTGCATAGCTTATCATAGGCTTCCTGAATGGTCATCTTCTTGGGTACTTCATCATCAGAAGAATCCTCACTGTCACTAACACTTTCCACAATCACCTTATCGATTGTGGCAGCAAAGGCCATAACGTGACTACATTCACCCACATACTCATCAGAAGAGTCATTCTCAGTATCACTCCAGGTAGCAACCAACCCTTTATCTTTTGACTCCTTGGGCTTTTTCTTCATGAGGTAGTTTGGGCACTCTATCCTCATATGACCAAAACATTTGCGCTCATGGCATTGGATGAGGGGTTTCTCCTTCTTACCCTTCCTATAGGTTTTAGATTTCCTAGGAGGTTTGCCCTTACCCTTTTTCCTGAACTAAAGAAGCTTGATAATCTCATCAGTTATGAAAGTTAGATCCTCATCCTCATCTTTATCTTCACTTTCATCTTCATCTTCAGAGTCCTCAATTTCTTCCTCTATACCCTTAAGAGCCAAGTTTCTACTCTTTCCACATTTTCCCATTGAGCCTAATCCCATCTCATAGGTTTGAAAGTTCCCTACAAGGTCAGTCAAAGGAATTTGGTCAATGTCCTTGACTTCTTCAATGGCAGTGATCTTGGCATGGAATCTTTCAGGTAAGGACCTAAGGATTTTCCTAACAATTTTGGATTCTGCAATACATTCTCCAAGGTTGAAGGCAGAATTCACAATATCCTTGAGTTTGGTATAGAACTCATCAAAGGTCTCATCCTCCTCCATCCTTATTTCTTCAAAACTACTAGTGAGTCTTTGAAGCTTCACAGTCTTTACTGCCTTGGTACCTTCATAGGTGGTCTCAAGAATGGTCCATGCTTCCTTGGCAACTTCCGTGGATGATATTTTCTTGAATTCCTCATTGGTCACCCCACAAAACAAAGCATTCAAGGCCCTACTGTTGAAATTTGCCACTATGATTGTTGCATCATCCCAATCCACCAACGCTTCCTTTGGCTTAATCCAGCCAACTTCAACAGCTTGCCATACCTGTTCACCTAGAGCCTGCAAAAAAACTTTCATACGAACTTTCTAGTACGCATAATTAGTTCCATCAAATAAAGGAGGAATCAAAAGAGATTTTCCACGATCCATGACAACAGGGGTCAAGGATCACACTCAGGAAATTAATCCAATCAGAGTGTACCCGTTCTGATACCATTTGTTGAAAAATTTAGACCCTGGTTGATAGAATTAACAAGTTTTAAAGCCAAGTTGTTAATTAGGTTTATTATAAATAAATCTTGTTAAAACAAACAAACATAAATATCACGTCAATAATGAATGCAACGGAAAAGTAAATAAGACAAGATATGATGACCTAAGAAAACCAATGAAACAAACTAGTTTCACAGTAAAAAACCTGGGGGGAAACCTTCCCGAAAAGCAATTCACTATAGTAAAAAGGAGTTTCAGATCTAGTACAAAACCTTTATCCTTAGACTCTACAATCCCCATAGATGAACTCACAGCAGAAACCTTCTACCGCTTCAGAACCTCTAAACTCTTCAATATATGAACGCCACCCTTTTTGATGCACGAATCCCAATACGTGACTAACCAATTGTGTGGATCCTAGTACGTGATTTAATCACCAACTAGAAGAAGATGTTGGCTACAAAGTTCTTCACTTCATCAGCAATGAAGATCAAGAAGCACTTGGTTACAAAACCCTAAGGCGCAAAAGACGCAGTAGCTTTTTTTAGAGAGAATAAGGCATCGGTCACCTTTTGCATATGTTCTTCTTGTATTCTCTCATGTGACGGCCTCTAAAATAAGCCTTATATAGGTCTAGGGTTGTGAGAAAAGAAATCCTACACATACATGTCAGCATGGGCCAAAAATCAGATCTGGAAATCTGAATTCCCGTAACCTTGATTGATCGGGAGGTGTCGAGGAGGTGTCGAGCTTTAAACTTCGACAGATACAGCTATCGAGAAGCTAACGAGGAGCTATCGAGGAGACAGAAGCTTTTTTGATCGATCCACCAACTATCGAGAGGTGTCGAGATTGCGATATCTCTCAACTGAAGAGCTCGATAGATAGCCTAGCTGTCGAGAGGTGTCGAGCTATTTGTCTGCAAGTGTCGAGCTATCTGTCCAGCTTTAATGACAGCTTTTCTTCACTTCTTTCTTGGCCCAATCTTCATGGTTTTAATACTAGACTTGAACAACATGTTTTTTGAAGTATTAAACACATCCTAGATCTACCCAATTACAAGTAAAGTGCGTTTTGTCAAAGAATTAGCCAATTACACAAAATATGTTCTTAACAATCTCCCCCTTTGGTAATCCGTGACAAAATCACAACAAACAAATGAACATATGAGAGAAGTCATAAATCACTCAACTCATATTCACTTGTTGAATACAATAAAATCTATCCTACCACAAACTCTTGAAAAACTTTGCAAGAAGAGAGTTCATGGCATGGAAGACTTTGACAACCTGTATTTCTGAAACACTTTAAACAAAACTCATCAAGGCATCTTTGTGTGAAACAGAAATAATAGATTGCATACAATTAATAAGAAACATGTGTATAAAGAGAAAAAAGAAACAACACATGTAAAGGTAGGTGAAGAAGACATACATCATCATATACATATGAAGGATATGCATAATGTATGTAAACATGGTTACAAGACCGATGTACACGAAAAAGGAGGCAGGCACACTTTGATTAGGTTTTAATCTTTACTGTGTGATCCATTGACGCCCGTTGTTATGGAAACTCTTGATTGTTTTGATTTGCATAATCTTATATTGAATGATGATGATGATATTCAAGATGCCTATTGTAAGCTTTATAATTTTTGTATGAAATCTCTTGAATGTTCTACAAAATCAAAAGCTAAATTTAAAAAGGTAAAACTTGAAAAAGATGATTTGATTGCAAAATTGGATAAAGCCAATAATGTGAATGAGAATTTTAAAAATCAAATTTCATCTCAGGTGGACAAAATTAAAAATTTGGAAGAGCAACTAGTTGAATTTAAAAGTGAAGTTGAAAAATTAACTAGTGTCAAACTTGTTGTTGAGCCTAACTCAAAAGAAAAAGATTTTTATATTCCTCCATTTAAAAGGAATAATGAAGAGTTGAAGGCTAATTTTGCTAGGATAGACAAAGGTAAAATATTTGATGTTAACGCTGAAGTTTCTAAACCAATGTCTAAAACTCCTCCTAGGAAGAATAAAAATTCTGAATTTGTCTCCACTTGTCATCATTGTCATATTGTTGGTCATATTAGGCCAAATTGTTCTAAATTAAGGTCTTTGTCAACCTCTAAGGTTAGACCTCCTTTTAGGAAACCGAGTAGTTCTAAAACTACTCATGTTTGTCACCATTGTGGTGCTTCAGGTCACACTCGTACTAATTGTTTCAAGTTGTTTCCTCATAAGCGAGTGTCCAATAGGTCTCATCCTTTGTCTAAAGGCTCTGTACCTATTCTTGGTGAGTTATTAAAAACTTTGAGTTTTTTGACTCAATTTCAGGGGAATTCTAATTCCTTTATGTCCGTTAGTAGTCATACTAGGACACGTGCCTTTTCATCTTCACGACCAAGGACTCGTGCTGTGTGGGTGATAAAGGATCCTAAGACTTAATTGTCTTTCTGTTTGTCCTTTACTTTAATTCTTTCTATCTAAAGTTGGACTTTCTTTCTTGATTTCTTATTTGTTTTTGGAATCATACTTTCATGCATTTGTGTCTAGTTTTATGCTTTGCTTTGTTTAACATGTTTTTGTTTGTTTACTTTTCAGTTTTGTTTTATTTTATTTTTCATATAAAAATAAAAATAAAAATTGAAATTGAAAAATCAGAAAAATACAAAAACAGTGTGTTTTGTGTACATTGGTACTTGTGTACTTTGGATGGCGATTGAAACAAAGTTTTCTAAACTTTGTATCTTTTGTATCTTAGATGAGCATCTCTATGCACAACTAAGCAAGTGAGCTTTGTGGCTCGTGTTTGTGATTAATAAGATTAAGTAATCTCTTGTACTTAACACTCGTATCACTCTTTTTGACGGGAATGACTAGAAAATCCTAAGAGAAAGGCATAAATAACCATCTCACCACTGTTGCCCACCAATCATGAAATGAATTCTGTATGCTTCGGCATAGCAAAAGTGCAATATCAAATGCTTAACATAATTGGGTATTTATTTTCTATCTCTTATATGCCCATGCATGATTTGCTTAAAAGAAAAATATGCAAAGAAAAATAAACGCAAAAAGATCAAAATGATTTATATATGATTGCAAGCGTGTCTTCTAGGAGATGTGGGAGTTATAGGATGTATCTTGAAGGTAATAGTCCCCATCAAACAGTTATGATTGTGTGTGAGTTAAAGTGATTTTCTCATATCTCAAATCGTCATAACATGTAGGCACTTATGCAATCTTGCGATGTTTTTTCACACACAACATGCAATATTTTTTGCTACTCTTGATACATGTGCAGGTATAATGTGATTTGGCCATCACAAGGAATACTTGTCTTAATGTATGCTCACTAAACTGTCATAACTTGTTTTTGAAATATAAAATTGGTTAGACATGTTTAGTGTGTGTGTGTGTGTGTTTTGGATCTATGTGCTTAACATTTTTCGTGTTGGGAGATGTTTTTAAGATTTTAAAATGTTGATTGGATCTTTGGTTGAGTAGCATGCTTGATTGCATTCATGTCTGTGTTTTTCTCTTCTTGAAAAATTGTTTTTAAGCAGTCTCGATAGTTGCTGGATACCTCTCGACAGCTAGGCTATCTATCGAGCTCTTCAGCTTTCTTTCTCGATATCTTCTCGACAGCTTCTCGATCCATCAAAGAAGTTTTTGTATGCTCGATAGATTCTCGACACCTCCTCGATCGATCGAGATACCCTTGCATGCATTTCTCTTTTTTTTTTGTCTTGCATTTTTTTTCCTTTGTGTCCATAGCATCTTGTTTTTATTTTTCTTATAGGTCTATGGTTCCTTGTTCTCCTCGTTCCCTCTATGTCAGTTTTTAGTTTGTCTCTTGTCAAGTCTTTTGGCCTTTTATGCCCTTTGACAATCGTGTCAAAAAGGAGGAGAAATTTGAGAATTGAATGTCTTTCCTCAGGGGGAGTAATAGACCTAAGGGGAGAACTTCTTTTTAAAGGGAAGAATGTTTTTGATGTAACTAACTTAGGGGGAGAGTTAGTTTGATACACTTTGATATTGATATATATTTTTTGTGTTGTGTATCTTTTGGTTTTGTAACCATTTACATACATCATGTGTTGTTTCTATATTTGATGATGATGTATGTGTTTCACTCTTTGTCTCACATGTGTTGTTTCTTTTCTCTCTTTATACACATGTTTTTTGTTTATTTAACTTGTTATTATTTTCCACATGGTACCTTGATGTGTTTTGTTTAGTGCCTTTCAGGAAAGACAAGTTAAAGCCAAGTCAAGATTCCGAACCTTCTTCTTGCAGCAACTTCCAAGGTTCAGATCTTTTAGACTATGCTTATTTATTCTGTAATTTTGAGTAGAATGTATTCTAGGACATTCAATGTACTCTTGTGGTTTTGTCACGGATTGCCAAAGGGGGAGATTGTTAAGGACATAATTTTATGTAATTGGCATATCCTTTAACAAAACGCACTTTACTTGTATTTGGGTAAATCTAAGAAGGTTCAAGATGATCATTACAAGTGGTTAAATTGAAGACATGAAGATTACTCAAGAACTGCTCAAGAAAAGTGCAATCTGTAGGTCTCGATACCTCCTCGACAAAAGCTCGATCTATCGAGATTCATTAAAGCTCGACACATATCTCGATCTATTGAGCTTACGAGATTCAGACTATAGCCAGCAATGTTTTTATTCTAAAAGGCTATTTGTTTATGGGTTTGTATAATCCTTATAGGACTAGGAAAACCCAAGATTTGTGGGTTTGTATAATCCTTGTTGGACTAGGAAAGCCCAAGGTTTGTGTAAACCTATTTGGAATAGGAGAGCCCATTAAGCTTCTATTTAAAGGAGGTGGAAAAAGAAAAACGTAACCCTAGAAAGGTTCATAAGGTTTTATTTTTGAAACCCTAGCTTCCTCTTACAGAAGAAAGAGTTCTTGCTGCGTTTCTTGTACGATTCTGGGTTCTATAATCAAGCAAAGTCTCTTGCACCAACATTGAAGATCTTATTGGTGTTTCTATGTGAAGCTGCTGCAAATCAACTACAACAGTCAAAGGGTTGTTGTGGAGTTAGTCATGTACTTGGATTCGTGCAAAGGAGTAAGCTGCATACTGAGATCCGTGCATCAGATTGGTTAGTCACGTACTTGGAGTCGTGCATTACAAGGAGAGATTGTCACTACAGAACAAGTCCAATTGGGTATTGGGGTAAGGGTTCAATTGTAGGTTGGTATAAGGTATTAGGATTCCTTTACTTGTAACCGCTTGTTTTGATAATAGTGAATTCTCAGGAGTGGTGACCTTAAATTCACCCGGTTGGGTTTTGCCTTGGTGGTTTTCCCCATTCGTAAACAAATCGCTTGTGTCAAATTTATTTTCCGCTGCATTTAACTTAGTTGGTGATTTGTTTGTGCTACCACGCGTATTGCATGCTAATTGAATTAATTAATTAACTTGGCTAATTAATTTGTTAATTCATCACAAGGGGTCAATACGTTTTTGGCCTATTAGTTTATTAATTTCATTTTCAAATTCATTTGAATCATTTAAGTGCAAAAATTTCAATATTATGGGACACATCAAAGTAAGCCAAATCAGAATTCATCTTATTGAAAATATTGGAAAGTACATTGGAACTTGCATTACAAAACTTTTTCCCCATGTTTTTAGAAAACCCAACTCAAGTCCAATTATTAATGGGCCCCACAATTAGAATGGTAATTCTGTCTTTTTTCTTTTTCAAGGCTTGTCACTCTTCTCCTCGCCCTTCTTCAGCTCAGCAGACCAGTCTTCCCCTTTCAGAGGTTTCCATACGTGCATAGCTTTGGTTATGTCATACAGATCCTCACCCTTATTAGGGAAATTTCTTCCCACCTCGTCAAAGAACTAGTCGCCGTCATCCTCACTCCAATAGCTGATCACTTCATCTTCTCCTTCTTCTTCTTCTTCTTCTTCTTCATTTTGAGTCATCACGAGGTATTGGTCATCATTGGAAGAAGGGTCCATGTCACGTTGAAGCATGAAGTGAGCTGGGGTGACTTGAGTTGTTCCCACCTTCGAGGTCCATTCTGGCCAATCATGATCTTCCCACGATCTCGTGTCTTCCGATTCAGAGAAGTCGTTTACATGGGTCCTCTTGAAAGTCCGTGGTCCAAGAGTACTCTTCAATTGCGGCATAAAGTTAGGTAGAAGTAGGCGGACCTTCCCTTCTGTCATCATGCGGTTGATGTTTTCTTGAGTCAGCTTACTTTGTCCATGGTTAGCCTTGTCTTCTTCAGCTTCCTCTTCTTCTATCTTGGAGAGGTGGCTTATTGTCTTCTTAAGAACTTCAACTTGCGTTTCCACACACTCGAGCATCGTTTGCATGAGGACCTTTTCACTTGAAGCATCCATCTTTCCCTCTTGAGGGGTTTCCCCTTTGAATGTCTTGCCTTCCTTTGGACTTGGATTGGAGTGGGAACGTGTTCTCTTGAACTTTGATAATGCAACGATGTCTAAAAAGATTAAGTCCATGTCCATTTCCAGTGAGGACATGTTCAACTTTATTAAGTCCATGTCCCAATTAAAGGTTTTTTTTTAACTTTTTAGATGTCCTTAGAAAAAATTTTAAGTTCATTTTAATGAAGGCCCAATTACAATATCACTCCCTTCCCTCTCATGGATTTTTTTTCCCCTTGTTTCATTGGGCTTTAGTCCATTTACAATAAAGCTCTCATCTTACTCTCATGGGTTTTCATTAGAATGCACTTAGAAATTTTCATTCCTTTGTCTCAAACATGGGCTTACAATGTATTCATCACCTTTGGGCTTTTCATTTTTATTCATTATTATTATTTTTTTCAAATAGCCTTTTAGCTAGAATATGTTGTAGCCTTCCTCGCAAAGTCCATGAAGTTCTCATCATTTTGGGCCTAGGCATACAACAAGGAGGCCCAAGATTTGGGAAGTTCATATTGGCTTTGTAAGGTTTTGGATGCTAAATCCATAGCATAATTGTTACCTTAGGCCCAAAGTCCTCTTTTTCAAAAGGGTTTTTTCCAATTGGGCCTATGATAACAATTAGGCTATGGTCTTACGAACCTTTCAAGTTAAGAGATACCTTTGGATTTAGGGACAAGCCTCTTATATGTAAAAACTTCTTTTCTTTTATCCCAAAACATCTTAGCGTATACCATAACTTTAGGGTCATCCCTTCCATTTTTACATCTTTTATTTGTTCTTTAGAATTAGGTGAACACATGATATATGGTTGAACAAACAAGAGATATAAAGGGTATCCTTTGTGATAGGGTTTAGGATCTCTCTAGTGTGGGTAAGCTCCCTAAGGCTAAAGGGATAGATAAATAGGTCACTCACAACTTGGTGGGCTATGATTCCAACTGAGGGCCTAAGTGGACCCTATAGTGGATTTGTAGCAAACCTTTAACGTACTCAAAGCCCATTATAGGAAATGGCATCAATTGTGAGTTGGTGGAATGAACTCCGGAAGATTTGGGCCCGAATGGAGCCTTCCATCTCCCCGCTTATCACCAATCGAGATTAAAGGACAAAAGAAACCAAGTGATGTGTGTGCAAACAAGTATTGAAATAGTTTTTATCAAGGTTAAGAAATAAGACATAGGAATTAAACTCATCATCCCCAGTAGAGTCGCCACTGTGGACACAACGGAGGAGTCGCCACCTAGGATTGGGTCTTGAAAAGGTCCCAATCAGTGGTAGGAATCTACCACTAATTAGGAACTCGAGTTTAAGGAACTTGAGTTCCATGAACTCGAGTTTAAGGAACTTGAGTTCCATGAACTCGAGTTCCACTTGAGTTCCATGAACTCGAGTTCCACTTGAGTTTGCCACCATGGTGTGGATGAGCTAGAAATTTAATAATTAAAAAATGCCACCTTGAACTTGAGGTCATGAGCCTTAAGTTTTAACTTCATAGTACTCGAGTTTTATGAACTCAAGTACCATGTAATTAACTACACAGTACTTGATTTTAATAAACTCGAGTACTGTGTAACTACATACCCGAGGTTATAACACTTGAGTAATATGTTATATGCCCTGCCCCATCTGCCACTCTTAGTCTCACTCTCAATGTCTCTCTCACTCTCAGACTCACACTCACTCTCGCTCTCAGTCTCACTCTCAAACTCAATCTCAATCTCACTCTCACTCTCCCTCTCGCTCTCAGTCTCAGTCTCAGTCTCACTTTCCCTCTCATTCTCAATCTCACTATCACTCTCAGTCTCAGTTTCACTCTCAATCTCGCTCTCACTCTTACTCTCGCTCTCACTCTCAGCCTCAGTCTCAGTCTCAATCTCGCTCTCACTCTCACTTTCCCTCTCACTCTCACTCTCCCTCGCTCATGCACTTTGTTCCGACGATGTTGCAGCCTTGTCAGTCATCAGAAATCCAAGCGAAATGGTGAAGCACCCAATTTCAAGGCTAATCTCAACGTTGATGATATCAAGTTCTTCAATTGGTGATCTGCATCTTCAATTTCGAATCAAAAGGTACATACCCCTAATCTTTGTTTGACCATTTGGTTAGGACAGCTAAAATAGTTTGGGCGTTAGAGCTATTTGTGTATTATGGGAGAGGAAACAAAATGAGTTAGGGTTTTGAGTTTTAGGATTTTGGCCATTTGATAAATTGAATTACATAATGTTCATGAATTCAATGACTTTGTATTAAGACGAACTTCTATCTACCCTAAATTAAAAAATAAAAATTGACAATGTTGGATACTAAAATGTTTAGTTCATGAGTATTGCTTGTTTTCTTTACCTACGGTTACATTCCTTTTATGTGTTTATATTAGAGAAATATGGTTGGCTAGAGATGTGAGATGAGCTTGCTTTTGTTGTAATGAGTTTGGTTATGTCTGAAGCTTGAGTTTGGTTATGTGTGAAGCTTTCGTTTGGTATAACTAGTCTCTTAGTAAATTGTGAAATTGGAGGGTTTGTTTGTTTGTTTTAATCAATTAAAGGTGATTGATTTATATAAATCAAAAAATGGCAGAGAAAGACAAATAGATGTATGATTGATAGGCCAAAAATGTATTGACCCCTTGTGATGAATTAACCAATTAATTAGCCAAGTTAATTAATTAATCCGATTAACATGCAATATGCGTGGTAGCACAAACAAATCACCAACTAAATTAATATGCAGCGGAAAATAAAGTTGACACGGTGATTTGTTTATGAATGGGAAAAACCTCCAAGGCAAAACCCCACCGGGTGATTTTAAGGTCACCACTCCTGAGAATCCACTATTATCACAACAAGCGGTTACAAGTAAAGGAATCCCAGTACCTTATACCAACCTACAGTTGAACCCTTACCCCAATACCCAATTGGACTTGTTCTGTAGTGACAATCTCTCATTTTCAATGCACGGCTCCCAGTACGTGACTAACCAATCGATGCACGGATCCAAGTACGTGACTAACCACCAACTTAAGAATGATGTTGACTGCAAAGTTTTTCAGTTCATCAACATGATGAAGATCACGAAACTCCTTGGTTAGAAAACCCTACGGCGTACAAACGCAGCAGCTTCTTCAAGAGAAAGATGAACTAGGGCAAATTGTCTCCGGTCACAATATGCTTATGAAAAACCTTTGTATCAAGCTACACTCACTTGCATCAACTGTGACGGCCCTTAAAATAATCCTTATATATGTTTAGGGTTGTGAGAAAAGAAAGCCTAAACATGTATACACGGATTGGTGTGAAATCAGATCTGAAAAATTGATTTTTGTAAATCTCGATAGATAGGTTATCTATCGAGCAGCTGTTGAGCATCGGGCAAAAACTGCCTTTTAAACCTCGATAGATGCTATTTGTCGAGATAGCTATCGAGCTTTAAAATCCAGCACTTCTTCACTTGTTTCTTGGATAGACTTGCATGGCTTTAACACTTGGACTTGAACTCTTGTTCCTTGAAGCATTAAACACATCCTAGATCTATCCAATTACAAGTAAAGTGCGTTTTGTCAAAGGATTAGCCAATTCTAGATGACATATGTTTCTAACATGATTCACATATGTCCTAACAATCTCCCCATTTGGCAATCTGTGACAAAACCACAACAAATAAATGAACATATGAGAGAAGTCATAAATCACTCAACTCATACTCACTTATTGAATACAATAAAATCTGTCCTAACACAAACTCTTGAAAAACTTTGTAAGAAGAGAGTTCATGGCAAGAAAGACTTTAACAACCTGTATTTCTGAAATACTTTAAACAAAACTCATCACGGCATCTTAGTGTGAAACAGAAATAAAAGATTGCATACAATTAATAAGAAACATGTGCATAAAAAGAGAAAAGAAACAACACATGAAGAGATAAGTGAAATTGTAATAACAACCTCAATATATATATATATATCAATAAAAGTACAAGGTTTGCTATCACAATGTAAGAACAATGTATCTAAAAGGTAAAGAAAAGAAAAGATACAAAAAGTCCTCACTACATCCCTCATAAAAAGAAAAACATTCCCTCTAAGAAAAATATCTATCTCCTATACTAACTCTCCCCCGAAGAACATGACTACTCTCATACCCAAAACTACTTCCCCTTTTTGTCATGAATGACAAAGGGAAAGTAACTCAAGCAATTATCTTGTCGTCACCGGAAGAGCTAGCATCCTCATCCTCACCATCATCATCGTCGTCGGAGTCACCATCATCGTCCTCGTCCTCAAATGCCTCTAGAGAAGGAGAGGGAGACGCCATGAAACCACCAAGGCGAGCCTGTTGTAGGGTAATATGGCCAACACGGGTGTTCACCTGACACAACTCATCACTGAGTGTGTCAAGGCAAGCATCCATGCGTTGAAGCTACGCCATGACTGCCTCGAGGGTCACACCACCTACCGATGAAGAAGAAGTGGATGTAGATGGAGCGGAAGAAGCCAGAGGAGTCGCCGTCTTAGTCCGTGGCCGCTTTGGTCGAAGCTGGGCCTCGTTCCGTCTAACGGTAGCAGCGTCTATGGCATACATAGCAGAAAAGTGTGTAGACTCAAGATAGGAGATAGAAAAATGGCGGAGAATCCGCGTGATAGCAGAAGGGAAAATGAGCTTATCACGGGCCGCTGTATCCCTATAGACATCTATAAAGGAGAGTGTAAAGTGAGAGGGAAAGTCAATGGTAAGTCCCTTAAGAAGGGATAACAAAAATCGAGCACAAGGCTCAGTAATGGAGTTATAGTGAGACAATGGATGAAGAATGAATGTCATCACCATGTTAAGGAACCTCGGACCTTTTGCAAAGCCCGAGCAAGGAGTGTTTTGACGGTCACCCCAAGATGAAGGTGTCTCACAGAAGCGAGACAAGAGTTCATCTTTGGACACAATCCTAAGACGCTCACAATGCAGCACCTCGGGGTAGTCAGCAAACTCTACCCTCGGTACATGCAGCACCTCGGATATAAGATCCAGAGTGACTATAATGTGCGTACCTCGAACACGAGTGATAAAATGAGGTACATAATAGTCAAATCCGTGCATATTGGAGTAAAACTCCAATATGATCACAGAAGGACAAGTGATCAGGATGCCACACAGTGACTCCCAACCCCTACTGTAGATGACAGTGGGAAAGTCAGTATCAGAAAAATCCGATAGAACGACTTGGCGTTCCGAATGAATGCCGCGTGGTGAAAAGTTCTCCGAAAAGTCCTTACGGGCTTTATCATCACGGAACCTGACGTAAGATGGAGTAGAATCAACAGGGAGAGAAGAAGAAGATGCTCCGGAACGAGGAGGGTTCCGGGATGGAGTAGACTTCCGTTTAGGTGCCATAGAGCAACTAACCGAAAGAAAGAGAAAGAGAGAGGGACAAACAGAAAAGTACCAAACAGTTTAATATCAAAAAGATTTATAAAAAAAATGGTACGTATGCATAAAACATGCATGAAAATGTGACATGCAAAAGGAAAAACTCATGGGCTCAGCCCAATCCAATCCTATCAGCACACACCATTTCAACATATTAAGCATACATCTAAAATGCATGAATCATTGTTAAAATGAAAATGTGATGCAATGCATGATGATTTAAACTCATTTAAACAAAACCTATCCCAAAAATTTCACAAAAACTTCATCAATTTTGAAAAACCCCAAAATTTTTCAAAAACCCCAAAAGTTAGGTCAAAAAGATGAAATGCATGATTAAGTGAGAGAAATGAGATCATACCAGAGGAAGAATTCTCTCTTGAGGCCGAAAAATGAGTGGGGAAGAAGTTTAGAGAGAGAGAGAGGTGTTTGGGAAGGCGAGGAGTCTAAAAGGGTCGAAAGAGATCGAGAAAAATTAGCGAGAAATCGCGCTAACCCTTTATATAGAAATCCACAATTCTCGATGGATCAAGAGGTATCGAGAGGTGTCGAGATTTAAATTTTAACAGATAGAGCTATCGAGAGATGTCCACAGCAAAGTGACCTCGATGGATCGAGAAGCTATTGAGAATCTATCAAGCATACAGAAACTTCCTCGATGGATCGAGAAGCTATCGAGACTAATTCTCAAAAGCCTCGATGGATCAAAATTGCGATAACAACTATCGAGAAAGGAAACTCAAGAGGCTCGACAGATAGCCTAGCTGTCGAGAGATATCAAGAAGCTATCGAGATTGCTCAAAAACAGTTTTTCAAGAAGAGAAAACCACAGATATGAATGCAATCAAGCATGCTACTCAACCAAAGATCCAAACAACATTTTAAGCTCTTGAAAACATCTCTCAACAAGAAAAATGTCAATCATTTAGATCCAAAACACACACACACACACTAAACAAGTCTAACCAATTTTATATTTCAAAAACAAGTTAAGACAGTTTAGTGAGCATACATTAACACATGTATTCCTTGTGATGGCCAAATCACATTGTACCTGTACATGTATCAAGAGTAGCAAAGAATGTTGCGTGTTATTTGTGAAGAACATCGCAAGATTGCATGAGTGTCTACATGTTATGACGATTTAAGATATGAGAAAATCACTTTAACTTACACACAATCATAACTGCTTGATGGGGACTATCACTTTCGAGGTACATCCTATAACTCTCACATCTCCTAGAAGACACGCTTGCAATTATATATAAAGCATTTTGATTCTTTTTGCTTTTTATTTTTCTTTGCATATTTTCTTTTGTTAAGCATATCATGCATGGGCATATAAAAGAGAGAAAAGAGATACCCAATTATGTTAAGCTTTTAACATTGCACTTTTGCTATGTCGAAGCATACAGATGTCATTTCATGATTGGCGGACAATAGTGGTGAGATGGTTATTGATGCCTTTCTCTTAGGATTTTCTAGTCCTTCCCGTCAATGATACAAGTGTTAAGCACAAGAGATTACTTAATCTTACTCATCACAAACACGGGTCATAAAGCTTAGTTGTGCATAGAGATGCTCATCTAAGCTACAAATGACACAAAGTTTAGAAAACTTTGTTTCAATGGCCATCTAAGGTACACAAGTACCAATGTACACAAAACACACTATTTTTGTATTTTTCAATTTTTTTTTTTTTTATGAAAAAAAAAAAAGCAAAACTGAAAATAAACAAACAAAAACATGTTAAACAAAGAAAAGTATAAAACCAGACTGGCTCAAAACAAGAAAGCAAAACACCAAAGTAATGCAAACTCAAAAAAAAAAAAAAAAAAAAAAAAAAAAAAAAAAAAAGAGATAGAAAAGTGACAAAATCACTTAGAGCCTTTTTCCTTCCACACCTTGGAAAAACCTTTTCGTTTGGCAAACCCTTGATTCAGCGGTAAGGGGGAAGAATTGAAACCGTTCAAATTCGAAAGGAACATAAGAGCTTTGAGTAGATCTCCAAGAGGAGCAAAAGAGGATGGAAACTAATTCTGGTTTCCCGATGAGATCATACTGTTACTTTGTTGAGTGGCTAACCCCTTATAGCAATTTGGTCAAGCATGTCCAGCTGCTCCACAGTGATGACAGAGATGTTGCTTCTTCTGTTTAGACTTTTGAGTATTGCCCTTCTTAGCCCTAGGGTTTTTAGTTTCTTTCTTATCAAGCTTAGGGGGTGCTCCTAAGATAGATTTACCCTTCTCTATGTTCTCACTAGCTAAAGCAGTTTTCACATTGTTATTCTCAGATTCAACATTACTAGCAGGTGAAATAAAAACAGTAGTACTAGAAGAAGCAATACTAGGAGAAGAGAAATCATACCTTAAAACGGTTCGATTAGAAGAAAATTTCTGAAGGTTAAGCATCTCGTCAAGTTTTGCACTTGAAGTCCTTTCCAACTGAGCTCTAACTTGGAACAGCTCTACCTCAAGTTTCTTGGTCTTCTCAGCCAAGAAATTGTTCTCAAATCGCAGTGCTCCAATAGTCTGATTAGCTTCGTCAAACTTTGTGGAAAGTTCTTTTCGATCAAGTTCCACATCACTCAGCTTCTTGGTGGCCAGCCTATATAGTTTCTCATGCTTCTCAGAAACCTAGTACAGTTTTTCATAGGCTGTATGGATATCATCTTGATCGTCCATTTTCTCGAACTTAGAATCCACCAAGTCCTCTTCGTCATCCACTTCTTTATTAATCCCCTCAGTAGGATTTACAGTGGCAATAAAGGCATTTAGGATTCCATCATCCTCATTGTCCGAATCATCCACAGGCTCGATATCACTCAAAGTAGCAGCAATTGCCTTGCTTTTCCTGATGGTCTTAAGATACGTAGGGCACTCTTGTTTCATATAACCGAAGCCTTGACACCCAAAGCACTTTGGTTTTGAGGGAACAGTGTATTGACCGCCATCCCTAGCATCCTTCTTTCCTTTGTCTTGGTTCTTGAACTAAGACGAACTGGACTGCTTGTGGTCTTTGTCAAATCCTTTGGCATTGGCATTCTTCATAAACTTTTTGAACTGTCTTGTAATGTAGGATTTCATTTTAGAATATTCATCATCTGAAGACTCATCTGTGTCACTACTCTTGGCCTTCAGTGCTGTGCTCTTTCCCTTACTCGATTTCCCAATCCTTGTCAAACCCAACTCATAGGTCTGCAGATTGCCAACCAGCTCTGTCAAAGGAATTTTATCAATATCCTTTGATTCCTCAATCGCGGTGATCTTGGCATGAAATCTTTCCGGAAGAGATCTAAGCACCTTTCTAACAATCTTGGGTTTTGGAATGGTTTCCCAAAGATTAAAGGCTGAGTTCACTATATCCTTGAGCTTGGCATAGAACTCATCGAATGACTCATCCTCCTCTATCTTGATTTCTTCAAAGCTTGTAGTAAGCCTCTGAAACTTCGAATCCTTGACAGTCTTAGTTCCTTCATAGGTTGTCTGGCGAATAGTCCATGCTTCCTTCCAAAGGGGAGATTGTTAGGACATATGTGTTTCACTTGTTAGGAATATATGTTATGATTTTATGTAATTGGCTTATCCTTTGACAAAATACACTTTACTTTATTTGGGTAGATCTAGGATGTGTTTAATACTTCAAGAAACCATGTTTCAAGATCAAGTGTTGAAGCCTTCAAGTCTGTCCAAGAAAACAAGCTGAAAGTGCAGAGTTATTAAAGCTCGATAGCTAGCTCGACAGCTAGCATGACAGCTAGCATGTGTCAAGGTTTAAGAAGCTGTTTCAGCCTCGTGGCTCGACAGCTAGCTCGACAGATGCTCGACAACTTCTATCTGTCAAGGTTTATGAAAACAAAATTTCTGATCTGCTTTTCTTAAGATCCGTGAATGTGTCTTTGGGCCTTCTTTTCTCCTAACCCTAAACATATAAAATGATTGTTTTAAGGGCCGTCAAATAAGTTTACAAGTTGCACAAGCATTAAGCAAACTCTATTCAAGCAATTTGTAACCGAAGACGAAGTTCTTGCCCTAGTTCATCTCTTTCTCTTGAAGAAGTTGCTGTGTATATGCACCATAGGGTTTTGTAACCAAGCATCTTCTTGATCTTCATCGTATGGATGAACTGAAGAACTTTGCACCCAACAACCTTCATAGTTAGTGATTGAAGTCGCGTACTGGGATCCGCGCATTGGTTAGTCACGTACTTGGGAGCCGTGCATCAAAAGGGGGAACTGTCACTACAGAACAAGTCCAATTGGGTATTGGGGTAAGGGTTCAACTGTAGATTGGTAATGTTAGGATTAGTGCCCTTAAATCCTATTGTATGATGCTATGTATAATATTAAGTATGACATTATGTATGACTTAATATTGTGTTTAATAAAGTTGTTTTATTATTATATGAAATAATGGTAACATGAATATTCAGACATTATCATATAGTTCATGAGATGCATAGTATGTGATTTATGTAATTTAGTCATAGAAGATATAAGTTACAAGTTCTTTTTAAACTCAGAATTGTAGTTCATAGTCGGTGATGAAATTGGGCGTTTAATCTGTGAAGACTATAACATATCAATTACGATGATTTTTCTTGATCATGGAAGTGGAGACTTCTAATTGATATGTTGATATGTTGATATGTTTTAAGAGTTAAGACATATTGAACTGGATCGCTGTGAGATTTATTATTCTCCTAACGACTGTCAAATGAATAATAAATCTCACGACTTATATTTGCATGAACTCTTAATCCTAAGAGAATAATGGACCTGATCATGAGATGTAGGTTGTTTTGATATATCAGGAGTGAGGTTTAAAGTAACGGTCAAAAGCTCAGTATGTTGGGCAGCCACATTTAGTGTTGATGGAACATATATTCTCAAGATGGAATTCATAGTCTCTTAACGAAGATACAAAATATTCCCTTGAGATAAGTTTAATGGGTTTGTTATTCATAGAGTTAGGCCTAACCACTTTGGTAAGAAATTACTAAAGTATATATTTACGGAATTGGATTTCATAAATATATAATGAATAACTTAAAAGGATTAAACTAGGTACTCAAGGATTAAGATATAGTAATTTATAAAGTGGCAGTCTACATTCATGACTTTGTATTACTATGAATATTTTATGAAGGGGTTGCATGTACAATAAAGTCTTGAGATATAATTTATAGATAAGGCTTAGAATGCAACTATATTTATATAGTGGTATTAAATATAGTTAATGGTAATTTTGGACTTGTTAAGAGTTGACAGAAAAGCCCAAGGCGCATTGGAGCTAGTGTCTTATTGGTCCCTTTTGGTCCTACTCCAAGCCACATACTAGAGCCCAATTGGAAAGGCCCAAAAAGTTAGCCCAATTAGATAATCAGTTATAAGGAGAGAAACATACAGAATTTTATATAGAACAACTTACATGAAATGGTGTAAGTGAATGTTGGACACTCTTGAATTCTCTCTTGAACATTTCATACAACTGATTGAGAGACCACACATCTTGGGCGTTAATGGAATTGGAGTGAAGATTAAAAGTATTCCCAAGTGCTTACAATCTTTGTTTTGAAATTCACCACACCAAGGTACACTCTCTTGTTCTTGTATTCTGAAATTTACATAGTACATGTTGTCAATTGCAAATGAAGTAGATCCGTTAATTTTCCGCTGCGTACATGCAAATTTCCATCAGGTAAGGTACTTGGGATTCCTTTACTTGTAACCGCTTGTTGTGATAATAGTGGAGTTTCGGGAGTGGTGACCTGAAAATCACCCGGTGGGGTTTTTGCCGTTAGGTTTTCCCCATTCGTAAACAAATCACCGTGTCATTTATTTTCCGCTACGTATTTAGTTGTTTGGTGATTTGTTTGTGCTACCACGCACTTTGCATGATAAATTGATTAATTAATAACTTGACTAATTAATTAATTAATTTCAATCACAAGGGGTTAAACCGTTTGTGGCCTATCAATTAATCAAATTAACATGCAAACGCGTGGTAGCACAAACAAAATACCAATTAAACTAAGTGCAGCGGAAATTAAATTGACACGGTGATTTGTTTATGAATGGGGAAAACTAACATGGCAAAAACCCCATCGGGTGATTTTAAGGTCACCACTCCCGAGAATCCACTATTATCACAACAAGCGGTTACAAGTGAAAGAATCCCAGTACCTTATACCAACCTACAGTTGAACCATTACTCCAATACCCAATTGGACTTGTTCTGTTGTGACAATCTCTCCTTTTGATGCACGGCTCCCAGTACGTGACTAACCAATTGCGCAGATCCCAATACGCGACTTCAATCACCAACTAGAGAAGGTTGTTGGCTGCAAAGTTCTTCAGTTCATCCAAACGATGAAGATTAAGAAGATGCTTGGTCATAAAACCCAACGGTGTACAAACACAGCAACTTCTTCACAAAAGAGATGAACTAGTGCAACTTATGCATGAAAATATAGTTATAATGCTTATGAGATGCAATGCATGAGGTTCAAAGATCATTTAAACAAAAACCCATCCCAAAATTTCAACAAACACTTAACAATTTTGAAAAACCCCAAAACCTAGGTCTAAATGCATGAAATGCATGAATAATGAGAGAAAAAGAGATCATACCAAGTGATTTGAAGCAAGGAAAGTCCAAAAATCACGTGGGTTGAAGATTTTGAGAGAGAAAAGAGTGTTTGGGAGGTGAATAGGTGCGGATAGATCAAGAGTGATCGAGAAAATGAAGTCCTAATCGCATAGAACCTATATATAGAACCTCAGTAATTCTTGACAGATAGAGGTGTCGAGAGGTATTGAGACAAGTGTTGAGCCAGGTGTCGAGGAAAAAGGCGTCGACAGATGAAGCCGTCAAGGAGCTATCGAGGGACAATTCAACAAAAGCTAAAAAGAAGCTCGATCGATCCACCAGTTGTCGAGAAGCTATCGAGGGTCTAGGAACTTTCTCAATCGATCCACCAGCTGTCGAGACAACTATCGAGATTGTGAAAAGAAACAGCTTAAGATCTCAACAGATAGCCAGGTTTCAAGGAGGTGTTGAGATTGCTTCAAACCAGTTTTTCAAGAAGGGAAAAAAACATATATGAATGTAATCAAGCATGCAACTCAAACAATGATCCAATCAACATTTTAAACCCTCAAAAAATCTCTCAATAAGAAAGAAATGTCAAGCATGTGATCTCAAAATACACACACTAAACAAGTCTAACCAATTTTATATTTCAAAAACAAGTTAAGACAGTTTAGTGAGCATACATTAACACATGTAAAACTTATGATGGCCAAATCACATTGTACCTGCACATGTATCAAGAGTAGCAAAGAATATTGCGTGTTGTGTGTGAAAAATATCGCAAGATTGCATAAGTGTCAACAAGTTATGACGATTTGAGATATGAGAAAATCACTTTAACTCACACACAATCATAACTGTTTGATGGGGACTATCACCTTTGAGGTACATCCTATAACTCTCACATCTCCTAGAAGACACGTTTGCAATCATATTTAAAGCATTTTGATCTTTTTGCTTTTTATTTTTCTTTGCATATATATATATAAATATATTTTAATCAAATCATGCATGGGTATATAAGAGAGAGAAAATAAATACCCAATGATGTTAAGCATTTGACATTCCAATTTTGCTATGTCGAAGCACACAAATGTCATTGACATTGCACTTTTGCTATGCCAAAGCATACAGATGTCATTACATGATTGGCGGACAATAGTGGTGAGATGGTTATTTATGCCTTTCTCTTAGGATTTTCTAGTCCTTCCCATCAAAAAGAGTGATACGAGTGTTAAGTACAAGAGATGACTTAATCTTACTCATCACAAACATGAGCCACAAAGCTCACTTGCTTAGTTGTGCGTAGAGATGCTCATTTAAGCTACAAAAGATACAAAGTTTAGAAAACTTTGTTTCAATGGCCATCTAAGGTACACAAGTACCAATGTACACAAAACACACACTGTTTTTATATTTTTCTGATTTTCAATTTTTTTTATTTATATGAAAAACAAAATAAATAAAACTGAAAACAAACAAAAACATGTTAAGCAAAGCATAAAACTAGACTGACTCAAAATAGTAAAGCAAAACACACAAGTAATGCAAACAAAAACAAGAAGAGGAGAGAGAAAAAGTGATAAAATCACTTAGAGCCCCTTTCCTTCCACACTTTGGAAGAACCTTTCCTTTGATTAAACCCTTGAACCGGCGGTGAGGGGGAAGAATTGAAACCGTTCAAGTTCAAGAGGAACATGAGGGCTTTGAGAAGATCTCCAAGGGGAGCAAGAGAGGATTGAAGCTGATTCTGGCTTCTAGATGCTATCATGCCGTTGCTCTATTGAGTGGCTAACCACTTATAGCAATTTGGTCGAGTATGACTGGCAACTCCACAATGATGACAGAGATGCTGCTTCTTATGTTTAGGCTTTTGAGAGTTAGCCTTCTTAGCCCTAGGGTTTTTAGCTTCTTTCTTCTCAAGCTTAGGGGGTGCTCCTAAGATAGATTTACCCTTGTCTAAGTTCTCACTAGCTAATTTAGTTTTAACAACATTGTTCTCAATTTCAACTTTATTACTAGGAGGAACAAAAACAGTAGTACTAGTAGAAGCAATATTAGAAGGAGAGAGACCATACCCTAAACCGGTTCGATCGGAAGCAGATTTCTGAGGATTTAGCATCTCATCAACCTTCGTACTTGAAGTCCTCTCCAACTAGGCTCTAACTTGAAAAAACTCCGCTTCAAGCTTCTTGGTCTTCTCAGCTAAGAAGTTATTTTCAAACCTCAGTGCTCCAATAGTCTGATTGGCTTCATCAAACTTTTAGGAAAGCTCTTCACGATCAAGTTCCACATCACTGAGCTTCTTGGTGGCCAGCCTATAAAGTTTCTCATGCTTCTTAGAAAGCTTGTACAGTTTCTCACAAGCTATATGGATATCATCTTGATCATCCATCTTCTCGAATTTGGACTCCACCAATTCCTCTTCTTTATCCACATCTTCAACAATCCCCTCAGTAGGATTGACAGTGGCAGTGAAGGCATTCAAGATTCCATCATCCTCATTTTCGGAATCATCCTCAGGCTCGGTGTCACTCAATGTAGCAGCAAGTGCCTTGCTTTTCCCAATGGTCTTGAGATATGTGGGACACTCTTGTTTCATGTGATCGAAACCTTGACACCCAAAGCACTTTGGTCCTGCGGGAACAGTGTACTGACCGCCATCCCTAGCATCCTTCTTCCCTTTGTCTTGGCTCTTGAACTGAGAAGAACTGGATTGCCTACAGTCCTTATCGAAGCCCTTCCCATTGGCATTCTTCATGAACTTCTTGAATTGCCTAGTGATGTAGGACTTCGTCTTAGAATCTTCATCGTCTGAAGACTCATCCGTGTCACTGCTCTTGGCCTTCAAGGCCATGCTTTTGCTCTTGCCCGACTTACCAATTCTAGTTAACCCTAGCTCGTAGGTCTGCAGATTACCAACCAGCTCTGTCAAAGGGATCTTGTCAATATCCTTTGATTCCTCGATCGCAGTGATCTTAGCATGGAATCTCTCTGGTAGAGATCTGAGCACCTTTCTCACAATCTTGGGTTTAGGAATGGTTTTCCCAAGATTGAAAGCTGAGTTCACTATGTCCTTGAGCTTGGCATAGAACTTGTTGAATGACTCATCCTCCTCCATCTTAATCTCTTCGAAGCTTGTAGTGAGCCTCTAAAGCTTTGAATCCTTGACAGTCTTAGTTCCTTTATAGGTTGTCTAGAGGATGGTTCATGCTTCCTTTGCAGTTTCAGTGGAGGATACCTTCTTGAATTCCTCATTAGTGACTGCATTGAACAAAGCATTCAATGCCCTACTGTTGAAGTTTGACGCCTTGATCTTGGCATCATCCCAATCGGCCGGTGCTTCCTTTGGCTTGATCTAGCCTATCTTAACAGCTTGCCACACCTTCTCATCTAAAGACTGCAAGAAAGCTCTCATGCGTACTTTCTAGTATGCATAGTTAGTACCATCAAATAAAGGAAGTATAATTAAGGACTGTCCTTTATCCATGACAATCAAGGGTCAATGGATCAACACAGCAAAGATTAAAACCTAATCAGAGTGTGCCTGCTCTGATACCACTTGATAGGCCAAAAACGTATTGACCCCTTGTGATGAATTAATTGATTAATTAGCCAAGTTTATTAATTAATCAAATTAACATGCAAATGCATGGTAGCACAAATAAATCACCAATTAAACTAAGTGCAGCGGAAATTAAATTGACACGATGATTTGTTTACGAATGGGGAAAACCAACACGGCAAAAACCCCATCGGATGATTTTAAGGTCACCACTCCCGAGAATCCACTATTATCACAACAAGCGGTTACAAGTAAAGGAATCCAAGTACCTTATACCAACCTACAGTTGAACCCTTATCCCAATACCCAACTGGACTTATTCTGTAGTGATAATCTTTTCTTTTGATGCACGGCTCCCAATACGTGACTAACCAATTGTGCGAATCCCAATACGTGACTTCAATCACCAACTAGAGAAGGTTGTTGGCTGCAAAGTTCTTCAGTTCATCCAAACGATGAAGATCAAGAAGATGTTTGGTCACAAAACCCAACGATGTTCAAACACAGCAACTTCTTCACAAAAGAGATGAACTAGGGCAAATTCTGTCTCCGGTCACAATTTGCTTGAACAAACTTTGCTCAACACTTGTGCAACTTGTGTCACCTTTGACAGCCCTTAAAATAATCTTTTTATATATCTAGCGTTGTGAGAAAAGAAAGCACAAACACATAATCACGGATTAGAGTCAAAATAGAACTAAAATTCTATTTTTCATAAACTTCGACAGATACCCTATCTGTCGAGCTGCTGTCGAGCCACGGGGCTGAACAACTCTTTAAGCTCGATAGATGGCTAGTTGTCGAGCTTTAATGATAGACACTTTTCGGCTTGAATCTTGGACAGACTTGTATGGCTTCAACACTTGATCTTGAAACAAAGTTTCTTGAAGTATTAAACACATCCTAGATCTACCCAAATACAAGTAAAGTGCGTTTTGTTAAAGGATAAGCCAATTACACAAAATAGTGACATATGTTCCTAACAAGTGAATCACATATGTCCTAACAAATATCTTCTTGAACTCTTTATTCGTGACTGCACTGAATAAAGCATTCAATGCCCTGCTGTTCAAATTAGCCGCCTTGATCTTAGCATCATCTCAATCGGCTGGCGCTTCCTTTGGCTTGGTCCAGCCTATCTCCACAACTTACCACACTTTTTCATCTAATGACTGCAAGAAAGCTCTCATGTGTACTTTCCAGTATTCATAGTTAGTGCCATCAAATAAAGGAGGTATAATCAATGATTGTCCTGTATCCATGACAATAGGGGTCAATGAATCACATAGCAAAGATTAACCCTAATTAGAGTGTGCCTACTCTGATACCACTTGATAGGCCAAAAATGTATTGACCCCTTGTGATGAATTAACCAATTAATTAGCCAAGTTAATTAATTAATCCGATTAACATGCAATATGTGTGGTAGAACAAACAAATCACCAACTAAATTAATATGCAGCGAAAAATAAAGTTGGCACGGTGATTTGTTTACGAATGGGGAAAACCTCCAAGGTAAAACCCCACCGGGTGATTTTAAGGTCACCACTCCCGAGAATCCACTATTATCACAACAAGCGGTTAAAAGTAAAGGAATCCCAGTACCTTATACCAACCTACGGTTGAACCCTTACCTCAATACCCAATTGGACTTATTCTGTAGTGACAATCTCTACTTTTCAATGCACGGCTCCTAATACGTGACTAACCAATCGATGCACGGATCTAAGTACGTGACTAACCACCAACTTGAGAAGGATGTTGGCTGCAAAGTTTTTCAGTTCATTAACACGATGAAGATCACGAAGCTCCTTAGTTACAAAATCCTACGGCGTACAAACACAGCAGCTTCTTCAAGAGAAAGATGAACTAGGGCAAATTGTCTCCGATCACAATATGCTTGTGAAAAACCTTTGCATCAAGATACACTTACTTGCATCAGCTGTGATGGCCCTTAAAATAATCCTTATATATGTTTAGGGTTGTGAAAAAAGAAAGCCTAAACATGTATACACGGATTGGTGTGAAATCAAATCTGAAAAACTGATTTTTGTAAATCTCGATAGATAGGTTATCTATCGAGTAGCTGTCGAGTATCAGGCAAAAGCTGCCTTTTAAACCTCGATAGATGCTATCTGTCGAGATAGTTGTCGAGCTTTAAAATCCGGTACTTCTTCACTTGTTTCTTGGACAAACTTGCATGGCTTTAACACTTGGACTTGAACTCTTGTTCCTTGAAGCATTAAACACATCCTAGATCTATCCAATTACAAGTAAAGTACGTTTTGTCAAATGATTAGCCAATTCTAGATGACATATGTTCCTAACATGATTCACATATGTCCTAACAATGATGATTTGGTTTATGTGAGATAGGTGTACTTTTTGTTGTAATGAGTTTTGTTATGTGTGAAGTTTTTGTTTGGATGGTAAAGATCATTGTATATTGAGAATGTTAAATTATAAAAAAAGGAAAAACAAGTATATGACATTTTTATTTGTATGGGATTAGTTTACTTTTTGTTGTATTGAACTCAATACTGTGTGGGGTTTTTGTTTGATTTTCTAGAAAATTAGTCTATTATTAAATTGTAGAGTTCGAGATTTTTTATATTACCAAATATGGAGGAGTATAGTTGCTAGGAATGTGAAATGGAAAAAAGAGGACAATGAGCTTATTTTGAGTAAGCTAAATTGTTGGGCTTAATGTCTATGTATGCAATTTTTGCTTGGTTTAAAAAATCAGTTTGAAAAAGAAAATGGTCTATGATGTATTTGTCTATGTATGGAGCTCAATATATGTGTTTTGCATGTTGTACGCCTTTATTGAAAATTCATTGAGAATCTTGTTAGTACTATGAAAAACAAAAATTGAATCAATAATAAAAGGAAGAGTAACCAGGTCTAAATATATTTTATCTCTACTTTAAACTACAACTACTCTAATTTGCAAATCTATGAATTGCGGTATTGTAGACACCACATTTTGTACCCCTTACGACTCGGGCTCCCGTTCCCCAATGATACTAAAATTCTAAGGCCTAAGGTTGGATTAGGGCCCAATCAGATTCTACATTGACTTGAGAAAAGTTAAAATGGAAAATATAACTTTTTATGAGCAAATAAAGGCCAAGAAAACCCTTGGCCTGCATACGCAAGCAAGGACCTACGTACGCAGGTCTGATGCATGCATACGCAGGCACAAACCTATGCACACAGCTAGGGTTCTAGAAACCAATGAAAGGCAAGTTTTCTGCATTAAAACTAAGGTTTAGAATGAATCCCACATCATCTGAGAGTTGTTCCAAACCCCCATTTTTCAACTATATAAAGCCTTACATGGTATATTTCAAAAACACACAGAAAATCCTAAGGGAAAACCTAAGATTCACTAGAAATACTGAATCAAAGAGGGAGTTTTTCACAAAACATCCTAAAGTAAATTTTCTTTTGATTGGGACCTTTTCTATTCTTTATCTTTCGAGTTTAAGATTACTAATCACTTTTGTATTTGATTGTGAATAGATTGATTGAGGGGAACGGTCAAAGTCAAGCTTGGAAAGCTTCTTGTTTGAGGTATTGAGTTCTAAACTTTTTCTTTTCATTTCTTCATTTGGATTATGTCTTAATTTGTTTTCTTGCTTTGTTTATGTGTTAATATGTTTGTTTAGTTTAGGCTTATGTAGTTTTTTATTTTTTAAAGCATGCTAGGTTCCTAGACTTGTTGTTTTAAGTCCTACTCTGTTTTATGTGTTTTTGAGTTTTTGGGTTAGGGTTCATCAGGCGTGTCTGCGTACGTATGATTCTATATGCGCATGCAGACTCGTATTATGTGTACGCATACAACTGGCCTGCATATGCAAGCCTATGTATGCACATGCATACTCATGCCCAGAAATCCTAATTTGAGTTTCCTGCTTATGTTTCTTTGTTTCTTTTACATCATATGCTTCTGTTTGGTTCCTTTTTATGCTTTTTAAGTCACTGTTCCTCTGTTTAATTACTTGTTTCCCTTTAACATGATTAGATTAGGGTTTTCTCTTATATTTTCTTTGTTTTACCATGAACATGCATTTAACATGATCATGCATTGATGCCATGGGTGATATGATGCAGTGAGGTAAGTGAGGTAAGTCATGCATTCACATGAACATGCATTTTGATGATGAATATGTTTCTTTGATTCTTGATTTCATGTCTAGATGTTTGGGATATATTTGATGATTAATACCTTGTTTCCATACCTACTTTTTGCCTTGATTTGTTTGCTACCTTGGATGAGATAATATGATATGTATGATTAAAGTATGCTAAGGTTTATGATGTGATGATATGCCATGATAGATGCATGGTTAGGGTTTTTAGGATGATTGATGCCATGCTGTATGCTTAGATGTATGCTAGTGTGTGTGTGAGTTTAAGATGCAATATTGAACATGCCTTTAAGATCCAATGCATGTTTAGGAATAGATTTTTTTTTTTTTTTGATATCTTTGTTGTTAGTTTAGGTTGTTTAGTTTTATATTAGAAGCATATTAGGTTTGGTTTGATTGTTGTTTTGTTGCTTGCTTTAAAACTATGTTTCTGGGCGTGTATGCGTGCGCATACTTATGTTTGCGTATGCATACTCATGCCCAAAAATGCAGATTTAGGGTTCTTGCAATTTTGATTGTTTTGCTTAGTTTTAATCCTCTGTTTAAGTCTTGTTGAGTCTAGTTTTCACATGTTTAGGTCTAGGGTTAGTAGAATAACATGTTTCATATGCTTGGATTGATAGATTGATAATTAGGGTTTATATCTTGGATAAATCACATGAACATGCATTGATGCATAAGTGTTGTGGTGCTATAAGGTAAGTCATGCATAATTACATGGACATGCATTTGATTGGGATGATGGGCATGACATGGTTTATGAACATGATGAATATGCTTGGTTAATGTCATGATGCTATGCTTGGATGTTTGGGATATGCTTGATGTTAATGCCCTTTTGATGCTACTGTATTGTGATATGCTTGCTACCTTGGATGAGATGAGATAGATGTATGCTTGGGTTGTGATATGCCATGATAGATAGATGATTAGGTTATGGGATGATTGATGTCATGTTTTATTGTTAGATGAATGCTAGTGTGTGTGTGAGTTAGAATAAAAATATTGAGTGTGCTTTTAATAGTGAAAGTTCAAATAGTGTATAAAACACTATGAACGTTTAGACCCCCAATTTATAAATAACCAATTCAAGCTTATTATCAAACAATATATGTGCGGAACATGAACATAAGCTTATAACAGAATTGATAAACAATCTTAACCAATTAAAATCACATCCACAACAGAAATTAAATGGCAAAGATTAAGGGAAGAAAGATGCAAACACAAGGACAACACAACGATGTGTTATCGAAGAGGAAACCGAAGCCCTCGGCGTAAAACCTCTCCGCCGCCCTCCAAGCAGTAAATAATCCACTAAAGAATGTAGTTGGGATACATGAACAGCAATAGACCCTCCAAGCCTAATCTACCCAGTGTACCTAAGCCCTCCAAGCTTCTTGCTCCAACGAGGTTACGCCAAACCTATTTCTTCTTTAGCTTACCAGATTCCGCTATAGCCCATAGCATCAACCAATATGAATTGGTCCCTTCCTAACTGCTTCCTAAAGCACCAAAAAGCATTCTCATAGATGTGAGTATGGTGAGAAAAGGATTTGGTCAAGAACCTCTCAAGGATGTAACAATAGAGAGGAAGAGAGTAGAGGAATTTGGAGAATCAAAGATGAAGATTGTGGATGAGTCAATCTTGTTTTTCTCTAGGGTTTCTCTCTCAAAATTCTCTCTGGAAGCTCTCTACATTTCGTGGGTATAAGGGGTATTTATACTAGGGTGAGAATGGAATGTGAAGAGTCAGGTTTTTCAAAACAGAGCTGGCTGGCGGCTTAGACTCGCGGATTGATTGAGTCGTGAGTTCCAACCGCGAGGTAACTGAACGGCCAGTCTGTACTTTTTGTCCTGTAGTGCTCCAGTTGGCATGACGCTTCAACTTCTAGCATGCTTGGCACGTGTGCAATTTTTGGCGGCTTGCAAGCCGCAAGCAACCCGCGAGATCCAGTTGTGAGACCCTGCTTCTTTGCACAATCTTAAGCATTTCTTCACACTCTCTCACACACTACCCTTACATAATTCCCACCTAAATACAGGGTTACTAATTACTAAAATACAAGCAAATTTGGCACAGAATAAAGCTAACAAGATGGTTGATTAAATTCAACCTTACAAATAGGGTTAAGACAAAGACACAATGAGAGGAAACCAACCTTAGGGTTGGGCGGTTTTGGGTGCTTAACACCTTCCCAAGACCGTACCTTAACTCTGAACCCATATCTCTAGTAGTAAGATCAACGGTCCTTCCTCGAAAGGATGCTATATATATGGTTCCTAGACCATTGTAAAAACTAGGTGGCGACTCTGGATTGTGTCTATAGCGATGACTCCACTGGGGATAATGAGTTTAATTCCTATGTGTCCTATGTCTTAACCTTAATAAAGGCTTATTCAATACTTGTTTGCATACACATTCACTTGGTTTTAATGTCCCTTTACCTCGATTGGTGATGAGTAGGAAGATGGAAAGCTCCATTCAGACCCAAGTCTTTCAAAGTTCATCCCACCAACTCACAATCTGTGCCATTGCCTGTGATGTGCTTTAAGTACGTTAACGGTTTTCCACCAATCCACAAAGGTCCACTTAGGCCCTCGATTGGAATCATGGCCCACCTAGTTGTGAGTGACCTACTTATCTATCCTTTTAGCTTAAAAGAGCCTATCCACACTTAGAGAAATCTTAGATCCTATCAAAAAAAGGGTACCCTTTATATCTCTTGTTTGTTCAACCATATATCTTGTGTTCACCTAATTCTAAAGGACAAGTAAAAGATGTAAAGAGTTGGAGGATGACTCAAAAGTTATGGCATACCCTAAGATATTGGGATGAAAAGAAAAAAAGCTCCCACACATGAGAGACTTATCCCAAAGTCCAAATGTATGCCTTAACTTGAAAGGTTCATAAAACCATAGCATAGTTGATATTATAAGCCCAAACCAAAAGGCCTCTTGAAAAAGAGAACCTTAGGCCTAGGGTAACAAATATGCTATAGACTTAGCATCCAATATCCTACTAAGTCAATATGAACTTCCCTAATCTTGGGCCTCCTTGTTGTATGCCAAGGCTCAATATCCTACAAAGTCAATATGTTCTAGCTAGAGAGCTACTTCAAAAAAAAAAAAAGAAATTCAAGAAAAGAAGAAAATCTTTCGCAAAGAAGAAAAGTTTTCAAAAAAATAATCTTTTATAAATAATTTTTTAAGAAATGAAATTTTCAAAAAAAATTCTTTTGTGAAAAAAAAAAAAAGAATTCAAGAAAAGAAATGTTTTGCAAAGGAAAATTTTCAAGGAAAAGAATTTTCAAAAAAAAATCTTCTATAAATTTTTTTTCAAGAGATGAATTTCAAAAAAAAAAAAAAAAAGAGTGAAAAGTTTTCAAAAAATTTTTTTTTTTAAAAAGAGAAATTCAAAAAGAAGATGAAAGATGATCCACAAAGTCATGATATACCCTAAGTTTTGGGCCCATTCAAAAAAAATTCAAATCAAGAGGGCCCAAGATCATAAGTATACCATTGACTTTGGAGGAAGGCATTGAGCCATAAAGTTATAACATACCCTAACTTTTGGGTCAAAATTCAAAAATCTTTTTCAAAAGCAAGAGAGCCCAAGATCATGAGTATGTTATAGGCTTTATTGAAAAGATGCTAAACCCATCCGTGCTTTGGGAAAGTTTTGAAACCCTAAAACCCAAAGACATGTGTAGGCTCACCAAGAGCCCAATGATGATTAAAAGAGGAAATCTTTTTAAACCAATTGACCAAACTCTTCGAACTAGGGGCAAGACCCATTTGAAAATGAAAGATAAAAGTGGATCAAACTTTTGAAACTAGGGGCAAGCCCTCACGAGGGAGGAGAGTGAACATTCAAGATGGGCTTTGTAATGGGACAAATAAAAGGCTTTGATGTGTTGAGATAAAATGTGGTCACCTTTTTTTCAAAAGGAATATAAAAAAAAAATCCAAAAAGAAAAAGAAAATAAAAGAAAAGATGTGGACTTCAAACTGTCATGGCCCATTTTAAATGCAAGTTCAAATTTTTCATAAGAAAAGAAATTTTCCAAAGCATGATGTGGACTAACCTTGCAAAATTCATGAACAACTTATGCTTAAGCCCAAATGAGGGTGAGAGGGCAAGATGAGTGACTTGTAATGGATTCAAAGACCAAAGCAAAAAAAGAAAAGAAAAAGAAAAAAGAATGTTGGGCTTGGATCAAAGTGAGGAAAGATGAAAGAGTGAGAAGTGTGAATGGTGTAATTGGGCTTTAGGCATAGGGAAAACATGAATTTGAAAGATTGATGTAGTTCATTATATTTTTAAGTCCAAGATAATGCAAGACTTAGAATACAAATGAGGCATACATATAGTCCACAAGTTGATGCAAGCAAGAAAAGTTGATTAAGATGTTGGGTCCAAAACTTAAGACATTGGGAGCACATGTTTATTTGATCAAATTCATTTTCAGGCACACTTAAGATAATCTCAAAGCACATCCCTAATCTTGTCAAGATCTACTCACTAAGGAAGATACCAAGAAGCAATGAAGAGCATGAATGAAAGTATCGACATCATGAACAAAACACTTGTTCGTATGGAGGAGCTAATGAAGGATGTAAGCACTTGACTTCAAAGGCTTGAAGAAATACATGGCACACAAGCCGAGGATGTTTTTGGCAAGCCAAAAGAAAGAAAGAAAGTTATTGCCAATGACACCCCCAAAAAGAGGAGGGAATTTGATGAAATTAACATATCGTTGTCAGAGGCCTTTAAAACCTTATCTAAGAAAGGTTACCTCAAGCCGCTTAAACCTACTCTTCTTTTAATTCCAATCCCAAACACCTAGAACATGAATGAGTATTGTGCTTTTCACCAAAAGCTAGGACACAAGACAAATAATTGCTTTAGGTTGAAGCATGAGATTCAAGATTTGATTGATGGTGGAGTGATTGCCAAGCCAAGATGCTAGAGATGAAGCAAGATCAAATGAAGAGATGTGCTTAAGAGATTTGATCCATGAGAATACCTTTGCTAGAGGATGAGCCATTTCAATTTTATTGAGTCTTTTTCAATTGTCGTGTCTTTAATTTGTCAAGTCAATTTGAGTCTTTCTCGATGTTATGTTGTTGAGTCTTTCCCTTTGTTGTGTTGTTGAGTCTTTGTTTAAGATGTCTTGTTGATTCTTTCCATATGTTTTGTTGTTGAGTCATGTTCCTTTGAATTTTAAGTCAATGTTGTTTCACTTTCAATAAAGATGGTTATTCAAATATGAAGTGTATCATGTGATCTCTTTTTGCTAGCTTTGAAATGAATGAATCCTTAAATCTAACACATTGGTTAATCCAAATAAGGAATCAAAAGATGAGATTGTCTTAGTTCATTCGATCATAAGGAGCAAGCATGAAAGTGAGAAAAAGGTTGAGATATAGAGAGGAAAAAAAAAGACTTCGATCAAGTGAAAGAGTACACAAGGATGAGAAGGATGAGTGATCAGAGATTCCTTGAAGCACAAGACATGAGTGAGTTCAAAGATGGGAAAGGGAAATTGAATGAATAACTTATTGTTTCACATGGATGACACTACGATGATGAGAACTTGATGAGATGAAAAGGCTAACCTAAGTTTGGAAAGGCTAAGCAATCAAGGTTGAAGGGATAAGAGGGCATCTTTTTGCTACCCTTTTTACGATGAGAGATTATTTCCACTTGCTAACCCTGTTGAGCCTAGATTACTTCTTTCTTTATACCCATGCTAAGAGATTATCCCCTACGCTAAGAGCACGTTCTTAAGAGATGGTGATTTGAAAGGTTTACCCTTAACACTAGGGGCATACTCTAATATTGGAAAAGATTAACCCTATACCAGGGCAAATTTTGTGGATGAATGATAGAGGGATGTGAGGATGATTTATAAGTGAAAGAATACCCTTTTCCCAACAAGGGGCATGGAAAAAGAAAAAAGAGAGAAAAACAAAGAAAAGAGAAAGATAAGAAAAATGGGAGATACAAGAAAAGAAGGGAGGAAAAGGAAATGAAAGTGAGAATCAAAATGGACAAGGAAAAATGGATGAAAAAGAAGAAAACAATGCAAGCATGAGATGAGTAGTAATCCTTGGCAATTAGGATACCTTGAGAATAAAATTGAATTTGAGCCTCAAATACCTTTTCTTTCTTAAGCCTTAGAATCTCAGCCTCGTTACGGTCCAAAAACAAGTCCTCTCTAATCAGTTGAGATTGTTTAGCCCTACAAATTTTGGAAAGCCTAGCCTTAGTAGTGAAAAGAAAAAAAAAGAAAAGAAAAGAAAGAAGAAAGGCCCGCTAGGTTGAAAACCTAAGAAGGGCAGCTTAGACAAAAGTTAGGGCACCTTGAAAAGAAGTGAAAAAGAGAAACAAGGAAAATGGTGAACTTATGCCAATTAGGGGCAAATCATGAATGAAAATGACAAAGGAATAAACATACAAGAGAAGATGAGACTACCTCCAAGCTAAAACAACTATGATGAGGAGAAAAGTGACCATACATGAGTGATGAGTTGATTAAGGAGAATACAAGAAGAGAGAGGTGAGAGAAATGAGGTATGCATGTTCAAACAAAGACAATGATTGAGTTTACTAGAGATGATCAAATTATAAATTCATATTTAGACTAATCAATGAATATGGTTGGTGATTCATGCAAAACTAGTTCAAAGAGAATATGCATTGGTATACAAAATCATCTGGATCTATGATTCCTTGTTTTTACCTCCTTTCTTCAATTCCTCCAAATTTTCTTCAAGGTCCTTTTTGTATTCATATCATGTTGAGCTCTACGATCTGTAAACTTTTTTTGTGTTTGAAACTTCTTTGGTCTAGAGTCTCTTCCAACTTGTTGTGTTCATAAATATTCATTTGTCTCAAAACTTGTGTCGTGTTTAGAACTTCTTTGATCTAGAGTCTCTTTCAACTATCTTTGATTTTTGTCTAGAGGTGTTAGGAATTCTAGAGAATTGATGGTCATCCAAAGGCAAAAGGTGCATAAAATAAAAATGAACGAATGATTTGTTTGAATAAATATGTGTCCTCGTAAAAGAAAAGAATACAATGAACCCATGGCCTAATCAACTCTTCCTTGTTAATGCTCTAAAGAAAAAATGCAATTTTTAGAAGTCCAAAAAATGGGAAAGAATTTTTTTTTTTTTTTTTTTTAAGTGAGATGTTGAAAATAAAGAAAAAGAAAAAAAAAATGAAAGAGGAAGATTCGAAAAGAAAATGAAGACTTGGAAAGTGAGAGAAGAAAAGAGAGGATGAAGATGAAGAGGAGAAAAGAGGGAATAAAAGAAAAGAAGATGGGAGAGAGAGAAAACAAAGGTGAAAAAAAATAATGAGAAGATGGGAATGAGAGATTGAAAAAAAAAAAGAGTAGAGAGTAAACAAAAGAGAAAAGAAGAAAAAAAAAAAGAATGATGATGAGAAGATAACAAAAGAGAAGAAAAAAAATGATGAGAAGATTAGGAAAAAAGAAAAAAGAAAAGAGAGATAAAAAAAAAAAAAAAAATTGAAGGGAAGATTTTGAGGAATAATGTGATATGTTGTGCTTGGTTCTGTCCTGATGTATTTGGATTAAACCTGATGTGAAGCGTTGTGATTGGTTCCGTCTTGATGTGTTCAGACCAAACCTGATGTGACCCGTTGTGATTGGATCTGTCCTGATGTGTTCGGACCAAACCTGATGTGAAGCATTGTGATTGGTTCTGTCCTGATGTGTTTGGACCAAACCTTATGTGACCCGTTGTGATTTGTGTGACCTAATTGTTGTGAGAAATCTAAAAGGTTAAAGAAAGCTTCAAAATTCAAAAATGAATTCAATAATTCAAGAGAGAGATTGGCACAAGAAGAAAACCAAGAATTTTAAAAGTCTAAGGAGAATTTCAAAAGAAAAGATTTCAAGTTTCAAATATCCAAGAGAGAAGAAAGTTTTCAAAAATGGATGGATTTGAATGATGAATTCCTTGATGTGTGATGTTGAGTCTTTTGAATTTTTTTATGATGATATGATGTTGTGTTGGTGTGCTTATGCTTATGATGTTGTGTTGATATGTTTATGATGTTGGGATGATGTGTTGATAACATGATGTGTGATGTGTGATTTTTGGCTAAGGATAGTAGCCATTGATGTTGTGTTTATGATGTGTTGATGTGTTTCTGTTGGCTTAGGATAGTAGTCATTCTTGTTGTGTTCATGATATTTTGTTGATGTGATGATAACATGATATGGTGATGTGTTGAGTTTTCTTTTTGGCTTGGGATAGTAGCCGCTTTTGTTTGTTTTCCCCTTTACCAAAGGTTCAGGATAATGAACCAAGGAGAATAGGGACTCACAGAATCCAGCGATTGGATTTTGCACCCACGCCCCATGTTTGCTTGTTTTCTTGCATGTTTGTGTGTTTGTGTTGTGTGTATGTGTGGACTTAAAATTTATTAACTTACAAAATGGTTCGTCGCTTCAGGCTTTTGACTACCTTGCAGAGCAAGTATAGCCAAAAGAGGGGCATCTATAGACACCTCATTTTGTACCCGGTTAATAAACTTTAGTCCCTGATCCCAATGATGAGCTTGATATGTCTACAAAAGGTAATTGAAGTTATTTTGATAGTTTGAAAGTAATCACAACTCAAAAGTGCTCAAATCACTTTAAAAATGATGCTGAAAAATGACATTTTCTCACTGTTTAAACCATATCTTTTTATCCACAAAGACTTTTTGAGTGAGGTTTGTTTCATTGGAAATTAGACATCCTGGACTTTAATTTAAACACATATATTTCCTAATTTTGACTTATATTAAGTGCATTATGACTGTTTAAAGTTAGGCCAACTGGGCAGTCTAATTTTCTGGGTTTTAAAACTTCATTTTAAGGGCCCAAAACATCATGTTTTGATGTGGGCCGGCCCATAAACACTTAAGAACGTCCAAAGACTACTAAAAAGCTCTTAAAACCCTAATTTTAACTTATAAATACTCATCTTATGTCTCAAATCAAAACCCTAGCTAGAGAGAGGGATTTTTGGGCCTCCATCTTCTCTAAAACCCTATTTTCTCTTTTGAAAACCCTAAGGTAGCCCCTTAGCACGTTCTTGACAAAATCAAAACCTCTCTTTAGTTAGTTCTATGGCAGAAAACTATTTTCTAATCTCTTTCAAAACCTTTTTCAAACAATCTTGTCAAGAATATCTTTTTTATTTTGAGTTGTGATTACTAATGAACTATTGATATATTTGATTCCTTGGATTATCATTCAATCTTGTTGTGTAGGCACTGAGGGGCCGGTTAAATATCAATCAAGTTGTGTTTTCCATAAGCAAGGTGAGTCTCTCTCCATTGCTATTCCTTAACTTTATATTTTTTACAACTTGTGTTCTTGTTGTTTTTATTTGATTTATATGTTATATGTTCTTAGAAATATGTTTTGTTTTGTTTTGTTTTGTTGTGTCTCATCATGTTTCGATTGGAGAGTTGAATGCTTTGATATATTGATGAATATGTTTTGATGTGTTAAGTGTTGCTCTTGTTTGTTGTTAGATCCAATGCATGTTTAGGAATAGATTTTGTTTTGTTTATCTTTGTTATCTTTGTTGTTAGTTTAGGTTGTTTAGTTTTATATTAGAAGCATGTTAGGTTTGGTTTGATTGTTGTTTTGTTGCATGCTTTAAAACTGTGTTTCTGGGCGTGTAAGCGCACGCATACTTATGTATGCGTATGCATACTAAAGGCATGCGTACACATACTCATGCCCAGAAATGCAAATTTAGGGTTCTTGCAATTTTGATTGTTTTGTTTAGTTTTAATTCTCTGTTTAAGTCTTGTTGAGTCTAGTTTTCACTTTTTTAGGTCTAGGGTTAGTAGAATAACATGTTTCACATGCTTGGATTGATAGGTTGATAATTAGGGTTTATATCTTGGATAAATCATATGAACATGCATTGATGCATAGGTGCTGTGGTGCTATAAGGTAAGTGAGGTAAGTCATGCATAATTACATGGACATGCGTTTGATTGGGATGATGGGCATGACATGGTTTATGAACATGATGAATATACTTGGTTAATGCCATGATGCTATGCTTGGATGTTTGGGATATGCTTGATGTTAATGCCCTTTTGATGCTACTGTATTGTGATATGCTTACTGTCTTGGATGAGATGAGATAGATGTATGCTTGGGTTGTGATATGCCATGATAGATGTATGCTTAGTATTGTGATATGCTTGCTGCCTTGGATGAGATGAGATAGATGTATGATTGGGTTGTGATATGCCATGATAGATGTATGCTTAGGCTTGGGTTGTGATATGCCATGATAGATAGATGATTAGGTTATGGGATGATTGATTCCATGTTGAATTGTTAGATGAATGGTAGTGTGTGTGTGAGTTAGAATAACAATATTGAGTGTGTCTTTAATAGGGTTAAGACATAAGACACAATGAGCGGAAGCCAACCTTAGGATTGGGTGGTTTTAGGTGCCTAACACCGTCCTAAGACTGTACCTTAACTCCGAACCCATATCTCTGGTAGTAAGATCAATGGTCCTTCCTCGAGAGGACGCTATATACATGGTTCCTAGACCATTGCAAAAACTAGGTGGCGACTCCCCGTTGTGTCCATATGCGCCCACAAGTACATAATTGCAACCAGTTCTTACATGTAAATACCATGAAATTTCAGCAAGTTGCGACTATAACCTCTATGCTAGTATATCCTTAGTCAGTATGTGCATGTAGCTACTTTTATACCTTTGTGGGATTGACTTTAGTACTTCAAATTTACTGTTCCATTCATTTCACCAATTAAAGCCATTTCTGCAATAGTTGTATTATGATATTAATTTGGCATAACTGCTGTGTATACTCGACCAATAGTCACTTAATGAGCCATTAATCACTTTTAATTTATGTCAGATATGGATACGCATCTAACGGGACCCCATGTGTGTACTATCCTGACGAGGCAGCCTAAGCATCGTTAAAGTTGGTTTTGGGATGGTCCTTTGGAAGGCGAGGTATGCACTTGTCCAAAATCATACTCAAGTTATGTACTACAAAGATATTTCTTATTATTACATATCCATTAATACAACGTTGCTCTGTTTGTAGGAATTGCCAGGTGTACTAACTTGTCGTCACCGATTCAGTGGTGTGCCCGAAGGTGGGTTAGATCCATGGGTTGCTACTTATATCACAGATGCGGGGTTAGATGGGCTACTTCGGGTCCCAGATTTAGAGCTCGATCATGCACTGATCACAGCGTTGGTGGAGAGATGGCGGCCGGAGACGCACTCATTCCACTTGCCCCACAGTGAGATGACAATCACGCTACAAGACATGGAGGTTATAATGGGAGTACTTGTAGATGGCTTGCCGGTGGTGGGGATTACCCATATGTCAAACTAGGGTGACTTATGCCTCGATTTGCTAGGCCATAGGCCTCTGGCCAAAGAACTCGGTGCTAATGATGACACAGCAGTGTCGTGTGGGGCGAGGTTAAAAGCGTCTTGGCTCGAGTCACAGTTTTGCGACCCTCTACCTGCTGACGCCACTAACTTGAGAGTGCAGCAATATGCTCGATATTACATACTGTAGCTGTTGGGTGGTATGCTATTTATGGACAAGTCTGGTGAACAGATCTCAGTCATGTATATACAGTTCTTGAATCCAATTAGCAGCAGCAAGAAGTATAGATGGGATAGTGCAACACTATGTTGGCTATATAGACACTTGTGTAAGGCGTTAGAGAAGAAAGCTAAGCAGATTGGTGGTGCACTGCTATTGGTGCAATTGTGGGCATATGCTAGGTTCCCACACATATATTCCGTGATAAGGCATCCATACCAGGCACTACCCCCAGGTCCACTTGTTGTTAGGTATGTAGCTTTTATGTACTTATTGTTTACATACGCACTACTTTTCCGCATGTGGATTGTGTAAGTAACTAACATAAGGTTATGTATGTGGTGTTTGCTAGATGGAAAGGGGCTAAGTGCACCACAGAACATGCAACACACGTCTTGAGCGCCTATCGTATGTCACTTGCTTTGCGACGGCCAAATCAAGTATCGTACCTTTGTTGGGAATCGCGCTGGCATGTAGTCGTTGTACTTACGATTCGCTTGCACTATTTTAGTTTGGAGTAACATTTGTTAGAGTTTAGCAAGTGCTACCCAAGAGCAAAAGTTCAGTGCCACCTTCGGATTAATTGAAAATCTCAAGTAGGAAGTACACCAATATCTTAGTGATGTACCAAAAGACAAATGGGCTTTGGCTTTTGACAGGGGTTACCATTATGGGGCAATGACCACGAACGTCTCTGATTGCTTCAATGGTGTTCTAAAGGGTGCTCGCAGCCTACCCATTATAGCAATGGTGAAATACACATTTTTCAAACTGAATGCTTACTTCAATGATCGAAGCAATAAGAGTATAGAGCAGTTGAATTTGGGTAAAAAATGGTGTAAATATGCCTTGGATATCTTCATGAGAAATTAGGCGAAGGCAAAGTATCATAGGGTGACGAGATTGAGCGCGCAACAACAATCCTATCTAGATACACCACATAATCCAGGGAGCATTGGTGGGGGGATCACACACATGGAGTTAATCTGATGTAGAGAACTTGCACATATGAGAAATGGAAACTATACAAGATAGCATGTTCACATATCATTACAGTTTGTAGTAGGTATCAACACGATGCAGAGTAATATATTGACCCATGCTATAGCGTGAACGCATTGTTCCACAGCTATGCACCTGTTTTCCCAGCGTTGAAAGATAGATTAACCTGGTCGAATCCTGAAGAAACTAGAAAGGTCGTCCCTAACCCCCGATTGATCCGAGAGAAAGGTCGCCCTGTATCAACACGAATCAGGAATGAGATGGACGAGGGAGGAAAACGGGTGAGAACCACACCATGGAAGGAGGGAGGAAGGAAGGTGCAATGTGGTTTGTTTAACCAAGAGGGACAACCGAAGAACATGCCCTAAGCGGAACAAGGTATCGACGAGTGGTCATCTCGCGGACTAGGTACACTAAGTTTTACCTATGTTTTTTAGTTTATGATTATATATATGATTTTTACTGGTCATGGTTACTCAGGCTGTTGGACTTTATACTGTTTAAATGTGACATCTTATTACTGCAAATTAGGTGTAATACAGGGTACATACCTCATTTTATGCCACATGCACTAAAATGCTTCATTGGCTGCATATTAATTTATATTCACTCGTCTAGAATAAGTTTTAAAATCCCCACATAAAATTATGACCAATAGCCCATACTGTGTGATGGTAGAAGTAAATGTATTCGAACATGCATAAATGACAGATTCGGTGTTCATGCATGAAAATTGATGTACTATATTGTATATTTTGAATTTGGATGCTAGGGATAGTTTGTACAGAAGCTAAGACACATATGGTTGTATCGGCAGGTGTTCTCACAGTAATTGGGTGTATGTAAGAATAAGAGTTCAATTTCTAAGTTGGCTGAACCTCTGTTAGGACAGGTTTGCGTATGCTGGACTCTGATTTTTAATAAATCATGGCTTCGTTATTTGGATCTGAAAATTTTAGGAGAAATAGTACACATGTAAAGGAGTAACTCCGTAAATCGGAAAAAAAAAAGGACATAATTTGATAGCTCATTTGAATATATGAAGTTGGCTGAACCTCTGTTAGGACAGATTTGAGTATGCTGGACTCTATGATTTTCAATAAATCATGGCTTTACTAATTGGATCTGAAAATTTTAGAAAAAATACTACACATGTAAAGGAGTAACTCTGTAAATTGGGAAAAAAAAATTGGACGTAATTTGGTAGCTCATCTAAATATATGAAGTGAAGTTCATGCAGATGGATTTGGTAGCAAACAGAAAGGGACCTGCCTAAAAGTAATCTAAAACACACGGCTGATGAAGTAGGCAGTGAATTTACCAATTCTGTTGTGCTCCACCTTGTTCGATGCCACATTTGGAAACTCGTTACGTTTAGGTAGCCTAAAAAAAGAAAAGAAAAAAAGAGCTAGGGGCTATTAGAATACTTTTAGGACAGCTTTTGGTATGGACTCATTGAGAGGCTGTATTAATGAATTTATCAATTAGCTTTGTCTCTATTTTCTTAATTAAATTGCTACAGCCATAAATATAACTTTGATGGAAATTTTGGATGAAACTCTCTCATTAAATTGCAACTATTTTATGATTTTATGCATAAAGATGTTAAAGCTGCCACTGTGAAAGCTTCTGTGTTCACACATTATAAATTATGTAGTAAATTGTATAATGTGAATGTGGACGCTAGGGATATTTCCTATGAAAGCTAATACACACATGGTTGTAATGGTTTTGCTCTTACTGGAATTGGATGAGTACAGAAATAATAGCGCATTTTTCAAGTTGACTGAAATTCTGTTAAGGATTTATTCTTTAGCGCTAAAAATGTTAGGGAAAGTACTACACAGAAAAAGGAGTAACTCTGTAAATTTGCATAGAAATTAGATGTAATTTGATAGCACATTTTAATTTAGTAAGTGTAGTATATGCTGCTGCAATTGGCTGTAAACAGTAATTGATACACATAATTTTGGGGATTTATTCCCAAAGATATGGTGAATGGATTGGAGATTTATGAGTTAGAATGCATACTAAGTAATGGAATTGCTATTCTTTGAACTATGGACAGGTCAAGACTAGTAAGGGATTCCACTGCAAGCGTTTAGACTTCGAGATATCTGCCTTAAGTAAAGGGATAGTGGTGTAAGCATTTAGTGGTTCATGTTTTCATAGAACTTCTCTTGCATCAAATACTTGAAGAGAAATGATCACATAAAGTTTGTGAAGTGGCTATTTTATGTTATGAACAAACTGTGAATATGCAATGATATTTATGAAATATATTTGAAAAGCAATATTTACGAAATATATTTGTAAAGCAATGATATTTACGCTCTTCAAGGTAATTTTTTCCAAAGATTAATTATGTTTTATGTTTCTCAAGATTAGACTTTTCAACTATGAATGGTTTATGATGCAAAAATAAAATGATGCAATACTTTATGACTATGATTATGAATTTGTTATGAATTCATGACATAAGTTTAGCATGAAACATTGAATTCTACTTAAGTCATATCCACGCAGCAAGAAATTTGGTTTACATGCATCTCGTGCATACTGCTAAATTATCATGTCACAAATCTCTTACTGAGCACGTGGAATGCTCACCCCTTAAATTTTTCCAGTGAGCAGGTATTTCCCTTTCTACAGTCTGGGATCTCAGCAGTGGAGGGGTCATGATAGAGATATTTTGAGTTTTGGGGTGCTTTGAGCCACTGTTGCTACTTGTAAGCATGTGTCATCTAACTATGACGTCGTATGTTTTTGGAAGTGAACTTTGGGAAGTATTCAGTATTAATTTGTGAATGTGCTTATGTTATCACGGTTAACACATGTTGTTGATGAAGCATCTCCATTGTCTAACTTTAATAAAATGATTCTGTTTATGGTGAAGATCTAATGGTTGGAATGGCACTCTCTCACAGATACTATTATTAGCATGATAGTAAATATTCCTCTAGGATAATCCATTTTCTATAAATATTCCCCTTATTATATTATTCAGTTAAATTATGAGGTAAAGATCATTGAACCATTTTATGACAGGTATTTATTATTATTTGGTTTTAAGAGTGTTAAAAAATATTGTTATCTACATGGACTGACAGGATCAACAATTTTGTTAATAAGAGTAGATCATGAACAAGGTGAAGAAGAATTAAGTTAACACGAATGCTATAATTGTGGTTCAGAAGTTTTGGAAACTTGTAATGGTGGCCTCTTTTTTAGTGTTTCATGTAGTGCAGGTCATGCATGCATTATAACCTGCATTGCTTAAATGAAAATTAATGAGACTATAGTCATTTTAGTGTTTTTTAGTGTTTCATGTTAGTGCAGGTCATGCATGCATTCTGCTAAACGATTTTTGAGAGTTTTCTGTTGAACTGGGGTGGCTTCTAGCTAGCATTTTGACAGTTTTTATGATAAATTTATTTGGGGTTGTCTTTCTCTTTCAGCCTTATGTGCAGAATGGTTTCTGATGATAAACCTATTTGCTGCTTAAATTCAAAATTGTCTTGCCTAAGGTAAAGTAAAAATCATTTTATAAAAAAGATAATAAATTTTAATATCTTTTTGTAATTTTTTTCTCTATATAAAATCTATCTTGGTTTGGCTAATATTAATTCTCCGATTTATTCTTCGAATTATGAGGTCAATTCATATTTATTTGAGTAAATTGAAGCTACTGGGTGATTCTATTGTTAAGTGAAAATGCAATAATGAATCTGACAAAGTAGATTCTATTGTTTTACGCTATAATATCATATTATGGATGGTGTTTAATTTATTTGTAAATATATTTTATAGTTTTGAATATCTACTAAAAATTACTAATTAACAATAGGAAATGCCCTATTAATGTTGTCATTTTAGGCCTTAAACTATATTAAGTTAACCTTAAAGCCTATAGGTATGGAAATTGGATAGTATGGTTTTAGAAATTACACAATGCGCAATGCACAATGCACAACGTGACATGAGAAATTACGTAAAGGTTCACGTGGCATTACATGAGAAAGTCCGGACTCGATTAAAACTTGTTGTTATTAATACACATGACATGTAAGGTAAACTACACGATGCATGTACACGACGCACAATGTGACATGACAAATGAATTATAGGTTCACATGGCATTACATGACAAACTTCGTACTCCAGTAATATACATGACATCTCTATTAAGTACGATGCAATGTGTGCCATGAGAAATGCAGTGAAGGTTCACATGACATTACATGACAAAGTCCAGACTCCAATAAAATATGTCATTAGTGATAGACATGACACCCCTATAACATGTCATTACCACACTCAGTTGACATGATAACACAAACACAAACTTTGGCGCTAATGACCAAAAGATGTGCTCATAAATTCACCAAATACGTAAATGGTTTGTTTCAAACCCACCAACAACTAAGGTTGAATTGGAAATGAGTTCCAACGCTTCAAAATCACATTGTGCAGTGAGAAAAAAAAAGTTTGGATCTACTTCCACATGTGCATCATTAGCAATGTCATTAGAGCCACTACTACAGACATACACCGACCACTATGGGCTAACATGGGTTGAAACGAAGAGAGATTTTGTTAACGCTCTAATATACACGTATGACAGTCTTGGTAGCGTCAAACACATCATGGTCGAAGAACCTAGACAACTAAGTGCAAATAACACCACCATAGAAGCCACCACAGACAAACAGCCGTGGTCAAAGCTATATGAGAAACAATGTGAGTTGGAGGTGTATTGTAGGTGGCACGGGTTAAGAGTTCCAAAAGCACGTTCAACAGAGTTACCTAGAGAGGAATCAACAAATGTACTTGCACGCCTTGGAAAGGAGAACAATCAAATGCAGTGGAGGTTAGACCATTTCCATGCAATCCAAAAGGCTAGAAAACATGTTAAGGAAAAAGCACAAGAGCGAGCCATCAAGTACATTAACAAAATTACAAACTTAGACGATGAAAAAGATATTTCAAACTTCTCAGATTTAAGCAACGATGATTTCCAAAAATTTCTACCTACATAAGACATTGTTGTTGATGTGTAACAAAAAGGTGATCATGCATATTGAAATTTTGTAAACCATCGTTGTGCTAACTACGACAATACCTTCTACAAGGTTCTATCCATTGTCATTTGCATTTTGCACGGAGAATTTATGGGAACTTATCTTTTATTATTTCTGTCTTGTTAGGTTGCAATGTTATCCACTAATTAAAACAACAGTCAAAGTTTCCAGCATAACATTGAGTTATATACGTCCAAATTAAAGTTAAATTATTTAAATGAAAAATGATGTTTATTCAATAATATGAAAGATTAGTTCTCACTTATAAACATCCAAACTTGAACTGAGTACATCCTCCAAATAACCTGAAATTTTTTTTTTCACCAATATTGAATATTTGCATCAACTTTAACAACAAAAATTAAATTAAGTTTTCATCTACATATTTGCATCAATGTTAACAACAAAAATTAAATTAAACCCAATGGCCACTTCAGAATCGTAACTTTTTCTGTTAAATCATAATGGATCATTTGGTAGATCCCCACATATTTAGCAAAAAATTGATTTTTGCATCAACTACATATTTGCATCAAGGTTCTCAACAAAATTTAAATCTGTTAGAACATATGTGAATCATGTTAGGAACATATGTCATTTAGAATTGGCTTATCCTTTGCCAAAACTCATTTTACTTGTATTTTGGTAGATCTATGATGGGTTTAGTACTTCAAGAAACATGTTGTTCAAGCCAAGTATTAAAGCCATGAAGATTGGACCAAAAAACAAGTGAAGAAAAGCTGTTCATTAAAGCTGGATAGATTCTCGACAGCTGCTCGACAAATATATCTATCGAGGTCTTGACAGATAGCTCAACAGCTATATCTATCGAGAAAAACAAAATCAGAATTTTCAGATCTGATTTTTGGCCCATGCTGACATGTATGTGTAGGGTTTCTTTTCTCACAACCCGAGACATATATAAGGCTTATTTTAAAGGCCGTAACACATGAGAATAGAAGGAGAACACATGCAAAAATTGACCAATGCCTTATTCTCTCTGAAGGAAGTTACTGCGTCTTTGCGCCTTAGGGTTTTGTAACCAAGTGCTTCTTGATCTTCATTGTTGATGAAGTGAAGAACTTTGCAGCCAACAATCTTCTTCAAGTTGGTGAGTTAGTCACGTACTGGGAGCTGTGCATCATTGGTTAGTCACGTACTGGGATCCGGGCAAAAAGGGTGGCGTTCATATATTGAAGAGTTCAAAGGTTCTAAAGCGGTAGAAAGTTTCTGCTGTAAGTTCATCTACGGGGATTGTAGAGTCTAGGGACAAGGGTTTTGTACTAAATCTGAAACTTCTCTTTACTATAGTGAATTGCTTTTCGGGAAGGTTTTCCACCATGTTTTTTACTGTGAAACTAGTTTGTTTTATTGGTTTTCCTGGGTCATCATATCTTGTCTTATTTACTTTTCCGCTGCATTTATTTTTGACATGATATTGATGTTTATTTGTTTTAACAAGTTTATTCATAATAAATCTAATTAACAACTTGGGTTTAAAACTTGTTAATTCTATCAACCGGGGTCTAAATTTCCTAACAAAATCTGATGGATCAAATTTGTCGACAGGAGACAAACTTATTCACAGATATGGAATTTGTGTTTCAAGTGAGATTGGAGGAAGAGACTGAGCTGCAGAACTGCTCACAGATGTGGGGTTTGTGTTTCAGGTATGTACTTACATACTACTTGAGTTTAGAGAACTCGAGTATATACTTAGATGGTACTTGAGTTTAAGGAACTCGAGTGTTGTGTAGTTTCCTAATTATAATACTCGATGATCAAGTCCACGAGTTATGTCAACATAGAACTCGAGCTCCACAAGCTCGAGTTCAAGGTGTCATTTTTTAATTATTAAAATTCTAGCTTAGTCATGCCACGGTGGCAAACTCAAGTGGAACTCGAGTACCATGCAGAACTTGAGTTCCTCAAACTCGAGTACCTAAATAGTGGTAGATCCCTACATATTTTCAAAACAGTGGTAGATTGATATATATTTCGGTAAACAGTGGTATTTGGCCATTTTGGCCGTTAGATGAATGGTAGGGTTTTTACGCTATGGATGAGTGTGGGACATTTGTCATGATTGGATGTTAGATGCATGTTAATGTGTGTGAGTTTAGAATAACATATTAGAGGACCCTTTGATGGGATTAGGATTTGGAACACAATGAGTGGAGGCTGACCTATGGGTCGAGTAGGGTTGGGTGCCTAACACCTTCCCATCCCCATGCCTAAACTCTAGACATGTGCTCTGGTAAAGATCAATCATTCCACAAGGGCGCTATATTTATGGATCCTGGACCTAAACTAGGTGAAGACTCCATTTTACACCCTCCGCCACGGTTCACCCTAGGCTAAGACGTACTCCTCGAAACACGATGGCGGATGACACCCTGTCGTGGGCGCTTGCACCCACAGGCGGGGCAAAAAACTAGCCTGAAGCGAGAGTGGGGCGTGGGCAGGAAATAGAAAACCAGCCCCATTGCCATTCCCATAATTGTTAAGACATGACAAGCAATAATTTTGTACATAACATGCATATTTGGACATATCAATACATTTAATAGCATAATAAAATTATTTATTAGAGTTAATCTTATACCAATTATACATTACAAATATTGTATATTTAATACTCTTAAAGTTTTTTTTTTTTTTTTTGAGAAAGAACACTATAATATTATTCAGAAGAGATAGTCGAATAGGCCAAAATTATAGCTGAAAGGTTTGGAGGAACATCCTCCATCCACACTGAAAACTCACTAACATGTCTAGCATGTTATGGGCGGCAAAATTACTCTTAAAGTTAATGGTGTATTCATATATTATTTATCAAATAAGTTGCCTATATGTACATTATAAAACCATAATGTGGCCAACTAATATTTTTAAAATCATTTTTAGGTTATATCATAAAACATATGCCACTATTTTTTGTCTCCTAATAAATTTAAGGACATTGTTTACCTACAAAATTGGTTGTAGCGTAAAACTACAATCTTACTCAATATCTTTTTATTGAAGGTGAATTTTGACAAATCCACCATTAGATTACATCTTCTTTTTATATTCTCGATATTTGCAAAATTTCTAGGAAATTAAAGATCAGTAGCTATGTCATCAATAAATTGTTTTAATGACAAGTTTTGGTAGTTTAAAATTATACATAAAACATAAGCTTATAAATCATATATTAAAAATATTCGATTGACACAAAATTTGACATGTGTATTAAGAGTGTAAAGAACATATAATTCAACGGTTAGATTTTCAAAATATGTAATAATGTTTATTTTATTAAGTAAGGTTGTAGCCTTAGACTACAACCAATTTTGTTACTAAATTTTATCCTAAACTTAATACGCAATAATAGTAATGGATCATTAATTTTCATTTACTATTTTAATGCACAATCATGATAATATTTTATTGGTGGGTTTCAGTTAGCTAAACTGGTAAAGTCCCTGATGATTGAATAAGAGACCTAGAGTTCAATCCCTGCCTACACTAAAAACCGATTAATGGCTTGGTCTGATGATAGAGAGTTATCATTAGGAGCGGACGCTATAGGTTGAAACTCTCTAAAAAAAAAATTATAATATTTTATTTCATACTTTGCATTCAAAAAAAGAAAAAGAAAAAAGGACGGGCTCCCAAAAAAAAACTAAAAAATATATATTTTTCCTCTCTCTTTATTCCACCAGTAATTTTGATTTTGGAATCTTTATATATATAAATATATATTTTTTTTTTATCCATTTAGATTTTTCCTTTTGTTTCTTACAAACAAATTCAACCATTTCAATTTGGCTAATTTATTTATGGATCAAACCCTTTCAAAACCCAACTCTTCAATTTTAAATATGGTCTTTTCTTTTCCCATTGTTTTACTCTCTCTTTTTGTGTGTAGTTTTTAAATTCGTGCAATAAGGAGGAGGAGAAGAATATGGATAGGATGTTATATATAAAATTAGTTTAGTTCATTCTTTTCCAATATTTGTATTTTTTTTTTTTTTAGTTTCTTATCAATTTTTTTTTTCTCAATCGATTGAAATTTTTATAAAATAATGCTAGTACTACAACAAAACCCACAAATTTTATCACAACTTGCCTACGTGGCGATCGTGGAGTAAAAGTGATGAGTTCATAAGAGTCCACAACTCTACCAGTCACAACTCACCACGTGAGCAAGTTGTGGCAAAGTTGTAGTAGCATTAATTCATTTTTATATTTGTATATTTTAATTTTTATTCTCAAGGTTTAGATTACTTGTTATTGACGAATTTTTTTTAGGGATTTGTCGTTCATTCATGGATTTTTTTTTTTTTTTTTTGATAAAACCAGAAAGGTTACAAGAGAGTTAGAACATACAGTGGTCAATTGGCATTTTAGTCACCAACTTAGCTAGGAAGCTAACATTACTCATTACAAACTTTAGGACATACACAGAGTGATAGACCAAGCCAGAATGATCTAAATTAGACCAATCTTCCAACAAAACCCTCTCCTGCCAGATGGGTCTACACTTTCTATTAGAAACCAGAACCGGTCTCTCACTATCACTGAGAAACAAAAGGAAATTGTATCCTAAGCCCCTAGCTTTAATAGCAGCTTCAACCATTGCTTCATGGATTATGAGAGCACCCATTTTCTCTGTACAACTAGATATTCTCTGCAAAATGACCACCCCTTGCAGATTTCTGGCTTCACAGGCAAACCCAGCTCGGTGAGACTTCTTGGCTCTTGCTCTAGCTACTTTAATGATGAGTTTCCAAGGCTTCTGAGGAATCTGGATCCCTCCTTGCTGAACTGAGGGACTGTGGGAGGCTGCACTACAGCTAGAGAAGGCTTCCTTGTACCTGTAAGCAAGAGACTGGGTAGTTAGAATGACTTCTAGAGGGTTTGGATGTTTTCCTTCATGAACAACTAAATTTCTGTGAGTCCATATGCTCCAAAGTATTGTGAATATCCCTTGTAAGTAGCTCATGCTATCTAGTTCAAGGTCTTTATGAATTTTCGGAAGCCTCCCAATCCATTGTTGTATGGAGCTATTCCTCAAATCTGTTGTATGCACTGCTAGAAAGGTGTCGTGCCAAGTAGCTCTGGTAAAGGGACAAAACAGAAAGAGATAGGAGGTTGTTTCTTCATCTTCATCACAGAGAGGGCATGAGCTTGACACAGGAATTCCCCTGCTCCTAAGGGTATGGAAGGTAGGCAACCTGTCATGTAAGAGCCTCCACACCAAGTTACAGATTTTAAAGGGAACATGCACTTTCCAAATCAGATGCCACAAGGTTTGACTAGAAGAACCAGACTCCCTAGAGATGAGATTATAGGCTTTCTTAAACTGGTAGTCTCCTGAAGAGGATTGTCTTCAGACTAGTCTGTCAGAATCTGTTCCAGTCTTAGAAATAGGCAAACTCAAAATCTTAGTATTTATAGGACTAGGATAAAGAGATCTCACGAGGTTTGGTTTCCAAGCATGAATTGTATTGTCAATAAGGTCTGCCACTGATCCTTCACTCAAGTGTTGTTGTTCTAAAATTTGTGGCTGACAGGGAAACCAATCCTTATGAGTGAGAGGAACAGTAGAACCCGAACCTATAATCCACCTTCCTTCCTGAAGTTTACCATTCTTATGTGTGATGATGCCTCTCCAGAACCAAGAGTGGTGAGGTTTAGGGATGCAATCATGGATTGTGGAATGTGGGAAGTATTTGGCCTTAAAAGTTTTGGAGAGTAAGGACTGAGGGTTTTGACTTATTCTCCAAAACTGTTTGGCTAACATGGACTGATTCATCATGCTAAATTTCTTCAAGCCCAACCCCCCTCCCTTCTCGGCCTGTAAATTTTATCCCAACTGAGAAGATGCATTTTCCTAATATTTGGATCATTTCCCCACCAAAATGCCCTAAAGATGGCATCCATTTTATTACAAATGGATTCTAGAACCTTAAAGCAAGAAAAGGTGTAAAGAGGCATGGACTGAAGGGAAGAGGAGATTAAGGTAGTCCTAGCAGCGTAGGAAAGGAGTTTTGCCTTCCATCCCTGCAACTTGGAGTGCATCTTATCCACAAGAAATTGAAAATCAGCCACCCTCTTGCCTTTCAACATAAAATTAAGGCCTAAGTATCTACTAGGAGATTGAACCAAGTTGACCTGAAGGCTTTGAGTTAAATTCATCTTGACTTCCTATGCCATGTTTGGTGAGCAATACAGGTCTAATTTGGATAAGTTTATGCTCTGCCCTGATAAGGAGCAGTACCAATTAAGAATGGTCTATAGATTGGCAAGGGACTGGGCATCATGCTTGAAGAACAACAGAGCATCACAGCAAAAGACATGTGGGTAAGAGGGATGTCATGCCTACCTAATTTGATTCCTTTGATTCTCTTTTGATTTTCTGCTTGCATGAAGGCCAAAGATAAGATGTTAGCACACATAAGGAAGAGGTAAGGGGAAAGGGGGTCCCCTTGTCTAAGACCCTTTTTAAGGGTAAAAGAATGAGATAGGTTACCACTTATGATCAAGGTATAATTAACTATGGTAACACACTCCATAATCCAATTCACCCAAGAGTCATTGAAATTCATAGCAGTAAGGACAACTTTCAAAAATTTCCAATCAACCCTATCATATGTCTTACTCATATCAACTTTTAGTGCACCAAAGCAATGTTTCCTTCCTTTCTTTTTCCCTAGGTAGTCAAAAATTTCATGGGCAATCAAGATGTTATTAGAGTTATTTCTGCCTCAAATAAATGCATTCTGGAAAGGGGTGATGAGGTTGTCCATCAAAGGCTTAAGGCTATTAACCATAAGTTTGGAAATAACTTTATAAATGACATTGCAAAGACTAATAGGTCGAAAGGGGAAACCTCATCAGGAAAGGATACATTAGGTATGAGGGTGATGTAAGTGTGATTGAGGGCTTTCAGGAGAAAACCTGAATGAAAGAAGGCATGTACAATTCTGAAAATGTCATTTCTAACAATATCCCAAAATTCTTAGTAAAAAAAGGCAGGGATGCCATCTGGTCCAAGTGCTTTGTGAGGCCCCAATTGGAACACTGTACTTTCAATTTCCTCATTAGTGATAGGTTTGTTCAGAAGCTGAAGCTGTTGGGTAGAAAGTTTAGGAATAGGCAAAGAGTTTAATTCTTCTAGGATAGATTGGTAGTCCATGTCAATGGAGTCCGCAAAGGATAGTCTGAAGTGATTGGATATTGTATGTTCAATAACCATAGGATTCTCAGTGATACAGCCCTTACTTGTCTTAATTTGTAAGATTCTATTCCTAGCTCTCCTATGCTTAACAAGTGTCTAGAAGTACTTGGTATTTCTATCCCCTAACACTATGCCCTTGTTTCTAGCCTTTTGAGCCCATTTCATTTCCTCTCTATTCATGAGAATCTCTAAATCCTCTCGAATGACTCTTTCTCTCCTAGCATCATCAGCATTTTGGATTGAGTTTTGAAGATGCATGAGTTCTCTCTGCTTTTGGAGAATTTCATTTTCAACTCTACCAAAGACGTCCCTATTCCACCTAAGCATATCTGCTCTGAGCTTGGAAGTTTTGTTTTTGAGTTGAAAGGCCATAAAGCCATTAAAACTGGAATGCCAAGAATTTCTAACAACTTCCTTACAAGAAGGGTGAGTAAGCCACATGTGCTCAAAACGGAAAGGTCTATGCCTGAAGGGTAGGGTAATATCAAAATCCAGCATAATAGGCCCACGATCAGAATGTATGATTGGTTGATACTTAAGACCATAATGGGGGTAAGTATGAATCCAATCAATGCTGGCAAGGTTCTATCCAATTTTTCCATAACAAAACCCTCATCTATCCTATTATTAACCCAAGTGAATTTTTGTCCCGAGGAAGCCAATTCACACAATTCCAAATCAAAAATAAGTTGTTGAAAGGCATCTATTCCAGGAGATTTTCCCCAATTAAAAGATAGCTTATCCTCATTTGACAAAATTTGATTAAAATCTCCTATGCAAAGCCAATTTTGGTGGGACTGAAATTTAAGTTCTCTAAGCTTAGCCCAAACAGATTCTCTTTTTGAGTGATCAGGGTGATCATATACAAAAGTAATTGAGAAGGGGTTACCTTTGTTATCCACCACTGCAGTATGCACCAGGTTCTGTGACTCATAGATGATCTGTACCTTCTGCCTGGGCCTCCATGCTAACAACAAACCACCACTAAAGCCTTCTCTTGGTAGTTCCCACCCATCAGAGAAACCACATTTCTACCATATTACTTGTCCTTTATCTCTTGCTAACCAAGTCTTCATCAGAAAAAGTACATCAGGCCTGGACTTGAGGGCTTTTTTCTGACACTGAAGAACTATAGAGGACTTGCCCAAACCCCTACAGTTCCAGCATAAAATCCTCATGGGGATTGGGGAAGCTGATAAGGGTCAGCTTCCCAGCACCCATTTGGATTCTTGGATTGTAATACGCAGGGGTTAGTAGTGGGGCACAGGGTAGGAGAATTGCCCAACTTAAGCACAATTTCAGTTTGCCTCGTCTCAACTATAAGGTCTTCATTGCACCCCTGTTTTCCAAAAAGACCACTGAACAGACGTTGACGGATATTTCTTCTGAATCTCTCAAAGTCCTTCCTTAACCTTTTCCTAGAACCACGCAATTGGAGGGACACAGAATCAGCATTTTGCTCCTCCCCCAAGCCTTCATAGAGTCTCAGATTAGGGGGGCCAGGATCAGAGTGGGTCGTGGCTTGTGGGGAAGCCTGAGTAAAACCCATGGATTAACTTGGGCCGTCAGGTTCTTGTTGATGCCCATTATCCTAAATTCTTTCTCCATCCTTGTTGGGCTGGGCCCATGTTGCCAGAAGTCTAGGTCCAGTGCTCGACCCACCTAATTCAAAGTGAAAACGCCCTCTGTCTACTTGTTGCACTAAAGTTTTAGCAAAGGGGTCTAAAGAATCTAGGATAAGCCCTTTTCCCCAAGTAGATTCGTGTCAGACTTCATGTCTAGCTTCATTTAGTCAATCTAGATTAAACATAGTCACAATCACTGATTCACTCTCAGTGTCCGAGGACAAGGTTTGGGAATTCCAAATTTCACCATTAGTTAAATAAGGACCATAGTCATTTACCCAAACCCATTTCAACTCTGAATCACTCAGAGCTAGCCAAGAAGGTCTGGTGGAGAAAGTACCTGGAGGATGGTCTTGGTATGTGGCAGAGGCAAGGGAATTTGGAGGAATAAGTGTAGGATTCTGAGTGTTCAGGTGAAGAGAATTAATGGCTAAATGAAGCGATGCATGTTCAGTTTCAGCTTGGTTAGAGGCATAGTTGTGGGGAATGGTATTGGCTCTAGGTATAGAAGGTGTATCTGGGTCTGGGTAATAAGGGTGGTGCGATGCATGTGAGGTGGAGGCCGAAGAGGAGTGTGCATGTGGGTTGGCGAAGTGGTGTTGGTGGTGAGATTGGGGAGAATGGTGACTGGGCCTAAAGCGGATTTGGGATGTCCAACCCCGCCTAAGATTGTAAAAGGCTCTTAGATCATTAGTGAAAAGGGGTTCTAGGGTATCAAAACGAAAGTGTACCTGGTGAAGCCTTTGGATTCTCATATGTTGCCTATACAGACTTGTCTCCACCTCATCCAAGCTCTGGGTACACTGACCTTTAGTATGTCCTATTAATCTGCAACGTTTGCAAATATTGTGGACCCTTTCATACCTACACTGTATCCAGACACAAGCTCCATCATCTAATCTCAACATGAATCCAGTCAATAGCGGAGCCCAAGGGTCTACCCTAACCCTTATACGCATGAACCTGATGTTGCGAGGCACTCTCTCATCCAAGTCTACTCTTTCAAAGATACCCATAGTTTGCCCCATTCTCTCAACCAACTCAAGGTACTGATATTCCAATGGAAGGCCATGCAACTGTACCCATAGAGAGACATAGTTAAGTTGCAGTTTCCCAAGGACAAGATTAGGCCTCCATTTTTCCATAACAAACAGAGCACCGTCCACGGACCAAGGGCCTTCGTTGCACACATGGTTAAGGTCCTCCATGTGAGCAAAATGCAAGATGTAGAAGTAAGAGTCCCTTCCAACAACTTACACCACACCCCTAAGACGCCATGCAGATCCAACAACCCATATTCCCTAGGGTTGAAAACATCATCCATGTGAGACAAAACTCAGGTATTGCATGCAAAGAAAAACACAAAAAAAGAAAGAAGGAAGGACCATTGGGCGAGACAAAAAAATAAAGGAGGGTAAAGGTGAAAGAAACAAAGGGAAGCTCAAATGTGTGGCTGATGATTGATAATGGACAGCAAGTAGGACATGCTTCACACATGCACAAAGTACAGGTGTACATTTTTAGATCCCTGTAAACTAGATTGTTTAACCTAATAAATTAACCAAGTGAATACTTAGGTTTATTATTCAGATCTAGGTTAAAACAATAACAATCAAATCATGTAAAGCAACAGAAAATAAAGAACACAACGATATGATAACCCAGGAAAACCAAACCGGTAAAAAACCTGGGGAGGATTTAACCTAGCTATCCTCAAGGTAAAACATATCCACTATGAAAGAATTGAAGTTTTACAATAGCGACTTAGACCACTAACATCCTATTGCTACCTCGAGTAGAAAACTTACTACCACGACCACGTGACAGCTCCGAGTCCACGGACTACGTCTTTCTTGGATTCACAGCAACCACAAGTACTCCCACTTGTGTTTTTCTTTAAACTCTTTATGCAGCAACTGAAGTGATCACCAAGCTCTTGACATTAATCTTGATCTTGATAACCCTAAGTATGTATGAAGGCAAACACCTCTAGATCTCACAAGAGATTCATACACACAGCATATCAACAACCTAAAAACGTGGTTAGGGTTTTTCCTTTTATACTTAATGCAAAAACATAAAACCCTACACGTCATATGGACTTGGGCTAAGTTGGAAAATTCTGCAGAAAAACATTTTGCACAAGCTTCGATCGATTGAGTCTAATTTCCAATCAATCGAGCCTTACAAAAATTGAACAGTAATTTTCTGCAATTACTCGATTCCAACTTTACAATAAACATACTTTGAGCAGCCTAAATCTAGACTCTAAGTTTTGATCATGGTTTGCCAACATTACATATTGAAGTTCTAAAATATTTAGATCCTAAATCCTTAGAACCTACCAACAGGGAGTGAGAAAAATTAAAACTAAAGCTGGTTGGTAGGTGTAGGACAAGACAGGTAAAGACTCAAGTGAAAAGGGAAAATGGCAAAAGGAACTAAACAAGTCAGCTCGTTAGGAAAGGAAAATGGGAAAGGAAACTAGTGTGACTAGACCCACTAGAAAGGCCGTTGAGGGAAATTCTATCAAGGGGAAAGGCTTTCACTAGAGAGAGAATTGAGGCCAAAGGAAATTCCTTCATTCATGGATTTTAATATGACTTTTGTAGTTGATTTTGATCTAGAGATATTTATACACTTGCATTTGTAGTCATTGCATGGATGAACGGTATTGAGCTTGGGATACTAATTAAGGTAACACTCTTCCATGTTCTTTCTTTTTCAATCTTTTTTTACCCATAAGACTCTTGGGTTATTTCAAATGAGTAATGATCCTTCTTATGATTTTCTATTTATTAGTTTTGCAATATAGACTTGATTTTTCTTGACCTAGTAAAGTTTGAAATTGTCATTGATGATGCATAAAGTCGTCAGTGATGAGTTGATCGTCCACACGCGTGCCAATTAGGATACCTGAAGAACAAAAGAACAAAAGAACAAAGAACCTACAGAGAGCACCGGTGGGGTGCTTGCCAAAGACCCTCCGAAGGTTAAGTCAATGATAGAAGAATCTTCAATAACTCGAAGCTAGGAAATTTCACATACCTTGGAGAAGAGGAGACTTGGTGCTTATATAGTGGTGTAAGGCTGACCAAGATCCCATGAACATAGGACCTTTCCCTATACGGAAGATATGGAGTTATCATTCTGAGATCTTAGGGCTTTACTTCCCATACTAGGAGGATACGAATATGTAGAAAAATCTTTGGACGTGGTGTGCAAGTTCTTTCCTTATAGGAATGCATGAGTGAAGAACATGCAAACGATGTGGGTTAAGTGTAATCCATCTTCGGTATTGGGTAACCCAACGGGTACTTTCCTACTCAACGGTGAATATGAGTGGAAAGTATGGCCGATGTCATGTCATAATCAACCCAAAGGGAACCTAGTACCTGAAGGGTAAAAAGAGACCGAAGGACCTTTCAAACCCGAAGGGTAAATGGAACCTGAAGGGCATTTCAAACCCAAAAGGTAAATGAAACCCGAAGGGCATTTCCAACCCAAAGGGTAAATGGACCTCTTAGTGTTAGAAGTATGTGGTTAAACGATTAAATTTATCATATCCTAATAGTTTAAACTTTTGGGACAATCGATAATTTAACATGGTATCAGAGCATGAGATCTTGAATTCGATCCTTATCTCCTCCACTTTACCTCCCATTTAAATTTCCACGTGTTGGGCCTCACTGATTAAAAGGTATTTTTAGTCCACACGTGAAAGGGAGTGTTAGAAGTATGTGGTTAAATGATTAAATATACAATATTCCAATAGCTTAATCTTTTGGGAGAATCAGTAATTTAACACTTAGAGGGGACTCCGAGGTGGTTATTAATGCCTTGAAGAATGAAGATGAATCTTTGGCATCTTGTGGCCATCTCTTAGAATCAATGAAACCTCTACTATAGATGCCTTTAGCAATAAATTTTTTTTTTTCTCTCACATTCGTAGATTTTGGCAATTCTATAGTTTACAATCTAGCTAAACATTCAAGACATGTTAGAAGTTTAGAGGTGTGATTAGAGGCTATTCATTCCCACCTACATGATGTTCTTGCAGCCAATTATGACTATTTTTTTTCTTTCTTCAATAAAAGTTGGTAGTGTTTCTTATTCTAAAAAATAAATAAATTAATGCCTTGGTCGGCAAATTTACTCTTGCCTTTAAGATCAAGAACAAGTACAACTGTACAAGTATATAGATTAGTAAGCAGGTTATACGAAAACTCAAAAACAAGTACTGATGTCTAAGTATCTAGAGACCTAATAAACTTATTAATCAACAATAATAAGTTTACCTAATTCTCTAGTCGTGACAAAGTATACAAAGAGTATATATGTCAAATAAATCTGCAACCTTTTCTTTTTTTTAATAAGCATGCAGCCCTTAAAGTCATCCTAGATGCTTCACAAGGCTGATCGCATTATTATATGCACCTCTCTGTGTGTTACAGGGCCAATTTTTTACTCAAATTTTCTGCATGTGATGGCCCTAAGTCCCTGACTTAGTCTCAGCCAACACTACACACACACACTGCAATAACACTTAGAATTGATTATATAGGGACGTTTAAACACACAGCACACACAATATTTACAGGGAACCCACTCCTAACCTTTATTACTTAATCTCAAGTACAAAGGAAACCCTTTCACAAGCCTAGAGAATTACACAGAATTTTCCCAAGGCCAAAATACACTTTGCTGTTGACACCCCCAATAGCTTTAGGGTTAAATACATAGAATTAACTGCTATGATAGTTACTGTCTAGTAACAACCTGGGTCTTGGACAATCTGTCACTTGTGTTTTGACTTAGGACACCTTTAACTGATGCTGTCTTGGCCTACTCTCCACGTTTCTAGCCCCTACACAACAGGTCAGATCGTTAGGAAAGCTAGGAACTGCTTGGTAACTGCCACTGCACATGCTGCACATGCATAGCCCATGTCTCAGCAAACCACGGGGCCTCTGCCTATCCTCCAGCAGCCTACACAACATGTTCTCACACGTTTTGGGGAGGCTTGACCCATGCTCAAGGCCTCCCAGCAACACTACAGCCCACATAGCATGCCCACATGTAGCATACAAAGTAACTGCCATCAGCCCACTAATACTTGTCCATGCATTTAGCCAGCCCCCACTAGCCCAATGCTTTGCACACATCATATAATCATCACAGCAACCCAGCCATGCTTTGCACTCCAGCCACCAAGCCCACACACAAGGAACTAATAACTAAGCCACCAATGCCATGCACCACTACATAGGGTCAGCACCACCTACTGCTGCCCATCATCAAAATCCATCTCTGCTCACCATGGCCCTCCTTTGTCATGGCCTTGGGGCATCATGTGGAGCAAGGTGCCTCCACATCACATGCTATCCCTAATCACTGCTCATCGATCCAACTTGAGTAAGGAGACTGGGCAGGTCCCCCTTAAAGAGCCCTTAATTAGGAATATCACTAGTCAGGCATGAAGAGCCATGAGTGTGTTGAGAAAACATGGAGCCAAGTGATTGGCCCAATACTGCCCAAGCACCCTCATCCCTCATGCCATCATTAGCAACAAGTAAAGCTCCTAACACTGTGTGTGTATATAAAAGCATAGAAATCTCCTATATTCGTAAAGAAGCTGACAAGCCAAAGTTGGTTTTTTACTAGCTAGTATAATAAACTTGTTAAAATAGGGGCGGCACTCAAAGCTCATCAATTTAAGGTGTGAAACAAAAATAAAATTGCATCTCCATGGTCAGTGATTATATTTTCTCTTTCTTAGGGTTTTGAAACCAAGTAGGATTACAGTGTTTAGTGTCAATAATTAAATCTTCTCCAATGGTTAATTAATTTTGAAAGAAAGATTGGCAAGAAACAATTTTGCAACGTCATGATTTTGCAGCAAAACCCTTGACTTCAAACCTCAAAAAGTTCACGTATCAAAGAGAAATGGTCTGTTATTGAATAATTTCTTGTGAATCACCATGTTAAATATTTTAATAGGTAAACGCTCCCACGTGAATGTTTAGGGTATGTTTGGTAACTATTTTTTCCCCTTATTTTCTGTTTCCAAAAACAATTTTCTATTTTTGAGACTAAAAAACTTGTTTGGCAATTCAAAATAGATAGAAAATAAAAACTGTTCTCAAAACTCAAATTGTGAAAGAAACTGAAAATATGCAAAATGTTGTTTTTAGTTTCTAATTTTCAAAAGCCAATGAAAACACGCATTTAATTTAATGAATCTGTCTTATTTAATGAGTTAGCATTAGAGTTCAAATCCTAATAACAACATATTTTAGTATTTTCTATTATTTTTTTTCAAAAAACTATCTTTTTAATTTCAACTAACCAAACATGTTTTTGATTTAAGAAATTCAAGAAAATTGTTTTTTCTTTATATTCCCAAAAACAAGTTTTTGAAAATAGAAAACAAAAACTGTTACCAAACATAACCTTAGTTTTTTTTAAAAGGCAAACGATCCAAAAAAAATGGTAGATGTTGTTAAAAGCTTCTTTTTAATTAATAAAATCCAAACACATGCATAACTGTATCAAATTAGTGTTCTTAAAAATTAATTAAAAAAAAAAACGGTTTTTCGCGTTGCGTTGGTTAATGCAATAATGTGTTTAATTGGAAACCTAAGTTTTACCTATATTTTTTTATATACAATTTATTTTGTAATAAAATAAACTATCCAAAACCAACTGATCATCTCAAAATCTAAGTAATTTAAAAATAAAAAAATAAAAACAAAATAAAATCTTGATTAGTCATTAGGTAATCCCTAGGTCTAGACGTTCCCCTGGTTCAGTTAGTTTTTATTTATATTATTATTTTTTTTTAAAATTATCTCTAAACAAATAAGATATTAACATGTTGTACATAAACTAACATTAAACTAAGGGTAAAAATTATGAATAGTTTCTTAGTATTGTATATTAATTCTCCCAACTGAATTGAAGCATATGACTGTATTGAATTCAATTTCCTTGAAAAAGATAATATTTTTTTGTGTTTAATTAATCAATATAAACATGCCTTTGAGTTTCCTATCATAAGGAGGGGAAACATATGCATTTGTATTAAGTTGGAGAGCCTAAAAAGTATGAGAATATATTCATTTTGTCTGAAATACATGGTAGGGCTCACACTTCCTGTCAGAGAGGGATGAGGGAAACTCCTCTTGTAGGAGTTTCTCCTAAAGTATAACACTCAATAGAATTTACCTTAGTTTTGCCCATAACTTATTGATGAGGAGTACGAAGGACTATGTCCAGTGGGGTTAAGAAAGGGACTGGAGAAAAGAGAACAGAATACCCGCCACTTCCTTTCAAGTCATGAAAAACACATGAAAAGTGTGTGTGAGAGAGAGAGAATTTTTTTTCAGAATAAATAAGAGAGAATTGTCAATATCAGCATTTAATTAGTATGTTGCTCGTTGGTTACATTGACAAGTCACGTATCAATGTAACAACCATTATAGGCATCCACAAGTTAGGACTGGTTTTATGTCTTAATCTGAGTGTTTTACTCGAGATTGGCATAGCTTAACTAACCCCATTTTTTTCTTACCAATAAATAAACAAATATATATATATATATATATATATATATATGCACTTAAGTAGCCTTTGTTGTTAATCATATTTCTTTAACAAGTACCAAGTACCAATCAACTAGTGTTCCTTTTCTTTTCCTTTTCTTAAATAAAAAAAAAAAATGGTAGCAGGCTAACGACCCTTCAATGGATCTGTTGTAAAGTCACATAAAAATATCATCCTTATTATATAGCTATACTCTCAAATGAATTCTCAAAATTGAGATATGATCATGTATACTATTTTGAAAATGTCCCTCAAACAATTACCAATTGCATATATAACAAATGGTGCAAAACCTAATGCTCTTTTTAAACCTCACTTTTTTTTTTATATACATTTTTTTTTCTCATTTTCAAAAAATAAAGTAAATAAACAAAAAAAAAAAAATCCAAAAATACAATGGAAAGATTTATAATTGATGAAAGTCAAATGCTTGATGTTTTGGTAAACAAAGTTAACATGGTTGATGATTCCAACAACAACGTTCCAGCCTTGATGTTTGGGATTCGAACCTTGTCTCTCTTCTCCCCACTAATTATCTAAAAATAATCCATCACAATCAACAATGACCAATTTTCAAGATTGGATGTTATAAGTTCCAGTTAGCTCAACTGGTAAAATCTCTAATGATTGAATAAGAGATTTAAGGTTAACTCTTCGCCTACACCAAAAATTGATTGGTGTCTTAATCTGATGATAAAGAGCTATTATTAGAAGCGAATGTCATAGATTGAAGCTATCTCAAAAAAAAAAACCAATTTATATATAATAGCACAATAGTACTCAATTATTATTTTTCCTCAATTATAAGTACACGTGACTTTTATCCAATTTTAACAAATAAATAAATGAATTAATCTAAACACCAGTAATGAAAGAAAAGATTTATAGTTGACCAAGATTAAATACTCATGGCCTTGGTCAACGAAGTGAATGTGGCTGATGACCTCAGCAACAATGTTCTAGCCTCAATTGTAAACGTATCATAATGGAGGAAAAGCTCCACCAACATTACTCTAGACAATAACAACACCAAATCATTTCCTGGGTACTGTTTATTCTCCACCGTAGGATCATCAAAAGCTTCTCTCCTAATTCCCCCACAAAGCTATGGCCCACAAACTCCTCAGGATCCTCAAAAACCTTTGGATCTTTAGTAGCAAATGGTTGATATCCAAATATCATCTCCCCTTTCTTGATCTCAAAAGCAGCATCATCGCTATTGACTACCAAATTTTCCTTTGCCTTACGCCCTTACCGTATTGGAATTTAACTGGAGGCTCAATCCCCAGTGCTTCATAAACCACTAACTTAGTCAACGTCATCTTATCCAACGATGATACAGTAACCCCACCTTCAGCTCTAACAATGGTCCTAATCTCATCACACAATTGACGGTGTAACTTTTCTCCTTCTAAGCCAACCCACTTGATCAAAGCAGGAAACAAAGTTTTCATTCCACTTCCACCATAAGCATTGAAACTAGCCATAAATACTAAATTATGACACGCTTCATTTCTTTTAATCCCACATTGCTCAGCTTCGTCCAAGGTCGAAGACATAGACACATAAAATGCATTATAAAGCTTCTTATAGCTAGATTTACCGAGAAAAGGTGGTAATGGGATTGAATGGAGTAGTAAATTTTCAAGAAAGTTAAACAACTTTGGTAACCCTAGTGTAATCAATGGTGCAAGTTGAAAAAACAACCATTTATCAAAGAGTGTCGGACCCTTTGATTCGATACTTGTATCTAAAGGGTTTTGATCACAAAAGAGCCAAAATACAAAGTCAAGACATGCTATCGCTAAGGGTGTTGAAGTAAAATTTGCCTTTGTCAGATACTTGGTCTTCAATGTTGATGAAAAGCTCAGACAAGCAGCTTCTGAAAAGTGGGATGAATTTATCATGACGAGAAGCGAGAATAGAGAAGAACAAGCCCTTAAGAGCATTCCCATCAGCTGTTCTATAAAAAATGTCATTTTGACACACAAAAAACCTACTTTATTATTTTACCATATCATTTTACAATATCACCTTCATCACATGTTTTATTTTTCAATTCTATACATTAAAATAATATTTACAACGCATTAAAATAATATATTTACTCCTCAACAACAATAACAACAACGGCACAACCACTATTGCTGCAAGTTGCAACAACGGCCATCAACAACAACAACTGCCTCGACAACAACAACAACACCAACAGCCACTGCCGGCACAAATCCATTACTAAACTCATACCCACAACAAATCCACTGGCACAAACCCACATCCACCAATGCCACAAACCCACAACCACCACCGACACAGACCCATAGTCACCAACGCCACAAACTCACAGCCACCATCGCTGGAATCCTCTCACAAATTTAAAAAAAAAAATAGAGAGTGGTATGAAACCCCAACCCAACCGATCAATCAATGACCTAAAATCGACCCAAAACCTCGACCACACAACACCGCTGAACACTGATCCAAAACTCCGAATCCATAACCCACACAACCACTGCCGAATCTACCATCAAATCACAAAAAAGAAAAAAAAAGAAAAAAGAAAAAGAAAAGAAACCACTGTGATAGAGATCGGCTTGGCTTGATGCTCCGGCCTGGGTTTCGTCGGAGAGGGAGGCAAAGACGTCGAGCTAAGGGAGAGAGAGAGAGAGCAGAGAAATGGTTGGAGGCTTAGAGGCAGAGCAAGAATGAGAGGCAGAGCAAGAATGACGAAAATGAGAAGGAAAGAAAAAATAAGAAGAAAAGAAAGCGGCCCCACCTGAATAAAAAAGTAATATAAGTTTTACAATTTGTGAACAGTGCGGTCTCAAATTTGAGATTGCACTGTTCATCAATGCCAAATATTATGGCATTTAAAACACCTGATGAGAGTGGTTTTTTAGTGTTTAGTGTGTCAAATGCCAAATATTTGGCATTTGACACACCTGATGGGAATGCTCTAAGAATGGCATGTTTGGGTTCAGAAGGGTCAAGAAAAGCACAAATTTTCTACAAAAAAGATTGTTATTTGCGACGACTGCAAAAAGCCGTCGGAAAAACTAGCTTTTTCAACGGCAAGTCTCTTTCGTTGACAATTACTTGTCAAATATTAAAACATTGGTGACGGCAAAATGAGTTTGTCGAAAATGCCTATTATTTTTGTCAAAAATATGATTTGTTTTGGAGGGAAGTTTTCCCACCTTACTTTTTATGACGGCATAAAAATGTTCATCGCTAATAAAGTATTATTTACGATGACCAAATAAAAACCGTTGGAACTAGTAACACCTGTGACGGCTTTTGTGCATCGAAAATACAAATTTTTTTTTTTATGGTGTTATTATTTGCAATAAACATTCTTCCATTGTAAATATAAAAGAGAGTATTAATTACGACGACCGAAGAAAAACCATCAGAACTATTAACATTTGTGATAGCTTTTGTGCGTTGAAAATACAAAATATATATATTTTTATGGTGTTATTATTTGCGACAAACATTCTTCCATCATAAATATAAAAGAGGGTATTAGTGACAGCCATGAAGCCATAAAAAATGGTGAAATATTTTGGAGGGAAAATTCTCCCCTTACTTTTCACAATATTTGGGACGACATTTATCCATCGCAATTATTATTTATTATTTATTTTTTTGGATACAAGATATAATTCTACTCTAACTTAATCTAAGTGTATATGTGTGTAAAGCTTCCTCCTGGAGACTTGAACTCCGGCCTTTGCCCCCCACACTCCACAAGTACTTATACTTGTGGACTGACCATCGCACCAAGGGTGTGCGGTGGTAATTGAGTTTGTATTTGCAACGAACATGTTGACTGTCATAAATAGTTAATTTGCTTTAAAAGAAAGAATGTATTAGTGATAGAATTGGATCTCTCCCAATAAATAATATTTGCGATGGACCTAAGCCGTCGACAATGGTAATTTTTTGTAAAGGGGGGAATTCATGCCCTTATTTTTATTTGTTTGACGATTGTTTTCCATCACTATATATTATATTGTTATTTGAAATGGACATTTTGTTCATCATTAATATTTAAAATTTTCTTAAGAAAAGAAGATATTAGCGACGGTAAGGTAAATCTGTCACAATAAAGGTGATTTCCAACATACATATGACCATAATTTTTTTTTTCTTTGAATGGTAAATTTTCCTCAATTTTGTCTTTAAAATCTAGAATTTTTTTCATAATTTTAAAAATTTCCAAAAAAAAAAAAAAAAAAAAAAATTTCAAGACCCTCTAAGTACTTAAGCGCAATATTGGTCATTTCAGAAGTAAAAGGTATTTTTATTATTTTGAAGCTTTTAGGGGCACTTTCGTCTCTTTAGAAGTTTATGGGTATTTTGGTTATTTCCTAGCTTTGATGGCGTATTTTAGCCATTTTGGATGGTCGGATTATGTCAACGGGGTTAATCAAAGTTTCCCAGTGGGTGGGTACAACAACACATATCCATCATGCAACCAGATGGAGATCCAAAATCTGACCGTTGGATTGGTAGAATGTGGTGAAATATTTGTGTTTGTAAATTACAATGACAATCAGACGATCAAATTGTGAGAACAGAGTAGTCAAATCTTGCGAAACTTCGTCAAAGTCTATTAAACTTGGGCAATCTTTGGTCAAACTTCAAAGTTGGTTCCAGGACCACTGGTTTTGAACAAATTAGGCAAATCAGGAGGTTTTAACTTTTAAGTAGGTTTTTGGTATTGGTCAGTGTTTTAAGGTTTTTTGGGTTTTTATGCTTTTATCAGTTTCAAGTTTAAAAATGGCAAAGTCAAAGGTTACATGCAAATCCATTGAGGTCATTTTGTAGGTTTTTGATTGTATTTTGTAGATCATTTTCTTGATTCTTATTAATATTTATATAGTTTATAACTCGCTTGGAAGAGTATTGTATATTTTTATTGGTTGAAGTTTCATGATAGGTGGATACAACGACATGCATCCATCTTGTGCCAGAGTTAGATTAAAATTTGACCACTAGATTGAAAGAGTGGGATAAAATATTGGTTTTGATGGATTTTGAGCTCAATCAAATGGATAGATTAGGAGAATGTGACCAATCAAAATTTCTTGGTGTCTTGGTACAACAACACATGTCCATAATGCTCTAGACTCAAATCCACAATCCGATTTTTGGATTGGAAGAATGTGGTGAGATATTGGTATTGGTGAAGTATGACAACAATTAGACGGTTAGATTGTGAGAAATGAGTAGTCAAAGTTTGCAAAACTTGGTCAATATTTGGTCAAACATGGTCAACTATCGAAGTTGGGTTTATGACCACTCGATAGTATCAAATTAGGTTGAATATGGAGGTTTTGAGTGGGTTTTTGGATATTGGTTTGTATTTCAGGGTTTTCTCGACGTTCATGCTTTTCTATAAAATTTTCTTTACCAAAATTTAACAATGAATAGTACATACAATAAATAGTACATACAATACTGAAAATTTTAGAATAATAATGCTAAGTTTATCAAGTACCAAAATACTTGCAATGACAATAATCTCCACAACCTATTGAAAAACTTAAAAAAAAAATGTTATACTAAATATTTTAAAATACTCTTTAATTAAAATTTGAAATCAATAAATTTTAATTATGAAATAAGATAATTTTGGAAATTTGCAGGCAGGTTAGTACACAACATTCTTAATATTAATTTAACAAAATTTGGTTAATGAGATGTCAAGTGAAAAATGTTTTTTCCTTCAAATGGAGTGGTTTTAACAAATAAAATACACAAAATTTATTTTTATTTATTTTTTAAATATTGAGGTTATATTTCCGTAAAAGAGCACTTGCAAAAAAAATTGCAAGAAGTGAGATTTCGTAGTGTTTCTAGCTTTTATTAATAATAATAATAATAAAAAAATGATATTTCAAAGAGACCAAAAAAAGAAAGTGACGTGATTGTCATAAATGAAATACATAATTTTAATAAATAAAACAAAAATAGAAGTCGCATTGCAGTAAAATAAACCCAACACCACATTATTGTCGTTAAAAAAAACACACACAATATCATTTTAACCTAAAAAAAGAAGAAGGGAAAAGACAAAACCCTACCTCTCCCTCTCACTAAAAAACAAGCGCCCCCCCCCCCCCCGGTTTTTTCTTTTTTCAATCCCAAACCTTCCTTTTTACTCACTAAAGAGCAATTACATCAATTAGTGTAAAATTTTCATCTATTTTGTAAAGAAAAACCTACTTTTTCTATTTTACACACTCATTTTTACAAAACACCCACATCAGTTTATCTATTTTACACATTTATTCAATAAAATTTTAATTTCTTTAACTTTGTCATCTCTCTCACAGACCCAACACAACCCACACGGCCACCATCATCAAGATCGACACCTTCGGCTGTGCAACAAGATCGACACCAGCATCCAACAAAAAAAAAAAAAACCCAGTAAAAAAAAACCCCAAAGAACAAGTCGATCACACCGGAATCCACACAACCTATCGACCCACACCCACAATCACTATCATGGCAGCCTCAAGCTCAACCAAAAAACCAGAAAAAAAAAACCCAGCAACCAACAGGCCACATCGCCGATATATGCACAAAAACTCATCGAGTCAACTCGCTTTACCTCCTCTCCTCTTCGATCTCTTTCCACCATGTGACCCCGCCGTCATCTCCACCGTCCTCCAACGCCGCCGCTCAACAAGCTCTGGTCAACGCCTTCACCGACGGTATCCCCTGCTTCTCCGGCAAGATCTACGGCCCGCGCTGTCCCCAAAGGAAGAAGCTCGTGGCGGCTAAGTCTGTGCTTTCCTTAACCCGATCCCTAACTCGGTCCAGGACTCGCCCGATTCGGTCTATAATCACAGATCCATTGATTATTTGAGAGTTGAAAGAGAACTGTGAGCTTGAGAGAGTGATGAAATGAGAAAAGGAGAGTGAGGTGAGAGTCAGGTACAGAGAGGAGAGAGAAACAAATACTAAAATATTAAATAGAAGAGTTACAGTAATTGTGCATAATGCACAATTTTACACCCACTGATGTGGGTGTTTTTTTTGGCTCAAAATGTGTAAAATGAGCAACTTTTTCTATTTTACAAGATTTTGCATCAACTGATGCAGTTGCTCTAACACTCTATTTCACTCACTAAGAAAAGAAAGAAGAAGAAAAAGCTCTCACCTCCATAGCCCATGTTAGTTTTCCTAAATCCTTATATCTTGATTTATATATTTGATTAATGTAGTGGATTACTAAATGGATTTGTTGGTTGATTTATGTTATCTAAATTTTGGGTTTGGTTTAGATATATCTTTCATAATATACAATCTTGTATTGTAGGCAAAGTTCTCGACAATTTGGTACTAGACCATAGTGTAATGTTTGTGTGTATTGGTAGCCCCAACCAATTTGTTGATTAGTCTTAATTATATGCAAGCACCTGTTACATATATAATTTTTTTCAAGTATAACCAACATTGATTTTTTTTCTATTTTATTAAGGTTGTTGAAATTAGTGATAAATTAATTTGCTCATTACAGTTTTCAATTAATTGCTATTCTTGATGCATATATAATTTTATGTGACTTGTTGTGATGATGGATGATTTTTGGTAGTTCTCATTCACAGGAGAACTACAAGGTTCTTAACAGTAATAAGGATTTATGATAAATGCAATGTTTGTGTCGGTAGTAAGGATTTATTTTTGATGTTTTGTCATTTTATCGTGGTGATTGTGTTAATGTCTTTAAATAAATATATTTTAGTTAATTCTTTATTATTTACTGTAAATATAAAAATTTGTGTAGTTATAATTTTTGTATATTTATTCAATTTAATCTAAAATATTGCAGACCAATGTTAGGGAGGAGATCGTAGTGTGTGAATAATTACACAAGATGACTTTGAGGAGAAAGGTGACTCTTAGCTAGAGGAAACTGGCTTGGATAATGAATGATCTTCCAATACTTATGCTTTCAAGTTTAGTGAAGGATATAATATAACTTTCATGTATTATTGAACATCATGCTATTTTGTAGACCTTTTAATATTTTCATTTTTATTGCATTATTCACTTATTAGTTTTGAACAATTATGGATTTGTACTTGTTATTTGAATGGAGAATTTTTTATGAGATGTATGTTTGTAATTTATATATTATTTTATTTACTTTCATGTAATTCATGTGTTTCTTTTTCGACAAAATTGTTTTGTCACAATTAAAGTACTATAAATGACATTTTTTTTTCCGACGAAGCTATTTTGTTGCAAATAATGTATTAGTGACGTGGTAACTAATTTTTAATAACGGTCAAAGTTCGTTGAAAAAATGTAAATGGTCACTAAGATTTTGTATTTTTGATGAAAAGCTAAGTATTTACGATGGCTTTTGGTCGTTGAGAAAAATATATTAATGGCGGCTATAGTTCGTTGCAAAATGTATTTGGTCGTTTAACTTCATCATTTGAAATTGTATTTTTGGCGGCAAATCAAAAAAATCAAATATTTATGATGACTTTTAGTCATCGAAAAAATACATTAACGATGGCCTTAGTTCGTTGCAAAATATATTTGGTCGTCCAACTTCCTTGTATGAAATTGTATTTTCGACGACAAAACAAGTATTTATGACAACTTTTAGTCGTCGAAAAAATACATTAACGATGGCCTTAGTTCATCACAAAATGTATTTGGTTGTCCAACTTCCTCTTATGAAGAAGTATTTTCGACGGAAAAAATGAATTGCTTACGATGGCTTTTTAAGTCGAAAATTAGTGTTAGTGATGGCCTTGTCAGTAATAACGTATTACTGATGAGGCTTTTGTCGACGACGACGATGGCCTTTTGCCGTCAGCACTACTAATTTACGATGGCTTTTTGTATTGTTGTGATAACCACCAAAGAAAGTTGTGGAGGGCACGTAAGTACCATCTAAAACGTTTAATTTTTGGACTTTGGAATGGTCATAGAGGATGGGAAAGCTGATAGCATCAAGGAAAGCAATGACATTAGGGTTGGAGGATATGAATGGTCCTGAAGGCATGTTGGCTCGGAAGACAGTGGATTGGTGTTCTTGCATTTGGGTTTGGAAGAAGGGCTTTTTTCCTTGGTGTAAAAGTAGTCTAGGTGATCTTTGATGGGACCAAAAAAGGGTCTGCCATAGTTGCCTGGGATTGGCTTTAAAGGGAGGTCTATTGAAGGAGAGCCATTACTGGAAGAGGATTGGAGCTTGGAAGGAGATGAGGAAGACTTTGAAGACATGTTTGGGCGATCTGGGAATGACTAGTTGTTGGGGATTTGGAAATGTATAATTGTTGTTTCGGGGTATGAGAGTAACTGGTTATATATAGAATTAACTACAAAAAACGTGAGCTTTAGCTGCGTTTTTTTAAGCAGGGTTTACAAAAACGCGGCTATAGACTACCTTTGAGCCTCATTTGGTAAAAACGCAGCTACACTAGTCGTGTTTGCCAAACGCAGCCTAAGACCATCTCTATAGCCGCGTTTTTTTATGTTTGAGCTTCGTTTATGGGTTGGCTTAGGCCGCATTTTAAAAACGTGACTATAGACCCATCCGTTTTTTTTTTTTTTTTTTTTTTAAATATTTCCTAAAGCCGCGTTTAATAAGCCTTTCCTAGAGCTGCGTTTTCTATAAATGCGGCTACAACTGTATACCTAAGCTGCGTTTTCTATAAATGCGGATTATGCTCCGTTTGGATACAATTTATTTTTGCTGAAATTGAAAACTGAAAACACTGTAGCAAATAATTTTTAAATGTGTGAATAGTATCGTGGGACCATTTTTAATATTTTTTTTCCTGATAAACAGTGATGAATAGTTTCTCCAAAAAAAAAAAAAAAAAACAGTGCACTGTCTCCTAAAAGCTGGTGCGCGTGAAAAAAAATAAAAAAAAAAGGGGGAAAACGCAAACGTGTTGCGTTTGTTTAAACGCGGCTACAGGTTTGGTATTAAAAAAAAAAAAAAAAACACCCTAATCAACTCTCTGATCTCTAACGCGATCTCTCACCTTCTCTCTCTCTCTCTCCCTTTGACTCCCAAACCCTCACCTTCAACCCACCCCTCTCTACCATCGATCCTCCTCTCCGGCATACGAGCACTCTTCTTCGTCTCTGTTCACCTTCTCTCTCACTCTCAAAGGTCAATGCAGATATCTTTCCTTTCTTCCTTTAGAGATAACTAATTGGCTACCTCAAAGGGTAGCACAATCGGCTGAGGACCACAGCTCATAATGTGGAGGTACTAGTTTCGTTTCTGGTTCTGGTACAGATCGTTCTTGGAAAATATGTTAATGGTAATGATAAACGGTACTTGATTGCTTTTTTGGTTGTGATAATTTCGGTAATGTTGGGGTTTTATCGCCTATTCTTCAGCAGCTTACTGCACTATATGCTTCCCAGAAAGAGAGCCAGTGAAGCAGTGGTTGTAGAAGAAGAAGACAACACCAACAACAGCAGCAACTTTAACACCATCAAGAAGTGTGAGGGCGCTTCGGCTTTCAACAAGAACAAGAAGCTTCGAATCGCCGAGGAAAACGCCGTTTTGACCAACAACAACAACAACAATCACAATCACAGTAGCGGCGGCATAGTTGTAGAACAAGAACAAGAGCAAGGAGAAGAGATTCCAATCATGGGTTTAGGCAACACGAATTCGCAGGATATCGATGAAGATCTCCGTAGCCGGCAGCTCGCCGTGTATGGCCGTGAGACGATGAGGCGGCTTTTCGCTTCGAATGTTCTCGTCTCCGGGTTGCAGGGTCTTGGTGCTGAGATAGGTATATATCTACTTTCTAAGTCTTTAATTATATTTGAGCTCTGGTTGATTTTGATTTTGATTTTTTTTTTTGCCTTTTCATTTCTTTGTATGGTGGTGGTGAAATTTTGTGGATTTAAGTGTGAGCTAAGTTAGGAAATTTGTTAAGCTCTAATGGATGTTGGTTTTGAATTTGTTTTTTGATGATTTGGTTTTCTTGTTCTGATTTTGTGCTGTGTTAATTAGATAATGGGGAGGTGAAACGTTGTGGCTTTTTGGTGTGTGCTAGATTAGGACATTATTAGAATAAAGATGCAACCTCATGCTCGTATATTCACTGGATTTATGATCTTTTAATTGTGTAGTCTAGTGTCTTGCTCTATCTTTTATCTTTTTAAAAGGTTGATAAATAATTTTATACCTCTTTCTTTCCATGTCTATATATATGTGATTTGATTCTCATTCTTGCTGGTGTTGGGTTTATAATCTGTAATCTTGCTGCTGATCAAATCAATGTTATCTTTGCTTCCTGTAGCAAAGAACCTCATTCTTGCTGGTGTCAAGTCTGTGACCTTGCATGATGAAGGGATAGTGGAGTTGTGGGATTTGTCCAGTAATTTCATTTTCTCAGAGAATGATGTTGGTAAGAATAGTGGAGTTACGAGTTCAAATTTCCCCTCCTTCCTGCTCTTGGGGCCAAAACTTATCAAAGAAAGTACAACTAATTGAGCTGTGGCCAATTTTGTTTGCTTGTATAATTGTCCTGTTTTATACAGATCTGAAGATTTTTGTTTTAAATTCACAATTTTGATTATAACCTTTAATTTGCACTCTATTAGGTTTGCACTCTATTATTTCTTTCTTTTTTTAATCCATGAGAAAGGAGAGATGATATGTTTGGGAATTAGAGAATTTCGCTGTTGTCTTCTTTGAATTAGAAAGTTCAGCATGTAACTGTTTTTTAACACTGTTTCTTTTATATAATAATTGAACAAACTCTTTTAAGCTTGTAGTACTCATAGTGGATTTTTTTCCCCTGAAAGAAAAGGGGGTGGGGGAAAATTTAAGATCAAAAGTTATTTTTGAAAGTGCTAGAATTATATCTGATTGATGATGAATTGACACTGTTCCCTTCTCTAATAGCTCTTACATCTTGATAACTTGAAATAAAATAGGAGAAATTAGGAACAATGCTAGACAAGATGACTCGCATTCAGAATATGGTTACCAAACTAAGTTCAGCTCTGCAAATTGATGAAGATGTGCTTTAAGTTCTTCAGGTTGCTGCATCACTTGCTATGTCAGATCTTGCTACTGCGGTTGTCACAGAATTTACTTCTCTCGCAGGAATAATGGTCCGCCATTATGCTATTAGAGATGGCTATCTAGAGCAGGTTCATCTTACTTTTAATTGTTATTTCTTCTTTTTGGGTTTCATATATGTATTTTTTTTCTTTTTTTTTTTGTTAGGAATTTATGTATAATTCCCTCACACGTGCTACTTAATATAATATACTCTGTTTTTGTTTCAGTTTCTGTGTTTTGTGTGTTGCAGGTTTCACAATAGAAGCTAGCAAAAATTCCAACAGGTTTGGTTTTTTCTTTTTGTCAAATTCTTTGTTCCTTAAACCATAAGCCATTTAATTGATGAATAGCTATTGTTAAAGCCCATGGGATATAGATATGATAGTCAATACTCACACATGCGTGATGATCATGGACTCTTTGCTTTATTTGATGTCGCCCAAAAGGTTGTGGAAAGGAAATACAAGGAAATGATTTTCTTTGTTAAGTGATTTTTGTTGTTTTCCTCTGCTTCCTACTTTCCAATATCAGGTGGAGGCTTACTATTTTATCCTTATTTTTCATTTCATTTTTTCCCTGAAAATTTCCATTTATGCTCTGTGTGACTATGTGAGTGTGTGTGTTGCCTCTTATAAGTTGATTATTTCAACAATAGTGGAGGATCTGGATCCATAAAAATGACCAATATGTCACTTGGTGGATGACAAGTGAAAGTCATTTGGAATGTGTGCCATGATGCAACGTGTACAAGTGAAAGTCATTTGGAATGTGTGCCATGAACATATTTAGTGAATGGAATGCTATACAAACTTGGGGTCTTGACCTCTAGTTTGATGGACATGAACTGCAAGACATGTTGTAATTCTTGTTGTAATTTGTGAATGCTGAGTAATGAACCAAATGGTGGGAATATAATTCTAGGAATCTATAAAGATTCTGTGAAACCAAAGGGTCACAAAAGCTATGGGATTGCTTGAATCGTCAAGATTATATAATTGGATATTGGATATGGAATTTTTGGGTTATGAATCTTAGATGAATTACTAAAAACAATATATAAATGGAAGCTATGAATGCAATTAGAAAAACTCTCTTACGATTTTAATATAGTGAGCCATTCTAGACTATTGGTGATTTGATTCAAAATTGGAGGAAAGACTACTTACCAATAACCTCTCCTAGTCGCCAACAAAGGAGTAGGAGTAGGAGTTTTTTGCAATAGGTACCAATAACCTCTCCTAGTCTCCACGTCTATATAATATTTCTAAAAATCACTAAGTGGGTTTTGAAGCAGACTTGTGAAAAAATGGGATTTCCCACCTAGCTTGGGATATCCAACTTTCTTAGTAATTAACTGAAAATATAACCTAAAACTGAGTCTGAAGGTATTGTTATCATATTGGGGTTTTAGTTGCATGCAAGTATGTAATAGCAAGCCTTACAGCACTGAAATTTTGATGGGACTATTTTGACTTTATTGAATACTTTTTGAACTGATTGCCATTTACTCACTTCCTCGATGAAAAGTAATAGAGTTGCTCCAGCTATTTTACTGTTTTGAGCTGGGTTGTGGTCAAAAACCTCATCAGTCCACTAAAAGTTCAGACTCCCTCAAAATGAGGATCTGTACTCACGATTTTTATTTGTAATGTTTGTACCTTAGCAATTGGACTAGAACACAAAAGGCATCTCACCTACTTTTTGGTTGAGCTGGCTTTTAGGTTGAAGCCTAGCTAGCTAGGATTAGCAGCATACTGGGGATGTTACAAAGGATTGATACAAGATGAATGACATAAATATGCTTTTGGAGTGGGACATAGAATGAAATCAGATAAATACATATGCTTTTGGAGTGGTCAGAAGGGGCACTTTTCTGACTTCAAGTAGGGCTCTAAATAATAGTGCTTTTGAACATTAGGGTTCAATAAAAAACAAGCTAAGTTTAGGTTCGTTTATGAGTTTAGTAATAAATTTGATATGAGTTTAACAAATAAACCTATATCTCACCAAAATATTAACTATTAGAAAATTGTTAATTTAATTCTTTAGCAATTCTAAGTTTCTAACAATTATTACGTCAACCTGTAAGTTGTTTGTAATAAAATTGGTATTTGATGATAGCTTTATGATTATATCCTCTCCACCTCCAAAACATTCAGCTTTCCCACAAATTACTCACTCTTTTTATAATATCCTCACTGCACCGTCAGTAAGTGTGAAGGCATAAACTTGCACCTAGTTGTTGTCACATAATGGCGAAGAGTTAGCATTGTTTTCAATATCTTGAATACGATTTGATTTGGTAGACTATATATTATTAGACAATAAATGCAGTGGGCACTTAAATAATAATTTCAGATAAATTATAAATTAGGGTAGTTTGATGGTCATGCAGCCTAATGGCTATTTTCTAAGTGTTATCTTGCACATGGACCATGATTGTTAGAGCTCCTACTGATTCTTCCTGGTAATACACTTGCTGTACAGCCTCTTGAGAAATAAATAAGGGTTATAAATTTATAATTTTTTTAAAATAATAATAAAACTGATATTTTTGTCATAACCATAATATTTTAAAAAATAAAAATAAAAATTATGGGATTCATAACCATAGGATCTTGCTACTGCCAATTGGGACCCACTTGACTCTTGAGAAATAAGAGTTATAAGTTTTTGTTTTTGTTTTTTTTAAAGCATAATAAAGCTGATATTTTTGTCATAAGTCATAACCATAGGATTAATTAAAAAATAAATAAATAAAAATTATGGGAGTCATAACCATAGGATCTTGCTCTTACAGGTTAGAGAAAAGCTAGTCCGAGTGTCCCCACATCTCTATTGCTATGTTAAAGCTCTACCTTGTATTCCTCAAGATATATAAGCTTCTTTATAATTAGACCGTTATGCAAACTTTTGATGATTTCGTTCAATGCTTGTAAAAACTAAAAATCGATCATTGCTAGAATTTTTCTTGCTCTATATATATTCGGTTTGGGGTTTGTTTAATTAAGTGTTTATTTGGGCTTAATTATGTATAAAGTTTTCTTTTATCACTAATCATGATAGTCCCTCCACAAATATAAAGTTCTTGTGTGGTGAGAGGCAAGGGTTAGGTTTCAAGTTTCCAAAAATGAGCTTTACATACATATACATTTAGATTAAGGTAAAAATGATTTAACGAATTATATGAATTTTTTTAAGAATCAACTAATCATATGGTTTAATATACATAAAATGGTTTTATAAACCATCACAAAGAGAAAATTTTCTAAAGGAAAACTTTATCTTTTAATTATTTACTTAATTGTTGAAAGTAGATAAAATATTATTATAGGTTAGAAAAAGTAAAACTTTAAAACACTATATAAGCAAATGATTAAACCAAACACACTAATATCTGCAAATTTATAGGCATGGTGGGTTAACTTGGTATATATGAAAGCAATTAGAACCATCTAAGATGGCGGTAGCAACAAGTAATAATAATGAACTGAAAGCAATTAGAACTGTTCAAGATGGCGGTAGCAACAAGTAATAATAATGAACTGAAATCTGAAAATACTTGTTATTGAAAATAGAACAAAACACTTACAGTAGTAGTAGTGATTACAAGATCTCAAGAGAATAGGTTAACAATTACAAGGCTTGTACTAGTTCTAGTTACAAGATTGTAAGGTAGTAGGAAATGCTAAGGTGAAACAAAGAACTCTCTCAAAGAAAGGCTCTCAAGAAGGAGAATAGTTCTAAGAGGAAGTTCTCTAAGAAAAAACCTGATTTAAACTTAAGGGACAACCCCCCTTAAATAGGCAAAATTCAGAGGGAACATTGTTATGAATAGTGACAGGTAAATAGTGACAAATGAATAGTAAAAGTGAATTTTCTCACTTTTGACTCAAATTTTTTGAGGAATCCTCCGTAGAGTTCAAAGGCCTGCAATTTAAGGGTCTAGGCCATAATTGGTGTCGTTGTGTGCCAAAAGAAACTAATGAGCACCATCCTTCAGAAGCATTGTTGTCTTCTTGTGCTAAAGGAAACCAAATGAGCACTATTATTGGGAATCTTCAGAAGCATTGTATTGGTGGGAAACAGGCTTTTAGCAGTGGTAAATATTGAAGTGTTTTGGCCGTTGTGCAGGCTAGACAAATAGGAGAATCAAAATCTTCAGCCAAATTTGGGGTATCTTGAAACAGTTCCAAATTTTCAGTAACATATTCTTCAAAGACATTGAAGCATTTTGGCTTTTGTGCAAGCCAGACAAACTAGAGAATCAACTTTATTAGTGAGTCTTGATAAGAATTCCTTTAGTAGTATCATTAATTTAAGGAGACTATTCATCAATCGGTGGAAGGAGCATCAGATGGATAACTATCATAAGAATCCCATGAAGAATTATCATTACATGCATGCTCATGATAGATAGCATATTTATTACATAGTCCACAATATAAAAGTGGCTCAAACTTTGGGGTTTTTCCTGGGATGAGAAGACTTCTTGGATTAGGATGATCTGCTATCTGCAAGTGAACAAGGGCATTAGCATAGGGTCTGGGACCAAAAACAGAAATTCAATCTGCGCTACCTATGAAATGATAATATTTCCATAAATTCTGAACAACATCAAGAATTTGATTATTGAAATAATTTCTCCAACATTCTGCAAGAGCATAAGGATCACTGAAGGATAAGTGAGAATTTCCTTTAAACCATTGTTCTTGGTGAGTGTGACCATTAATGAGAATGAGATGCTTTGAGGGTTGGACATTCATCCAGTTATCTTTTTCCCATTTTGGCAAAGTGCTCTAGCATCTGATGGAAACAAAAGAATTTTCAAACCCTTTAATAGCAGTTTGTATAATTTGTGGAAGCTGATTGGCTTGTTTATGGCTTGTTAATTTTATGAATCTGATAAAGCCATATAAACATTTGGGAAAGCCAGTTAGGATCCCTATCATCATCATCATCAGCAACATATGAACCATCGTCATAATTAATCAGAAGACCAGGAAATGGATGTTTCTTTTCATACACTCTGAGACTACTCCCAAAGTGTTCTTCCCAATCTAGTTGGATGAATACATTATCAAATTCATCCAATTCATTAGGATCAGGAATAGTAGCTGTAACAAGTTTTTTGAAATATTTAAACCATAGGTCGAAAGACTTAAACATAGCCTTGCTTTCCAGAATACGAAATTGTATGTCTGTTGGCAAGTTGGCAACAGCACTTCTCAATAGAGATTGGGTCTTAAGACTCAATTTTGCGTAGTCAGTGCCCATTATAGTCTTTTTATCCATGGAATGGATTTCCTCTTTGTCAAAGAGTTGACTATTGTAAAGATCATAGGGTTCATTTGCAACATTTGGTTGGTTAGCAGGATGGCTTCTATAAGCCTTATTTTCTGAAACAAGGTTGGCATATTCTGAAGCAAGGTTAGCATAGTGACTTGTATAAGCCTCATTTTGAGCAGTAAGGTTAACAAGATGGATTTCAAGTGCTCGAAGGGTTTTCTGGAAAAGTTTGCGGTGGTCTCTGGTAAAAGCAGCTTGAAGGTTATCAAGAATAAATTTGATAGAATCTGGTAATTCTAAATAGGTTCCATTATGGAATTGTAAATTTTTAGACAAAACTTCCTGTAAAGCAATTACCATATCACCACTGGAATATGTCACCTCTGTCGGGACAAATTCCTGAAGGGATGTTGATCTACTAGGTTTTACCCCAGAAGATGCGCCTTCATGCATTACAAAGGATCATGTGTGGTTGGTTCTATCTAAACAAAATGCATGCAGACCGTGCAAACTTGATCATGCGATATCTTTCAATCTGATAGTCCGATTTGGAAATCGGGCCTACTGTCGCGACCGTTAAAATCTCAAGATCATTTTTATGATATGCAATGTGAATTAATGCATATAATGCAATCATGAAATTTGGGTATATGAATTGTCACTTTAGTCATCTTCCTTGATTAAATAATGGGTGCAAAATCGAGTGTTTACGCATATAGTTCTTTTAAATATTGGGTTTTACCCCAAAAGATGCGCCTTCATGCATTACAAAGGATTATGTGTGGTTGGTTTTATCTAAACAAAATGCATGCAGATCGTGCAAACTTGATCATGCGATATCTTTCAATCCGACGGTCCGATTTGGAAATCGGGCCTACCGTCGTAACCGTTAGAATCTCAAAATTATTTTTATGATATGCAATATGAATTAATGCATGTAATGCAATCATGAATTTTGGGTATATGAATTGTCACTCTAGTCATCTTCCTTGATTAAATAATGGGAGCAAAATCGAGTGGCTACACATATAGTTCTTTTTTTTTTTTTTTTTTTTTTTCCAAAGAGGATGGTGTGCATTTAGAATTTACTGTTTTTGTACTATTTTATATTATGGTTTAGCCTTGGTCCAGTGTTTACTGCATTGAACCTAGTAGGATATTGTTATGTGTCCAAATATTGTCACGTGGTAACATCCTATCTGGTCCAGTGCACAGAAAGTACTGGACCTAAGCCTCTCCCTTCATATTATGAGTAATGGAAATTTGTATGATTCTTTTGTAAAAATGTTTTCATTTATTATTAGTAAGCTGTAAGCGTCTTAATCTAGGATTTAACATACTTGACAAGCTTGTAAACAAATCTCCATATACGTTTTTTGTCATATTTCAATTTTGATTTTGGTAATTATATATAAGTCAAAGTGCTTGACCAACTTATTTCCGAGACAATTTTAGATCACTGTTAAGAGCATCCATCAACCAATTTCACATAGTTAGATACAATTTGTGAAATTGTAAATTAGCCAATGGCAACTGTGGTATTTACCTAGGGAAAAATATAAAAAGTGATAAGTCGGCCAAAAAATAGTTATGTAATCGTTGGGGGAGGAGGGATTTGAAATTTAAACCCTATACTTCTCGACCCATTGGAACACCAAGAAGTATTAAATAAGTTACAAGATTCTTGGCAGCTAAGAACCGCTTAGAATAGAGGAATGGAAGGATCATAGATGTGGAAAGCATGCTTTCATTTTCAGTTTGTGTTTGTACTATCATTTGAATCATTTCTTACTGTTTAGAGTTTAGTTGGACTTTAAGTTAAGAAAATTTAAAAAACGCATCAATTTTATTACAAAGAATTTACAAATTGACATATGCCAATGCTTGTGGATGTGAGTGAAAGAGGATGTTATAAATGCATTATTAATTACCACCCACCCAGTAATAAGAAAATTAACATGGTCTAGGAGGCCATTTTCAACCCAAATATTGGCATAGTTAGTTTGGTCTTGCCCCAGGCTTAGATTGTGTATGAAGCTCCTTCCAAAAGCACCATTTTTGTATGAAAGGAAATTCTTCATTCACAAAGCATTACAGGCAATTTAGATGTTTAGCAAACACTATTGCACATTAATGTATATATAAACACATGGCTACACACACGACAGGTTTAGCATTCACATGATTGCCACGAACTACGGAATTCAGTCAATTGACAACTAGCTTGTGTATGATATTGGGAGAAGATATGAGATAAAACTATCCATCAAATAAATGATGAATAATTCAGAAAAGTTGGAGTCTGGAAATTTCAAGATAATCAAAATTATCAAATATGTCAATAACTATCTTATCTATAAAATTATTAAACTTTAAATTTTATATAATTTAAAATTATACACAAAAAATGAGTTTATAAATTAAATAGTAAATATCTTATTAATACTAATTTGGTGTGTGTTTAGAAGAACAATAACACATTTAATTTAACGGTTGAATTTTTAAAATATTAATTTAATACAAGAAGATATTAACTGATGATAAAAGACTTAATCTTGTCCCATAAATTTATCAATGCATGGACAAGTGTTGAAGTCAGTGGCAAACCTATATAAGCTGAAGCTAAAGTTGAACTTTTAGTTGTCTCATCTGCACATAATCTGGGGTTAATGTCATAAAGCCCATTCAGAATTCTTCAATCACCCTCACATTGGGCCATCTCTTTCATTATTGCCGATATAAACCAGTTATCTTTGCTCTTTTCATTTTGGCTCCTGTTGTTAGGCTAGCCAATTGTGCTACCATGGCGTAGCTGCGAGCACCTTTTTGTAATGTATTTGGAGCCTTTCCCATCTCCAATCTTTCTGCCCACATCTTGGAGGTAGAGATGGCAGATGGACCGGCCCTGAATTTTCTCTTCTCAATAAAATTCATCATTTAGCCAACAAAAAAAAAAAAAAAAAGTGACCGGCTCTTGTTTTCACCACCATTGATCAACAAGTTTTTTTTTTTTTTTTTTTTTTTTTTTTTTTTTTTTTCAACTAGTAAAGTTTCTTATGGTTGAATAAGAGATTTGAGGTTCAATTCCCACCTACATCAAAAATTGATTGGTGTTTTGGTTTGATGATAAAAAACAAAATTATCAGAAGTGACCACCATAGATTGAAACTCTATAAATAAAAAAACAAGAGTTTTTATTTTTTATTTTTTTATGGACCAAATATTAACATTGTTTTACATTAATTGTAGCTTCTATCTTTATTGAGAGTAAGCTTTTGCTATTATGAGTTTTTATGAGTTTTGCTATTGTGAGTTTTATTTCGCCATTAATTTTGATAATTAAGGTCTAAAAAAGCAGAGAATGGGGAAGTGAAAGGTCACCCAAGAGACTTTTATTTTGAGGAACATTCCCCAAAGGGCATTCATCCATTTCCAGGCAAAGCCAACACTTTGAGTTTTGTAGTGTCCTTCGTTCCCGTTCTCTTCCTTTGTTTGGTAATTTGCTTGATTGTCTCTAGACCAAAAAAAAAAAAAAAAAAAAAAAAAAAAGAAAAGAAAAAGGAAATGAAGGCTGTCCTTCTCAAAGAAGGTGTTGTACATGCATTTGGTCCTCCTCCTTAAGCACAATAATTATCTTACACATATAACATATGATACGTATTATTTCTTTTGTAAATATGTGAGCTCCACACTGTATAGGGTTATAATTAATAATTTACCAAAAAAAAAAAAATGGTTATAATTAATATACTGTAAGAATTATGATGCACGTGAATCTCATTTGTGGTTTCATGCAAAAAAAAAACCCTACCCTTATGTAGTTATGTGAGAAGGTGATGTGTTTGTTAAGTTTAATTAATTGGCAATTTTTAGCATTAAGTTCTTTTATTTTTCCATAGAGGATGGCCCGCATTTAAGATTTTCTATTCCTCTATGACATACTTGTACTATTTTTTGAGTCATGAAAATTTGTATGATTCTTTTGTAAGAAATGTTTTCTTTTATTATTAGTAAGTTGTAAGAGTCTTAATTTAGGATTTAACATACACAACACTGCTTGTAAACAAATTTTCACACGTTTTTTTGTGTGTGTGTGTGTGTTCATATTCCTGTTTTGATTTTGAAAATTTAATAAGTCAAAGGGCCTAACCAATTAACTTATCTTGGAGACAATTTTAGACCACTGTTAAGATCATCCATCAACCAATTTCATAAAATCAGACACAAATTGGGAAATTGTAAATTAAATGATGGCAAGTATGGTATTTACGGAGGGAAAAGTATAAAAAGAGATAAGTCGGCCAATGACCATTGACAAAAAAAAAAAAAAAAAAAAAAAAATGCAATCTTTGGGAGGGAGGGGTTTGAAGTTTGAACCCTAGACTTCTCAATCCATTGGAATACTAGAATGTATTAATCGAGTTAATTATAAGACTCTTGGCAACCAATATTGCTTAGAATAGAAGAGTGGAAGGACCATATAGATGTGGAAATTATGATTTCATTTTCAATTGGTGCACTTTATGCTATCATTTGAATCATTTCTTACTGTTTGGTGGGACTTTAAGTTAAGCAAATTTCTAAAAATCATCAATTTTATTATAAAAAGTTTACAAATTGACATGATAATGAATATAATTAATACCAAATAATAATATAATAAATATAAATTTTAATCACTTTTTTGTTTTGTGTTTGAAAGTTCACACATTAACTTATAAGGTTTATATAATAAAATTTATAATATATAGTAAACTCAATGAAAGCAGAAGCAATAAAATTAGTGAGCTATGTGTTTTAAGCCAAGTTCTTATTTTATATACCAGCTAGGTTTTGAACAGCTACTAGCCTTTCAATTTAGAAATAAAAATTGTTTCTCAAAAAGAAAAAACGTTTAGTAATAAAAATTCTTCCGTTCCATTTTAGGTGTTTTACTTTATGTTCCATTAATTATGACTTGCAAGTGAGTTCCAGTAATTAGCTTAACTGATAAAGTTTCTGATGGTTGAATAAAATGTCTAGAGTCTGAAAATAAAGAACACAATCATCATAGGCAGACACTATAAGTTGAAACTCTATAAAAAAGAAATCACGACTTGCAACACATTCTTTTTTCTTTCCTTATAAAACACCCAAAGTTTAAAATTAAAAAAAAAAAAAAAAAATTATTAGAAGCATGACATAATACAATTAGTCTTGCAAGATTTTTTATTTTATTTTTGGAACCAAATATTTAGCATTACGTATTTAATCAAACATCCATTTCTTTCTTTATTATTAGTAAGCTTTTACTTCTTCTCCAAAAAAAGGAGTAATAATTTTATTTATAAAATATGAAAGTTCACACATCCATTTGTAAGGTTTATATTTAAATATCACTAATATTACTTGATAGGGGTATTTTTGGCAGAAAATTAAAGCCCCCAAATGCGCCCTTCCAGGATGATGGCGGCGCCTACGTACCCGTTAGCTCCACGTAAACCGACAGGAGTCCTAGGCCGACGACTTGACCATTTGATGACCCCCCGGGTTGCGCTTGATAGACAGCTCTATAAGGCCAACAGGACACCTCTAGGAGGCCGACAGGAAACCCGTTAGGGGCCGACGAGGAGGGTAACCGGCGGGTCCACCATGGCCTTGCTTGGTCCCCACGCATGCCTATACATGGTAATGCCTTGCGCACCGCACCAAATAAAACCCAATACTCACCCATATCTCCCTTACATGGAAAGGGGCCTTGAAATCTTGGAAGCCCTACTCACTAAGCCCTCTTCGCAAGGAAAGATCCCTACATTCAAGGGATTCCGATTCACCACTCACCGCTATATAAACTCCAGACCTCCACTTCTCTTAGGTACGCGAAAAATCCCTAGCTCTCTCACTATAGAGTTCTTAGAGATTTCTCATTCACTAACTTGATCTTCGGAGGGTTCTATGTTTGGTCTATTTGTTGTTATTTCACAGGTATCCATCGGAGTGCTTTGGAACCTACAACTCATTGACGATCTCAGAGCATCATCATCATTACTCTTTCATTTATATAGTAAAATCAATGAAAGCAGAAGTAATAAAATTACCAAATGAGCTATGCGTTTTTTGCTCCTTTACAATAACATCAACAAAAACCTTTGGAGCTGAACCCAAAACAAAACAACCAGAAAATCTATTATAGAGAGACCAAGATCCTAAAACAAGAGCAGCACTATTGGACTCTAGGGGTCCACTTAAACTCTAGTCTGCAACATGAGGACTTTAGCCTCAAAGTATCCTGAGTTAGAATTGAAATTCTCCATTGGACTACTTAACTAGGATTAGTGAGAGCATCTCTATATACCTTGGCATCACTCTCAATAATTGCTACTTCAATACCATGAGACACCACCTGAAGGGTTGCCCAATTAATTGCTTTCTCTTCTGCTTGGACAGTGATAGTGGTTTCCACTAGTTTTGAGAGAGCAAAAACCAATGCCCCTCTCCAATCCCCAGCAACAATCACAACATAGGACCAACTATTGCCAATGGTTGCATCACAGTTAACTTTGACTGTACCTTGTGGAGGATTTGACCATATGGAAGACCTAGCTGGGGTTAAACCATGATAGCTTGGCTGAAATGCCAAAGAAAACCCCAGACAACGAGCTACAATATTTTGCCTTAGTCTGTCAGGACATAGTTGGGCACTTTCAAATGAGGCTATATTTCTAGCCTTCCAAAGCTGTTCTACAATCACTGCACCCAAAGATAGAAATTAACTGGGTCTTCTCAAGAGAGTTTAGGTTCCAATTAGAAGGAGGTGATATTATCAGCTCAATAAGTTGGTTTGTAGAGGACAAATTGAGGTACTCAATTCTTATTCCTCCACTACATTCAAACCATAGGCCTCTAGCCAGTGGGCAATAAACAAAGATATGCAGAGCAGACTCCAAAGGTGCTTCACACATGGGGCGGCTCAATATTTGGAATGAACCTCGCCAATTTTTCTTTTGTCGGCAAAACGTCAGAGGCTATGCGCCACAAAAGCATTTTTAGTCTTTCATGGATTTTTGTTTTCCAACTACCAGCCACCACTGCATTTGATCCACCACTATCATGGGCTGTTAAATCCCAATAAACTGATCGAATTGAGAAATTACCATTTGCAGCTTTGGTCCAAATCCATTGATCCTGTCCACAACTCCTCCTTGCTGGCGTTTTCTTAATTGCATTTGCTGTTTGATCATCAAATAGAGATTGAAGTTTTGCTTCATGAATCATAACATGCAACATACTCTTTTTAACGTATCCAATCGATCATCCATTTCTTTCTTTATTAATAGTAAGCTTTCTAACTCTAAAAACAAAATTAGTAAACTTTCTGTTTATTAAAAATAAAAAAGTATTAAAATAATTTTGATATGAGAAGTGCTAGATCTATAATATTTTCATAATAGTTTATAAGCAGTAAGTTATTATTAGTTCTAATTTAAACTTACCAATTAAATTACTTTTTTTCCCGCAATTAAAGGTTATTAAAAATCTACTATTTAGGATTTGTTGTAAAAGTATTGTGAAAATATAGTGTACTTTTCTTACAATATAGTGGCTTGGTAACAAATGTGATATCAAGTATTTTCATAGGCCACGTCCCTACATACCAGCCTATTTGTTTTTTCTCAGAATTTTAGGAACAATGTTGTTGCACAATTATAGATTAATTACAAGAACATAAACAACTTTGGCATTTTATTTTATACATATTGAATTAGCTGGGGTGGTAAAAAAACCAAAGAAGTAGACAAAGAAAGAATGAGAAAAAATTATATAGAGAACAGGTTGGCACCCGTATCAATGTTGAAATGGAGGAGACGAGGTGCAATCGGAAATGGGGAGACTTTGCTGTCTGTTGGCGTGCTTTTCTTTTCTTTTTTCTTTTCATGATTCTTCCACCGGTCTTAATAATGGCTACAAAAGAAGTGGAATATATCGGTCCACCATTGGGCATATTCAAGACCAAGGTTTTTGTGATTTTCATGGCTCTCACTGTTCTCGTTTGTTTCGTACTTTGCTTGAATTCCTCTAGGCAAAGAAGGAAGCAAATGAAGACCGTCCTTCTTGAAGACAGTGTTTAATGTTCACTTCGTCCTATCGTTCAATAATTATCTTATACATATGACATTGTATCGTTTCTCTCCTAGACATGTGAGCTCCGCAATGCATGGGGTTAAGAACTTAATATGTTGAAAGTTTCATTAAAAAAAACCTACCCTTATGTGAGAAGAAGACGTGTTTTTCAAGCATAATTAATTGGTTTTTTATTACAAGGTTCGTTTAATTAATGATTAGACATGACATGTTCTTTCACTTGATTATATGTACTATCTCTCATGATTATGTTAACGCTTCATCGTTTGGTCCTGCCCCAGGCTTAGATTGTATATGGAACTCCTCCCAAAAGCACCACTTTTGGATGAATGGGAATTCTTCATTCACAAAGCAATAATTAAAGACATTTCAGATGTTTAGGAAAACACTTGTGCACATTCATGGCAGATTTAATAGTCACATGATTGCCAGGAGGTACCGAGTTGACATGCAGGGCCAATATTATGGAAATTTTCGTATGAAGAATTTCTAGCCTTCATTAGATCATACTTTATAGTTCTTTGTATAGGGAATGTTCATAGGGTCAGGCTTCCAACCTTGGCCTTATTAGTTACATCTAAAGGTCTAGCTGTAGTCAATGATGTCTTCATCACAGCTAGAAATGAACGTGGTTGCATCTGCCAAAATGTGACTTGTGTAGTAAGTGAAAAGGCTAGCTACCATATTTATTGATTTGCATAAGATTATTATCTAAAATGAATACGAACTTGGTTCCTTAATAAGTTATATTTCTGTGCAAAATTGAATAGAATTCACTTGGACTTTGTAATTCTTGAGCAAAGAATGGTCTATTGCTGGCTCTTTATTATTGATGTCTATTTAATGTGCTTTTGGATGAACACTTTGTTTATATGATGAAATTTGATTAAAATATAGTTGTACCCGGTAAAAATGAGGATTTAACAAGTTGTGCATAAACAAACAAACTAAAACGTTAAAAGAAAAAATTGTTCGACAAAACATTTAGTCTAGCTAGCTTCTTGCTATAATCAATTCTAGATTTCTAGTGAGTGTTATCTTTCTTGAAACCATATTAGGATAAACCCACAAGCGAAAACAGTGCAAAGCTTTGTTAACTAGATAGCTGTTCTTCTCGCCTAAATAAATCAGTCTTATATATTGCAAGTCTTTCAATTTCCTAAATGTCTTAATTACATTTGGTTGGTTCAAAACTAAGTTTTGACATCTATTTCATAATAATTGCTATCTATCATTAGAATAAAACATCAATTCATTTTTAGTGTAAGCAAATTTGAACTTCAAATCTCTTATTCGATAACAAGAGAGTTCACCAATTGATCAAACTAGAACTCACAAATTTTCATGTGATTTGATCATTCAATAATACACATGGCTAGAGCTCATTCAACATTGCCTCAAGGGGCATGGTCCCCCATAAATCAATAATATAAATATATATATATTTATATATATATATATATATATTTATATATACGGGAGAACATGAGATTATGTCATGACGCTCTTTTTGAAAAGATAATTGAAATAGTCTTTAAAGCACCAAGATAAGAACAAAAAAATAAAGACTTTTGTTTTAATGCTTCAAGACTTTTCCTATTAAAAAATAAGGATTCTTTGTAAGACTCTTTGTTTTCTTTGGTTAAATGTTTCAAGCTTAAAACTCTTGCACTTCAACTCCTTTATATATACATGCACACAACCATTCATGCCATCTCATCTCAAATACATCTCAACCAAGAATGATGTCATATATGTTCAACCTTTCAATGACACCTTCCTAGTTTCAATTTCATTGTCCCATCTAATCTTAACTTGTATCAGTTAGCTATAACCAAGGAAGTGGGTTTGCTTTTTTTATTGAGTGACGATGATAACTTATTGTTTTGATGTTGAGATCAGATGTTTTGAGTTCTTTTAGGAATGGCAAAACCCACTCGACCCACAGGTACCTGACCCAACCCTAATGGATCGGGTTTTACCCAACCTGCGAAAGAGTAGGGTTGGGTTTAGGTTTTAAATATCAAACCCAAAGGGTTTAGATCAGGTGCAGGTTTTAATAATACCCACTTCGAACTCGAACCAAAACCCTTTAGAGAAAATTACAAAAAAAACCCCTACAATATAACTGCCACTTAACCCAACCTTAACCCTAACTCTCTCACTCTCATTTCATTCAATCTCAGCCTCAGCCCCCCCTCACCTCCCTCACGCACTCTCAACTTCTCACCTTCACATACTCAGTCTCTCACCCTCACTCGTTCTCACTCTCATCCCTACAGCACCACTGCCGGCCATACCCCTCAAGCCTTCCCTTATCCTTGCATCACCGCCGGTTCTTCGTTCTCCATAGGACCATAGGATCGTCGTTCTCCATTTTTTTTTTTAGGTTCACTACTTTTTATTTATTTATAACTTTGGGTTCATTACATAGTTTATGGTGGATGAAATCTTTGGTCATTGTTCATCTATAATTTTGGTCTTTTAATTTTTAAATTTTTAAATTTCATTCTTTGATTTTCTCTACCAAAGTTCATATCTTTATTATTTTTCAACAATTTTTGTATCTGGGAACATGCATGCCAAATTTCATATAGTATAAATCAAAGCTAGTGAAATAAAACCTTTTAAACATACATGATAGTCTTATGTGTTCATCTCATTTTAAACATACATGCTCCTAAATGATATAAATTACCAAAACCTTTATGCTGTATCTTTTACTTGTATATCTAAAAAGATGAGTCAAATCTCATTGAACTTGAGTTGGATCGTCGGTTTTTAATAGGACAGCTACAATTGCTAATTTGTTGACAAAGCATTCCCCATAAAATTAATAGAGGGCTTCTGCAAAAAAATTAGCACCCACCTGCCTATTGTTTAAGTTTATGTTTGATTTGGCATTTGAGCCATGGTATAGTGCTTGAATTTGAGCAATTTTTTTTTTTTTTTTTTTTGAATTATGCCACAGTATAGGGCTTCAGGCAAACATAATTTTTTTTTTAATTAGGCCACAGTTTGGGCCACGAATTGGTCCTTGAAGTGGCATGGCTGGACGGGGCCTACGGGGGCCCGATGGGGCGGATTTGGGGGTTAAAAAAAACTCGTTTATTAAATGGGGCTGGCAAGTTTCGAGGGCGGGTGGCAAGGCGGGTTCGGGCATAAAGAAACCCGTCCCGAACTCAACTTGTTGCCATTCCTAAGTTCTATAAAGGATGTGACTGGCTTTGGATCTTTAGGTGTTTGGTGCTGGAAAGTCATAATTGTATTTTTTTTTAGAATTAAAGAGAAATTAAAAAAAAAAAACATTCTAATTGATTATTGATTAGATTAGTTGTTTTTTTTTTTTTTTTTTTTTTTAATGTTTTAGAACTCATAATTTTTAGGTTTCTTTGTAGTTCTTTACTACTATTTAGTGCAATATCAATATGAGCTGTGACGATAAAATTGAAAGTCAATGTTGATTTTAGAGTTTTTTTTTCATGTTATTAATTTTTTTTATATATATTTACATGGAAGCATAGCTAAAGGCAATTAAATCTTTATAAATGGAAATGTTTTTAACCATTTTTTCTTTATTTTATTACATTCTCTATATGCCGGTACTAACAAATGATTTCCTTTCATTGAGATAATGAAATTGGTGTTTGAGATTTGTGGTTCGATATTTGGTTGTAAAAATGGAGTAATTGAGGAAGTGTTTGGGAGGTTGTTTGAATTTTTGTAATTATAGGATATGAAAGTATATAATGCTTTGAATTTAAATTTATAAATTTCAAATTTCAAAATTATTTAATCAATTTAAAAAATAAAGTCTACATATAATATAATATGTTAATATTCTAGAAATGTCCAAAAATCTTGACTATTTCAACCTTCGAAATTTAGATTAGTAGAGCGATTTCACTGAATATTTAGAAACCAATTCTATAACATTTTGTTTTACATAAAATATGAATTTATAAAATTGAGTTTCAAAGCATTGAACAATATTGTGGTAAAACATAAATATTATAGAACAAAATGACTATTGTAAATAGGTTTTAAATGAGCATTATAATATGTTATTACTATTACCTATACTTAGGATGTATATATTACCAAATGAAGTTTACCAAGAATTATGTTCTATCGTAGGTTCCAGTTAGCTCAATTGGTAAATTCTCTGATGGCTGAATAAGAGATCTGAGATTCAATCCCCGCCTACATAAAAAACTTATTGGTGTTTTGGTCTGATAATAAAGAACTATCATCAAAAGCAAACGCCATAGGTTGAAACTCTCTAAAATAAAAAATAAAAAAATTATGTTCCATCAGTTACAATTAGGGTCTTGTAATTATTTATAAACCCAAAATTCACCTAGTTAACACCAAATGTGGGACTTAATACATGCCCACACAACATACCCACACTCACATTCACGCATTGATGGAACTTGCAATAAGAGGGTGAGTATCAATGACACTTGCACGCATTGATGGAACCTGCAATAAGAGGGTGAGTATCAATGACACTTGTAGGAGAAAAACAAAATAATGTATGTATCTTTCTCTCCTTCATGAGACTTAAAAAAATCTAATATATTATATTGGGATTTTTTTTTTTTTACACACTTGTTTCTTCTTCAAAAAAAAAATGCTATTTTTTAAAATTAAAAAAAAAATTATGTAAAAGGATTCTAAGTTTTATGAGGACATTGGAGAGCAATGGAGACTCAAATCAAATGAACATAGCCAACAAAATCATTTTAGTCTACAAAGGTGAATTTGTACTCTAACTTATATGTATACTTAGATTTTTACTTAAATTTGGTTTTTCTTTATTTATGTAACATTTAGAGACACTGGACATGTATATGACATTCACAAATGTTGAAGTAGAGGCTGCAGCTTGACACATATGGTATAATAGTTAACTTAACGATAAAAATATGTTAGCCTATTATATGGTACTTATCAATCTATTATACTTGTAAAAAAAAAAAAAAAAATTGTTTGAACATTTGTTTTGCAGTCAATCAATCTGTATAAAAATATAATGAGGAAGGAATCAACCTATAGGTGTGACAATAGTATAGCCTATACTTCTAGTATAGGCTATACGAACACAATGAGACATTTAGAGTACAAAAAATCACTAAACACATAAGATGTGTATGCATACTTAGAGCATTAGCATCCAATTTCTAAAATAATATCTCATTTTACCATCTCAAAAGCTACTTTATCTATTATACCATATCATTTTACAGCACACCCAACATCCCAAATTTTATTTTTACATACAACACATTACAAAAATAATATAAATTACACAATAAAATAATATAAAAAAAAAATCTCCCTCTTTTCTCTCTTTATCTCTGTTCTCTCTCTAATTCTTGTCTCTTCGTTTCTCTCTTTCTCAACCGCCCACCATCAACCCAAACCCGAAACAACCACCCACCACCACGGCAAACAAAACCAAAAACAATAACTGAATCATTTCTCTCCTTCAACAAAGCAATACACGCCTTGCTGCAACTTTGGAGAAAGCAATGATTTTTTTTTTCTCTCCAAAAAAGAAATAGAAGTCAATAATTAAATGGTTTCACTTTAATAGGCCTTTAGAAATAGAATGACTCATTGATTTGCAATGCTCTTTTTAACTCTCTAATTTTTCTTACTTATAGCAAATTAATTAGTTAATTAAATTTGTCCTTATTTTTTGTCTTTGTTTTTTTTTTTTTTTTTTCACTTCACTACAAATCCAAATTGTAACCAAAAGTAACAAATTGTAGCTTTGTCAATAATAAAAAAAACATACAAATTGTAGCTTTGGGCGTTGCACGCGTGAAGAAGCGCGTTCAGCTTCCCAAAAGCCCAACCTTATATTCCTACAAAAGCGTTCAACCGACAAATCCGCTAAGACGAACACATTGGACTTGCTTTCCTATACCCACTCCCATTTTGACACGTCATACTCCCTACCCCAACGGTCGGCCACCTGGCACTTCTCTCTTACCACCTTTTTTTTTAGTCTTCTCCCATTTCAAGAAACATAAAAATGGTTTATCTCCAACTCGATTTATAAGAAATTCGTTTAATCTGTTTCATGCCAATTAATAACACTATCCATATGTATTTTTAATTTAACAACTTATTTTAGGAAACGCGTTTAAAAGTAATACACTTGGATAGTGTTATAAATCGCCATAATAATAGATTGAGGAAGATTCTACTAAACCGATTTATAAAACCAGCACATCAGTCCTATTACATGGCACAACACCATTGCTCATCAAATAGTTGTAACAACAACAATACATGTACATGAATATCTGTGGCTTTCCTATAAATACACCTGCCACTATGCCATTACCTTCACCCAAAAACCATCTAAATTTGTTTCAACAAATTCCATACAATTAGGAGCAAACTTACCCCAAAACAATAAAGATTAAAAAAAAAAAAACAATTCTCTCTAATTCCATGTTATTTCTAACCTTCTTGTTGATTTGTTGAAGCTATTTTATATTGTTTTAAGGTCATTAGCCTAGAAGTGTTCTTCCAAACCATGAGTCCTACACAATTCCATGCAAAGAAGGACGTCACCAACAATGCCTTGTGCCCACCTCCCTTGAAGGTCAATAAGGACTCTCATTTCATCAAGAAATCATCCGCGGCAGCCGCTGCATCGGGGTCGGTGTCCTCATCCTCGTCGACCTCCTCCCTTGTTAACAGCGTGGCGGGGTCCGCCAAGCCGCAGCAGCGCCATCCAGTCATAATCTACACACATTCCCCGAAGGTCATCCACACACACCCTAGGGACTTCATGGCATTGGTGCAAAAGCTCACGGGGCAATCGCGGTCCGAGGACCATGACACGGCTAGACAGAAATCTGAATCTGGTGGCAATGCTTCAACCTCGTCCGACGAGGAAAACAAGAGTGTGAAGATCGTGGGAAACGATGACAATGAGTCGTCATCAGTTGTTACCGATGAGAATTGCAGCAGCCTAGGTGATGGTCAAGTGAATTCTTGTTTTGTGCCACCAATTTTTGAGACACCAAATCCATACATGACCAATATCCCATTTTTTACACCCAATTCGGCTGAGTTTTTGTGCTCGAATCAGCCCTTTTATAATTACACAGACTCTTTGTTTTTTACCCCCAACATGAGGAGTTCTGTTTCATCATCTTCCAACTTGGAAGGGATTAGAGAGTTTCGTGAGTACTAAGATTTTTAGTTATTTTATTTCTTGAAATGAGTTTTTTTTTTTTTTTTAAACAATATTTCATTTCTTTTTCATGCCAATAAGGTTCTAATTTTGTGAGATAGAACTTAGTTTTTTTCTGGGGTTTTGTTTTTTCATTGATAGCCAGAATAAAAGGCAACGAAAATGAAACGAAGTTGTTTCTTTGTAATTTTTTTCTTAGTTGAAATGACTTTATATGCTGTATTCTTTCCTATTTTCTTCCTGTTATCTCATCAAAGGAACTGTTATTCTTTTTTCTTTTTCTTTTTTTTTGCCAAACATGTTCGATTTCGTTAATTGTTAAAACTTGGAAGTATGTAACATACAATTAATGACAAATGTGACATGTAAAATGTATGAGTACAGCATGAACTACTGGGTCTATTGATCAAGGTTTTAAATACGGAAAAGTTCATATGCAGGAAAAGGAATTAGAAGAGAATAATATGGTATTAATTAAGGTTCAAAATCTAAAACAAATCCTATTCAAAAGAACCTTGAACAAATGACATTCAGTTTGTTTTGTTTTGAATGATGATGATAGTTAGAATTAGTAGCACTGGTCCTCCTCACATATAACACATTGTAATTGAAGTAATTTTGAAAAAATATATATATAAATTATTGCACGGTTGGTGTTACTCATTATTTTTGCACTTGCAATGAAATCAAAATGGGAAATATCCATTAAAATTTTGTAAAAGGTTGAGAGAGGGGGATTAGGGAGTGTGAAGGGTCAAATGAATTTGTATGACAACCCTTGCCAGTTGCCAGTCCTTAGAATTTTAAACTATTACTCGTAAATTAGTTCAAATTAAGATGGCTATATCTATTACAGCTGTGTGGATAAAACTGTCTTAACACAATTTCAGATTTTCTTCCAAAGATAAACACATTTTGACATTCTTCTCTTTTGTGAAACGAGTTTGAAGGAAATTTTAACAATATATTGCAATTATTAAAGGGAAAAGTTAACGGATTCTCTAAGAGCATTGATTTAGGACATTTTTAGAAACTTTTTATGTGAAAATAAAAAAATAATTAAATTTTTTGACGGCTTTTTGTATTTTCCATAAAAATGAAATCAAAACTTTCTTAAAATGATTTATTAATAATTATCCTAAAAGCACTCATTAAAAATCATTGGAGCTATGACATAATTTTTTAGGTAGTTTGTGTGTACAAATGTTCACTAATTATTTGGATTAGAATTTAGCACCTTCAAATTAGAAGTTTGAACAATTATGGCAAACATGATGATGATTATGAGCATTTAATAGCACTCTTTAGAATCTCCCTTGTTATCTTCCTCCACTTTCTCTTATGAAAGCTTGGGATGTCCACTATAAAGTTCATTCAAAATGCGCATATCTTTTTTGCATAAATAATACATTAGAAGAAACGTGGATATATAAATTAAATTGTATGTAAGAAAAAAAAAGAGTTTGGCTTTCCTCTAGGCTCCAGTACTTTTTTAGCTAGACATATTATTTTGTTTTAAATATACAGTAGCAAGTGGTAGTGGATTTTAATATTCACATTTTATTTGATTAGTAAGTGATGTGGCAGTCTTTCATTAAAACAAAATAAAATTTCTTTTAAAAAATTATTAGAGATAAGCAAAATCAAAATCAAAAAAAAAAAAAAAAAAACATATATCTTTTTAAATACATTAAGAGAAACGTGGATAAATAAATTATGATATAATTGAGCAATGAATTATTGATATAATTGAGCTTCATATATCATCCCAATTTACATGGAGCCATTTATGCTTTTATAGTCACACTAGCATTTTTTTTGGTATTCACAATTTATGAAGCCATGTCTACAACAGAAAAAATAAAAGGCACTTTTTTGCTTTTTATATATATTGGAAGTAGGAATTCCTATCCATACTTGGCAAGCCAAGATGTTAAAAATACCCCTAGCAAAATTTGACCCAAGCTTGTCAACTTGCCCAAACCAATAAAAAAAATGGGCCAATCCAAAACCCGACTCGCGAAAACAAAAAGCTTTCGGATATGATTTTGAATCTTTGACATGTTGATCTAAGAGTATTCACATCAGTTTTCTCAAATTTTAGATAAATTAACCTAAAAAGTTCTATTTTTTCTAGTTTAGCTATCCACGTTTTTTATGCTCATACATCAGCCTCATTAAAAAAAAAAAATTCTCTCCTCTTAGCATAGACTACAGTGGCAATATACCACTACAACACCACCATATGCAACAAATCTATGGCACAACCATATATAACAACACCACAGTACTACCATCAGAAAACCCAACAAAACCCACTTCAAAAATCTCATCACAATCACAAAACCCACATAAAAAATAAAATAAAATAAAATAATCCATAAAAAAATTAAACAAACCCAAACCCAAACCCCACCACCACGGCACCACCCATCAGAATCCCAACAAACCTAAAGCCAAAAAACCCCACATCAAAGACAAATTATAATTTTCCTAAACTAGTAAACTTATTGGAAGTAATTTCGCAAAAGCTTTTTTTTATCACAAATGTTTAACAACATGTGTTTTTTTTTTTTTTAAATGCTAATACCACGAACTATTTTACAATTTTTTTTTACAAACTGATGATGTGATAGGTGATTATTGGTAAATAAAAAAGTGATGTTAGTGGTAGACTTAGATGAGAACAAATAAGAATTTGCTACATCATTATTTTGTAAAAATGTTGTAAAATAATTTATGCTTATAACATTGATCTTTTTTATTTGTGTATTCATCTTGTGACAAACCACTTATTAATTATGATATATTTTTTCTCCAACTAATACAAAATGTGATTGTGGGGGGTCCAAGGACCGAAGAGGAATAGATCAAAGAATGGTTTGCATGTCAGTCCAAAGAGCTAAATAAACCCCGAGGATTCCATTAACCCGAGGATGGAAGTAGAAGCATGGGCATTTGGTGTCTTATGAAGAACCACAATAGGGGCAAAGGATGTGAGAGGAAGCTTCTTGAAAGAGATACTTCCCACCTCCACATTGAATGCCCTACACCAACCATGTCAGCTGCATTAATGTGAAAATGACATCTGAACAGTAACTTTACAGCTAGCAGCCCCTTCTACCACCTTCAACAGAGTTTTGATGGGACAAGTATCCTGAGAAATGCCTTAAGGCATACAGGTGGAGGGCTAAGATGCAAGTAGCAAGGATATAAAAGTAAGAGAGCATCCCAAAAACAAGGACGGATTTTTTTTTCTAAGGAATAGAAAAACAAGGAAGTGAACAGTGTATATTTGATCTAGAACTTGTAATACTCATAAATAAGAAATCGATCCTCGGACCAACTTGAGGAGAGAATTACTACCAATCGTTACTTAAATTCCGCTTCTCTATCACACTAATTTCTTTGGCTATACACCAAGATTTAGCTTAGAGTTACACTTGAAGTATTTTTCTCACTCTCTTAGAAATTTTATTGTTTGGGCTTGGTATAAAGGATAAGATACCACTGTTCTTAGTGGGCTTGAGCCTTTATTTTTTGAGTACTTACAATGATAGTATCAAAATTACAATAAATGAGTTATATTATATGAATCATATCGAATCATCGTATCAGTGTGTAGCTCTTAGACCCTTGATGATTTAAGGGGTGTGGCAGCATGTGATGGCATCATACACCAATGGCAGCCACGTAAAATCAGGGGCACGAGGGAGGCATGCCGTACAAGGTATTTGGAGGCAGTAGTAGAGGAAAGAGAGGTTTCCTAAAGGATTTATATCTTAGTTGACATCAAGAAAATAAAAGGTTCCTTCTCAAAAAAATAAAATAAAAGGTTCAAACTTGGCTTATGTGGTGTAATTGCTGGATAAAATTCAAATCAGTCATTTCCTCAATGCTGCGGATCTGTTTGAGCTCTATGACTTCCACGGTGATCAAGAGCAATTAAAAGCCAAACATTTAAGGGCGTTTGGTTTGTCGTGATATTACATTACACCGTAATATTACATTATTGTAATTTTACATTAATGTAATCTTAATACAAAAATACAACATTACATTGTTTAAGAACGTGATAAGATTAAGGTGATGTGATATATTTTGTAATTTTAGATTATGGTAATATTAAAAAAAATAAAATAAATCAAAAACCTTAATGTCACATCATCGTAATTTGCATTATAACAATTGCACATCATAGCGAATCAAATGCCCCCGACAAGTCATCAAAGAACCCTAAAAACGTGACTGAAGAGGCCCAAGAGGGTTTTAAAGTGGAGGAGTTTCAATCACAATTTAGTAATTTACAATGGCAAAATCAATATCAGCAATTTCTTCTAAACTGACTTTGCAATTAGCAGTGTATGATCACTATTTACACTTTTTTGGGTTGTTGTTGAGTTCTCTTCTTGGGAAATTGATGGCATGAAGTAGATGAAAGTTAAGAAAAAAAAAAAAAAAAGGTACATTTCATGCTACTGTAGCACGACACTGTTAACAGTTTTTATAATAAAAAATATTATTATTGAGGGGGGTTTTATGCCTTTTTCAGCCCCTTTAAGTTAATATTTTTTATTTTATTGGATGAAAATATATATATATTTTTTTTATGGACTGTAATTTAATTTGAATTACAGTTTCCGACCTAAAGGTTGTACTCATATTATTATTCAGATGCCAGGGTTAGAGGGGATCAAAATCCTACTGCACATGATGAAATACTCATGGACGGCTAGGAACAAGAGTTAAAATGTTATTGCATCCCATCCATAAGGCATTACATCAAATGTAAGAATCTAGTTATTACACAGGATCCGGATCCTTGAAGGGCGGGATCAGGGAGGAATTGCCCGACTTGCAAAGAACATTTCTCCTTGAAAATGCGAAGAACATTTCTCGCTCTACTTAACTTCTTTTTTTCTTTTCTTTTTTTACCACATAAGACATTTTCCATTTACTTGCATTTTCCGTTGTACCAAACACAAATGAAGCATCACATCTGATATGTCATTTATTTTCTTTTTCCTTATTGTGCTTCTCTTTTAACTGTTGAGGTTTAAGCCACAAAAAGTTATCTGTGGCACATTCAAAACAAAAACAAAAAATGACATGTACACACTATAACAAATTTCACACCATCACTACCTCTAATACTTACATCACTTTCTCTTTTTTTCCTCTTTTTCTCTTTCAAGTGCAACAGGAGCTGCTGGTATGCTGAACCACCACTCTCTCAATCTCCTCATCCATCTCTCTGTGATTGCTTTCCTTGGAGGTGAATATCTTGTGAAAGTATCCAAGAAAATGATAAGAACTATGAACTTACTAGGTAGGAAGGCCAGAATCAAAGCTGTGACCAAGAGAGCAACTGCGAATTTGTCGCTTGCCTGATGAAATCATAAATACCCATGTATTGGCATGTGCTAGTAAAAGACTTAATAACAAAAACTAGCAGACCATTAAAATAACAATAAGTCCAGGGTAAGAACATTTTCCTCAATTTTTTTCACATCTGCTGATATGGCTTTTAGTTGTGATTGGTAAATAATAAAAATGATGTCAGTGATGGACCAAGTGAAAGTGATTCTACTCCAATCACAACAGACCATGTCAAAAATTGAGAGAAATTGTGTCCTAGCGTTACCTTAAAAATAAAAAATAAAAACTTCTGTAGTGAAAAATGACATGCACCAGATTTTGTGCTTGTGATGGATCACAGGAGAAGCAATGAGAATAATGGAAGGTGCAGAGGCCAGTCAGGACAAAAAGAAGGAAGAAAAACCTGAGGGAAAATGCATAGCAACAGGGCCCGTATCTTGAGTAGAACAATGTTACCATCCTGGATGTACCCTTCAGTTTGAGAAATTGCATTTTGAACAGCCAAAAGCTGCTCCATTGTATTCAACACTGGAGGTGCTATCACCTTAACATCATCAACAGGTCCTTGGCCACAAAATCGCGTGAGTACCATGAAAACCGCAATAAAGATGAGCATCAGAGCAAATGTGTAGCCCAGCCATCCCCTGAAATGCATGCTGTAGTTTATCAGAAAAGATATTTCCCAGTTTGGTGTGTTCCAGGAACTTAACAGAAAGCATCGAAAACAATTATCAAGCTAAACGGTGAAACTATCATCTCTTCCCCCCCCCCAAAAAAGAAGAAAAAAAAACCCCCCACCATTCCTTGTTCAATTGAATTGATATTTTGTTGAAAGAACTACTTAACTTGAACAGTAATTTCAAATCACACTAGAAATACAACCATACACATAAGCATACGTGCCCCTGTGCGGTGCACGCACATACAACAATGTTAAGGTTATATTAGAGTGGAAAAAGCAAGGTTTAAATCTTATGCAGACAATATGTATGCCACTCACTGCTTGTAAGAAAGCGAGTATTATCACTAAGTCATCACGTGTTTCTCTCTGCAATCTTCTAAACAAGGTGGATTAAAATTTTCTTTAGAGTTGCAATTTCATTCAGAAGATATGCTGATTCTATAAGGGTAAATAATATTGACTTAGTTTAGGAAGCACCAATTAGAGACATAATGATTTAACATAGGAAGCACTAAATACAGATCATTGAACTTTTAAACATTAGATGGTATATTACCAGTATTTTGCTCAAAGCATGTTCCATAATGAAAAAAAAGGTTTTGTATGTGTGCTTGTGTGTTTGGTATTTGTGCGGAGAGGGGGAAAGGGAGGGAGGGGGAAGTGAAAGGGTCTGGGACCCTTGACAAGAACCAGAATTCTTTAAATTCTTGAGATTTCTTATCTTTTTTGACAAGTACATCCTTGAGTCATGGCCAGCGATAGCTTGATCTGAAACATGGTACGCACTAATTCCAATGCACAGATTTTGGTGATCACAAATGTTACTAAGTAACCTAGAACTACCTTATCACATTCACATTTAACTTAAATTCTGTAAAATGCAATATAGAAAGTAAAATTAAGAGCTTAAAACATCTAACTTTTTGTGGAGCAATCTTTGTTAGTTGAATTCAAACCTATCCCATCATACATGATCCAGTGTAAATGGCATACCATGTTACCATTCCCCTTCTGCATACACATTGTTTTACATTATAGGTCAACCACATACCACGTTTTCATTCCTATTTTACATGCATATCAATTCGCGGTGTAGGTAACTTCATATTATATGACAGGCAACATGTTCTCACTCCTATGTGCCAGAGAAATGAAGGGAAAAAAAAATCCAGAACAAGATATGTGAAAAGTTAAGTGACAAGGATCCCAGAAACATCCTCCGAAAATTCTTATTGATGCTGGAGTGATACTGTGACACCCTTGCACCATCCATGATTTATGTATACAGATCAGGAACTATTCATACAACAGAATTTCCTTTGTACTAGAATCCTTATTTTATTTCCCACCAGAATTATGATTTTTTTTAAGGGGGGTGAAAGGAAACTCAGAGACATTATTCTATAGCCCAAAACCACGAGGACCAACAATGAAAATGGAATCCCTCAAGAGTAGTCTCAACTCTCATCAGACTTCATCACAGTCACCTTTAAAGATTGTTCAACATTGAACCTATGATCTCAATTTGACACATGTAAAACATAGTAGCACACTATGAGATATCATTACTCTTCACCTTTCCAGCTAAAAGCAAAACCCTATATATTTTCTACGAGGACACCTAAATGAGAAAGAGGTAGCACCCAAGAATGCAAGAGCAATTGTTAACAAGTAAAACCATTATATGATTTTGTAAGGTTGATACTTGATATCAAGTAAGACTCTAGCAGTATACTAGAAAGCAAAAGAAAAAAAAAAAAAAAAAAAGCATCTCCTTTATGAAATTTTGGATCATCAGCTTTCCTGGGGAAAAAAAAATTAGAAAGAAAAATCTGGCTGTAGATTCTCCTCATCCAGCAGTATTAAGGCCTTTCAAACTATTCTCCCTTGAAATAAATGAAGCCAGAATGATGATGGACAATAGTACAGAAATCATTTCTTCTTCTTTTCCTATTATGCTAGGGTGCTAGAAGTGTGATTGGGCATGTGAGGCAAGACCTAACTTTATATTATTCAGTAACAGGCTTAATTCCAAAATCCTTTATGCCATCTTAACATCTGTCAGACATTTTTTAGAGAAGATTCTCTAAAAAGTGTATCTGTTGTGTTTCAAAAACCTAAGTGCACCTTTCTTTAGATTTAACCTTTAGAACATATTCATTTTTTATGGTACACAACACAAGAGTTATAAACCCATTTCAAGAAGTGAGAAGTTACCAAAGACATGTGGCTTTGCATCTCAACAATCAATTAATTCAACTTTATGTTGACCACTTGACCTTTATTTCTCATGCTCAACAGATATGATTTTTCTTTTCTTTATCTATTTATTTATTTTACCACAGCTCACCAGATAGTCTGTAAAGCAGAAAGAAATCACACAAACAAGAGTTTTACCTGCAAATTATATAACTGAAAACTAAACAGAACACAAAAGACTTCACAGGATCATCCCAATAAACCAAAGATAGAATGCAGTTCCCAAGTTCCCTCATTGGAAAGAGCAACTCCTGCAAGTACACAAGAAACAAGAAGATTTTAAAGATATGTGATTTTAAGAATGTTGAAGATACTCTTGGTTTAAGTGAGAGAACAGAATAGTAGATACAGATTCATAGCGCTGAGCCAAAATAGATGGGATAAAACAACATTTGACCATGACACAAGTGTTTATGCATTCTATTTTACCAAGACCTACTCTAATGAAATAAAAATGCGCATGTGAGAGATAAAGAGAGAGAGAGAGGTCTTTAACGGTGCCTATTGCCATTAATTGGTTTTAATAATTATAACATCTCACTAATCCCATTACCAATATGATGATCATTGATTGAATTTATCTTTTCACTAAAAATAAATAAATAAATAAATAAAACCCAAGAGTGGGGGTTGGGGGAGGAGGCAAAGAAGAAGAAAGAAGAGTGATGTTCAAGTAAGCAAATTTAACAGGAGAACCCACAAAAATTCTTTAATCAGCATTACTACCTTCATCACAGCCAAATTAGTGTCAATGCCATCTACTTTAACTCCATCAACCGTTGCTTGTGCTAGCACCACTTTTTCATAGTTGTTTTTAGATTCCTTTACTGCTCTTTCCAAAGAAGTCATCTCTCCCACAGCTATCTCACCCACAACAAGCCCAGCCTCGTTAGAATTATTTGAACTTGTTCCAAACACAAACCCTAAGTTAGAAACCATATCCAAGGCAGATATTGAATACATTCCACCCCCACCCTTAGAGTTGTTAGTCCGGTCCATTTCCCTGAAAGTTGACATATTTGCAAGAGTTTCCAGTATCAAGTCTCCACCTGGAAGTTGGTCACAAAGATTAAACATAAGAAGACTCTCACACTGCAGAGGAATAGCTGAACTAACATCTTGAATGGCTTGTACTCGCAGAATCCCAAGTACAGCCTTTGAAAGCGCTTCATCCTGTTCAATTCCCTTGATCTGGTACTTATTTATAAATCTATGAACATATAAAATCTCTTGGATAATTGCTAGCCAGTAATCACGCCGAGAATGCCCTTTAAGCTCAGGAAATTCTATGACAACTGGTTCTGATCTACAAGGGAAAAATATAAAAATTTAATGGCCAATGTAGTGAATAAAAGAAGATGCCCAGTGTTCACATGCAATAATATGTATAATTTAAACATTAACAAATTACAACTAAACATTTTAACAATTAAAAGATAAACAGATACGCATCATAACTTACAAGGAAATTGATTTATATGACACAGCCTTGTCAAAAAGTCGAGTACCCCATGGTCCAGTCATCTCAGGTTTAACAACTTGTTTCAGATTACCTGCTAAATCATATCTTTTTGCCTTGTCGTAAGACACAACACGAAGAGCTTCAAAGTGCAGTGCGTGGTCTGTCAGAACTAATCGACCTGCATACACCCCACGGTAATGATATAAAAATGGCCAGATACTGGATTTAAGTTATGCTGACATTTAATCACATTGTGGAGTAGATAACACCATTACAACAGTCAACATGGATTTTGTCATTTATAAATAAAGGTAGGAATGAAATTTATTTCACAAAATCTCTTAATTCCATTAACCTACCTGGCCACGTGGAAATTCCTACATGTTCAAGAACTGGTTGGGTGGTGACTGTTCCATCAACTTCCAGAATCTTTTCTCCCTTTGATGATCGAACAGCAGAAAGGAGAGACGAATCTGATTGGGTCTTCATTTTTCTGATAGCTCTGCAGATGTTAAAATAACCCCAAAAAAAGGCAAACAAAAGTTAGGAATAAATAGCTGTCCCTAGTACATATTCAATGAAAAATGCTCCCAGATTTTCATAAACTTGACAATAAAGTAAAGTATGATGTGTAAACTTAGATAAGTATTAAAAGAATACAAAACACATTAAGAGTTTTGAAGCTTTTTACAATAGAGTTAGAGGCTGGAGGCCCTTAGCATTTTTTACATGTCCTTGTGTGCACGTGTGTGGGTGTGTTTTATAAGTAAATGATATTTTGTTGCTATTTTCTCGATGAATCAACTCATTAGAAGTACAAGCTGCAATTTAAAGAATCTAAGAAATCCAAAAAAGATACAAAAGGGATGTTGCCTAATGCAATTATCAAATCATACAAAGAACGTAACGCAAATGGTTTCAGGACGCAAGTTGGGTGTCCCATCACTGAAGGTCCAGCTATTCCTTTCTCGCCAAACAGTCCACAGCATAAAGGAACAGTCTCGCAAATTTTTACACACCTGTGATTATTGAACCTTCCTTGTCATGAAGGCTGAAGCTGACATTTGAATTACCATCTTTAGCATAAACCCAGATACTCCAAATAAAGCAAACACTAGAGACCACAAATCTCTAGCCACTGAACAATGAAGCAAAATGTGCTCGACCATATGGCACAAGTTTTAAATGATTAGCATATCAACCATTCTAGCAGGGGAAAATAAAGATCATATTCCAAAACATCCACCACATGTCCAACACATCAGTCAAGTGCCGGCTGAGTGTACAGTGCCACAATGAAACTTCAAAGCAGATACAGCCCAAGATATACAATAGGGGCCAGAAACCATGGAACTTTGCCCCTGAATCTACGTGACACTGCCACCAATGTCCTTTGAAGGAATTTATTGCTATCTAAGGCAATAAAGCCATTAGATTTTGTTTATCAATGTTGTTTAAGGCTTTTTGGCATTCTTACAGTAGTTTTCACTTTTCACTGTTGATCTGGCCTATTACTAGAAATTCTTCAAGCTTATTTGGCATATTATACAACTTCATCCCTTTAATTTGGTTAGAGAGCTCCTCCTGTGTTGTTGGTTGTTTCAGCCATCAGAATAAAGCTTCAGATAATGCCAACATTTTCACTTTTTGATGACTTAAGATTTGAAATATACAGATAAACTTGTAAAGTGATAATGGTTATGACTAGAAGTAAAAGGGCAGTTCTTGTTTACTAAAACTAGTAAGAGAGAGAGAGAAGATGGAGAAATTCAAATTGTCTCCATGGTCCTCCTCCTTAAGAATAGCTTAGATGGGCATGAAAAAGACCAAGAAGCTCAATGGGAAAGTCAATTTTTAAAGCAACTTTATAACATGTCAAGTGAAGAAAAAAAAAATTCCCACTTCTCCCAACACTCCCCATCCCTCCCCCCGCCCCCGCAGGCGGCTCTTCCCCCAAAAGAAAACCAAAAAGGACACCTAAAGAAGTTCAATAAGAAATAAAAAAGTGTTTGTCAGAAAAGGGAAGGGGTTAATTGCAAACAATATGGACATGAAATAACCTGTCTAGTCCACTTAAATACTTGTCGTAGACAGAAAACTGAAGCCGACCACCAGTTGATTTTGTAAGCACCTCAAAAAGATTTTCACTAATAATCACATTCGCAATAATAGGGACTGCTGAAGCTATTCGTGAGAAGGCCTCTACCCCAACAGCTATATCCTCATCAACCTGCAGATAGATGTCAGCCATACATGACCATATCAATGTCAACAAGCAAAAGACTACAGAATTTAGACACCATAATTTAAATACCTCAGATATGATTATTTTAAATGAATCTAGAATTCAAAAGGAGCCTCTAACAATGGAATCACATATTCAGTTACAGAAAAAGTTGTGTGGTGCGTAAATGTGTGTGTGTGAGAGAGTGAAAGACAAAATTAATAGCTTTTCAATGAACAGATCAAATAAAGCACATATGACATGATTGATCATCAGGTATAAGGAAATTAAACTGTACAGGAGTTTATCAAGCTATGCATGTGGAAGTCAGCAAAGAATATTCCTTCAACCAATAATATTCCCTCGGGAGGTAATACACCTCAAAAAAGCTCAACAACTAAATTTTAGCCTTAGCTGGTAGTCACCAAGAAGGCAAGAAACCACCAATTTCACTTGGTGACCCCGGAATGGCCAACTTATTAATTTATATAATACATTACTGGGACCTTGTTTAGTGCATAGACTTCAGAGATCCATAGATCAAATTTTTTCTTTTCAAAAAAGAAAATTTGTACAGTGTACTAGTGTTATGCCCTTTTTTGCACTTTTTTAATACGTTACTTATCTATACAAAAATCATACATTATCCATCTCTGCCTCCACCACAGCCCACATGATTGGAATAGACTTTTACTTCTGTCTTTATCTGTATTTACAGTTTCAATTGATATGCTGTTAAGAGTCCAAGAAATAACCCAAACCTGCAACAATATACTTGTGTGTGAGGGGTCTCTATGAGATGGGGGTGGATGCCCATGCGCACATGCTTTGACATGTGCGCATGTGTGTGTGTGTAAGAAAGAAAGAGAGAGAGGTCTTCACATTACATAGTAAAAATGTAGTACTACTGCACAATTAACAACTTAATTGAACAAGAAAAGCTTACATTAAGCACAGGTTGGCAGGCAGCAGCTGGAGCCTCCCAAGCTAGCATCATGTCATATGTTAGGCGTCTAAACTTTTTATCAGATAGATGACCTGTTACTTGTATGGACAAAGCCAGCGTCCTGAAACAGCAGTATTCCAACAAGTTCCTTGCATACCGTGATGGATGCTTTATAGATTCAGCAGCCTCTGCATTGAAGCTTTCTTGAAGTTCACTTGAAGGGATACCAAGGATTCTGCATCATTCGGTTTTCATTGTCAGCATAAATATCAATAAAAAAAACAGTGAACATATATGTGCCATAAAAAAATGGATTTGAATTAAGCTAGGATGCCTGATGACCATACTAGAACCAAATATTAAAAAGAAATTTCAAATAACACTGGACCAAAACTCTACTTGATACATCTCTTGTTATAGTAAACATGTCAGCATTACAGAGTACAAGCTTACTTTGAGCATCTGCGAATAACAATATTTGCAACTGGAGAAAGTTCCGGAATCCAATTCCTTTGGGCAGATGGAGACCTTCCCATCTCTTCAAATTCTTCATCAAAAGAACTCCGTCTGCCAAGCAACCATTTGAATGATCCTTCTCTTACTAAACCTTCAAGCATAGTTCTGGTTTTGCTTGCCACAGCCATCTCCAATTTCCCCCTCACTATCTTATCTCATTGGACAGAATCCCAACACTCAATTACCTGTCAAAATCCTTGCATTCAATTAGGAAACCTCAATTTCACCAATACCACTGTCAAAGTGAGCTACATTTGATGAAACGCAGGAAGATGAACTCTTCATTTTAAGTGCAAACATCAAGTTTGCCCTATATGATACTTCCATTATTTAAGCAGAACCGACAGAGATTACCCACCTAACACCTTTTTATTTAAAAACTAAGAATCAGATTTCTCCATAGTACTTTCAATCTCCGCTAAAAACTAAAAATTCATTACAGGTTTATCACTCAATACAATTTGAGATGAAGCTCCAGAATCAACTTTTTAATACACCACTTAAACTGACTGCAATTCTATATAAGCCACAAGATTACTCACTACAATTACTTATTTGTTCCAAATCTCCAAGTATCTATTTTCTTTTTCTTTTTCCTTTAGCAATGAAACTTACCAGGAGCAAATGATGGGTTTCCCATGTGGGAATAAGCCATTGCTACTCAAAAACCAAAACACAAAGGACCAAACTTTATTACACAACAACAAAAAGTATCAAATTCTACACCAACTCATCAACCAAAATTCATCAATAACCTAATCCCAACAACTTGTTCACTAACTACAACATAAAGCAACTTACCTCAAATTGTATATTCTATTCAGTTCAGACCCCCCGAAAAAATTACAGCTGTACATGAAACTCGAAATTCTCTTGGTTCCTGCCACATTTGAAGAAAACCCACCTCGAATTATGAGCACAAAAGCATAATCAGCAAACCCATATCACAAATTTGCGAAATTCAAAGGATTACGTACACTGACAAAGCAGAAGATAATCGTCACGGGCACAGTCATGGTTTGGCGTGAAATGGGGTTTATGATGGAAAAAGGAAAAAGTGTAGGATAAGAATTTTAAGCAGAGAGACAGAGAGTGATCAAGAAGCCTGCATCATCGTCTGAAGCTTGTGTGTTGTTTTCTGTGTCCGAGTTTTGTCTTTGGGAGAGGATCAGAAGAGGTCGGGTACAGAGGTTTATGACAACGTGTTGAGATAGGATTGTTTTATTAAGGTAAAGTAGGAATAGATAGGGACTTTTAGATTTGGACTGAAATTAGATTGTTTGGTTGATGTGATAAATCCCAAAAGTTACTGTGGGTAGAAGATCATCGAACCTTGAAAGAACCGAACCTCCAGTCCACTTTAATTTGATTTGCGTAGAAATGAATCTGATTTTGTTTCTTAAGATTTGTTTAAAACATGGTCAAAAGTCAGATAAAGACAGTCAAACTATATAAGAATAATAAGAAAAAAAAAATTCCAAACAAGATAATGGAATGAAAATTAATGGAATGATTAGAATTAGTTTTTAATATATTCTTTTCATGTTTTGGAACTTGAAAGTTTAATAAAATATAATGGGTAAAAGGGAAAATTTGTTACTTTCTATTTTCTAAAAGACTCAAATTTTCATTCTTCTTAAAATTTAGAATAATTGAAGAGAATTAAATTAGGTTTAATAAAAATTTCACTAAGGGTCTGTTTGGATACCGCTTATTATTAAAAACTGAAAACACTGTAACAAAATAATTTTTAAATATATGAATAGTGCCGTGGGACCTATTTTTAATGAAAATTTTGCTAAAAAAGAGATTTATAGGTCGCGTGAATAGTGCACAGGACCCAAGTTTGGACTCAAACGCTAGACGCGTTTGCTATCCAAATGCACACTAGAACTCTTAAAATACCTCTATATATTAAACCTTTTATTTCAAAATAGAGATCTAATAATAATATTTTCATAAAATAATTCAATTTCTTTTCTTTAATGTTACTCTCAAAACCAGGTAACTTATCTTACATTCATTTTTACATTACTTCTTAATGATTGTCTTTGTGCACATTATATTTGGCATCAGTTGTTAGTTGTTACATATAAAGATGCAATTTTTGTCCATGAATTCTTCTTAAATTTGAATTTCTTTATCAATGAGATTGGTGCTTCATGTGAATGCCATGATGACCTACAAGCTGCTTAAGCAACACAAATTGCACATATCCTAGCTATTGTTGAACTTGAAAGCAAAACATGAGCTAACCAAATAGGAACTTTGAAGTAAGCTGATGACTCTCTATGGGTTTCTCATTTTTATTATATTTGTAGCCTAATAAGGATAGTTGGTGAAACTTGTTCGATACTAAAAATATTAAAGGATTTATTTTCACTCAATGTGAGGATGTCAATGTAGCTTATAAAATAATGACATCTTTCCAATTCATATTCATTTTACATTTAACGAAGGAAATCATAGGTACTATTGATGTCCTTTGTCAAGCTTTGCAAGAAAAGTCTCAAGACACTTCGAATGCTCTACACATTTAGTTTCAATAACAAAAGCCCTCATCCAAAAGCTAAGAGAAGATTGTTGGCATAATTTGCTTAAGAATGTTATCTCCTTCTCCAAAAATTTTGAAATAGAAATTACAAACTTAATTGCTTGTTACATTGAAGGTCAAGGTTGTGATCAACATGATTACATTTAAGTGTGTACAGGCCAATAGGTCTAGTGTTGGCAAACCATGACAAACTGTAAGTTTTGTTGAGTTATAAGGTGTGTTTTCAAGTCCATAACAAAAGACCTAAGTTCAACTCAAAGAAAGAGAAGTTTATGAATTATTGACACATTCTTGATCAATCAAGAATGTTTTTCAATCTATTGAGGAAAGTGTCAATAGATCAAGAATGAGTGTTGATCAATCAAGACTATGAGAACTAGATTTCATAAAGGCCCATTAAGTCGTTTTTACAACTCTAATTTGTGCCTTAGTTGCTAGACTACATAAGGTATAAGGCATATTAGGGTCGACCAAAACAAGAGAGAGAGAGAGAGCACTTTACAGCACAAATAAGATCCAAACCCTAATTTTCTCTACTTCGCCATCATATCAAAGTTTGAGAAGTAGATTTGAAGACGATATCATTGGAGATTGGTGATCAAGGATGAAGTCATGATATTATCCCAGTGCTACTGCTGTGGAGTAGGGCTTCAAGAGGTTCTTGGAGTTGGTTTATGGTTTCAGTCATACCGTGGGTGCATCATTCATGAAGACCTCCATGTGATTTAAGAGTTCAGATATTCTTGAGCAGTATAAGGTTTTTGTTGTAAGTTGTCTATGAGTCATAAAGGTTTTTCTTAGTCTGTAAAACTTCTCTTATCTTAGTGGATTGTCTTATTGGGGAAGATTCATCTTTGTAGTGGTTTTCCCTTGGATAGTTTTCCTTCGTCACTATATTGTTGTTTCCTTCATGATTGATTTTGTGTGATTGGTGATACTATATTTTATATGCCAAATATTTTAATCTATTATATGCACAATTGATAAATTGGTGTAATCAAATCACTTGGGTATTTCACTAATTCACAACAGGGTCTAAATAACCCAACAAAGTGGAACATCATTATTATTTTGACATATTCTCTCTCTCTCTCTCTCTCTCTCTCTCTCTCTCTCTCTCTCTCTCTCTCTCTCTCTCTCTCTTTGAATATTATTTTGACATATTCAATGCTATTATAGACTTTGAATGGCAAGAGCTCAACAGTAGGTTTGGTGAAGAAGCAAAGATATTTTTGACACTTAGCTCAACTTTGGATCCAAAGAGTGATCATAAATCCTTTAAATTGATGATATATGTAGTCTTGTGGATAATTATTCTCCTCTTTATTTTATCTAGCAAGAGAAACTTAATTTGACATTTCAATTGAAACATTTTGAACTTGTTATGCATAATAATCTAAAATTACAAAATTTATCTCCAATATGGTGAATTATGTCGAATGTTTGTACAAACAGAAAAGTCAAAGGCATATCATCTCATTGATTGATTGATTCATCTTCTTTTGACTCATCTTCACAAACAACTAGTGAACAAACATTTTCCACTTTGAAAGTTGTTAGCAAGACTACACAATAAAGTAGAGGATAAGTTTGTGGTTGTCTATGTTGAAAGGAAAATTATTGAGAACGTCACTTCAAATTCAATACTTAGGGTCCGTTTGGATGGAAGAGTGGAAAAGTGGAAGGATAGAAAATTAGTGGGAGAATAGAAAAGTGGAAAGATGGAAAATATTTAGTTTTAAGATGGAAAAGATTTAGTTTTTTCTCATGTATGTTTGGTTAATGGGTGGAAAAGTGGGGAGGATGGAAAAGTGGGGAAAGTGGAAAACTCTTTTGTTTGGTTAAGAGAAAAGTGAGGATATAAAATATAGTTTATATAAATTAACTCTTATGCCCTTGTCACATAATATGTAAAAAATAATTTATTTGTACTCATTAAATAATATAAAAATTAACACATCATACATATAATTTTTTTTTTTGTTATTATATATAATATAATATTACATATATATATATATATATATATATCCATGTCATCAATCAATTGTTTAAATTCAAGTTTTTGTAGTTTAAAATAATACATAAAAGATAAGTTTATGGATCGAATGATAAATTACATCCGATTGACATGAAAATTAGCATACATTTTAAGAACATATAGAACATGTAATTCAATGGTTGAATTTTCAAAATATGAATTCAATAACAAGTTATTGTGTGATGTAATATTGCTTAGGGTTATACCAGGTGTAACTTGAACCCAACCCATATATATGTGTGTGTGTGTATTGCTGGGAGGAAAAAGAAAAAAACTGGGCAACAAAACACTATTCAACTATATTTTAATACATTCATAACTTGGGCAACAAAACACACTATTCAACAAATACATTCTTCACCTGTTTCAAAAACGTGGGACAAAGCACAGTTACAACCAATATCAAAATATATGTATCAACAAACTACTCAACTAGTTTTTAGAGAGAAAAAAAACTATATATATATATATATATATACATTCTTCCAAAGGTGGCCAAAGCAATCATGTTGAACATCAAATGATATTAATTATATTAATCTATAGCACTATGCAAGTCAAAATATTATATTATCTTCTCTTGTCTTAACCAAAATACAAAGTCATCAAATATTGCTAATTCCGTAATATACTACATTTAATCCATTAAAAGTCAGCAAATCAAAAGTCCATAAAATGTTAAGTTGCATTTTTTAGTATTATGCAACTTAGCTACTACCAAACATCACTTCACACACCACTTCATCTATTAACCTTGTACCCAAAGTCAATTTACAATTATCCATCCTTTAAGATTCCTTAGCATACATCATCTTCAATAATATTTGTCGGTGTAACTCACTAGTTGGAACACCAAAATAATGCTCTCATTTTGGATAGATCCTTAATTAAGAATAGCATAGCATCAAGTTGTATGTCCGACGGTATTCCTATATTCACTAATTCTAAAAATACTTTCTCCTCAGAGTAACAATGTGGACGTCCTCTCTCCCTAATAGCAAGTCTCTCCTTAGCAATCTCATGTCCTTGCATCATAATAGCAATTCCCTCTTTAGCAATCTCATTTCATTGCCTTATTCTTGCTGCCACATTATTAACCCCGGATTGAAAAATGTCCATTTGCTTTTCTAGCATTTCAACAATTTGCACTAGTTTCTTCGCCCTTTTGGATGATGTTTCACATGAGTAGAAATGAGAGATCATTGGAGAATATGATTCAATATTTGGCATGCTAAACCCATCAAAGCCATCAATGTTTTCTTCTAAATTTATGTTATCCTCTCTTTCCTTATCTCATCGACAGACTTTCTCCTTTACATTTATACAACTTTCACCATTTTCCCAGTCATTGGAAAACAAATCAAACAGCTTCTCATAATGTTGAATTTAAGTTTTTTTTTATTCCATTTTTTAGCATTTGGGTTTGCCTATAGGAATACAATAGTCAATACACACTTATTAGTATTATTATTATTACAACAAAACACCAATAAAATATACTAAATTGTTCTAAAAATCATTTCATGATATCAAAATAAATATAACTAACCTATATTAAAGGTTCCCACACTTTAGCTTCAGTCTCAAAAAGTCCAGTAATTAGTTTCCATGCAAATCCACTTAAGTTCTAGAAAAGGTCATGACATGAATGGAAAGTATCTTTCAAAGTTTTGATGCAATTCTTGATGTTACTTCTCTAAACTGCATAACCGAATGTTGCAGAACACTTTTTACACATATTCGAGTAAGCATGAGAATTCCATGTTTGATTGGGCATATTTCAATTGTTTTGTTCCTCCAACATGACATTAAGTTAAAAGTCATCCATATTATCAGTTCATCTCATGTTATTCACTTTAGGTTCACTTTCAGTTGTTGTCTTCTTCAATGTCTTAAACATCTTTAAAAACTGGATGTTAAACATATTATTTTTTACAATATTATTACTAAGATTACATGCAACTACTACAAACAAACCAATAAAAAAAAAAAGAAAAAAAAAAGACATAGAATAATATTACTACAAATAAACTAGTAATTGAATATTCTTCTAAAAAAAAGTCTAATTATTGAATAAAAACATTAATAATATTACGATAATAGTTGTACAAAAACAACAAAGTTAAATGTTTCGCAACAATGCATACAAAACAACCATTACATAGAGAAAGATACACATAAGCAAATCAAATCCCATAATATAATGACTAACATTATTAAGGGTAAACTACGTTTTTGGTCCCTAATCTATACACCATATTTCAATTTGATCCCTAACCTTTCAATTATGTCAATTTGGTCCTTAATCTTTCAATACCACGCCAATTTAGTCCTTACCGTTATCTTTTGGATGAAAATTGATGATGTGTATAATGGTCAAAATAAAAAATTAGCTTCCGTTGATGTGAAAATAAACTAAAATTTTATTTTGGCCATTTATCATGTCAGCAATTTTCATCAAAGATATAACAACAGGGACTAAATTGACACAATATTAAAAGGTTAAGGACCAAATTGATACAATTGAAAGGTTAGGAACCAAATTAAAATATGGTGTGAAGGATAGGGATCAAATATGTAGTTTACCCAACTATTAATCATGCAAACATAATCATTCCACATTTTAGTTGCTATACTAGTTGGTAATATTGCTCCTCTTCTAGCATCTGCATCTCTATCATTTGTATTGTTTCTACCTTCATTATGTATGTCATTTTTCAAGATCTTTTGATCAACTTTTGCAATCAACCTTTCATCCAAATCCACTCCCATAAGATAGTTATACAATATACAACAAGCCAAGATAATCTCAGTAACCGTATCAACTAGAAAAAATAAAAGTTCCATTGTTCTAGAGATAATTGGAAATCATTTCTTTAACACACCAAATGTCCTTTCAATGACATTACATAAAGAGGAATGCTAATGATTAAATATTTTCTCAACATTTTCTATGCCATATGCTGAATACTCTTTTAAATGATAACATACGCCCCTGTATAGCGCGATAAGTCAACTTCTCAACATAAAGCTCGCATCTACTAGATAATATTTGCCTATTAAGAAAATAAGTTATATAAGTAATTCTCTCTCTCTCTCTCTCTCTCTCTCTCTCTCTCTCTATATATATATATATATATATTATGTAAGTATACTTTATATTTATAATTTAACATCATCTCTGAGGATTATAAGTTTGTCTTCCCTACTTAAAGCGTTTTTAATTATCCTCAAGTCAGAGGCATTCCCTTTCCATCTAGGTAAAACTTATGTAAATCACATGTCAAAATCACATGCTGCCAATACATTTTAAGTTGTGTACTCTTTCCTCTCTTGATATCTAGGCGCATCTTTTGATGACACTTTTACTCGAATATGTGTCCCGTAAATTGCCCCTACACAATCCTAGAATTAAAGAAATCTATTAAATCAATAATTTTTTACTCATATTGGAAAAAATTCCCATATAGTTACTTGAAAATATGTTTACCTTAAAGTATGGGTAAGATTTATGACTATTTCGAATCTATGAGGGAACCTCTGCCCCATTAGGTTGTAGAAGAAATTGATCTTCCAAGCAGTGGCAGCTCTAAAAAATTTTTTCAAGGTAGTCATTAAAAGACTTAAATTAAACAAAAATTAATAAAAATAAAACTTGAATATATTGTCTTCACAAAAAAGAAAAAAAAAAACGTAAATACATATAGTTCAGGATTAAACTGATGTAATACTCCATTAATATCTTTTTTAGGGAAATTATGGCCAAGAGGTTGAAAAAAACCTCTTTGTAAATATACTATTTTTATTTCATCTTGATCATTAAGATGAAAAGATGAGACATTTTTTCATAGCTTAGGATCTAAAAGAAGATTATTCAAGTCAATAACAATTTGCTTAGAAGATGAATCTTGCAATATAAATGATTTCCTTATAAGAAATTTGTTCATAGTGCTAGCAAAAGAATAAATGATCAACTATTAATTCATTCAACATATTCAACTTAAGCATTCAACCGTTACATTGATCTTGTTCAATAACATATTCAAGCATTATTTTAGTCCATATACGTATGGACAAAATGTATCACATAAATCCAACAAATTCACCTAGAGACTAGAGCAAGCACTAATAAACTAGCTATTGGAAAATGGACATTTAAAAAAAATAGTGATTTTAAAATATGTCATTTGAAAACAAAATTCAAAAAATCAAAATTAAACATTTGATATGGGCTTTTAGGCTAATTTGTTTGTTTAGGCAATTCTTGGTAAGTGCTATGTCCATAACATTTTTGCAACATTTTCACAACAAAGTCAAAATAGCAAGTTGTTTAGTTATAATTTGACCCTACTACTGAAATTATTTTTTTTTTTTTTTTTTTTCATTAGTTACAATCTACCACTTATGATTTGTTGTGAAATTGATATGGAAAAGTTATGAAAGTGTTGTGAAAATATTGTAACTGTAGGATTTCTTGCAATGTTTTGGTTCAACCTTCCATGGAACAAAATTTTGGAGAAGCCAAATTTTTCTTTAGGGTGTTCAAGTCTTTTTTTAGGGTGGTCAACACCCATTTTAATTTTAAATTCAATTTTTTTAATGTGTGTGTGTGTGTGTGTGTGTGTGTGTGTATAATTCATCTCAGGGTGGTCACTTTGACCACCCTCAGTAACACATGGCACCGCCCCTTACTTCCAAGTAGATGACTGCTCTCAACACATTGTGAAAATGATGGCTTACAGTCTCATTGGAAAGACAGAAGAAAAAGGAAATTGTACGAATTCTCTCATTATGTGCTAAAATGTAAAGAAGTTTGGTTACTTGCTCTTCAATAGAAGAATTCCTAGTGTCTTGAAGAGGACCAATTCCTCGAAGAATTTCACACAACTTAGCAAAGGCATAAGACCCCATTCGAATTATGTCCCGACATTTTTCACTACATCTAAGTTGACTCATTAGTTCTTCCCAAATGTTTTCTCTTTCCCCACTATTTTGGGTAATTACCCTATCCACATAATGTTGATTACAGTATATACCCATCATTCATATTGCATGCACCACATGTGCAAGAAGTTACAAAACCGCTACATCTCGTCTTCTCTGCGAACTAGTCAAAAGTTGCAAACCAAATTGGTTCATTTCATATTTATACCTTAATTGATCTTGACAATTTTCCTCCTAACTCTGACTTAAATCTTCCGATAGACTACTATCCCAATTAGTTGGATTATCCATCTACCAAAGATCCATCACAAGTAAGGAATAATTAACACATTGGTCATAATAATTACTAATCAAAGCACCTTACCCTTGTATCTTAGTTCCTATCATCCCAAACATAACTAGCAAAGAGACACCATAAAAAATACTACTACACATAACTAATCATGTAAAATAGACTACATATAAATAATAGTACAAGCGAAACACAAAACTAATATTAGATAATAAAAACCAACCGCATCAAAGCACATAAACCTCAAACAATCCACATAGTCTCTTTCACACACAAAACCCAACCACTAATAAATCAAAACCTTACACCAATAGGTTCTAACAATCACAACTATTCCCAGATAATAAAAACCAACTGCATTAAAGCACATGAACCTCAAACAATCCACATTTTTTCTTTCACACACAAAATCCAATTTTTGTATATGCTTAGATTCAATAAATCCATATGGGTGTAGACACTCAATTTTGCACCCACGATTTAATCAAAGAGAATGACTTGAATGACCAATTCATGTACCCTAAAAATCATAATTGCATTACATGCATTAGTTTGTCATTGCATTACATGCATCAATTCATTCATTACATATCATAAAAATGATCTTGAGATTCTAACAGTTGCAACGGTGTTTCTAGTTTTCAAATCGGACCATCGGATCGAAAGATATCACATGATCAAGTTTGCACAGATTGCATTGTGTCTAGCTAGAGTTGACCACACATGATTAGTTTAAATTAATTCTGATTGGTTAAACAATTAAAATTGATTAGATAATTTTGTGATTGGTTGATAATTAGTGTTTAAAATAGGGATGCATGCATGGGAATAAAAGAGATGATTGGATAACAATAAAATTATGGATAATCTGAACTGTATCAAGATTTATTTTAAGGGATTTATCCACAAGATAATTGTTCAAGATAATTTCTCTTTAAAAAGCCTGAATTATCTAGAAAAGAGAAAAAAAAAAATCATAGACGGAGGATGAAAATGCGTCTAGGTACAAGGACCGGCCAAAAAACTCTAAAAGAGGAGTCCAAATGGCACCCGAACACGAAAGTGCATTCGGAGCCATAAGGCCAATTCGGCACTTTTGGAGTGCTGAACGGCACTCTAAAAGGGCCGAATTTTCATGTGATGGGCTTTGGCCCAACGGCCTTCAGGTGACGACTATGCATACCCTTTTCGATCTTTTTGCAAAAGGATGCGTTCTGATTCAAACCCTAATTGTCCGTACCTATTTTTTAGAGTCTTATGACCTCTATAAATAAAGACTGAACCTCATAATTCAGCACCTTTTTTCTACACTCTAAGAGGCAAACGTTTTGGAGACTCACAAATTGCTGAAATTAATTGATTATCTCTGAGATTTGCTACAAGAGGTTATTTCTTAACCATTTTTCTTATGATGTGATGATGCATGTTATATCTTTTTCTTTTTCAAATAGTCATAACATGAATTATTAGTTGTTGTTTTTTATGTGATTGTTATAATCTCTTTCTTGAATGTCAATAATTTGCATGTAAATAATTCTTTTTTATAAAATAAAAACAAATCTGCATCTTTTCTTGATGTAGATCTGAGTTTTTCTCAATATAAAAACATATCTGCATCATTTCTTGATGTAGATCTGAGTTTTTCTCAATATAAAAACAGATTTGCATTATTTTAGTCATTCTAGAGGTTTTCATGTTATTTTAGTCATTTTAGAGATCTGAGGCTATTTTGGTCAATTTAGAGGTTTCGGGGGATTTCTCTTATGGACATTTGGCGATTTTGGGGGTATTTTAGTAATTTTGGTGATTTTAGGAGTATATTGGCCATTCTAGTGATTTCAATGATATTTTTTTGTTAAAAATAAATTATTTTCCCCTAAATAATTGCCAAGATATCAAAAAACCTATAAATACTCAAAAACCTCTAAAAGGACCCCCCCTTAGAACTTCCAAAATGACTAAAATGCATCACGAATGTCTAAAATATTCCAAAACCCTAGAGAATGGCCAAAAAGAACCTAAAACGATGAAAACAACCCCAAAAACTTATAAAATGACCAAAATACTGTTAAAACCTCAAAAATAAGCAAAATACCCTTGAAACCTCTGAAAATGACCAAAATACCCCTAAAGTAAGCCAAAATTCACTCTATTTTCTAGGCTTTTGGTGTATTTAGGTCGGTTTCAAGTTGCTTTTCTCATTCTAGAGGATTTTGGGCGATTTTGCTCAATTTATCAATATCGAGGGGTATTTTTTAATCATTTTAGATGTTTGGCGCGTTTTGACCATTTACTAGGTATCGAAATTTGAGAGTTCATTCTAGCCGTTTAAGGGGTATTTTAGTCATTTTAGAGGTTTTCCGGTCATTTTAGCCATTTTAGAGATTCTGAGGCTATTTTGGTCAATTAAGAGGTTTCGGGGGATTTTTTTTATGGACATTTGGCGATTTTGGGGGTATTTTAGTAATTTTGGTAATTTTGGAAGTATATTGGCCATTCTAGTGATTTCAAGGATATTTTTTTTTTAAAAATAAATTATTTTACCCTAGATAATTACCAAGATATCAAAAAACTTATAAATACTCAAAAACCTGTAAAAGGACCCCCCTTAGAACTTCCAAAATGACTAAAATGCACCACGAATGTCTAAAATATTCCAAAACCCTAGAGAATGACCAAAAAGGACCTAAAACGATGAAAACAACCCCGAAAACTTATAAAATGACCAAAATACCATTAAAACCTCAAAAATAAGCAAAATACGCTTGAAACCGCTGAAAATGAGCAAAATGCCCCTAAACTATGCCAAAATACACTCTATTTTCTAGGCTTTTGGAGTATTTTGGTCGGTTTCAAGTCGCTTTGCTCATTCTAGTGGATTTTGGGGCATTTTGCTCATTTTATCAATGTCGAGGTTTGTTTTCTAGTAATTTTAGATGTTTAGGGCATTTTGGTCATTTACGAGGTATCGAGATTTGACAACCCATTCTAGCCGTTTCAGGGGTATTATGGTCATTTTAGAGGTTTTCAGATTATTTTAGTCATTTTAGAGATTTTGAGGCTATTTTGGTCAATTAATAGGTTTCGGGGGAGTTTTTTCTTGACATTTGGTAGTTTTGGAGGTATTTTGGTAATTTTTGGAGTATATTGGCCGTTCTAGTGATTTCAAGGGTATTCTTTTGTTAAAAAAAAATTATTTTACCCGAGAGAATTTCCAAAATATCAAAAAACCTATAAATATACCGAAACCTCTGAATTGATCCCCTTAGAACTGCCAAATTGACTAAAATGAATCACGAATGTCCAAAATATTTCAAAACCGTAGAAAATGAATAAAAAGCCCGCAAAACGACGACAACAACCCCGAATACTTATAAAATGAACAAAATACCATTGAAACCTCAAAAATAAGCAAAATACCCTTGGAACTTCTGAAAATGACTCTAAACTAAGTCAAAATACACTCCATTTTCTAGACTTTTGGGCTGTTTTGGCTGGTTTCAAGTTGGTTTATTCATTCTAGTGGATTTTAGAGCATTTTGCTCATTTTAGCATTGTTGAGGTATATATTTTGAGAAAATATCGAAAAACCTGTAAATACACCAAAACCTCTCAAATGACCCCCTTAGAACTGCCAAAATGACAAAAATGCACGTATATCCAGAACCCTAAAAAGTGACCAAAACGCCTTCGAAATGACCACAATACCCATGGAAATATTTTTTAATGTCCAAAATACCACTGAATCCTCAAAATAAGAAAAATTCCCCTGAAAACTCTAAAAATGACCTAAATACCCCTCAACTAAACCAAAATACACTCGATGTTTTAGGGCATTTTGCTTATTTTAGCAATGTCGAGTTGGATATTTTAATCAATTTAGATGTTTGGGGTATTTTGGCCGTTTACGAAGTATCGAGATTTGACTGCTCATTCTGGCCATTTCAGGGGGTATTTTGGTCATTTTTGAAAATGACCAAAGCGGCCCCAAAGTGACGAAAATAACCCTGAAAAGTTTTAAAATGACCAAAAAACCATTGTAATATAAAAAACAAGCAAAATACCCTCGAAATCTCTGAAAATGACCAAAATACCCATGAACTAAGCCGAAACGCACTCGATTATATAGGTTTTGGGGGTGTTTTGGTTGGTTTCAAGTTGTTTTGCTAATTCTAGAGGATTTTGGGGCATTTTGCTCGTTTTATCAATATCGAGGGGTATTTTTTAATCATTTTAGATGTTTGGCGCGTTTTGGCCATTTACTAGGTATCGAAATTTGAGAGTTCATTCTAACCGTTTCAGGGGTATTTTACTCATTTTAGAGGTTTTCAGATTATTTTAGTCATTTTAGAGATCTGAGGCTATTTTGGTCAATTAAGAGGTTTCGGGGGATTTTTCTTATGGACATTTGGTGATTCTGGGGGTGTTTTAGTAAATTTGGTGATTTTGGGAGTATATTGGCCATTCTAGTGATTTCAAGGATATTTTTTTGTTAAAAATAAATTATTTTACCCTAAATAATTGCCAAGATATCAAAAAACCTATAAATAATCAAAAACCTCTAAAAGGACCCCCCTTAGAACTTCCAAAATGACTAAAATGCACCACGATTGTCTAAAGTATTCCAAAACCCTAGAGAATGACCAAAAAGCACCTAAAACGATGAAAACAACCCCGAAAACTTATAAAATGACCAAAATACCTTTAAAACCTCAAAAATAAGCAAAATACCCTTGAAACCTCTGAAAAAGACCAAAATGCCCCTAAACTAAGCCAAAATACACTCTATTTTCTAGGCTTTTCGAGTATTTTGGTCGGTTTCAAGTCGCTTTGCTCATTCTAGAGGTTTTTGGGGCAGTTTGCTCATGTTATCAATGTCGAGGTTTGTTTTCTAATCATTTTAGATGTTTGGGGCATTTTGGTCATTTACGAGAGATATCGAGATTTGACAGCTCATTCTAGCCGTTTCAGGGGTATTATGGTCATTTTAGAGGTTTTCTGATTATTTTAGTCATTTTAGAGATTTTGAGGCTATTTTGGTCAATTAATAGGTTTCGGGGGAGTTTTTTCTTGACATTTGGTAGTTTTGGAGGTATTTTGGTAATTTTGGGAGTAAATTGGCCGTTCTAGTGATTACAAGGGTATTCTTTTATTAAAAAAGAATTATTTTACCCGAGAGAATTACCAAAATATCAAAGAACCTATAAATATACCAAAACCTCTTAATTGATCCCCTTAGAACTGCCAAATAGAGTAATATGCACCACGAATGTCCAAAATATTTCAAAACTGTAGAAAATGAATAAAAATCCCGCAAAAGGACGACAACAACCCCAAAAACATATAAAACGAACAAAATACCATTGAAACCTCAAAAATAAGCAAAATACCCTTGGAACTTCTGAAAATGACCCTAAACTAAGTCAAAATACACTCCATTTTCTAGACTTTTGGGGTGTTTTCGTAGGTTTCAACTTGGTTTACTCATTCTAGAGGATTTTAGAGCATTTTAGCATCGTCGAGGTATATATTTTGCCAAAATATTGAAAATCCTGTAAATACACCAAGACCTCTCAAATGACCCCCTTAAAACTGCCAAAATGACAAAAATGCACGAATATCCAAAACCCTAGAAAGTGACCAAAAAGCCTTCGAAACGACCACAATACCCATGGAAATATTTAAAATGACCAAAATACCATTGAATCCTCAAAATAAGAAAAATACCCTTGAAAACTCTGAAAATGACCTAAATACCCCTCAACTAAGCCAAAATACACTCGATGTTTTAGGACATTTTCCTTATTTTAGCAATGTCAAGTTGTATATTTTAATCAATTTAGATGTTTGGGGTATTTTGGCCGTTTACGAGGTATCGAGATTTGACTGCACATTCTAGCCATTTCAGGGGTATTTTGGCCATTTTAAAAAATAACCAAAACGCCCCCAAAGTGACGAAAATATCCCTGAAAATTTTTAAAATGACCAAAATACCTTTGGAATCTCAAAAACAAGCAACCCTCGAAACCTCTGAAAATGACAAAAATACCCATGAACTAAGCCAAAACGCACTCGATTTTATAGATTTTGGGGGTGTTTTGGTTGGTTTCAAGTTGTTTTGTTAATTCTGGAGGATTTTGGGGCATTTAGCTCATTTTATCTATTTCGAGGGGTATTTTTTAATCATTTTAGATTTTTGGCGCGTTTTGGCCATTTACTAGGTATCGAAATTTGAGAGTTCATTCTAGCTGTTTCATGGGTATTTTAGTCATTTTTGAGGTTTTCAGGTTATTTTAGCCATTTTAGAGATTATGAGGCTATTTTGGTCAATTAAGAGGTTTCGGGTGATTTTTTTTATGGACATTTGGCGATTTTGGGGGTATTTTAGTAATTTTGGTGATTTTAGGATATTGGCCATTCTAATGATTTCACAGATATTTTTTTGTTAAAAATAAATTATTTTTCCCTAGATAATTACCAAGATATCAAAAAACCTATAAATACTCAAAAACCTCTAAAAGAACCTCCCCTTAGAACTTCCAAAATGACTAAAATGCACCACGAATGTCTAAAGTATTCCAAAACCCTAGAGAATTACCAAAAAGCACCTAAAACGATGAAAACAACCCCGAAAACTTATAAAATGACCAAAATACCATTAAAACCTCAAAAATAAGCAAAATACCCTTGAAACCTCTGAAAATGACCAAAATGCCCCTAAACTAAGCCAAAATACACTCTATTTTCTGAGCTTTTCGAGTATTTCGGTCGGTTTCAAGTAGCTTTGCTCATTCTAGAGGATTTTGGGGCTGTTTGCTCATGTTATCAATGTCGAGGTTTATTTTCTAATCATTTTAGATGTTTGGGGCATTTTGGTCATTTACGAGAGATATCGAGATTTGACAGCTCATTCTAGCCATTTCAAGGGTATTATGGTCATTTTAGAGGTTTTCTGATTATTTTAGTCATTTTAGAGATTTTGAGGCTATTTTGGTCAATTAATAGGTTTCGGGGGAGTTTTTTCTTGACATTTGGTAGTTTTGGAGGTATTTTGGTAATTTTGGGAGTAAATTAGCCATTCAAGTGATTACAAGGGTATTCTTTTGTTAAAAAAGAGTAATTTTACCCGAGAGAATTGTCAAAATATCAAACAACCTATAAATATACCAAAACCTCTGAATTGATCCCCTTAGAACTGCCAAATTGACTAAAAAGCACCACGAATGTCCAAAATATTTCAAAACCGTAGAAAATGACAAAAAAGCCCGCAAAATGACGACAACAACCCCGAAAACTTATAAATGAAAAAAATACCATTGAAACCTCAAAAATAAGCAAAATACCCTTGGATCTTCTGAAAATGACCCTAAACTAAGTCAAAATACACTCCATTTTCTAGACTTTTGGGCTGTTTTGGTAGGTTTCATGTTGGTTTACTCATTTTAGAGGATTTTAGAGCATTTTGCTTATTTTAGCATTGTCGAGGTATATATTTTGCCAAAATATCGAAAAACCTGTAAATACACCATGACCTCTCAAATGCCCCCCTTAAAACTGCCAAAATGACAAAAATGCACAAATATCCAAAATGCCTTCGAAACGACAAGAATAACCATGGAAATATTTAAAATGACTGAAATACAATTGAATCCTCAAAATAAGTAAAATACCCATGAAAACTCTGAAAATGACCTAAATACCCCTCAATTAAGCCAAAATACACTCAATGTTTTAGGGCATTTTGCTTATTTTGGCAATGTCGAGTTGTATATTTTAATCAATTTATATGTTTGGGGTATTTTGGCCATTTACGAGTTATCGAGATTTGACTGCACATTCTAGCCATTTCAGGGGTATTTTGGTCATTTTAAAAAACGACCAAAACGCCCCCAAAATGACAAAAATAACCCTGTAAAGTTTTAAAATGACCAAAATACCATTGGAATTTCAAAAACAAGCAAAATACCCTCGAAACCTCTGAAAATGACCAAAATACCCATAAACTAAGCCAAAATGCACTCGATTTTATAGATTTTGGGGTGTTTTAGTTGGTTTCAAGTTGTTTTGCTAATTCTAGAGGATTTTGGGGCATTTTGTTCATTTTATCAATATCGAGGGGTATTTTTTAATCATTTTAGATGTTTGGCACGTTTTCCCCATTTACTAGGTATCGAAATTTGAGAGTTCATTCTAGCCGTTTCAGTGGTATTTTAGTAATTTGAGAGGTTTTCAGGTTATTTTATTCATTTTAGAGATTTTGAGGCTATTTTGGTCAGTTAAGAGGTTTCGGGGGAGTTTTTTTATGGACATTTGGCGATTTTGGGGGTATTTTAGTGATTTTGGGAGTATATTGGCCATTCTAGTGATTTCAAGAGTATTTTTTTGTTAAAAATAAATTATTTTACCCTAGATAATTACCAAGATATCAAAAAACCTATAAATACTCCAAAACCTCTAAAAGGACCCCCCCTTAGAACTTCCAAAATGACTAAAATGCACCACGAATGTCTAAAATATCCCAAAACCCTAGAGAATGACCAAAAAGCACCTAAAACGATGAAAACAACCCCGAAAACTTATAAAATGACCAAAATACCATTAAAACCTCGAAAATAAGCAAAATACCCTTGAAACCTCTGAAAATGACCAAAATGCCCCTAAACTAAGCCAAAATACACTCTATTCTCTAGGCTTTTGGGGTATTTTGGTCGGTTTCAAGTTGCTTTGCTCATTCTAGAAGATTTTGGGGCATTTTACTCATTTTATCAATGTCGAGGTCTATTTTCTAATCATTTTAGATTTTTGGGGCATTTTGGTCATTTACTAGGTATCGAGATTTGATAGCTCAGTCTAGCCGTTTCAGGGATATTATGGTCATTTTAGAGGTTTTAGGATTATTTTAGTCATTTTAGAGATTTTGAGGCTATTTTGGTCAGTTAAGAGGTTTCGGGGGAGTTTTTTCTTGACATTTGGTAGTTTTGGAGGTATTTAGGTAATTTTGGTGATTTTGGGAGTATATTGGCCGTTCTAGTGATTTCAAGGGTATTGTTTAGTTAAAAAAGAATTATTTTACCCGAGAGAATTACCAAAATATCAAAAAACCTAAAAATATACCAAAACCTCTTAAATGACCCCCTTAGAACTGCCAAATTGACTAAAATGCACCACGAATGTCCAAAATATTTCAATACCTTAGAAAATGACTAAAAAGCCCGCAAAACGGCGACAACAACCCAGAAAACTTATAAAATGAACAAAATACCATTGAAATCTCAAAAATAAGCAAAATACCCTTAGAACTTCTGAAAATGACCAAAAACATAGTCAAAATACACTCCATTTTCTAGACTTTTGGGGTGTTTTGGTAGGTTTCAAGGTGGTTTACCCATTCTAGAGGATTTTAGAGCGTTTTGCTCATTTTAGCATTGTCGAGGTATATATTTTTCCAAAATATCGAAAAACCTATAAATACACCAAAACCTCTCAAATGACCCCCTTAGAATTTCCAGAATGACAAAAATGCACGAATATCCAAAACCCTAGAAAGTGACCAAAAACGCCTTTGAAACGATCTCAATACCCATGGAAATATTTAAAATGACCGAAGTACCATTGAATCCTCAAAATAAGAAAAATACCATTGAAAACTCTGAAAATAACCTAAATACCCCTCAACTAAGCCAAAATACACTCGATGTTTTAGGGCATTTTGCTTATTTTGGCAATGTCAAGTTGTATATTTTAATCAATTTAGATGTTTGGGGTGTTTTGGTCGTTTACGAGGTATCGAGATTTGACTGCTCATTAGCCATTTCAGGGGTATTTTGGTCATTTTAAAAAATGACCAAAACGCCCCAAAATGACGAAAATAAGCTTGAAAATTTTTAAAATGACCAAAATACCATTGGAATCTCAAAAACAAGCAAAATCCCCTTGAAACCTCTGAAATTGACCAAAATACCCACAAACTAAGCCAAAACGCACTCGGTTTTATAGATTTTGGGGCATTTTCCTCATTTTATCAATATCGAAGGGTATTTTTTTAATCATTTTAGATGTTTGGCGCATTTTGGCCATTTACTAGGCATCGAAATTTGAGAGTTCATTCTAGCCGTTTCTGGGGTATTTTAGTCATTTGAGAGGTTTTCATGTTATTTTAGTCATTTTAGAGATTTTGGGGCTATTTTGGTCAATTAAGAGGTTTCAGGGGAGTTTTTTTACGGACATTTGGCGATTTTGGGGGTATTTTAGTGATTTTGGGAGTAAATTGGCCATTCTAGTGATTTCAAGGGTATTTTTTTGTTAAAAATAAATTATTTTACCCTAGATAATTACCAAGATATCAAAAAACCTATAAATACTCCAAAACCTCTAAAAGGACCCCCCTTAGAACTTCCAAAATGACTAAAATGCATCACGAATGTCTAAAATATCCCAAAACCCTTGAGAATGACCAAGAAGCACCTAAAACGATGAAAACAACCCCGAAAACTTATAAAATGACCAAAATACCATTAAAACCTCAAAAATAAGCAAAATACCCTTGAAACCTCTGAAAATGACCAAAATGCCCCGAAACTAAGCCAAAATACACTCTATTTTCTAGGCTTTTGGGGTATTTTGGTCGGTTTCAAGTGGCTTTGCTCATTCTAGAGGATTTTGGGGAATTTTGCTCATTTTATTATTGTCGAGGTCTATCTTCTAATCATTTTAGATGTTTGGGGCATTTTGGTCATTTACGAGGTATCGAGATTTGATAGCTCAGTCTAGCCGTTTCAGGGGAATTATGGTCATTTTAGAGGTTTTCGGATTATTTTAGTCAGTTTAGAGATTTTGAGGCTATTTTGGTCAATTAAGAGGTTTCGCGGGAGTTTTTTCTTGACATATGGTAGTTTTGGAGGTATTTTGGAAATTTTTGTGATTTTGGGAGTATATTGGCCTTTCTAGTGATTTCAAGGGTATTCTTTTGTTAAAAAAGAATAATTTTACCCGAGAGAATTACCAAAATATCAAAAAACCTATAAATATACCAAAACCTTTGAATTGATCCCCTTAGAACTGCCAAATTGACTAAAAAGCACCACGAATGTCCAAAATATTTCAAAACCCTAGAAAATGAATAAAAAGCCCGCAAAACGCCGACAACTACCCCGAAAACTTATAAGATGAACAAAATACCATTGAAACCTCAAAAATAAGCAAAATACCCTTGGAACTTCTGAAAATGACCCTAAACTAAGTCAAAATACACTCCATTTTCTAGACTTTTTGGGTGTTTTGGTAGGTTTCAAGTTGGTTTACTCATTCTAGAGGATTTTAGAGCGTTTTGCTCATTTTTAGCATTGTCGAGGTATATATTTTGCTAAAATATCAAAAAACCTGTAAATACACCAAAACCTCTCAAATGACACTCTTAGAACTACAAAATGACAAAAATGCACGATTATCCAAAACCCTAGAAAGTGACAAAAACGCCTTCGAAACGACCACAATACCCATGGAAATATTTAAAATGACCAAAATACCATTGAATCCTCAAAATAAGAAAAATACCCTTGAAAACTCTGAAAATAACCTAAATACCCCTCAACTAAGCCAAAATACACTCGATGTTTTAGGGCATTTTGCTTATTTTGGCAATGTCGAGTTGTATATTTTAATCAATTTAGATGTTTGGGGTATTTTGGCCGTTTACGAGGTATCGAGATTTGACTGCTCATTCTAGCCATTTCAGTGGTATTTTGGTCATTTTAAAAAATGACTAAAACGCCCCCAAATTGACGAAAATAACCCTGAAAAGTTTTGAAATGACCAAAATACCATTGGAATCTCAAAAACAAGCAAACTCCCCTCGATACCTCTGAAAATGACCAAAATACCCACAAACTAAGCCAAAACGCACTCGATTTTATAGATTTTGGGGCATTTTGCTCATTTTATCAGTATCGAGGGGTATTTTTTAATCAGTTTAGATGTTTGGCGCATTTTGGCCATTTACTAGGCATCGAAATTTGAGAGTTCATTCTAGCCGTTTCTGGGGTATTTTAGTCATTTGAGAGGTTTTCATGTTATTTTAGTCATTTTAGAGATTTTGGGGCAATTTTGGTCAATTAAGAGGTTTCAAGGGAGTTTTTTTACGGACATTTGGCGATTTTGGGGGTATTTTAGTGATTTTGGGAGTATATTGGCCATTCTAGTGATTTCAATGGTATTTTTTTGTTAAAAATAAATTATTTTACCCTAGATAATTGCCAACATATCAAAAAACCTATAAATACTCTAAAACCTTTAAAAGGACCCCCCTTAGAACTTCCAAAATGACTAAAATGCATCACGAATGTCTAAAATATCCCAAAACCCTAGAGAATGATCAAAAAGCACCTAAAACGATGAAAACAACCCCGAAAACTTATAAAATGACCAAAATACCATTAAAACCTCAAAAATAAGCAAAATACCCTTGAAACCTCTGAAAATGACCAAAATGCCCCTAAACTAAGCCAAAATACACTTTATTTTCTAGGATTTTGGGGTATTTTGGTCGGTTTCAAGTTGCTTTGCTCATTCTAGAGGATTTTGGGGCATTTTGCTCATTTTATCATTGTCGAGGTCTATTTTCTAATCATTTTAGATGTTTGGGGCATTTTGGTCATTTACGAGGTAAAGAGATTTGACAGCTGAGTCTAGCCGTTTCAGGGGAATTATGGTCATTTTAGAGGTTTTCAGATTATTTTAGTCAGTTTAGAGATTTTGAGGCTATTTTGGTCAATTAAGAGGTTTCGCGGGAGTTTTTTCATGACATATAGTAGTTTTGGAGGTATTTTGGAAATTTTTGTGATTTTGGGAGTATATTGGCCTTTCTAATGATTTCAAGGGTATTCTTTTATTAAAAAAGAATAATTTTACCCGAGAGAATTACCAAAATATCAAAAAACCTATAATTATACCAAAACCTCTAAAATGATCCCCTTAGAACTGCCAAATTGACTAAAAAGCACCACGAATGTCCAAAATATTTCAAAACCCTAGAAAATGACTAAAAAGCCCGCAAAACGGTGACAAAAACCCCGAAAACTTATAAAATGAACAAAACACCATTGAAATCTCAAAAATATGCAATATACCCTTAGAACGTCTGAAAATGACCCTAAACTTAGTCAAAATACACTCCATTTTCTAGACTTTTGGGGTGTTTTGGTAGGTTTCAAGTTGGTTTACTCATTCTAGAGGATTTTAGAGCATTTTGCTCATTTTAGCATTGTCGAGGTGTATATTTTGCCAAAATATCAAAAAACCTATAAAAACACCAAAACCTCTCAAATGACCTCCTTAGAACTGCCAGAATGACAAAAATGTACGACTACCCAAAACCCTAGAAAGTGACCAAAACGCCTTCGAAACGACAACAATAACCATGGAAATCTTTAAAATGACTGAAATACAATTGAATCCTCAAAATAAGTAAAATACCCTTGAAAACTCTGAAAATGACCTAAATACCCCTCAACTAAGCCAAAATACACTCAATGTTTTAGGGCATTTTGCTTATTTTGGCAATGTCGAGTTGTATATTTTAATCAATTTATATGTTTGGGGTATTTTGGCCGTTTACGAGTTATCGAGATTTGACTGCTCATTCTAGCCATTTCAGGGGTATTTTGGTCATTTTAAAAAACGACCAAAACGCCCCCAAAATGACAAAAATAACCCTGTAAAGTTTTAAAATGACCAAAATACCATTGGAATTTCAAAAACAAGCAAAATACCCTCAAAAGTTCTGAAAATGACCAAAATACCCATAAACTAAGCCAAAACGCACTCGATTTTATAGATTTTGGGGTGTTTTAGTTGGTTTCAAGCTGTTTTGCTAATTCTAGAGGATTTTGGGGCATTTTGTTCATTTTATCAATATCGAGGGGTATTTTTTAATCATTTTAGATGTTTGGCGCGTTTTCCCCATTTACTAGGTATCGAAATTTGAGAGTTCATTCTAGCCGTTTCAGGGGTATTTTAGTCATTTGAGAGGTTTTCAGGTTATTTTAGTCATTTTAGAGATTTTGAGGCTATTTTGGTCAATTAAGAGGTTTCGAGGGAGTTTTTTTATGGACATTTGGCGATTTTGGGGGTATTTTAGTGATTTTGGGAGTATATTGGCCATTCTAGTGATTTCAAGGGCATTTTTTTGTTAAAAATAAATTATTTTACCCTAGATTGTTACCAAGATATCAAAAAACCTATAAATACTCAAAAACCACTAAAAGGACCCCCCTTAGAACTTCCAAAATGACTAAAATGCACCACGACGATTGTGAAGACGGACGAGATCCTCATGGTACCTCGTCCATAAGAGGACGAGTTCACTCAAGACGCTCGGAATGATCATCTTGTTTTTGGGCCGTCTTAGCTGGCTATTGGATGGACGAGTCATGTGGAAGAGTAGTGGTTGATGCTTTTTATGACACCATCAGTTGCCCTCTCGTCCATATGAGTCGTCCCAAGGATTAGATGACATGCCGACACGTCCTTGGACGTACTTCACTGGTATTAATGAATTGATACGCCACGTGTCACTTTTTTATTGGCGACTAGTCTCGTCGATTTAGTTTTCCAAGGTAGATGCTACGTGTCATTTTCGTATTGGTGGAGCCGTTTCAAATGCTCAGATCAACATCCTATAAATAGTGGAGTACCTCCCTTAACCTTACTCATTTCAGAAATTTTCTTTCTTGACATCCATCGTCTAGAGCCTCGTCTAGGAGTTTCTCCGCGTCTAGAGTCCTCTTCCGTCTAAAGCCAGGTATTCTTCTTTTCTTCGTCTTTAGGTTCTAAGTTTCTTTCGTCAAAAATGTCAGTTGCTTCTTCGTCTAACGATAGCATTGATAAGGCCATAGACGAGTATTATGATGAGAGTAGTGACGAGTCTAGTTCTGATAGGACGAGTGATGTTAGTGGGGGAAGTACCGACGAGGTTTATTCTTCTGGGGCCCCTGGGTTTCCCATTGAAGTCATCCAGGAGCAACTTAGGAGAGCTTCTGGCTCTCAAGCTGGCTCCCCGTCCAGCGTTCCCTTGTCTGATCCGATGGACGAGGAGGAGGTCGTCTTTAGCTGTGCAGTAGGTGTTCATTCCAAGACGGATGAACAAAGGCTTAATAACCTCAAATCTTGGTACCAAATTCCGGACGAGTTTAATCCCAGGCTCCCCGTCCGTGGAGAGTGGTGTTGTAATCCTCGTTTTGGAATAGGCGTCTATGAAGCTTATTTCTTAGGTGGCCTTAGGTTTCCATTAAACGCATTTGCTAGAGAGTTGCTGGTTAGGTTAGGATTAGGCGTCTGTCAGTTTAACCCTAATGCGTGGAGATTAGTCATCTCCATGCAAGTTTTGTGGAGAGAAGTTTTTGGTGGGAACCGTCCTCTTACTGTGGACGAGTTTCTTTATTGCTACAAACCTTCCGAAATAAGTCAATCCAATGGCTTTTATCAGTTTACTGCTAGGGGAAATGATTGTAGGTTAATCAAATCCCTAGCTTCGTCTGACAGGAAATGGAAGACGGAGTATATTTTCATTTCTGGTTTTTGGGCAGGGAACCCTGTGGACGTTGGCAGGGATCCCTTTCCTCCTTATACTGGGGACTTAGGGAACCTTCGTCCTGATGGTACGTCCCTTTTATTTGTTCGTCTTTCTTTTTCTATTTGATTTGTTTGCAAACTCTAACCTGTATCTACTCGTTGTGTTGTAGCCGTCAAACGTCCATCTTTGAGCAAGTTTCATCGTGATCGCGTCCATAGGGCTCGTCTTCACACAGAAAGGAATTTTCGTTCTCTAGTAAGCCTTAGGCTTCTTGCTAAGTGGGGTTTGGGTCCTGAGCCATCAGACGAGGCTATTGCACACGAGGTTACTGTGCGCAAAAGTAAGTTTTGAGTTTTTTTTTTTTTTTTATTTTTTTTTTATTTTTTATTTTATATATTCCTGATTCGTTTATTGTCTTATTCTAGGAATGTCAACCATGAAGGAAAACAAAGGGAAAGAAGTTGCTGGTGAGGAGAAACGTCCTGAGGTTCCTCTTCAAGATCGTCCTGAAGCTCAAGCACAGGTTCGTCCTGATGTTCGTCCTACGCATGGGGACAAAAGAAAGCTCTTGCCAAAAAATTTTGATTTAGAAGGGCTCCCCAGTCGTAGAGACAAAAGAGTGAAGCACAGCTCGTCCAAGGTGGTTAAGCCTAAACCTCCTCAGTCCCAACCTTCCATCCAAATAGTTGATGTGGATTCGTCCACTCCAATCGAGTCCACCCCGTCTAAAACTCCTCCGTCCAAGATCCTTCTGTCCAAGTCAACTACACCTGGCTCGTCCCAGCCTTCTGGAAAGACCCCTACAAACGTCATTGAAAACGAAGATTTGGCTTGGGAGCGTTTTCAGACGGCTGTCTTGGACGAAGACATAAACGCTTGTTATGACATGGGCTTAAAGGAGTTCGAACACTCTGGTGTCCACGACCTCTTTAAGGTATGTCCATCTCTTTCTCGTCCTTGTTTTATCAATTTTTCTTCGTCCAACCAGTCTTTGCCTTTTACCTTTTGTAGGCCATGTCAAAGTTCATGGCAGCGTCTAGACAAGCAACAGAACTGGACAGGACGAGGGTTTTATTGGAGACAAGGATTCAGGAGGTGACTGCTGACTGTAAAAAATGGGCTGGGGACGCTGCTAGAGCTAAGGGGGAAGTCACTGAGCATAAAAAGCTAATCGAGGAGCTTAGGACTGCTGCGGTGGAGAAAGATACCTGTATCGATCACTTACAGAAGACGAATGATGATCTAAGTGCTCGTCTCTCCAAGGCCAAAGAGGACGCTGTGGCTGAATTTAAGTCGTCCAAAGAGTACACGGATACATTGGACCGTAACTATGCAGCTGGTTTTGAAGATTTCAGGTTGGACGCTGCTGAAAACTTTCCTGAAGTGGACTTCAGCTCCATCAAGCTTAATTTGAATGCTGCAACCAGTTCCCTTCTCCAAACCAGCTCTGAGGATGTTAACTTGGAGGACGATACTTCTACCCAGCCGTCTAAGGAAGGCCCCACGATGGACGCCCCCCCTGCTTAAAGACGAGATTTTATAAGACTTTTCCTTTCTTCTTTCGTTGGGCCCTTAATTTTGGCTCTTTTGATGTAATCTAAGTACTTTAGGCTCGTCCGTGGTTTTAGGACGAGTCACTGAACTTGTATCTGAATACATTAGGCTCGTCCATGGTTTTAGGACGAGTCATTGAACTTATGCTTTTATAAAGGTGTTTGGACGTTGGTCGTCCACCTTTAAAACAATCAGATGAGTGCTAATTCATATATATATGTGCATATATATTATATTTTATTTTTATTTTTATTTTTATGTGCATGGACGAGACGCTTTTGTTTCAATATACAAGACTTTGCGCTTGACTCGTCCATGTTCCATGTATATATACTTAGACCATTTTTATTGGAATTTCACCAACAGTAACTTGCCTATGAAATGGTAATTTTAAGCATTACTCGTCCCTGAAATGGGCTGATTTTCATGTTCAGTGAGGATTAGACCATGCATTATGCTCGTCCATGGGTTGGATTGTTTTAGCAGGTGCTTTAACAAGTGTAAACACTCGTCTATGTATTTCCTCGTCCATGATCTGGATATGCTCCATGCTTTATTTCGTCCATTGTGTGGACGAGCGTGCCTTGGCCTACTGGTTTGCTCAAGGTATAGGTTTTTCATCGTCCTTTTCTATGGACGAGTCTTAATCTTGCTTTTATCTTAGAAAAGCTTTAGACGTCACATCTCCGCGTCCAGAGAATTTTCCGTCTTAAAATTGTTTCAACCTCCTTGTGGGTTAGCTTTAACGAAAATAGCTTGGAGATTTGAGATTCACACAACATTTTGTACATGACATAAATATTGTTTACAGATAAGGCATATACACACTAATGCCTTTTTTATTTAATAAGTACAAACTCCATGGCTTCGTCCATAATTACGGCACAACATAAATAATAAAGTAGTAGTATTTAAACACACAGTATCAAACATAAGTAGAATGAAAATACGGGCAAGCTCCATGCTCATCTATAGTAGTACTCGTCTAGGCTTACTTTTACTGATAGTACTTCCTCAAGTGCTCCACATTCCAAGGATGCTCCAACTTCCTCCCGTCCAGGGCCTCCAAGTAGTAAGATCCTTGCCTTTTACAGTTGATAACTCTGTAAGGTCCTTCCCAATTAGGGCCCAATTTCCCATGAGCTGGGTTTTTGGTTGCCAAAGAGACCTTTTTCAAGACGAGATCTCCTATGTTGAACCGCCTCGGCTTCACCATTGCATCATATTGCCTGGCCATGAGGTTCTTGTACCTTGCTGTTCTGTGCTCTGCATCTGTCCTTACCTCGTCTATTAGATCAAGGTTCAAACGGAGTTGCTGCTCATTATCCTTATCTTGATACATCATCACCCTGTGATTGGCCATGTGCACCTCTGCAGGTATGACTGCTTCGCTTCCATAGGCTAGCTTGAAAGGAGTTTCCCCCGTAGGGGTTCGTGCTGTCGTCCTGTACGCCCATAGAACGCCTGGTAACTCATCTGGCCATACTCCCTTTGCCCCCTCAAGCCGAGTCTTGATGATTTTCAACAAGGATCGGTTTGCAACTTCAGCCTGACCGTTCGCTTGTGGGTGGGCGGGCGAGGAATAATGATTTTGAATTCCGAAGTGTCTGCAGAAGTCCTTAAAGAGTGCATTGTCAAATTGTCGCCCGTTATCAGATACCAACACCTTTGGCACTCCAAACCTGCACACGATGTTCTTCCACACGAAATTCTTAACATTCTGTTTTGTGATGTTTGCTAACGGTTCAGCTTCTACCCATTTGGTGAAATAATCAATGCCCACCACTAGGAACTTCATCTGCCTTGTGCCCAACGGGAAGGGACCCAAAATATCTAGTCCCCATTGTGCAAAGGGCCACGGTGCCATCATCGGGGTGAGATACTCCGAAGGCTGTCTGGGGATATTACTGAATCGTTGGCATTGGTCACATATCTTGACGTAAGCTTTCGCATCTGCTTGAACAGTTGGCCAGTAGTACCCTGCACGGACGACTTTGTGGATAAGTGATCTGGCTCCCGAATGATTTCCACAGGCTCCTTCGTGAACTTCCCGTAAAACATAATTCGCCTCATTTGGTGCCAGACACCTGAGGTAGGGTTGAGAAAAACCTCGCTTGTACAGAACTTCGTCCATAAGGACATACCTGGCTGCTCTGACCCTAAGTTTTTTGGCCTCATCCTTCTCTTCCGGAAGCTTCCCGTCCTTCAGGTATGATACTATCGGGGTCATCCAATTTTCTTCATTTTCTATTTGCTGTACTTCAGGGAGATCTATGCTTGGGGCGTATTGTACTTCATCGAATCCGTCCATGGCCCCGGTTGCTGAGGCTTCCTTCGCTAAAGTATCTGCTTCCATGTTCTCCTCCCTTGGGATTTGAACGAAGTTAGCTTCTTTGAACTTCTTCACAAGCCGTAACACTTTCTCTAGGTATTTTTTCATCCGTTCTCCCTTCGCCTCATAAGCTCCATTTATTTGGCCCATGACCAACTGGGAATCTCCTTGGACGAGTATCGACTTCGCTTCCACCGACTTAGCCAGTTCCAACCCTTTTAGGAGGGCTTCATACTCAACTTCATTGTTGGTCGCTTGGTATTGCAGACGGATCTTATGCTTCAGTTTATCTCCTTCAGGGGATTGCAAAACTACACCTACTCCTCCCGCATGTTGTGTGGACGAGCCATCTACATGGACGACCCATTTCTTATTGTTTTCCATTTCTTCTAAGTCATCATAGCTCGGTGTGAACTCCGCAATAAAGTCTGCCAGGGCTTGAGCTTTTATGGCATGTCTTGGTAGGTATCGGATGTCAAACTCGCTGAGTTCGACAGCCCACTGGATCAATCTTCCCGCTGCTTCCAGCTTGTTCATTGCTTTTTTGAGTGGGTGGTCTGTCATAACATTGATTACATGGGCTTGGAAGTAGTGTCTCAGTTTCCTGGAAGCTGTGATAAGTGCGAAAGCTAACTTTTCTATCAGTGGATATCGTCCTTCCGCTCCTCTCAATGCCCGGCTAGTATAGTACACGGGCTGTTGCACTTTTCCTTCCTCTCTTATTAATGCTGAGCTCACGGCGTGCGGTGTCACTGCTAGGTATAGAAATAACTCTTCTCCCATCATGGACGGACTCAGCAGCGGAGCCGTAACAAGATACGTCTTCAAATCTTGGAAGGCTTTTTGGCACTCGTCCGTCCAGTCGAATGCTTTCTTCAGTACCTTAAAAAATGGTAAACATTTGTCAGTAGCTTTAGAAACAAACCTGTTGAGGGCAGCAACTCGCCCGGTAAGAGACTGGACTTCTTTGATATTTTGCGGAGGCTTCATATCTATAATGGCTTTAATTTTTTCGGGGTTTGCCTCGATCCCTCTGTGTGAGACCATGAATCCAAGAAATTTTCCAGACGCTACCCCGAAAGCACACTTGCTGGGATTTAACTTCATACTGTATTGCCTGAGTGTATTGAAGGTCTCTTGCAGGTCATTCAGATGCATTCCCTCGTCCAGGCTCTTCACCAACATGTCATCCACATAGACTTCCACGTTTCGTCCAATCTGGAGGCGGAACATGTGGTTGACCAGTCGTTGGTATGTTGCTCCAGCGTTTTTCAAGCCGAAGGGCATCACTTTATAACAGAACAATCCTTGACTAGTAACGAAGGATGTCTTCTCCTGGTCTGCCTCGTCCATCCTTATTTGATTGTATCCAGAGAAAGCATCCATGAAGCTAAGCAACTTGTGCCCCGCAGTGGAGTCCACCAACTGGTCAATGCGTGGTAGCGGGTAGCTATCCTTGGGGCAAGCCTTGTTTAGATCAGTGAAATCCACACACATTCTCCACTTGCCATTTGCCTTCTTGACCATCACTACATTGGCCAACCAATCTGGATAGTACACTTCCCGAATAAACTTCGCCACAATTAACTTTTGGACTTCGTCTTTGATAGCTCTGTCTCTCTCAGGGGCAAACACCATTTTCTTCTGTCGCACTGGCTTGGAAGAGGGACATACATTCAGACGGTGGGTAATGACACTAGGATCTATACCCGGCATATCCTCATGGCTCCATGCAAACACATCAATATTTTTCTTCAAAAACTGGACAAGGTTCTTCTTAATCTTTTCTTCTAGATCTGCCCCAATCCTAGTGCACCTCTCAGGGTTGTTTTCATCCAACGAAACATCTTCTAATACCTCGGTGGGCTCTGCCACAATTCTCTTGTCTTCAATATTCATGGTCTGAACTTGCTCGTCCGTGGCCAACATGGCCAGATAACATTCTCTTGCTGCTAGTTGGTCACCTTGTACTTGTCCTACTCCATAATCCGTTGGAAACTTGACTGACAGGTGGTAAGTGGATGTAACAGCCTTCCAACTATTTAAAGTTGGCCTTCCAATTATGGCGTTGTAGGAGGATGAACAGTTGACCACAAGAAAATTCACGTCTTTAGTGATCTGCTGTGGATATGTCCCCACTACCACTTGTAATGTAATAGTACCCACAGGTTGTACCTTCATTCCACCGAAACCTACCAGGGGGGAATTCACCGGACGAAGCCGGTCTCGTCCTAGCTTCATCTGTTGAAAGGCTGGAAAGTACAAAATGTCCGCCGAGCTTCCATTATCCACCAATACTCTTTTGGTCATGTAGTCAGCAATAAGCAAGGAAATGACGATGGCATCGTCGTGAGGATGGTGAATTTTTTCAGCGTCCTCCTCTGTAAATGTGATGGCTTGCTCGTCCATGGGCCTTGCTCTGGGCGCTCGTCCAGAGAGTTGAACGCTTTGCACTGCCTTCAGGTATGCCTTTTTGGATTTGGACGACTGGCCTGTAGAACTTCCTCCTATAATAACTCTGATTTCTCCGAGGGGTGGTCGTGATGACTCTTCCACTTTGCCCTTCAATTTCTCGTCTTTGTTGTCTCGTCCAAAGAAACTCCTTAACTTTCCTTGCCTTATAAGATTCTCAATCTGCTGCTTTAGATCAAAACACTCGTCCGTGTCATGCCCGTGGTCTCTATGGAAGCGACAATACTTATTTCTATTGCGCTTATTGGGGTCTCCTTTCATTTTCTCCGGCCATTTCAAAGAAGGATCGTCCTTAATATGCATGAGGACCTGCTCGAGCGGCATGTTCAGCGGAGTGTATTGCTGACTCCGCGCTGATGGGCCACCCTTTTTACCATCTCGATCTTTTTTGTCTTCTACCCGTCCCTTCTTTGGACGAGGGCCCTGCTCGGAGTGACGCATGGGGTTCGCTTCCATTCTTTCAACTCTCTTCCTCTTCTTAGCTATGATCGCGTCTTCTGCATTCATAAAATTCTGGGCTGAATGGACGAGTTCAGCCATGGACTGAGGTTCCCTCTCATAAAGCTTGTGGATGAACAAATCAGAATTTACCCCATTGTGAAAAGCCGCCAAAAGTAGTTTGTCATCCACTTCGTCCACTGTCAGGGCTTCCCTATTGAAACGAGTGATAAAGGACCGTAAACTCTCATTCTCCCCCTGCTCTATAGTTAACAAGCTAGACGAGGAACGCTTGTGTCTCTGTCCCCCTATGAAATTATTGACAAACAACTTACTCAATTCTTCAAAAGAACCCACTGTATTCGGGGGTATTTTGCTGAACCATACCCGCGCCGGTCCTTTGAGAGTTGTAGGAAAAGCTCTGCACATAATCTCATCAGGGACCCCTTGAAGGTGCATCGTAGTCTTGAAAGTGGCGATGTGATCAAATGGGTCACGCGTTCCATCATAAGAATCTAAAGAAGGCATTTTGAATTTTGGAGGCAAGGGGTGACCGTTGATGGTAGCCGTGAAGGGGGAGTCTGTCCGGTGAACCAAATCCTCTACGGGGTTTGCTCTTCTCATGTTCTCCCGCATCTCATCCATAACCTTCCTCATCTGGTCGATCTCTCTTTCCAAATGTGGTACCCTCCTTGATGTGGTGCCCCTTGTTTGACTTTCAGGCTCAGCGGTTGTTCCATCTCCTTGACTCTGGCCTTGTCCTTCTCCATACGCCTCATTCCGCTGCTTCCTGAGATTGATCTCCCTTGCCATTTCTTGGTTCTGGCGAGTCAATTCCGCCATAGCGGCTGCCATGGATTGCACGTGTTGAACAGAGGATGGTGGGACTGCAGGCGCAGATTGACGATCGCGGTAAGGATTGCTAGAGGCATCCCTACTTTCTTGATGGCCTGGACTAGTAGCCCTCGATCTTGTCCGGACCATTACAGCCTTTTTGTCAGAGAAAGGAATCGTAGAAATCGAAGATGAAATCTAACAAAACCAAGTTCCCACAGACGACGCCAACTGATAAGCACAAAAAAATCAGTAAGGCTGAATGTCTCGAACGTTGATAATCTTAAGGCTTGATCCTGAAAACAAAAACTAAGTCAGAGGGGACCGGTGGTGACCGGTCAAAAGTCCTCCGATGATGAAGTTAGTGAATTTGTAATTTTCTGTGAAAAGAAGATTATTTCTCCAAAAAAGTGTCTGAATCCCTTTACCTTTTCATCGAAGACTGTTTATATAGCATGTGTGAAATGGTTATTTGTTTGATAACCGCTCCCATTTTTAAGGGGTCCGGAAGATATGGAGTAACTTCCATAACCGCCATGAGAGTTATCTCAGTTGGACTTGGGTCGTATAATACTTAATGGAGAAATCCACACATAGTAGTCTAACTTAATGAACTCGTCCATGTCTCTCTCAAGGACGGACGAGCTCATTATGGACGACTTGTGTTATCGTCTTCAGTTCTTATGTAGATCTCGTCCAAACGATTGTGAAGACGGACGAGATCCTCATGGTACCTCGTCCATAAGAGAACGAGTTCACTCAAGACGCTCGGAATGATCATCTTGTTTTTGGGCCGTCTTAGCTGGCTATTGGATGGACGAGTCATGTGGAAGAGTAGTGGTTGATGCTTTTTATGACACCATCAGTATCTATTTGGGAATAATTTATCTAACTTTTTGCTAAAAATATAAAATAAGCAGGAACTCATATGAGACCAGCAAATAGTAGGAAAACAGATGAAGTAATAAGTTGGCTTATAATCAAGACCCAAACACACTTGATACAATTACAAAGAACAGTAGTTGTCAAAGTTGAGTTGAATTATTAAATACAAGAATTGTAAAAAGTTAAAACAAACTAATAAATAAAAGAATTTTGAGCAATAATAATTAAGTTCAATTAGCGATAATAATTAATATGTTTATTGTATTTGAAAACAATGGATGATTTCCAAGATTTCATCTCAGCAATAATAATTAGTATGTTCATTATATTATGAAACTATATGCCAAATGAACTAATATATAGTTTATATTTTATATTTTTGCTAATACTATGGACAAATTTGTAATAAAGAAATATCGTAAACCACAAGATTCATTTTTTATCTAAAATTTATCTTCTTATTGACTCTCTTAGAAAAAAAATCCTAGAGCCACCACTGCCCTTCAGTCTCACATTCTTTTCGGCCAACGAAATCATTCATAATTGACGCAGGAAATTGGAAATTAAAGTTCCAGAACAGCTTATTAGAATAGAATAATTCTTCGTTGTTTCTTTGGATGACATTGATATAAACATTGCTGCATCTCGCCTGCAAAAGTGTACATTATCTTGCAATATATATGTTCAGGCGTCTCTGAGTTTTGTACAATCGACTTGGTGGCAGCTTTAGCAGAAACCTTTACGTAACAAATTCGCAAGTGGGGTCATGTAAAAAATAGTATGGCGATAGTTGATGTTAATGTTAATTTATTCTCTTTTGTATTATTGCAGGGTGCTTTGCGAGCCAGCCAACTAGCATTGATATTACAAATACGTCTATCACTTTTCCTCATTGCTCACTAGGAACAATGTTCTTGTGACGAATTTTGAAGATGTAGAGACGACTGTTAAACAGCTAGCCTTAACAAGTTTGAAGTTTTCTTCAGCACTTCATTCCTTGAGGGTGTGTTTGTTTGGAGGTGAAACGGGGTGAATGAAAAATTTTGAAAAGAAAATATGAGAGAAAATAAATAGGAGAGAAAATAAAATCTTTTCTATCTTCTCACTTTTTCATCTTATCACAATTTTCTATTCTCTTACTTTTTCATTCCTCCAACCAAACGGACCCTCATAAGTGAGACTGAGAGGAAATATATTGGGATTTCCATGTACTAGCTATCGCTGCTACACCATAGTTTTATTCACAACTAAGAATTTTAAGAAATTTCCTAACATTATCTAACTTAATAAAAGGTACAAACTAATTATAAAACCATATATATAAAGAGCTCACCTCAAATATTAAAACTTAATAATTTGAATAGTTTCAGTTAATTTAATGGTAAAATTTTTTTTGTCTCTTGAATTAGAAAGTTAAAATACAAACACCGTTTACCAAAAAAAAAAAAATCAACAATATGTTTGACTTTTTGTAACTTTTACTAAATCTACTGCTAAATTTATGACTGGTTGTCCAACGAGATCCTCTTAAGTCTTAAACTACTCTCCTAGTTTTGGGTTTCTCACTGGTGGATAAAGTATTGCCACCTCAGGTTTGGATGACTTTCCCACTCTTTTCTTTAAAGATTTTAGGAGTAATCGAAACTGAGCATGTCAATACCTAAAAAAGTTTCCATGCCATGACCTTAATTAAAGAAGAGTAGATTTTATGTTCAGTTCAGTTAACTTGACCCATCAAAAGTTTCTAAGTTACTTTGTCAAAGGCTATAGCCTATAGTCTATGCTGTGATAGGCTCATAGCCTTACAGATTAACCTTGACTGTATAAACAAAACAGTTTACCTAATTTCAACTGAGAGAGCCTTTTTTATTTTGGAGGTAGTGCTTTTCTTAAACTATTCTCTTTATTTTTTTTTTGGTTTTCTTTTTTCTTATTATTTGAATTAAAATAAAAAAAATCATACACACACTTGTGATCAAATCGGGTCGAATGAATCATGAAGTACAAAAGTCTAATCAACTTTTCAGTTGAGCTCGGTGTTCACTTCTCAAAAGTAATTATTAAAAAGATAAAAGTGCTTGGTGTATGAATTTCTTTAATATTACATACATGCATATTAGAAGATCTCCTTTATATATTTTTTGCTGTAGTGAGGGTATAAATTAAGATTGGTGACCAGCTAACAACCTCTTTTTTTTCCACTTCAGAAGCTTGATGATGAACCCACTGTACTAGGGTCCTTGAACTTGCCCATATAATTCACTAGTCCTGTTCACCAGCTCCACCTAATATGTGATCCTCAATCTAAATTGGAAATATGACACTATCCATTTAGTTACTATGGGACCCTTTTGAGTCCTCTTCCCCTTACTTGTTCATGCATACTCCAAGAGACAAGCAAAGACATAGTCAAAAGGGGGTCAAAGAAGTAAGATTGAGTGGGGAGGAGAAACAAAAGTGGCTTGAAAGGTTCACAAAGCTCTTATCATTTAGTGAAGTTGGAGAACCCACATTGCCCATTCTCTTTTGGGCATGCTATGGCCCATTCAGTCTGTTCTCCTCTCCCTCCCAATTTCATGGATGCAATGCATCTACCTATTCTCTTTCAATTTATATTTAAAAAAAACCAACCTAATAATCATAATAATAATACAATATTTCCTATAATTTCTTCCCTCCAATCATTCAGTTCAGGAATTGGCAACATCCATGAGATTTTATGTATTCATCTATTTTGTGGGATCCATATGCTTTTTGTTCACTTGGATTCGCCAAAGTGACTTGTCATATTATAAAAACTTGTTGCCCCTTGATGTGAGTCTTTAAGAGTATCCCTATCTAGTCTCATGGGTCATGCACATTTTATTATATTAGTGCCAAAATGGATTAGCATTTGCCGACAAAGTGTTATTTTATACAAAGTTGTGGCTAATAATTTTGCATAGCCATAGGCCCTACCCTACACGACATGGGATACTAAACAACTAGTGATGGCAGCAGGTTGTTTTGGTATCAATGGTAGGTAGCAATTGGAATTTACGCCCATTCTAATTACACTTTGAAAGATTGTCTTCTAGATTTGCCTCAAGGGAAGTGAAAATTCTTGTTCCTTAAATGGATAAGATTGAATAAATGATGTATGGTATTGAATCAAACCCCATAAAGATTCATGACATAAATAATCATTTTATGAACTTGCCCCTTGTCCAAGTTATATCAATAACAAAATCTTTTACATAAGCAAGTGTATTTTTGAAGTTTAAAGACTCAAAATGCAAAGATGACAAATAAAATTTTCTTGTATTCATTTGATATTGACAGAGTTTATTTTACTATTAATATTTTATTTCTTATTTCTGATGGTATACAATGTGTCACGTTATTTAATAATTTAAATAATGTGACATGAATATATGTTTAGATTAGTAATATTTAGATGAAACATATCTATTTCAAAGTTAAAATTTTCTAAAAAGTTTAAATTTTGAACCATGAAGAATTTATGAATAATAACTAAGATAGTGGGAAACAGACTATGCAATGTTTTGGTTTTAGGTTTGTTACTTGTAAGTGAGGCATCTTCTTCTCTCTTTTTTTTTTTTTTTTTTTTTTTGATACAAGTGAAGCATCTTCTAAATTAGTCTTATCAGGCTCAAATACAAGTTGTGCTCAAAGCTCTTGTCAGCAATATAAATAAAGCATCCTCAATTTCTTAAAGTCAATTCACTTTGGTTCTCTTGCAATCAATGTGTAATTATGAGCACAAACACAACACACCACACCACATTCAAGTCCAATCAAGTTGATTAATGTCTAATGGTGCTTTGGATCATATGGCACTACAGACATAATTATTTTTGGATTGGCAATGATGCTCAACATACTTTCAAACTGAAGGAATTCAACAATAGTTTAGGATAAAAATAAAAATTATAAGCCTTATATTAATCTTAGTTGAATTTCCCAATGTGTGAGGACTTGTACAAGTATGAATAAAAACTTCCGCTTGTATAGCATGAAGTGGGAACAAATATATTTTCATATAGAGGAAACTATTGGGAAATGAAGCATCTTAATGTTGCATGACAAGGGGTAACATCCAATTCTGAAGTCAAAGCGGCGACCAATTTGAGTGAAATGAATCAAGTCCTCCATAGCCTTCTCTCATCAATCTCTCCAATTCTTTTGCTTCATTTGCCTTAGTCCTCTGTAACAAAAAAAATCATTCATATCACTCATCAATCACATACCCAATTCTAACATACAAACTACAATTAAAAATAGTACACAAACTAATTGCAGTTAAGTATTTGGGCATGTCAAATATAGCTAGATTTTATGCGTATGCCACTTAATATTCTTCACCAGATAGTTTATTTTAACCATACAAAGTAAACAAAGGCTAAATGAAGCAGTCAATTTGTCATTTAGAAATTGAAAGCAGAAAATGAGCTATACAATTTTAGAGGAAGCACCTGCATTGTTTCTAAAGCATCTGTCTCTGAGTTGAAGTCGTAAAATAAGCTCGCTGCTGTAAGCTTCATAGAAAGGAACTGCACTCAAATCCAAAGAAATGTAAATGTTAGTGTTTAAAAAAATTATTTTGTTACTCAAAGAGTCAAAAGAAAAAAAAGGTGGTGTATTATAAATTTGGCTCACCTCGACTTGGTTTTGTAAGGACTGAACATAATTAATTATCTCGTCCAGCATTACTGCCATTCCCATGCTCTGTAATTTCATAATCCATTTTAGAATATAGACAGTCCAATTTAGTTTTAACCCAAAGAGAAATTTTAATTATTCTTTTTTTTTTTAAATAACCAAAAAAAAAAAATGTCTTTCAAAAGAAAATTTTCTTACCTTATAGCATCCGGGGACAATGTCTTGCAAGCGTCTGAGTCTTTCATTGATCTTTCCTCTTCTAACCTGATTAAAATAACATATACATCAACCTCATAATACTTGTAATATATAGTTTAGAAAAAATACAGTTTAACTAATTAAATTGGTTTTGTAGTGAACATCTTTGTGATCAAGAGCTTAATTATTTTGGGTTGAAGTGAGTTTTTGGAATTACCCTTTCTGCTAGACTGTGACTATCAGTAGCTTGGCCTCTTCTGGCTCTAACATGGACCACTTCCTTTGGATTCTCTAGTTCCTTCTCATTGCTTTTCACTCTCTTCCCTCTTCCTGAATTCTGCAAACATACAAAACCAAATAATTCATGAAGCCAAAGACCAATTCAAAACTTATTAACATAAATATATCTTCTTCCAAGTCTAAGAATATAACAAGGAAGCATTATTCTTACTTTCTTCTTCTTAATCACATCCTCTGAAACTAGGGGACTTGAGGTTCCAGAGCTGCTCTCAGACATGTCCATTGCTTTTCTCTTCTGACTTTCATGGAATTCATTTCCAGCAGCTGTAACATTTATGTGCTGAGCAGCAGGCATCACATTCTGATTAAACTCATGGAAAGTTGCTGGAATAGTTTCTGCTAAGTTTGCTGTGAATTCTGGCGCTTGGTGGCTAAAGACATTACCATTGGAGAAAGGATTGTAGCATTGGAAATCCAAGTTTGAAGTCTCCAGGACACTTGGGTTTAGCCCTGCATATTGGTTTATTATATCCATGTTTTGATCAATGTCTAAGACAGGAAATGAGGGTCTAAAGCCTTGCATATCTGCTGCGAATTCAGCCATGGAATTTTGAAAGACAGGGTTTCTTAAGAGGCTTAACTTGGTTTTTAGATAATGAAGCTGGTGTGAGACAGCTACTTATAGTGTGGGATTAAGATTCAAGTGTGTGTGAAACCTCAATATTTAGCTTTCACATAAAAGAATGAAAAAGAGATGCATTTTAGGGAGAACATGTGGCAATTCTTCTCTGGTTGTGTTTTCCTGTGGGTACCACCTTCAGGAGATATATCCAATAATAAAATGGGCCATGCTAACTGGTAAGCTGCTGGCACTTGACCAAAACTAAAATAAAATAAAGATAAGTTTGTGGCTCCTAGTGTTTGGTAGGAAGGAAAAAGTAAGAAATAGAAAATGGTGGAAGAAAATAGTGGGAGAGGGAGCTAGATTTATGAGTCATTTGGCAAAAAATTGTATCTTATATATGTTATATTATGTTAAAATTTATTTGAAAATTACAACACTTATTGATGTATAAATGTACATATACATATAGGTTGTAATATGTGAGTAATTCTACTTTCATGTAGAAGAACAAAGAATGAATTAAGATTAAAAAAATGAATTTTGGTGGCTCGATCAAGGGAGCTTTAGGCCCACTAGAGTGAAGTCACAATGCTTTGTAAGTGTTGGTTGAGAAATAATGTTCCCTATTGAGTTTAGATTTTAGGTTGGTAAATCGTGAACAAAATATGTATTGTATTAGTTTTTTAAAAGTGTATAGCTACACAGTTTTCTCAATTCAAATTCAAGATTCTATAATTTCAACAACTTTTCAATAGCTAGTCGATTGATCAATTGAACGTGGCATTTCAGATTGCAAAATTCAAGTTTTGCCCATCTTCCAAGCTTCTAGGGTTTTGTGCCATTGTATATAAAGGAGAGCTTATAGGACGTGATTACAATGGGAGAATAGTTGCTTACCTTGTATTTATGGTTTGTGTACCTCAAGCCCTCTCAAAGCTTTAACTAGCGATATTTCTTGAAGAAACTCAAGATCCAATGGTCTTGAAGTTATTGTTTATTCCAAAAGATCAAGTGTTGGATCAGAATCTTCAAGTGCATACTTGAAGTTGTGGATGGAGGTTTGCGTGGAACAAACTTCATAATTAGAGTATCCGTGGATTCAGAGCTGCGTTGGGTAACATCAGTAAGTACTACTAAGCTGTAGCAATTTAGGATTGGGTAATTCTATATTGTATAAACTTTGATTCAATTGATGAATTTATTTTTGCCTTGGGGTTTATTTGTAAGGTCAAGCCCTCCCAATGGTTTTTACATTGGAATGGTTGTTTCATTAGTGTCTCCTAGATTACCATAAGGTGAATTGTTTATTTCCGTTGCGCTTACTGTTGATTACATAATATCGGTATTGATTGCATAGCCAAAAGTTGTCTATAATTTGATTAATAAATAACTTGAACTTAAATTGGTTAACTAGTAATTTTGGGGTCTAAAAATACATACATTCCCAAAATATCATACAAAGGGCTTAAAATGGCATTCAACTTGAGCTTGCTCGAGAGAGATATAGGGGGAGTATAGGCAAGTACGAGTCCGTATAGGTGGGCTTGAGTGAAGACTTCCTGCGCACGAGGGTTGCTCAAGTGAGATACTAAAGCTCACTCGAGTAAATGTTAAACTAGCTTGAGCAAAATAGTTGGTTTTTTACAAAATTTTGCAAAAAAAAAAAAAAAAAAAACCAATGGAATAGAGATTGATTTAGTATCTAATAGCTAGTAACAGCCAACCCAACATTTTAGTGGGCTTGTATCACCAAGAATGACCTTATAAGTGTGCTTTGGGCTTTTATCACCAAAAATGACCTTATAAGTGTGCTTTTATAAGGCAACTTATCATTGTTTATTAATAGTAATCCATATTGAGTTATTTATCTATTTTGAAAGACTTTCAAAGCTTTTTTAGTTTTTGCAGAGAGAAATTTAAAGTATTCTCCAAAATTGTTACTAGTAGAATTTAGGTTTAATTGGGATTGTTTCAGAAACTTAATCAAATGGGGGCAAGTAGCATCTTAAGGTAAACAACTGGTTCGTGCCTCTAAGACTACTTCAAATATCCTACTTTCCATTGATTTCTCCTAAAATTACCACAACTTCAACTCACATTTAAGATTGAAATCATTTTAAAATTGTGAGTCTAGGATGAAATCATGGTAGAATTCATGATTTTAAATTCTGTTAGCCTAAAATCGTGAATTAAACTCATGATTTAAGAAAAATCATAAGTTGGATCTATGAGTTTATTATATTTAGACACGTTTTTTAAAATACCATAGCTTTCAATTAAATTAAACTACTACAGCTTTCAAAATACAATTTTTAGTTAAATCACTCGTGGATGGATATATACACACACGTTTCTTTTAGTTTGATAAAGTGAAAAAGTGAAAGGAGGAAGAATGAGGGTATAGATATTCTCCCTATGACTTCAACTTTTTTAATTCTTCCAAAATGGATGGAAAATTATGTGAGAGAATGTCATGCATATATGATTTAATAATTTTATTCCTTTATGAAAAAAAAAATTGAAAAGAAAAATATATATATATATATATATAAAAGGAGAAATGTTAACAGATCTTCTAATGACATTGGTTTAGTAAGTAATTTTAGAAACATTTTATGAGAAAATGAAAAAGTAATTGATTATTTTAACAAATTTTTATAATTTCTATAAAAGTGATATTAATTTTTTTTAAATAGTCCATTGCAAATGTCCTAAAAATACATATTAACCCGACCTAAAAAAAAAAAAAAAAAAAGCATTTTCATTTCTTCACTTTTCCTTTCCCAATACGGTACGCTTCTAGTAATAGAAAATGTCAATAATTTATTTCATCTGTGTTTTTTCAACCCTTCTTATCTTTTTATTCTTTTCGGCCACCCTCTTTTTCCGTCTTTCCAAACAAATAAATGGTCAAAGTTTTTAGAAATTGTTCAGCTAACGTACGTTGAAATTTTTTCTTAGCATTTACTACTTGGGACTTGGGAGCTCATTGAAACCTTGTAAAAAGGCTATGAATTGACATTGGCTTTGAGAGTAAAGGGTAGTTTTCATACAATCTTTCTGTATCTGTGGGACAATCTTAGCCATACTAATGATTATCATTTGACAAAGCCACTATTATCATTGATTGAAATTACAACTGCATTTGGACTGACATTAATTGGGCATACCATTCCGTTGAATAAGAGCATTTGATCTGAGTGGTTATGTGCAGATTTTCTGTTGATGAATCAGAAAATGTTCTCCACTACAAGTTACATTCTAAATGACTTGCGCTATATTAATTAGTTTCTTCATTGTATGATACAGTTATAGCTTTGCACTACAACATTTTACCTTTACCATTGAAGTTAATTATTCCAACTTGCAGTCACTTCGTCCCTACTGTTCTGAAATATAGTTGTCTTTGTAACCTAGTGGATGTATAGAGTTTTTATCAATACCTGTACTATTACAAAAGGCAAATTTGCCATAAATTTTATATTTATAACTTAGCTAGTTGGCATCCATCTTTTGATGTTAACTAGTTGGCATCCTTTGATATTTCCAACTTAGACATCTATCTTTTAAAAATAAAATATAAAAAATATATTTTTAACGCCAATTATTGAATTAAATTCATCAACCCCAATTATTGAATTTAAAAATAAAAAAATTCTAACATTTTTGGTTTCCTTTTTAAACTTCCAACAATAAATCTATACTACTAATAGTTAATTTTTTTATAAAATAAAATAATAGGAACGACATATTAGTAAATTGAATTATTTAAACTTTTTAGGAGACAATAATATATAGATAATTAAATATTAAATAAATAATACTGTAATAGGTTTATCTAATTTTTAAAAGAATTATAAATTTTTAATAATAGAGTTTATGCAAAGTAATAACTAATAACATCAAGTCTTCAAATAAATTTTTTGTACATTAAAATATTAAGTATATGAGAAAAGATCAATGCCCAAATAATTTTAAGATATTAACTTGGAAGAAGTAATTTGTTTTGAAAACCTGACTACCTTAGTTTAATAAACTATCTTAATAGAGATAGCCAGATAGGCAAGTAACTTGAATGTCTATTCTCAATTAATTAAACGAATATAAACTATATTTTAAATCCAATAATGTAAGGATAATTTCAAGGTGAAACTAAATTGTTGGTTCCTAAAGTTTACCTATAGAGCACTTTTAGCCCTTAAAGTTTCAAGTGAGCGCTATTGGTCCCTGAAGTTTCAATAATGAACGCTAGTGGTCCTTTTATTAACTTCTGTTAGTTTTTTTGTCTATGTCTAACGGAGTAATGATATGGCATTTTTTTAATGATGTGACGATTTTTTATTATTAAAAAATTACACATCAGCTTGAGTCTCCCAAATCAAACCCAATTCTATTTGGATCTTCCATTGATTTTCTTACTAACCAAACAAAACTACTACTAATATTAGATTCACCACCGCTTGGAAATTTGTAGTACATGCCGAAAATCAAATACAAATTGAAAAGATTCTCAAGGTTTGGAGATATAACATAATAGTGATTATAATTATTAGGATAATGAAAGAAAAACCACAACTCATATATTTCTCCAAAGTACATGGGTATCTTCGAGATCGGTTAGTCTAACAACACCCACATTTGGAAGGCATCTCCCTACCCTATATAATATATTTTTTGGTGGATGATCAAAAGGGTATCTCCATCTTTTTCTTTTATCGCAAATAGTCCTATTCTTGTTTTTTTTTTCTTTTTAATTCAAATTGGGGTTTTGATTTTAAATCCTTTGGTTTTATAGAGAGTGGAGGTAGTACTATAGCTTGGAGAAGCCAGGCGGTCATTATAAGATGCAAATTGCTAAGAAAATCAGTAGTAGTAGTTATGTTTGGTTCCTAAGAAAATCAGTGTATGATTCAAAATAGAACTGGGTTTGATTTGAGAGATCCAAGCTGACGTGTATTTTGATGTGTAATTTTTAATTAAAAGAAAAAGATACATCATTAAAAAATTGCCACATCATTATTCCATTAGACACATAGACAAAAAAACTAACAGAGTTAATAGAAGGACCGCTAGCACTCATTATTGAAACTTTAGGGACCAATAGCGCTCATTTGAAATTTCAAGGACTAAAAGTGCTCTGTAGGTAAACTTTAGGAACCAACAATGTAGTTTCGCCTAATTTCAAATTAAATCATGCGCTTTTAAAAGGATAAAATTGAACCCTACCCTACACGTCAAAGAATTGTTTCAAAAGATTGTATGTGAACAGTATTGAGTTACATTCAAGGGATTCAGCCCTCCAATGGCACTGCGCTGCTTAGAATATCATTTTATTTTGTACATTACTCGCATTTTATGTGCATTTTTAAGAAAAAAGAAATATTTGAATATTTTTAAATAAAAAGTTAACAAATGCTTTAAAGGTATTGATTTAGGAATCATTTTTAAAAACTTCTTTTAGGAAAAAAAATTCTCATGAAAATGATATTAAAAATAAGGTTTTAACGAAACCTTATTTTTAATAGGGCTCATTGTCGGTTTGTGTTTAGCACAAGTCATTCCATTCAATTTAGGTAATGGCCTATTTTAATAGGGTTTTAAAGTCCAAAGTCCAAACAGAATATATAGGCATTGAAAACAAAGATTTCCCATCTTAAATGAAGCCCTAAAGCAACATGGGTATAGTTTGACATTTTCTTTATAAGTCTTGGGTGCTCATTTACTAATCTTAATCACTGATTCTGACATGAACTCTTCCTTTATACCAACTAGCTTGTAGGTCGGTAACTTGCACGGGTTTATCTATTATTTGAAAATAATTATTTACAACATGCACCTCTTGTGGCATTATTATTATTATTATTATTATTATTATTATTATTATTTCGTCAATATAAGCCATTGACAATTGCAATCTAAATAGAGAAAATAATCAAAGATCATATATATTATATAAAATAAACTAAGAAAAAAAATTCTTGCATTAAACCTAATTTGTTTAATATTAAGAAACATATCTTAACATTTGCTCAAAAATGCAATTCTTAAACGCTCAACCTAAACTGCTTGCTTGAAAAAACTGAAGAAGTTCAAATTATCCTAAAAATCCTAATAAAGTCACCATCAAACCCAAATGACAGGTACAGCTCAGTGGATAGGATCTCTCCCTTCATCTACACTTCCTTTCCTCTTTATACTAAATGGTTATTTATTTTTGTCTCCTTTGAGTTCCAACTCTGATGGAATCTAATCAGGGGGTAACATCACCAAAGTTCTGTGAGTTTATGGATAAAGTCTTTAAATTATGGAGATTAATTTGTTTTATCTTAAAAGGCCAGCTTAATTTTACTGTGAGTTTATATATAATTTTTAAAATTTTCACTTTTTTTTTAGTAAAATTGTAATATTTTTTAGCTTATTTTTTTAAACAAACTAAACCAATGAAATTTTAGGTAAATGACTCCTTGAATAAAACCCAAGAAATACAATCCCTCTCACATTCACTCCCTTTCCCTACCCCTGGTATTCTCTATTGCTCAGATCTTTTTCTTTTCTACCCCTCCTCTCAGACCTGTTAAACCTTCTCTTTCTTTCCTTGGAGGATTCCTTTCTTTTTCCCTTTTATTCTCATGCCTCTTGGGATGAAGAAAGGGAAGGTATTCATAATAGTAGACTCCTGTCATGTCATCCATGCCACCATCAAACCAAAGAGGGGATTATTGGCCTGAATTAGCCTTCCCTACTATTCAAATGGGTCCTTCAGCATTTAATGTTGGGTGGCTAGTCTAGAAGGTAGGTAACTAACATCTTCCCATTTTGTAACCTAACTTCCAAATTTAGGTCAAAGCTTCGTAAGTTAAAACTTTTCTATATACTTTTCAATTTAGAAATGTAATTAGAAATAAAAACCATGTACTTTTCTTAGATACTAACGCCATGGCATTTTCTAATTATCTTTTAGCCAATAAAAATCAAACCCAATTTTATATATATATATATATATATATGAGTGTGTCAAATAGTGAATGACAATCAATTTTCCTAACAACTTATAAATAGATGTTAATAAGCCTAAATGCAAAAACTTAATTAGTAATTTTACATATAAAATTACAAGAACAGTTTTAAAACCAATATATAATATTTAAAACCAATATATAAAGTTAAAAAATATATTTAAATATTAAAATAGTCACTATTTTTTTTTTTTTGGGTCCTAGGCCTTAAAATGTGTTGAGCTGGCCTTGCCTTGGTGACTACATTTTTACTACTAAGTATGATATAATGAAGTATAAATAGTATGTTAAGCCCCAGACTAACCCACGGTTCATTAACTTATTTATAATGCGATTAAAATTACATTATTTACACTACAATGAACCTCCACTATAGGATACAGACTTGGATCTTTAACTAGAATTGGGTTAGAGCTTAATATCTTTAAACATATGGAGGAGAAATTTTCGTTGATGGTTTTCTAATCGGGCCTAATCATCAGTATATAAATTTTTATTTATAGGCTCAGTCCATAATTTGAATCGGTCATATAGAACCCTTTTTCCAAATAGGCTAAAGCGTTAGACTTGATTTTTGGGCCAAACTAATTCGCTATATGCCCATATCCATTTCCAACATGCATTGACAATGGAAAACAACGGCATAAAATTGTTCCTATTTTTTTTTTTTTCCCCATAAATTACATACAAGTTTAATCACAAGAAAATTAATAACCATGTCAAAATCAGTTACATCAGGCAGTCTAAAAATGACAAATCCATCAACTATAAATTTTTGCATGAACATTCGCTTCTCGTCGTTTTCCTGGTGTTGGTTATTTTCTTAAATAATTAAAAAATAAAAATAAAAATAATGCTTAATTTGAGTGTCTTTTTACCAATAATATTAAGTTTGTCCATTTGGAAAAATGAATTATTATTACTGATACTACAATTTTTTTCTTAAAAAAGCATGAAAACATATATAACCATATATAAGTATTGGTAGAAACTAGAAAGCCCAACGCAAAGGCGTCAACTTTGTGTTTGTGGCTCAACAGGCCTTCAAATTTCTTAGAATAGAGAGGGGTGCTTGAGATTTTGTCGATTTGGACAAGTAGGAAAATAGTTATTTGGACAAGTAGGGAAAAAGTCATATTATGTTAAACGAAATTTACATGGTACAAGCTATTGACTAATTATTAGTGGTATTTTAGGGTGTAGCTTGTGTCCAGTGGCCAGTGCCACTGGATAGAAGCCGGACCCAGTATTTTATTACTTTTAAAAAAAGCATTTAAACATTTAATAATCTTTTAAAGTGTTATTAGAAAGCCTTGGGTGGCCACTGGACACGTTGCGATGCGGACACATGTCCAAGACTGGACACGTGTCCGTATCCTAATAGGTCCAATAGCCAGTGGCCACTGGACAAAAGCCAGACCCAGTATTTTATTACTTAAAAAAAAAAAACATTTAAACATTTAATAATCTTTTAAACACCCTCAAGCCAACGGGCAGGTTGAGGTCACGAACCGATCCTTGATAAAATCATCAAGACTCGGCTCAAGGGGGCAAAGGGTGTATGGCCAAAAAAGCTTCCAAGCGTACTATGGGCGTATAGAACAACAGCCAAAACACCTACAAGAGAGACACCATTTCGACTTGCATATGGAAGCAAGGCAGTCATCTCAACAGAGGTCGGACTCACGAGCTACAGGGTGGGTAATTACGATGAAAGAAAGGACGACGAGGCTATGCGTCTACAGCTCGATCTACTAAATGAAGTCAGGGCGACAGCTAAACAAAGACTCGCACAATACCAGGACCTCATGGCCAAGCACTACAACTCCCGAGTCAGACATAGAAACTTCAAGGTTGGATACCTCGTCTTGAGGAAAGTAATGGGCACCACTAGAGATCCCACCTAAGGAAAGCTCAGTCCTAACTGGAAGGACCCTACAGAATTGCCTCATAGCAGAGGAAAGGTACTTACCACCTAGAGACGCTAGACGAACGAAAGGTACACCATCCATGGAACACCAAGCATCTCAGGAAATACTACCAGTAGATGACAATAGGAAGAGTGACACTCCTCATTTCCAGTTTATTTCTTTTAGTTAAATTTTGCTTAAAGTACTTTCTAAGCCCAAAAGGCAGTATTTCTTTATCCTTTTTAAGAACAATTTTTAACTTATGTACGCATTTATCATAATAAGAGGAGTTATTCATAAATGACCTACGTATATATTTGTCTCTACAAAACTACTTTTACTAAGTCCCTAAAGTGGACGAATTCATCATTAAGTCCTCAAATGGACGAGCTCATTACTAAATCCTTAAGTGGACGAGTTCATTATTAAGTCCTTAAATGGACGAGCCCATTATTAAGTCCCTAAAGTGGACGAGCTCATTACTAAGTCCTTAAGTGGATGAGCCCATTATTAGGTCCACAAAGTGGACGAGTTCATGGTTTAAGTCCATAAGTGGACGAGTTCATGGTTTAAGTCCACAAGTGGACGAGTTCATTGTTAGGTCCGCAAAGTGGACGAGTTCATGGTTTAAGTCCACACGTGAACGAGTTCATCGTAAGAGGATACTTTAAGATTATCAAGTCCACAAGTAGACAAGTTCATTATCAAGTCCACAAGTGGACGAGTTCATTATTAGGTCCACAAGTGGACGACTACATCCTATGAGAATGCCTTGAAACTAACATGTCCGCAAATAGACAAATTCATTATTAAATCCAAAAATGGACGGATGTTAAAATTATCAAGCCCTCAGGTGGACGGGTTTATTGTAAGAATCCACCAGCAAACGAGTTCATTAAGATTATTAAGTCTGATGCCTCAATTTACTAAAGTCCAAGTGGACGAGTTTCTTATTTTATCCTCAAACAGGACGAGTTCATTGTCATGGGTTGACGAATTCATCCTAATTCCTCTTACATACAGGCACAAAGAATGAACAAACATATATCAATACATAAAGATCAACACATGCTAAAAAGCGACGGATATAAAAAGTATACCATACATAAAGTAAGGTCTTTACAAAAAAAGGCCCAAAAACAAGGGCCTAAAAGCATTGTCTGGAAATTAGTCTAAATATGCAATAGAGTAATCATTAAAAATAAAAGGCTAGGTTAAGGAGGTCGGGGCGTCTTAGGGGTTCTCGTCACCTTTAGGAGGAAGATCCTAAACATCCTTGGTAAGGGGACCCTCAACAGTTAGAGGCTCAGTGGACGGGACCAAAGGGGTAACAAGAGGATCCGCAGCAGGCTGAGAAAGGACGACACTATCATCTTTTGGATCAGGCTTCGATTCTGTAAAGTCGTTGATTTTGTCAAGGATAGTATCGCTGGTAGGAGTTGACGGCAGCGGATCGTCCATAGTGGCCTTGGATAAATCCAAGTGAGGGTAGATGGACTTGACCTATTTAAGGCAATCCTCAAACCCATCACCATAGTAGATGGCACAGGAATCAATATATGGTTGTGAAGCCTTGAATTCCATCACAGCGTCAGCCCTGGCTGCCTCCACCTACCCAAGTAGGGCCGTTAGTTCCTTCTCTATTGTCGCCTTAACTTCTTGCTCCTTTTTCTTCTGATGACCCTTCTCTTCCAGCTTCTCCCTCAGCTCCTTCACCTCCTTATTGAGAGTACGAAGTGCCTCCTTGTACTGCTCTTGCTCGTAGGTCAGGGTCCCATTGCGCTTGCGTAGACGAGCAATCACCCCTTCTTGGGCGACACTTCTATCTTGCAGCGCCTTCATGCAAACCAGTGCCTACAAACAAAACAACTGTCAGCTATTAAGCAGTAAATAAATAAAAAATGAGAAAAGAAAGAAACGTACCCGAGCAAGGTAGAAAAGGCTTGACATCTTCAGCTCCTCCGTCATCTACTCAGCACAAGGACCCACGTCTGTGTCCTTGATGATTGATTCAATCACCTCAATGGTGTGATCCTTGTAAGTAAGAAGACGATGGACAAATCCCTGAGTGACGAGACCAGACGTCGTCATTAGTCCTTTGCTTGCTCCATGGCTCGGCTTAGGAGGCGATGGCTTCTTGGGCAGTTTATCCCTGGGGGTGACAGATACCTTTTTGGGAGGACGGTCGTCCTTCCCGTTAGCCTTTCTCTTAGGCACCCCCTTTCCAGTGGCCTTAGGGGCTGACAAGGACGCCCATTCCTTCCCCTTCGCCTTCTCTTCCTCCTTTCTGCGCGCAACAGCTGCCCTCACCAAGGACTTTTGTCTGGCTGCCTCCATTTCTGCAAAGGACAAATGACGAGTGTTAAACCAAGGGATGACCAAAAAGAAAAAACAATGGAAAGAAATAAGCAATAACTTACGCCGACGGGAGTAAGTATTCAATCTACGAGCTGCAGGCATCGACTCTGGACCACCACAATATGCGTGTAGCGTATTAAGGGTGATCAAATCCCTACACTTCCGTTGCTCAAAAAGGATATCAAGAAACCGACGAATAAAGGCCTCTTGCTCGTCAGTTATGTTTGGACGAACACTGGCTGAAAAAGGAAAATGACGACATTAAAACACATAACAAATAAATGGAAAAAGTTAAAGCAAAAACTGACGGTGCTAAACCTGAATCTTTGACAATGCCCCAAGTATTATCAAAACCATGGGGCATTGTTGCCCACTTTTCTAGACGGCACACCCAATCCATCCCTTGAACAAAGAAGAATCTACCCTTCCAATTCCTGTTAGAGTCGGGCATGTCTAACACAAGCCTTAACCCTTTCTTCCGTGCAGTAAAGTGGTATATTCCTTAGGACGAGATGATGTGCTGAGGTCTGTAGCAATAAAAGAACTCGTCCAATGAAAGTTGACGATTCCCACCACTTAGATGACATAAAATCTCAGCCCTTATAAAGATCCTCCAAGCATTTGGAGTAATCTGGCTGATAGATAATCCAAGAAAATTAGCCAACTAACGATGCAACGCCGTCAGTGGCAACCTTAGTCCTGCTGCAAACATAGCGTCGTACATGCCGACGTCTGCAGTTTTCCCTAAGTAGCACTTCTCGAATTTCCCAGGGAGACAGATTGGGATATGGTCAAGAATTTGGTAACGATCCCTCAGATTCTTAAAGATGTTGGCCATCATTGTCGACAAGAAGTCATTGACGGTCCACATTTTTGGGAGGATAAATGGACGGGTATGCCCATCCCTAGGGCTTCTTGAACTTCCACCTTCGAGGGTTCTCTCGTCAACATCACCCTTGTTCCCGTCATCCTCTCCCTCTTCTCCTCCCTCATCACTGTCGTCCTCACCCACATCTCTCTCCTCCTCCTCACCTTCCTCTCCAACACAACTTTCCACTTCCTCGTCAGGAGAATGGGCTGATGTTTCCCTCTCTGTTGACCAGGAAAGGCCCTTATCGGGCTCATGGCCTGTCTAGAAGAACTCGTTATAGCCCGCTCCCTCACAGACTGACGACTGCTTACTCGTCACTTCTCTAGACATCTATTTACCTACAAGCGACGGATGTATACTAAGAACCTAAGTTGACGGCCTCTTTAAAAGAGTTGAACGATCAACTAGAAAAACAAAAATCAAAGACAGGATGAAATAAAAGAAAAAAGGTAACTTACCAAGTTAGTAGACGGTTCTTTGAGAGGTGACAATCTCAGCAAAAGGACGACAACAAAAGCAACGAGGCAAGATGACATGAGCAAAGTTCTCAGAGTGACGAGCTCTCTCTCTCAAGATCAACAATGATGAAATAGGAGAAAATGAGGAAGGAAGTGAGGTATATATAGGGTAAAAAATGCACGGAAGACGAAACGACACCCTCGTCCAGAAACGGGGCCAACCCGCTTAAGCCACGTGTTCAAGCATTTAATAAAGGCTTCTCAAGGAATCACCCATAAATACCCTCTCTTTTTCGATAAACAAAAAATAATAATAAATAGTAGAAAAGAGCTACAAATTAAACTCCATAACCCGTTGGCTGAAGCCGATGGGGCTATGGAGTAAGGGGTAGCTGATAAGGGTAATTTTGTGATATTAATGAAGTCATCCATATTAGGCAAAGGCGACGGTTCTAATGAATTCGTCAGCCTCACTTGCACGTTCATGGCCCAACAACGATAGGATGAAGTCGACGGTTCCACCTCAAAACTGACGACTGCACCTTGATGTCAACAAGCAATTGAACGAGACAACCAGAATATATAGACGGGATAAGAAGTTGACGGAGTGAAGCTGAAGAGGGTAAGCGAACCTTTGACGAGGCTGATGTGGCCTTACTTGGCCTCCTCGCATGAGCATATAAGGAAATATTTTGTGCCCCACATTTAACTCTAATCAAGAGAGTCCTATAAGGAAAGGATCTCATAAGATATGCGAATTAAAGAAGATATCTCCCACAAGGAAAGATCTTCTAAGCCAAGGAACGAATATCAACCCCATGACTACTATAAAAACCCTAAAACCCTCACAAACCAAGGTACGCATAATTCCCCCAGTTTTGGCACTCTAGAGTTGTGAAAGTTCTCTAACTTAACATTCGGAGGGTCGTTGGCCGGTACCACACCAGTACTCTCCTAAGGTCTTCTTCGTTTTTGTTTCGCAGGTGTTATCTTGAGCACGTGAGAACTGTGTGACTTACTGACGATTTTCGACATCATCAACCTTAAACCTCACCATCAAGTCTTGCATTAACAAGTTTCATTACTAGCTCAACCTAGTTACTTACTTCACTCAAAGTTTTTGAGTCACATAAGAGCAGTTGAATATTAAGGGTGTTGTGTGTACGTGGCAACACAATAGAGTCCTCTCTCTCTCTCTCTCTCTCTCTCTCTCTCTCTCTCTCTCTCTCTCTCTCTCTCTCTCTCTTAAATTCTTCATCTTAGTGTATGTGTATGGAATGATTCAGATTTAAAACATCATTTACACTTTCTCATGCTTTTGTTGTCTAGCACATTTTTGGCTTTTATTTGTGATGTACTACTAGCCTTTACTCAAGAGTATTGCAAATTTTGATCTTCACTTTACTTATTTCTTTAAATTTAAATTTATTGGGCCAACATTCCTTCTATTTGGCCCTTCCACAAATTTACCGCAATAAATTCCATTCCAAGTCCTTTTTTTCACAATAAGAAACTTTTATCACTTGAAGCGATTGAAACTGCAAGATTATCACCAAGCTGATAAAATATAAAAGGGCAAGATTTAGGTACAGTACTTAAGTACTGTTTCTTAGGTTCCACTTTTAAAATTCTGCTATGTGGATTTTTTCTTATAGGATGGAAGTGTATTTTTTAATTAAGTAATCACATGGCTGAATTTTAAAAAGAAAATCTAAGAAACAGCACATAAGGTACTAGTACTGTACTTAATTTTTGTCCAAATAAAAAAGAGGGGGAGGGGAGGGGGGAGTTATCAAGGCTCATACGAGGATTTGCTGTCAAACTGTTATCCAAATAAACCACTCATTATAAAAGCAATCAGCTTTGACACCAGTCATGTCACAGCACAACCATGGTAAAGATGACATAATCAAATTCATGATTGTAATCGATTTCACTTATTGAAAGCCATGGAATCAAATTTCATATCTAGTGGTAATCACCATGTACGATTCAATTTTGTCATGATTTGGGTGTCTCAAAAAAATTGAAGATTGACAATTTTATGTAATCATGGTCAATAGATCTAACACAAAATAACAATTTTATGCAGACAATAGTCTAAGTGGGTAGTATAATCAATTAGCATATTCTTGAAGTCAATTTTAAACAAATCTGGAATCACACACATATTACCAAAATTTGACTACAAGATGTAAACTTGGAACATGCGTGAATGAGATATTGCTGAATTCATGTCCAATATGCAAATAGTATAGCAGACCCTATCGAAAATTCTTCTTGTATATTCGATGATGTTGATATTTTTCTTGTTTGTTATTATTATGGTACTCGCCGTTAATCACGGTTAATCGTTTTCTTCATCATTGTTATCGTTATCCCCAGTTGTCAATTGAAGCTTCAAAGTATATCTCTGTCATTGTTATCTTTGAGCCCATGTCTTCTTCGTTATCTAGTTACTATTCTCATCTCTGTCTCTTTCTCTCTATACAAAGTTTCGTTTTGACAATTTGGCAAACATATTATAATCACAGTTGTGGTAGGAATTTATGATGACGAATGCAAATACCTAAGGCTTGAACTTCTTATAGCGGACAACCGACAAGTCTGAGTTGAAACGAAATCTTTAGAGAGACCAAATTGGCTTTTGAATTAACACAAAAGCTTAAACTACACATAACATTACTTGATGTAGCGTGACTGCCATAAGAAATTGTATACTCAGCAGGAAAAAAAACAATAATAGTAATAGCAGAACACATATATTTCAATCATAAACGCTTACATCTTTGAGGTGACTTAGCGACTACTTGAATCTACAACCAAAGGTTCTTTGAAATCTACTCAGGGAAGGAACTACCTTGGGGCTGAGGGGGCCATTCCCCCCAAACATTTAGCTAAGCATTTGGACAATTTACAAATCCGGACAAGAAGGAAAATCTACAAAACAATTCACATATTCAGATAATAATAAAAAATCTTCGGACACGGTCTAAGTAAAAAAAAATTATAACAAATCAATTATAAATCCTAAGAAAACAAATCACAAAAACCCAATAATATTTACCCAATTTCTACCCTCATTTTAGAGCTTTTTGTCTCTCTCAAATAACTCCACCTCATAGTCACAGAGACAATTCATATTCTGTTAATCATTCCATCCACACACCAATTAGTGTCACCAGCAACTTGGATCAGCTGGTGTCTTTAACTCAATTCATGAAAAATTTTATTTTTTTAAAGAGCTGCTGCTCTTTAACACAACCCGTGGAATTTTTTTTTTTGGAAAGATAGAATTTTATTAATTTTGAATGTTTTATTAACTTTGGGACACACTTGCATAAATGTAATACACGTGTGAAATAACCAAGGTTTTCAAACCCGGACTGTTCATTGAACCGTAAAAGGGAGAGGTTCAAGGTTTTTGAGGTCGAACCGTGATGACGTCATAATTAATTTAATAATTAATTAAAGCCTAAATATAGATATTAAATTTATAAAACTAGAAAAATTGATAATATATCTATATATGTGAGGGAAATTTAATGATTTTCAAGCATATATTTAATAATTAAATAAGAAAGTTAATAAAATAAAATAATAACCATGAAAACATTAAAATTTATGATTAATTTTTGAAGTAAAGTTGAATATCTTTGAAGGATTTTAATTATAAATTTTTTTTTATTCCTTGTAAGAGATGGATAATTTAATTAAGTAGAATAAAATTGTGTTAAGTTGTTTTATAAAATAAAAAATAAAATAAAAAAATTGCTAAGGGGTTCACGGTTCTTGCCACTAGTTCGTACGGTCCAACCCTGGTTGAATTAACAAAAAATCCGGTTCTTTATGCTTAAAAAACTGATTTTCATCCCGGTTTTCACGATCCGACCTCCCGGTCCGGTCCGGGTCTAAAAACAGTGGAAATAACAACAATTTACTATTTTGTGCCTTGCCTGAATTGCCACCAGAGCATGTGTGCAATTAGTCTATTGGTAATAAACTTTGTGCCTTAGCTAAATTAATGTAGTGATGGGAAAAACTTTATTATTTACATAGTTGAAGACTCAAAGCTACCGTACATTATCATGTGATTGTTTAACAAATCTCTTTCTCTTCTTTTTTTACTACTTTTTTAAAATGACAATTTTTTAAAGGAAAAGATCTCACATCTTTATGCTACCTCAACCTTAACCAAGTAATTATTAAAAAAAAAATCCTTAACCAAGATACCAATAATTGTCTCACCCTTTTTTTCGCTAAATATTAGTGCATGGTGTTGATTAACCATTATTTTAGTTGTTTTATTAATGTAATACTAGACATGGATTTGAACTTTTAACTATAGTTTTTGTATTTGTTTTTTAGAATCTTTTATATATAGCGTTATGAAGTTATTAGGTATAGAATTATGTGAAAAGAATAAATAGACTTTTTTTAAAAATAAAAAATTTATAATGTGGATAGAATAAAGAATTGGTCTAACCTTAATCAGACCTTGAAAATATTAAGACGTGCTAATTGACTTACAGAACTTTTGATTATAAATATTTATTATTGATTTTAAAAATAAGAAAAAATTAAAAAATTAATACTAATAATGCATCATTGTCAACCTCTAGTATTAATATTCCAACTTTTTAAAATTTTTGAATAAAGAACTTTAACCCCTCTTAAGTTTGAATCCTGGTTCCATCCCTGAATCTACTAGAAGAATAAGAGGACATTTATAGTCTAAATGGCCAAGGGACTATAAGTCTATAACCACTAATTTATAATAAAGAAGTCCTAGACCAGCTAGGAAATTCTTAGGAAACCTTAATTCGTGGTAGGTAAGAAATTTGACTAAAAATAAATAAATAAATGATAGTTTGAGAAAATTACATAAATTAATACTTCAGATTATAGAAAACATACTAAAACTGACGGGACCTACTTATTTTTAATTTCAATTTGAAAATTATAACAAAAGATAAAATTAAAAGTAAACAAAATTCTAAACGAAGGAATTTGACCAAAAAGTGGCATAGATCACGAGCATAGGCAATGCTTTTTTATATCCTCATGTTGATTCCCTTTAGGCCACCAAATTTCACATGATTCCATCGTTATCTCGTTGATTTCTCCCAGTGCCTTTTACTTTATGAACTTCTTGCAATTGTTCACTATCTCTCTGTTCAAGGAAAGTTTGAATTGTGGATTTTACATTAGTCCTCCTTACTTGGAAAGAACTCAACCCCAGGTTCACATTTACTGGCTCGTCTGAAGGGTAATACTATATAGGTTAGTGACATTAAAGGTAGAGGAATAGCCAATTTTGGCCGAGTACAACAAGGTATGCATTACTATGGATTTTCTTGATAATATGAAACAACTAATACTTGTCTTTTAGCTTGTTATAGGTACCAGTAGGATAATATGAAACAACTAATCTTGTCTTTTAACTTGTTATAGGTACCAGTAGGAAATTGTTCATTTAGTAGGTAGACGATCACCAAATTCCCCTCGTTGAAGATATTTTTGCGCATTTTCTTGTCATTATCTTGCTTGTACTTGGAATCGGTCATCTCGAACCATTGTTGAATGATGTCGCGGAAGCCTGAAGAAAGCACACACGATACTCTTTTGATGGAACAAAAACTAAACTATTAGCTTCTGGTAGTAAACCTTGAATCCACAAGGAAATAAAAACTGGAATCCACCAAAAGAATATTTAACAAAACGTTTGTGTTTATTGATAATAGTCTGATTTGCCTCTGACAGCTACAAAACATATAAATACTAAGAAAAACATCTAAAACCCTAATTCACATTAATTACGCGATTAGGTGACAAAATACCGAAATTTACCAAAAATGGCAAAATTGAGTTAAATGCAGAATCGTAAACTATTGATCTTAAGGATCGTCCCAAAACAAGTTGGACTTTATTCTGACTTTTAGGCAAAAAGTTATTAAGGAAACTAAAATTACTATAAACAGCAAAATCACAGTTTTCAGGGCTTAAATGGAGGAATTCACCATTTTAGAGGGTACCTTGTGGCACAGCAAAAACTATTACTCAGAAAGCCGTTTCGCTTTAGCTTGCTAAATTTCATGCAATTCCAACTCCAAGACCTATGATTTCTACTAGTGCCTATTTGCCTTGCGCAATGATTTCAGGACCGCGTGAGAGTTCAGGAAGGCCATGACGATTTGTTCTACATCATCGAACCTCTTCCTTTATACCCTTAATATAGTCTACCATATTTTTGCTACAATGCTAATCTCGAGTTTTGAGTTTCTCATGTAACGATACTGATCTAATGCATGTTTTGGGTGCATGCAATAGTCTATGGCAAATGAGGATTTTTTTTTTTTTTTTGGGTGCTTTGATTGATGGTACTATTGAAAGTGGATTCTCTCCTAAAATACATCAAATGAGATCACTTAGGGTTTGGTTTATAACTTTGGTCTACTCCTTAACTCCTTAACCTAGGATTCTTCCTAAACTCCTTCCATAGCCACCTACTCTTCTAAATCGTTTCATCCATTAAACCAACAAAAATAGAATGGTAAAACTACACTTTTTCACCATAAACCATCAAATTTTACATTTTGCCTCCTAAACTATCAAAATGCACTATCAACCCTTAAATCAAAAACTTTGAAACGCTTAAGCCCTTATCGTCTGTTTTGCTGTTAAGTCCAACAAAATTTAGCATTAAAATACCAATTTACCATCTATCTTATATTTTGGAGAATGGTAAATTGGTCTTTCAATGCTTAATTCTGTTTTACTAAAAAAAAAAAAAAAGGGGGGGGGGGGGGGGGGGGGGGGGGGACATTGAATAGAGTTAATAACTTTAGAGGGTCAATTGTGCATTCCGATAGTTCAGGGGGGATAAAGTGTAAAATTAGGTATGTTTAGGGTGGGAAAATGTCATTTTTCCAAATAAAATCCTTCTTATTTCTGGGTAAAAGAGGTGTTAAAATCTATGGAGTGTCTACCTTACAAATTTGTGTAGATTTGCAAAGCATGGTTTTTAAACTCGGACCGGATCGGCCGATCTGACCAGGTTAACTATGAACTAGTCATAAAACCATTTTTTATATGCAAGAACTGAGCTTTTAATGGATATGAGAGAACCGTGTGAACTGGAGTTCAACCCGAAAATCTGGTCAAACCGTAGGCCGGTTCAACAGGGTCAATTGATTGTATTTAATTTGACAAAATTTTATAAATGGCGTTGCTGGGTGTTGAACCTAAGACCTTCCCCTTTTGAGCACTATGACTGACACTGTGACCAGTAGACCAGGTAAGCTCCTTGTGAGCTAATTTGAAGTATTATTAAATTTATATTAGATTTACATTATTTATAGTTTAACTTCCATATCACCTCTATCTCAATGTATTAAATATTACTAAATTTTTTTTCATTGATAAATTAACTTGTGATTTAAGAATAATACCTTTGCGTAGGAATTTACTATTTAAGAATTTATTTTAAAAGTGATTTTTATTTAATAAATAATTTCTACTTAAAGGATTATTATACAATATTTATTCATGTTTATTTATGCTATATTATTTTCTATTAACCTTATAATGTATTATTTTATGTTAACCTTATAATATCATGAAAATTTATTTGAAAGTTTGGTTCATTTTTTTTATAGATATTTTAGTCAATTTTGCTAATATTTACAAATTAAAAACCTTTATTTAAATTAATTATGATATCATCACGGTTCGACCTCAGTTAAACCTCAGTCCAACCTTAAAAACCTTGAACCTCTTTCTTTATTGGTTCTTTGAACAGTCCGGGTCTGAAAACTATGTTGTAAAGTGTAAAGTGAGTTGTTGAGTTTGTTGATTAGTTCATTGTTGTATCTTGTGGACAATATGTCAAATAACCTATTTGCATCGGTAATACTACCGAGTAGGCGTAAATCATTTCAAGAAAATGACCTAATCCGCTCTATCACCCAGCTCTTTGCAACTTAGTTTATACCATTATTTGCGGTATAACTTCTCATTTTCTCCAACAGAATGTCAAATCCTCCTAGACGTTTTCTCTATCATCCTATCATCCTATCATTGGTCACCACCGTATACTCTTCTTCTATTAGGAAAAATATTTTCCACAAGTCTTCCATTTTTTCCTTTAAAAAAAAAAAATATATATATATATATATATATATATAAATTAATTCGTTCACTTTCATAGTAGACGTCAATCCTAACGAAGAACAAAAACCCCATCACATCTTTTTATTTTATTTTATTTTTTTTGGAGGGGGCTCTAATTTTATTGATTGCATACCAAATATATGCCTTACCATAATGTGTACTATTTTATTTTTGGATGTTCAAAATTATTGTCGCTTTTAAATGACAATCGGAAATATTTTAAATTTTTTTTTACTTTATTTAAAAATTTGATATTCCATTCTCGTTTACTAACTCAGGATAGCCCCTTTCACCTTTTAGTCAAAATTTAGTTAGTTCTCCCCAAATTTTGCTTGAATATGTTAACTACGTACGTAGTAGCTAAATTTTCTAATCACTACTGTAAGTTACTATTGTAATTTTCTAATCGCTAAATTTTCACATCTAGCAAGTTACTTACTGGTCTCACACCAATCTTGGTGTTCAATGGCCGAAGTTGCCTTTGAGTGGCCAAGCATGGCCATTGGATTGCTAAGCCAAGGGGTGGCCAATCTTGCAAATTAAAGAAAAGGCGGTCAATCTTGGCTGTTGGATTTAAAGTGTCTCTGTAAATAAAAAAGAATAAAAAATAGTATTTAAATAGAAAAGAGAGAAAAAGAAATAAAGAGTTTCGTGAATATATATGTAAAAAAAAAAAAAATTTTAAAAAAAAACACTAAAAGGTAGTTAGTTAAAATAGAAAAAAACTAAAAAGCTGAAATTTTAAACTAAAATTTAATTAAACATTTGTTTAGTGCTTTTCAAGCACCTAAGAATTCCTCTGGGTGTGTAATGTGTAGTTCTCCTATCCCACGTACATCGAGTTATTATATAGAGAAATCTCTTAAAAATGACCTCAAGATATTGACAAAAAGATTTAAATCAATAACCTCATGGATGCACATAATTATTCTCCCAGAGCATGCATTTTATCTTTTGAGGGTTACTCAGGATGTTGATATAATTAATTTTATGTGAATATTCTTTTTGATAGATAGATAATAAGAGAGAGAGAGAGAGAGAGAGAGAGAGAGAGAGAGAGAGAGAGAGAGAGAGATATGAGATTTGAACTATAGATATAGAACACTACAAAATGTGTCATTAACCATAAAAAAACTTATACCCTACAATGAGTATATGTAACATCTCTCTTATAACAGGTTAGTTTTAGCAGATATATATAGTGTCTCTCTCATAGCAGGTTGATTCCAGGACCACCTGCTATGATAGCATGGGCGGAGCCAAGGGGGGGCGAGAGGGGGCAAGTGCCCCCCCTGGCTCCTCAAAAAATGACTTTTAAATGAAACAACTTTAACTCTTTAAGGTCTTACCCCTCCTGACATGAGAAAAGAAAAACAAAGAGGCATTGCCACAATAACCAATCTGTACCACTCACATAAGGAAAAAGCCAAAAACTTGTACTACTTAATCAATAAGCCTAGCACCTAAGAAAAAGACACCAGCTCTCACTTCTTGAAAGCCACTGTCACACGTGATTTCATCACACCACACCATTCCCACTGCTCTTTTATATTTTCTGCCTAATCCTTTTTTTTTTTTTTTTCCTTTCATATTAGCCACAACAACTCAATCAATGGGCCCCATATTAATATTATACACAATATAATATAATAATAATAAGTAATGTTAGAGACACAATAAAATGTTATAACAGTTATAGTTGTTTAAAGTTGTTTATTTATTTATTATTAATATTGATTGATTTTCTTTAAGCTTTTTTTTTATTGTCTTTTAATTTTGCCCTCCCTAAACTAAAATTCTAACTCGGCCACTATATGATAGTGATATTGCATATACTCGCTGCAGCGTATACTGACTCTTAAGTGTTAACCATCACTTGGACGGTTGAACCCTTCAATGTGAATTCTCAAAGAGGATGATAAAGCACCGTTAAGCGTCAAAGTTAGCTGCACTGACAAATTTAGCAGACTTTTCGATGATCTCTTTTCTATCTTTGTCGTTGAACAGTGATGGGGGGCTGGAGAAACCGGAACCACATAGGGAAGCTGCACTGTTGTAGTGCGAAGCAGACATCATATATCTATATATATATGACAACCACGTAAAAGTTAAAAGAAATTTAAATATAAAAAAAGGGTCATGTTCTGAGAATCCAGGCAAGCTTCAAATGCCGCCCCTCACTAGGCAAAACACCAATAACTTCACGTTTTTTAAAACAGTTATATTGTATAATATTTTGGTCAGTCAAGCACGTTTCATCTTTAGCATATTTAGAAAATCTAGAAAGAAGAAAGTCTTGGAGAACCGAAAGAACCCAATTACCCATGAACATGCCATATAGTTTCATTTTCAAGAAATTAACTTTTTCCCTTTATTTCTTTCACTTTTCTTGGTATTATGGGGGTCCCTAGCTCGATTGCACAAGATCATCTTTGAGTAGAAGAATAGAACTCTAATCAACAAGTCATATTCTCTTTTTTAATGCTTGGTCAATCATATAGCTATACAAGCCTTTAAATTTTCGATCTATATACTATACACCTGTGATATTCAGGACCACTGTGCCTGACCAGACATTACTACAATAATAGTACCATTTTGCTAGAGTATTTGTTTTCTTCTTCTTATTTTGGCCCTTAAATATTAGCTCAAGCAATAAAGCGCAAATAATATATATATATAAGCAATGAGAATATTAAAAAAAAAAAAAAATTAGAAAACTATACTGTAACAGTAAGTTGGAAGGAACCAGAACTTTACCTATGATGGGGTTCAAGTATGAACTTAAATAAAAGACTAACATGTATTTACTATTTAGTGTTAACAAAACATAAACAAAAAATAAGATACAAAATAATTATTTCTGAATATATTAATCATTTATAAATGGAATTTGATGTTCTTTTAAATTCTAAAAATCTTATAAGATTGATTATGTATTAATTTTCTTGCAATTTTCTTAAAATGTACAAAATCAAAGAGTTCATTAATATATATATATATATATATTGTTCTAAAGTCTAATTTTATCAATATTATATTCAGGAATAAAAATACTCATACTATGGTTACGATAGAAACATTAGAAAAGTAAGCACAAATACACTATTTAAAAAATCTCGTACCATTGTATTTGATCCAATTCAAGAAGAAAAATAATAAAAATGAATAAAAAAATCTATATGCTTTGTATTTGATCCAATTCAAGAAGAAAAATAATAATGACTAAAAAAATCTATGTGCTTTGAATCTACTATCATTTCGGTCAAAATTTGGAGGGCTGGGGGGAATTAAATATGGCATATATTAATAAATAAATAAAAGGAAATGTACATTTGAATATACAAAGCTAAAGAACTGCCTTAACATTGCTTGAAAATTATTGGATTTTATTTCTTAGGTTTTCCTTAATTTATCTTGATTAAGAAACACTTTTTTGTTTACAATAGGATATTAGCTGCATGAAACCCCCAAAAAAAAGAATTAATCTTAAAAAATTTTATATATTGACAAGTAGTTTTTTTTTTTTTTTTAATGGACCAGCTGACTATTCCATTTTTCTTCCTTTTTGATCTATGTGCTTTGAATCTACCATCATTTCGGTCAAAATTTGGAGGGCTGGGGGAATTAAATATGACATATATTAATAAATAAATAAATAAAAAGGAAATCTACATTTGAATATACAAAGCTAAAGAACTGCCTTAACATTGCTTGAAAATTATTGGATTTATTTCTTAGTTTTTCCTTAATTTATCTTGATTAAGAAACACTTTTTTGTTTACAATAGGATATTAGCTGCATGAAACACCAAATAATAATAATAATAATAATAATCTTAAAAAATTTTATATGTTGACAAGTAGTTTTTTTTTTTTTTTTTAATGGACCAGCTGACTATTCCATTTTTCTTCCTTTTTGATCTATTTGAGTCAATTGAATTTTTGGGATTTAGAAAATTTTGGGGACCAAATTTTAAATATTTATAGAATATTTTTTATTAAAAAAAATAACTTGGGATGGTAGGGGTAAATATATTCTAAAATTATAAATAAATAAAAAATGGTGTTTAATGGGACGGGTTTAATTATGGTTCCCTTGGTCTTTAACTTAGTTCCGTCTCTGAGTTGATAATAATTTATAAAATGATAAAGTTTAGCTACAAAATTAATTGTAGCCTAAGACTGCAACCTTACTCGATAAAATAAACATTACTATATATTTTAAAAATCTAACCATTGGATTGCATGTTCTTTATACTCTTAATACACTTATCAAATTTTGTGTCAATCGGACATTATTTACTATATGACCTATAAGTTTACATTTTATACATAATTTTAAACTATAAAAACTTGTAATTTAAACAATTAATTTATTGATAACACAACTATTAATCTTCAATTTTCTAGAAATTTTGCAAGTATGAAATATATAAGAAAAATATATAATCTAATGGTGAATTTTTCAAAAATTCACCTCCAATAAAAAGATATTGAGTAAAGTTGTAGTCTTATATTACAATCAATTTTGTAGCTAAACTTTGTCATTTATAAAATTATATTAGCAATGAAAAGGTACATAAAATAAATACCTATCACTGTTATCTTCCTGTAAATGATTCCTTTTGCTTAATACTTTGTGATGGTAAGAAGCAAAAAGTATTTCGGTCTGTTCTTTGACTGAGAATCAATTAAGGACTTCTGAGTTGTATCTTTTTAAATTCCTAGGATGGTGATTATGGACAAAAGTTCATTCCAATTGAAAACAGGCTACGAGACCAAATAACCGACAAATCCAAAAAAATTATTATTATTATTTCCTATTTTCTGTTTTAGGCTTCATGGAAGGTAAATGGAAACTGCATGATCAAAATTATATTTTTGATCTTAAGGTTTATGGTTATTTTTAATATGGTTTTTTAAGTTTGAGATTTTTATTTTGATCCACCAAGTTTAATATAATTTTCAAAATAGTCATTCTGTCTATCTCTATTACTTATAGACTGTTAAGTACCAATAAAAGGATTCCCCCCCCCCCCCCTCCAATTTAACAATCAGATCAGTTACGCCCATGAACATAATGACCCCTTTTCTTTTTTTCTTTTTTCTTTTTTGCTGAATAAACATAATGACCCTTTGAAAAACAGGATCAAATTTTGATGATTAACTAAAAATAAAATCTCAAATTTTAGAAGTTAAAAGAGTAATTTAGACTACTGCGCACCCTTGGCCTGATAGTCACTCCACAAATAAAAATTCTTGTGAGGTGGGGGGCAAAGGTGCCGGGGTTCAAGTATTTATAGGGGAGTTTCACACGAATACGCTTAGATTATACTATAGTATAATTTATATCTTTGATCCAAAGATAATTTAGATTAAAATTTTAATTTGGAAACTATTTTAAAAAGACATTGAATTGTTGATTAGAAGTACAATATGCCATTTTGACAGCCCCCTCCAAAGAAAAAGAAAAGAAATATATATATATACACACACAGATAAACACCTTGTTAGTTGTAACATATAAAGGTTGTGTTGGTTGTGATTTGCTTCACTTAAGCTTCAAGACCCAAGTCACCCTCCTCTTATATGCATATACATGGTTTTCGGGGTCTTTATTAGTAAGAATCGCCATGTCTACTTGTAGTAAGAGCATAAGTAGTTCAAGTGAAGATGACAGTGAACTTCGGAGAGGACCATGGACTCTTGAAGAAGACACTCTGCTCATTCACTACATTGCACATAACGGTGAGGGCCGTTGGAATTTGCTAGCAAAACGTTCAGGTAATCTTAGAGAATTCTATGCAAGCTTGTGATTAGAAACATTTAGCTATTTGAACTTCAATCTTTATACTAATTATATTCTTTGCTGTTTTAGGATTGAGGAGAACTGGCAAGAGCTGCAGATTGAGATGGTTAAATTATCTAAAACCAGATGTAAAGCGTGGAAATCTTAGCCCACAAGAACAGCTTTTGATTCTTGAACTCCACTGCAAATGGGGTAATAGGTAATTGTCCAATCTTATGTTCATGTCATTTGGACCCTGTGAACTTGACCAATATTAATGCATATTTTTTAAAATGTTAGAAAAAAAATGAACTAATCTCTCTGTCCAATTTTCTCATCACTCTTAATACTTTAGAATCCTCAATTAAATTCAAACACATAACTGCGTTGAATTTAATTGTCTTCAGAAAAGATAACAATGTTTGTAACCATGTGTTTGAATTACTGTCATGGTTTTGCCTACTGTGAAATAGAATTTGTACAATTTTCGATTCTTGAATCTTGACCCCAATAGTCACCTTTTATAAGGAATATAATGGTAAGTTGTTTTCCTTCTTATAGTTGTTCTTGTTCATATGGTATTTTAGGTGGTCAAAGATCGCACAACATCTACCAGGAAGAACGGACAATGAAATCAAGAATTATTGGAGAACTCGGGTGCAGAAACAAGCTCGGCATCTTAAGATTGATACCAATAGCGTAGCATTTCAAGATATTATTCGGAACTATTGGATGCCGAGGTTGCTTCAAAGGATAGAAGAGTCATCTTCTTCAGGGGTGTTATTTCAAAACTCAGCAATCCCCCAGCCTCTTGATAGTGCCTATCAACATTCAGTAACAACAGCACCTGCACAAGTTGTGATGCAGGGACCTCTTTGTTTGAGTGAAACAATACAAAGTTTGGATCACCATGAGCAGAATCCAGAGTCAGAATCAATGAATGTATTACAAATCCCTCAACTTTCAGAATGTCCAACAAGTCAATTCCATGCTAAAGTTAACAATGACGATGGCACATTTGTAAAGGATTATTACTATGCTGACAACAATAGCTATGATATGGAAGCCTTCAACTTGGAAAGTATTTCACCACTGGAGAATTTTGAAGATTCAAGTAGCAAATCCCATGTAGAAAATAACTGGGCTGATAATGATTTTTCAAGTAGCATGTGGAACATGGATGGGCTATGGCAAATAAGGAACTAGAAAGGGAAACATAGGTTCTTGGTTTTGGGAGAATCCACAAACAAGTGGATGAAGTTTGTGACATAAATTAGTTTCTAGGAAAATTATGTCATTTGTTTTTTTTTTATTGAAAAAATTATGTCATCAAGTTATCAGTAATGATTAATATTTGTATCCAAAAAAAAAAAAAGCAACATTATTGATTTCAATTTTTTCTTTTTTTCTTTTCTATTGATAGTTTTTAAGAGAGCTATAGCTTCTGGATTTTGAACCTACACCCTTCTCATGGTGGAGGCAGAAAAGTACCAATGGAGCCAAGAGGCTCATGGTATTGATTCAAACCTTTGACCGAACTATTCTTTGGCCCTTTCAGCAGCTACCACGTGGGGGTGCCTATGTTTCCATGTGTTTGATATGAAAAAACCTATAACATTCCTTTTGTGTCACAATATTGCCACAACTTTAATGTGGCAAACTATAAGTAGTGGATTTATGTGAAAATAACATGTAGTCCATCATAGTTTACGATGTAGAATAATTGTTAAAAAGTGTATCGTCTTAGAATTACTCGTTTGACTTAGATATTAAATTACCCTAAGTGTAGCAAACCTGTCTGTCCCGAACCTACAGATGGACTAAACAGCTTCACATTCGAACTATATGTGCTATAGTTGTAGAACAATTTTATAGGCATGACACTTAGATAAGAGGATTGGATAGGGGATGTAATTCTAACCATTGAGGAGGTAACTTTCATAATATTAATCTCTCTTTTCATCTTCCCATTTTCTATTTTCTCTAATTAATTGGTGGGATGGTGGAAAAGTTGTATAGTTGAATCATTTTCTAGTTGAAAGTTGCTTTGTCCTACTGAAAAAATTAAATGTGGAAATTTTATAGAGAAATGAGAAAAAGAAAGGGCTGCTCCAGCTAGTTGGACTTTTGGATTTCTCAATTTAATTTCAAGGAGACTAGATTTGAGAGAATTTGATTTAAATTGAATAATGCTATAGTTATAAACTATTTTATAATTTTTTTGCAAACTGTTGATGTGATAAATTCTTACTAGTTCTTGTTTGAGCCCACCATTGACATTACTTTTTTATTTACAAGTATTAACCACTCACTACATCAATAATTTGTAAAAAAGATTATGACTTTAGCATTTTTCATTTAAATTTACTTTCATTTTCCAATCCACTAAATTCCCACCAATCAAATGGATAGTCCCACCAGCAATAAAAGCATTAAATTGATTTGAAGATATCGTTTTAATTTTACACTAGCATCCAAGATAGTTAACGTCCAAATTTATTTGGAGGGAAAGGAAAGGAGGACATCAAGGGTGAGAAAAGAAACGAGGAGCAATAGTCAAAGTTTTGAAAACAATTTTGCACCGGCCAATACATATAAAATCAATATTTTAGTATGGAGAAGAGAAAATTGGTATAGGTGAACTTTAGTTTAGACACTCAGTTTGACATATTAAGTTGTCAAGTTGTGGGTGGAACATAATAAAAGTAGTGTTGGTAACGGACCCAAGTCACAACTTGAAAACTTAATTTACTGTGAAATTGAGAGTATTTATAATGTTATTAAAATTCCATAGCAAATTTTTTTGAATGCATAGCATACCAGTTAAAATACCAAGTTGTATCAATTATCATCAAGACATCAACCAATTTCATATGTTCCCCAAAATTTCACAAATGTCAGCCTTTATGTTGTTTCGAACAATTTGACTTTATGTCATTCATTTGGTGTAGTATGAAAATCGTTATTTGCCTCGTAAGTAGGATGGTCCAAATGGAAAGAGCTTCCAAAGTCGGTTTTCGTCAATTTTGTGTGAGCGATATCTAACAATCTAAACATAGTCTGAGACGTTGTTTTCTCCAAGATTTAGATAGTCACTTCTAGTTCTAGAAAGTACCAAATTTTAAGACCAAATTTGTGTGAGTTGAGAAATTCAAGTGCAAAGAGGGCACCACTAATTTGATTTTTGTGAGATTCGCATTATTTTTCTCATCTTTGCAACTTTACTTTCTTACATTTTCGACCTCCATTTGGTCCAATAGAGGTGTCATTGGAAAGATCATGTTATCCACTTTTTTTCCCCCAACTTTCAAATTTGGTAAGCTAAATGCTTTGGAAAATGGTGTCAAAATCAAGTTTGTATCATAAAATTTCAACTTTGATATTATTTGCAAATTCTTTTTGTTCAAATGGAATTATTGTGATTCGAGGAAACCAAATTGAAGTTTTTATTGAGACCTTCCCAAAAACTCCTTATTCGGGCCTATCCGTGGTCATTTTATCATAATTTCATTAAGATCAAACTACACCCAAGCTTTTGGACCTTTGTTCTTAAAATTGGCTAAGTGTTCGAAATGTTTTTACTATTTTTGTGATATCTAGCTTGTTTTGGATCTGGTCTAGGCCCATGAGCATTTATTTTATAGGGAATTCAATTATCTTCGGTATTTGCTTGAATATATCCTGATCAAACCGTTGAATTTTTAGTTAGACCTTGGTTAAACCGAGGTTAACCATGGTCAAACTTGAGAAAAGTGTTTGGAAATATGGATGTTGATGTAAAATGATGGAATGGGTGGGGTGAAATTTTAAGTTCATTAATTCAGTAAAAGTTTGGTCCACAAATGACATTTTGGTTATTTTAAATTTGGACCTGCTAAGTTATTTTTAGAGAAATTTACACTTTACCACTCTAAACTATACCCCAAGTTACACTTTACACCATAAACTTTCGGAATGCACGATTAGCACCTTAAACTATAACTCATGTTATACTTTGCACTCCACCATAAATTCTATCTTCATCTTGGACAGTATCAAGTAAAAAGACCCAATTGGCCATCTAATCAATCCCTTCTTCTTCTTTTTTTTGCTGAATCTAATCAATCCCTTTAAAACAAATGAAAATTTATATTTTACCACTCTAAACTATACATACTCACAATTATACTATGTACCCCAAAGTTTGGTTTCCCATCCAAAATAACGGCAAAATTGGCAGCTGAGTGCAAAGTGTAACACGAGTTATAGTTTATGGTGCTAACTATACATTCTGAAAATTTATGGTGCAAAGTGTAATTTAGGGCATAGTTTATAGTAGTAAAGTTTAATTTCCCCTTATTTTTTACATTACTATGATCCCAATGTGAAAATATGATTTTTTTTTCCCTCTTTAGAGTCTTTAAAATTAAATTAGAATTAGATTCTCAAAAAAAAAAAATTAAATTAGAATTTTGCACGCAGTAAATATATATGAAAAAACTATGCTAAAATTTTCACATAATAATTCTAGAGTACTTATATGAAATCACCTTTTAAAGTTTTTTTTTTTTTTTTTTTCTCTCAAAAAAAAAAAAAAAAAAAAACCTTAGGAACGAATCTCTGACCCCAAGAAAGGAATTGTTCGCTTTGGGAATGGGCCGAGGAGACCGATGCCACCCTCACGGATTTGCTCAATCCCACATCAGGGAGAGACGCCTCACACCCATGTGTAGTAGTGGTACACTCATCCTTAGGCCAAAGGCTTATAAGGCATGGGTGTGAGGCGTCTCTTCCCGATGTGGGATTGAGCAAATCTGTGAGGGTGGCATCAGTCTCCTCGGCCCATTCCCAAAGCAGACAATTTCATTCTTGGGGCCTGAGACAAATCTCCCTCCCACAATCATGTTTAGACTAATTTACTTACAAAAATCAAGTTATTAACATCCTAGAGTCACAACCTATCCATCAAACCCAAAATTCATCAAAGTATGAGGTAATTCACACCCAATTGGCTTGAATCCATCTAATAATGAAAAATCCCCAAATTCCAAAACCCTAAACTATAAAATTTTTAAAAGATTAAAAAAATATATTAGGGAAGATTTCTTACCTTAAAGATGTTTTAATTGATTTTAGCTCCAAAATTTCCACTTGAATCTCCTTGCCTTTTTAAATTTTGGTTTGTGTTGAACATTTAACTCCAACGGTGGCTGATCTCAAGACTTAACTATCTTTATATGTTGTTCTTAAATAATAAAAAAACCAAAAACCAAAAACAAACAAAAAAGGGTTTCTAGAAGTGTAAAATTTCAATCCTTGACCCTAAGTCTTAAGTTAAATTGCTAATTAAATTTTTAATCCTTTTTTTTCTTGGATATTACACACACACACTAAGTCATGAGTTTCGCGATTCAAGAATTGTATTCATCCCTCTACATTAACCATCACTATTTTTCTATGCTATTAGTTGTCAATTGCTATTCTCTTGATGAGCATAATGTCACTTGATATATTGGAAGGTATCTTGTGTGCGGCACGGGATTCACGTATCAGTGAGAGGGATGTCTCATAAGCCGAGCTTATATGAAAGTCTCCACGTGATACACAGACTCATCTTACTGCTGAATAGACAAAATGTGTTCAACACGACTCATTCAGTGGTCGCTGCAAGTGCTAGCTTATCATCACATGTTCAGTTCTGGCTCAATGAATGTAGAATTTAGTAGGTTAACTGAAATTGACCCAAAAAAAGATCTTTGGAATATTAGATTATGTGCTCTTTGGTGCCAGTGATGGACTTGACAAATTCATGCTCTCATAAATGTATACAAGCTGGAAGAATCTGGTTTTTCCAACAGAGAAAAGTTTCACCGGATTGGAAAACAGACAGGCATGATCATGACCGAAGAGAAAGCTAGTTTGAAATTAATTTAAAGTAGACTGATCAGCCAATCTCCATCACAGAAAAGGAACTCCACATTGTGTTTAGAAAAAACTTACTTTAGAAATGATTTGACTATTCTATCAGTATCCTTTGAAAAAATATCCATTCTCATTATAGAATCCAGTTCCCAACCAGTACATATTTAATGATCTTCTGAAATCAAGAAGTTCGGTCATAGAATATGTGGCAACTTGAAAAAGACACTCAAATGACTTTTCTTAATTTTTAAGATAGTGCTTGATTGGGCTGGCAAAATTTGAAACAACCTGCCGAACTTCACAAAATTAGCAGGTTATAAGTTAAGATTTAACAAGTTTATGGCATGTTCAGGTTGACACGACTGACACGTTTAATAAACATATCGGGTTCATATCAAACCCATGGAACCTGTTTGACCCTTTTAATTAAATGACATTTTAATAATATATCCTTCAAACCTTAGGTATATATATAAACTTATTGGTTGTTGTGGTTTATTATTATTTTTTTGGAACATATTATGATTGATTATTTGTGATATTAAGATATGCTTTAGTTTTAAATGATATTTTTGTAATGTAGTTACTTGTTAGTTATGAATTTTATATTAAAAAAAATTATTTGATTGATTTTTCATAGTTCAGATCAATTTGATTAATACTAAATTTTTTTTTTTTTCGCTTTGATAAAATCTGATAAACGGGTCAACATGACTGACCCGTTTAATAAACAAGTTATGTTGGAGTTGAGGAATTTTGACCTGTTTAAAAAACGGGCCGAGTTAGTATTGACTCATATAGTCAAATACTCATGAGTTGACATGACACGAACCCGACACACGAATACGAATTCAAGTAGAACATGTTCTTAGCAACAATAAATGCCACCATAAAAAATTTCATACCCAAAGCATTTGTACGTATAATGTAGTTTTAGTTGTTATAAAGAGTTTTTAAATTTTTTTTTTAAAATTTTAGAAACCATTACAAAGTTGGCTGATAACAATTGTGCAAAATTTTTATAAATTGAAAGTATGAAATGTCTATAGATTAAAAGACAGAAGTTGATAGTACATTTTGCCTTTGTGTAGTAACTCATAAAACAAATAATTAAAAGCATAAAATCAAATTTCCAAAGTGAATCACACCTTTTGCCTAGGAGACAAATTGAAGCATTCTAACATCTTAATTCACGTGTAGTACATTACAATATGTTGAGATATTTTTCTTGATGGATTCTCCTCAAATGTTTTGGTACGTCCATTTGGAACATTCACTTTCCACTTCAATTGCTCGTCATCTTAATCAAAAACTTCAATTGATACTCTACCCAAGATGAAAATTCCTAAACCTTTTGTTTTCTCAAGCACTAAGATTCATACACATACATACATAAATACATATATAGACAAACTAAATAATAGATTAACCACAAAAATATTTAAGCTCATTTGCTTTTCTTTTTTCTTTTCTTTTTTTGAGGTAGGTAGATAATGAGGGAGGGAAGTGTGGGGTTTAATCTGATATTAGGGTCCACAAAAATGCTATTATCACTTGAACGCCTAAAAATTTTTATTTTGGTTTTAAAGATTAATGAAACTCTATTTCAGTAAAGAATCAGATTTCTTTTCTGAACTTCCAAGAACACCATCAATCTTAGCTTACGGTTAGCCTTGCTGAAATGATAATTGCCAACCTACTTAAATAGGTTTTCAAATATTAAGTAAACAACTTCTTCATATGGTCTGAGTTCTAAAAGAATGCTAGGCCTAGGAGTTGCACAATGCACTGAATAGTCTTTTTTGTTTCTTCAGATAATGCAGTAGCTGGGTATTCATACTGATATTTTCAATAGTTAGTTCTTTACTCTTTTTTTTTTTTTTTGAAAAAGTTTTGTTACTAGCATTAGGTATATGTTGTGTAATGAAATTTATTCATCTAACAAAGAAAAATAATATAGATAAGAATGATTTTAGAAACAGTCAAGAGGCAACATCTCAGTTAATACAAAAGGAAAAAAGTTGATTTTTTTAAAGGGAAAGAATTGAACTTAGTACTGTTTATTAAGTGTTTTAAGTATTTTTTGTGTAATGAAATCTATTCATCTAACAGAGAGAGAGACTCATTAAGCTTGAAGTTCACAATATGTCACCATAAAACATGTGTAAGATGCTCAAGAGAAGAGATACAGAACTGCCACTGTCAGTCAATAAGGACTATCATGGTTTGTGAGGGCTGGCCAGTTATGGTTAAAATATCAAACGTGCATGAATTTTGTGCTCTATTAGGATTTGAGCACATTTAGTAGAACCATCATTTACATATTTATGGTATCTAAACAATGTCAACCCAAACCAAGTATCATACACGATAGAAATGAGTTTTGCAAGGGACTAAGATTGACTCGTGTTTTACAACATGCCCCTGCCACACACAGGTGCACACGCATGCAGACACACACATGCATCTAATTATACTCTCATGGCAATAGGGGCGATGCTCACCATATATAGAGACTCAGTTCTCTGATAACCACACCAGTAGTTCAATTCTGTTCAGCCCAATATATCACATAGCATTCCTAACTTGCAGCCAATAAAATTGTAAGTTTATACAAAATGTAATTTTATCTAGGCATAATAAGAATGTGGATATTCATTTTTTTAAAAAGAGAATCCACATTCCCACAAAAGGGCATTGAGTGGGAATTCAGATACTTTTGGAATCTAATTCCCTAATGTAATTTTCAACTAAATGTATAAATCTTTTAACATCCAAAAAATCTTAAAACATTACTCCGTACCAAATGCCAAGTGTTGATTACATTTTTCTTCTTAAACTAAGAGTCAATCTTATGATCACACAACCCCAACAAGGCTCTTCAATCAAATTTGATCAAACAACCCAACTTCCTCAAGTGCACCCAAAAATAAAAACTACACAAAAATGGGGAAAATAATCTAAAATACTAGAAACACTAGTGCAAATCCCAGATACTATTCGAATGGTATGTTTTGACAAACTAGTTTCTTTTTTCTTTTTCTTTTTTTGAGAGAGTTTCAACTTATGGCGTCCACTCCTAATAATAGCTCTTTATTATCAGACCAAGACACCAATCAGTTTTTGTGTAGGCGGGGATTGAACCCCAGATCTCTTATACAACCATCAAAGACTTTACCAGTTGAGCTAACTGGAACCCACGTTTTGACAAACTAGTTAAACATGAGCATTTAATGTAAAATTAATAGGGAGAAAATAAGAGGGCAATTACACTTTATTACCCTAAATTATACAATCACTTATGCTTACGATGCTGAACTTTCAGAATGCATGATTACTACCCTAAACTATAATATGTGCTTCACTTTTCACCCTATCGTCAATTGAACTGTTAACTTAAACTGAAAAGCATGTTAGATGCAACTCACATGACCTCTGCATGCGCATACGTGAAACCACGTGAAAAATATCAAATTGCACCACAATGGTTAAATTTGTTAAACAATTTTGTTTTAAGGGATTGAAGAGGGGCAAAGTGCAATTTCCCCATAAAACAATTATCATGTGGTCATTTAATAGCCAAATTTTAGTGAAAATCCAATTAGATTTTAATTGGATTATCAGTTTTGTGTCACATGTCTCATTTAATTTTTAATTTTGTGCCAAGTGAATTATTGAGAGTAAAAATCCAATTAGATTCAAAATTGGATTTCAATTGTAATCCAATTTTTCGCCATGTGTCCATTTAATTTTTAATTTTTGTGGCAAGTGAATTACTGAGTGAATATATATATAAATATATATATATATAAAATATATGAGAAAACATTACATATTTTAGAAATGTATGTGTGGGGAGTGGGACAGTCACCCCTCGGGCCAAAAGCCCAAAAAGCAAACTAGGCCACGGGGAATGACTTGGGTCTGGCCTATATACTGAAAGAAATGCTCGGAAGGATGTAAACCATAAAAGAGCTGAAAGTTGGATCGTCCTAAGTGTTGAGGACAAAGTTAAGTACCACAGTAAACCAATTCCTACGGAAAAGGGAAAGCACAAGCTTATCCGAGGCATGTAGCACGGATAATCAACGTATGACCTCTAGAAGACACTGGTAATCATGGGAAACTTCTGGAATGTGCAAGAAGAAAGAAGATTTTTACCTCCGCATTAATGAGGGGGTTCTTACCTAACAGTACACGCAAGACAGTCTGAACAGTACACACAACCCCGGGACAGTCAGAATTCCAAGAAAAGAAGGAAAGGAAACCGATAAAGTAAAGAAAAAAATATCCCTGAGACTCTGGATGGGAATAGGACAATTATAATGATAAGAACAAGGACTGAAGCTATAAAAGGAGAGGGGACACAAAAGGTGAAGGGATCCAGAAAAAGAAAAGGAAAAACCTGTTTGAGAAAGAAAAATAGAGTTAGAAGAAGGAACACCAAGTGTGACACCACGGGAATAAAAAACAAAGTTTTCCTATAGTCTCCTTAGCATCTGTAATTGTAACCGTAGCATATTAATGGTCAAAGAAATCCACTTTTTGTGTTTCCCATTGTAGAGTGCTCATTCCCTATTTTTTACTTGTATCTTGATTGTGAGGGTCATCGTAGCTGAATTCCGAGAAGTGTACTCGGGGACTAACTTCAGTGTCCCTATAGTATGGTTTAAAAAAAGTGTATGATAATACTATGTATAATTTAAACTTCTTCTAAAAAAAATATAATTTGAACCATATAATTGTGATTATTTTTAATTGTACCCATGCATATAAGCGAGGCTACACACTAGTTAGTATAATAGGTGAGGCCTCATGAGGAATGTTAACTAATTTTAGGATGCTTTATTATAATCCTATACTGTATATATATTTAAGGGTCATGCTAACGAGTGCCCTTAGGGCATTGGTTAACAATCCAGTTAAAAAAAGTTTTTATGAGAAAAAAAAAAAAAAACAATTAATGTTTTGACAGTTTTTTTCATTTCCCATAAAAGTGATGTAAAAAATTTCTTAAAATGGATTCTTAACCAATGTCCTAAGGGCACTCATTAGCATTTCCCTATATTTAAAGCCAAAAGCGATAAAATCTAATTAGCTTTTAAATTAAATTTCAATTTGAGTCTAATTTCACACCATGTGTCCATTTTATTATCTTGAATTTTGTGCACAATGATAATATTTACTCACCTAGATAAGACCATTTCAATTTCAATAGAATATTTAAGTACTCCAAGAAATTTTAAAGATAAAAAGTTTTCTTTTAAAAAAGAGCATGTGCAACTGTCTAGGTGGTTTTCTATTTATGACTTAATGTTGTTTGCTTCTATTTAACCAAAAATTTTATGTTAAGAATTATTTTATTATGTTCAATTCTCTCTTGATCTGATGATAAAGAGCGCTCATCAAGAGCGAGTACCATAGGTTAAAAATCTTTCTTAAAAAAATTCTCTCTTATCCATCTTCTATTACATCTAATTATATTTCTAAAATATAAATTAAAGAAGAAAACAATGGAGTAGAAATTGTTGTAGTTTTCAATCTAATGCAATTTTCTGGTCTAAGTCTAACTATAATATTTCATATTTCATATTTCATATTAATTACCACTTTCCTTAATCAATTAGCAGTTATTAAAATACTATAATTAATTTTATCAGATATATGGAGGTTCCTAGAATGTTTGGAGTAAGAGAATCCATAATGGTTTCAGTGTTTCACTGACATGTGGAGAACGTGTACAAGTTGTACATCAATCTTTTCTTTTCTTTTCTTTTTTGATGGGATGTTGTACATCGATTTGATCCCTAATTATTGTAGGAGAGATATTACAAGAATCTAGAAAAATCACAGCTTAATTATTGCATTAAAAACACTAGACATTAAGAGCATTCTCATCAAAAATTGTAAAAATTTTAGCATTTAGTATCTAAAATACCAACTTTATAACATATAACACATCACTCTACTATATATCTTACATCAAAACTTCTATTTTTTTAACACTTCATTTAAATATTTTTTTCTTATCATTTTTTATTCTTCCTCTGTCTATCTCTCTCTCCTCTGTCTCTCTCTTTCTCAACCCAGCACCGCCGGCCACCACATGCACCCACCCATACCACAACCACCACATCCACCCACCATCGCCACCACCAGCCACCAGCCACTAGCCAAATCCACCGCAACCACAAACAATAGCAGAGAAAAAAAAAACCTCCACATCCACCTATACCACAACCACCACATCACCCACCATCACCGCCACCAACCAGATCCACCGCAACCACAAACAACAACAGAGAAAAAAAAAACCTCCACATTCAAAGCCACTGAATCAACCCAGACCCACAAATCAACTCAGCACCTAGACTTCTCGACCTTTAACCACTACCTCTCCCTCACGCACCTCGCTGGTGAGATCAACAGCCACACCACCATAACCATTTGCGCTATCAACAAACTGATTTCGAAACCGAACCCCAAACTAAACCCCAAACCGATTCCAAAACCGAACCCCAAACCGTCCATGCCGTTTCAATCTCTGGACGACGTCGTCCTCGTCTGCGTTTCGTCAAGGATTTTCGAAACACGGAGGTGGAGCTTGCAGCGTCTATCGTCAGAGAGATTCGATTCGCGGTGTTGCTCCTCCGACATCATCTCGTAGGGAGTTTGAGATTAAGATTGAGAGTAAGAGTGAGTCGGAGGTGTTGGTTATGGTGGTGGAGAAGAGGAAGGAGAGTAAAGTTGAGAGAGAGAAAAAGAAAAAAAAATTATTTAAAAACTCTAGCATCTTGCTACAGCAGGGTGTCAAAAATAAGATTCTACTGTAACTCAATGCTAAAAATTTTAAGATTTAGCATATTTGATGCAGGTGTGTTTTTATCATTTGAGGTGCTAAAAATGCTAAAAAATAGCATTTAACATTTTTAGCACCTTTGATAAGAATACTCTAAGGTATATAGAAAGTTGTTGTGCCGCTACTCTTTGGTTTATAAGATTTTTTTTCCCTACAAGAAAATTCAATAAAAAAGAGAACATCTTGGGCAAGTTTGGTTGCCTGTGAATCTAAAGTATTCATTTTCTATATAATATAGCATTCAAGATATCATTCACTTTGTTTATAGGATGACCCATTTGTACAGATTCAAGATAATCCCTCCCTTTGTTTATTTATTTATTTTTATTAATAATAAAACTTGTTGCATCACATATGACAAGGACACATGTCCAAGGGCATAGCTAGAAATTTTTATTTGGAGGTGCCAACTTATGATACTAATTTACTAGCTTATACAAACTTCCATAAACATGCATAAATACAAATATCTATACACACATATAACTTAGTATCTTCCCTAGTAAATCCTTAAAATTTTCATTTTTAATATAAGTTACCAAATTATCAACCAAAGTGAGTAAAAAAATTTCAGTTGAACTAATGAAGTATTCAATGATATGAATGATTCAAAATTTTAAAAGACACAAGAACACATTTTACAATAAAAAATGAATGTGAGAAATGGGAAAAAAAAAAAACATTCTCTGTAACACTAGACCAATTGGACAATTTTTTTAAGAAAATCATTAGACTAGCTCAAATATTTGGGAGGGCTAAGTCTCATTTTTGTAAGCTAATAATTAAAACATTAAATATTTATATATAGTATTAAAATAATTTTAATATTTTTAATACTACCCCTGCACATGTCATTTTTTTTTTCTAAGAAGATTGACATGAACAAATGTTATCTTCTTATTGAAATTTAAAGTTTAAAACTTCAAACATATTTGAAGTTAAACTTTTTTTTTTTGGGAGAAAATTTTGAAGTTAAACTTAATCCTTCATTTTAATATTTTATTATGAATTAATCAAAAAATTGTGTTTAGTATATAAAACAAAAGGATATTGTTGGAATGTTTGGATTGTCCTAAAACCGCAGTGATTGACTCTGCCCATGGGCCATGGCTGACTAGTAGAACCACCCCACCAGCAACGTATATTATGGGGTTCTTTGATTTGAGAAATTTATTAGTTTACACAAACGTAGAAACCGTAGGTAGAAACAATCTTCAGTCGTTATTGATGATTCATCCTCCAATCCGACCGTCCTCTCATTTGTCGCTGTCGAAGAGAAGCGTGAAGAGACTGAACTCTCTCTATATTTCTTGCTGCTCTTCTCAATACCTCCCATCACCATTATTATTAGTTGAAGATGCGTGCGTTGTTTAATCATAAACTTATAAAACATACGCAGTAATTTGCGGAAAATAATACGTAGCTAATAATATCTCTAAATAGTAAATACTTAATTCTATATATATTTGTCATTTATAAATAGAGTTTATATGAAAGAATAATGCTAGAGATACAAATTATTTTACAAAATTTTTTACAAATTGCTGATGTAGTGAATAATTATTGGTAAATGAAAAAGTGATATTAATAGTAAGCCCAGATAAAAACCAATAAGAGGTTGGCCATATCAACATTTTGTAAAAATGTTGTAAAATAGTTTATGCCTGTAGCATTACTCTTATATAAAATATTGTGCTTTTAAGCTTTAAACAATCACAACATTCTCTAAATTCAATAACTAAAAACAATCCAAGGAAAAAAAAATTTTGAAATTTGAAAGTAGGGATAAAAGGAAACCCCAAGTCAATAATTAAGAATAATCCAAACTTAATAAATGTTTTGTAAAAAATTTTGAAAGCATAATTAAGTAGGGAGAGACTTTAGAAAAACTTACATGGGAATTGGATTTGTGGATCTAACTAGAGAAGTTGTTGTCCTTGAAAGCAAGTTGTGAGGATAGGAAGACCGAGCAAGTATATTGGGCTATGGGCCGTGCCTGAGGACAGACAAAAGCCCAAGGATGGTCAAAGGGTTTGTTAAGTTTGAGTCAATGGGCCGAGGATAAATGAAGAGAATGACGAATCAGCTATGGTTTCCAAGGAGCCAAGCCACCTCGGGAGAGTTTTAGGGAAGGTAACCATTTTGGGAAGAATAAGTTTCAGGAAAGGTAACAGAGCTAAGTCAACAATAAAAGAAGAAATATCTGGAAAGAAGGCTATCACCACCACATTAAATGCACTACACTAAATGAACTGGCCGCATTTAGGAAAAAATGACACTTGAACAATGCAATCTCAGCTCACTGCTACTCACAAAGCTTCCAGGAGGTCCTAATGGGACAAGCATCCAAGGGATTACCTACGAAATCAACAGGTGGAAGGCTGGGATGGAGAGGTGAAGGACTATATAAGGAAAAGGCCACTGTAAAAAATGGGGCATGTAATCTAAGAAGGAAGAAAAAAAAAAAAAAAACACATTGTATTTAGATAAGCTTGAGTTAATACAAGAACATCTCATCCTTGGACTTGATTGAGGAGCGTTATTTCTATCAATCTGTGCTTTCAGTCTTATTGGCTTGAACCCTATTAACTATGGCCCATACTTAATTTGCTAAGTTGTTTTCTTGTAAAACTCATTCTCTAACAAATATATTGTTTTGGGCTTGTTGGGCTATCGTCCACTGTTCTTGGTAGGCTGAAGTTCAAACTCCAGTCCTTACACAAGTAATTAAGAGGTAGAACTCATGTGAATTTCACTCCATAAAGAAATATTGAGGATTTATAAACATGAAGGAATTTCATTAGGTAGATAGAAATTGATGCTTCTTTTTCTCTTATATCCAATTGGAGGTTGCATGCTAGTGGAGAACATTATAAATTTATAATTGTTATAATCCCATGAGTAACTTGGTGGTGGTGTAATTTAACCCCTAATTTTGGGATGAGCACAAGTTGATAAAAAAATTATAATGATAATAAAAATCATAGCATATAAATTATAAAACCTATTGATAAGAACAATTCATAAGAAGAAGAAAAAAACAATAATAATTAACTTTCAATCGATTTTTGGATGGAAATTCACGCTCATAGCCCTTTGTATAATCATGCGTAGTTTTCTCACAAATCAAAAGGAGTTTTAATAAGTAAAACACCTACTTCCATCCATTAAGTATTGTTTAGGCAAGTGGTACCTTAGCATAAGAATATTTGTGAGTAAAATTAAATTCTAGCTGAATTTTGTGATAGGCTCAAACTTCTTAGTTCTTAGTCAAAATCTGCCTCCTTTAATTTTTATAATTAAGTTGGATATGATATCCTCTTTGTTGTTTATTATTTTATTAAATTAGCATCACCCAGCTTGACATTTCTTTTATTTATTTATATTTATTTATTTTGGTTTCTTTTACGCCATTAAAAAGGATGATTATTTTTCAAATTTTGAATATAATAGAACACGTGGAAACGTTATCTCCAACGACTGTGAAACCAGAAGTTAATGTTTTTGTGCTACTACAACATGTTGATACGAACAATTGAATAAAAAAATTGATTCGGAAAAAAAAAATCATATCAACAAAAACGTAAATATCAAATACAATAGAATATAAAAAATAGAAAATAGAAAATAATGAATCAACTTTTTGATAGACAAAAAAAAAAAAAAAAAAAGCTTAATATCAACTTTTATTTTTTATTTTTTATATTCTATTGTATTTGATATTTACATTTTTTGTTGATATGAAAGTTTTTTTCGTTATCAAATTTTTTATTCAATTGTTCGTATCAACATGTTGTAGTAGCACAATAACATTAACTTCTGGAATATATGAATATATATATATATATATTTATATATAATATGTGATTTCTCAATAAATATAGTTCATGAATCTTATCTAAAAAACATGCTTGAAGCCTCCGAAGAAAGAGATTTTTTTTTTTTTTATTACCATTTGATTCTTAATCCCTAATACTCTCTTTTCTCAAATACAAACTTTGTTCCACTTGGAAACAGTGTAAGAGATGTTAGTTCACTTGTAGTAAGTGAGATTGATAATGGCAATGATCTGATGAGTTTTATTGCATAAATTTGAGGTTTAGACCAATGTTATGAACTTTATTATCACGTCAAAGAATGTAGAGATGTTACTTCAATGTAAGCTACTTGATGCTCACAAAATTTATATTGTAATCTCAATTTCTCTAAATCTTATTGGCTCATAGTCAAACAAGAAATAAAACTTGTTAGTGGTTGTTACTTAATTTAATATAATCATTACTTTTGGATGGTTGACTTCATATTACATTTACATAGCTTAACATTTAGAGTGATTTACCCAACTTATTTACTAGCGTAATAAAAAAAAAAACAGGTCAACTTGTGAGTCAGACAGGTTGATCGACCACCCAATTCTGAAAAAATAAATAAACAAATAAGGAAAATATACGAATCAACCCGTTTTAAATGCAGGTAAAAAAATCTCGGGTTGGGATTTGATTAATGGACCCGAGTCTAGTTTTTGGCCAAGAAAAAAAGAAGGAAGTTTGAAAAAAAAAAATTAAAGAAAAAACAAAAATTGATAGTGGAAAATAAAACTCCTTTAATGGTAGGCCATGTAGAGAAGAATGGGTTTTGGGCTTGCCCCAAAGCCCAAATTACTCAATACCCAATTCAAAGGTAAACCCATCTCGCGAAAGAATCCATAAACCCCAAACCTAGGAAAAGGGTTTTCTCTCTATCATCCAAAAGGTTTTGTTTAAGCTTCAGGAATTTCGCTCGCACTCATATCGTCGCCTCACCCTTCAGGTGCGCCTCAAAACCCATTTATCTACAATCTCTGAATCAGTTTTGTTATTCTCTGTATGTATGTATGTATGTATGTATGTTTGAAACGAATTCTCTTATTCCTTTTTGTTTTCTCATTCATAAATGATAAATCTTAATCTTATGTTGTTGGGTTTAGATTTGGTTCTAGTTTCACACCGTAATTGGGTCTCAAAGAAACTGCGAATTGGCCCTGAATTCTCTGCCTTTGCCTATATTATCATAATACGATTTTAGATTTTTTTTTTTTTCTCTGATGTTATTGTTACCCAAGTAGTAGTAATAAGTTTTGTGATAATTGCAGTCATATGACAATGTTGTGGTTAACATATGACAATGTTGTGATTAACTTAAAAGTGACATTACTTTCTGGAAAAAGTTTGGCTCTAGACGGGTTTGGAGCTATCTTCCTACAACCTACCATTTGGCGATTGAAGAGACCATCCTTATGTAGGAAGAGATAGGTCCAAACTGGTTTGGAGCTAATCTTTGTCCGGAAATTATTGTTTCACACTTTTTGGAGTCCACTTCAACCCACAATGTGCACACTTTCACACCAATGCCCGCATTTAACATATGATACATGATGTGTACAGACAGACAATGTACATAGAGAGTGATACAATCAAAGCCCGCCCTTTTGCGGGTGTGAATTAATTAAGTGCCTGTTTCATAAGTCATAACTAACCCCAAACTGTATATTTTCAAAGTATAGATTTTTTAAACTTTCACTTTTTTTTCTAGGTAAATAACCTCTTTTTTAAAATAAAATAAAAACTGTGCCAAACAAGCGCTAAGAAGCCACATTGTTTTGTCAACCTGATGCTTGGTGTTAGGGATGGGCTTTGTAGGACAATAACTAGTTGCTAGTACTTTGTTTTAAATTATTTTAGTGGTAATTGACAAGTGGCGGTCGTTTACATAATTAATTTCTGGTGATGGTTTGCCGGGCTATATGTTATCTTCTATTTTTCTTTATCTAACTTGAAATATATATGTATTCAGTATTCAGTATGTTCATCAAAGATTATCCCAAAATAAGTTTATTTTCAAGGTCCCTTTTGTTTTATTCTATTAGGTTTCATTTTAAGTTAATATATTTCCTTACATTTTAAATCCCTCATGCACGTCACTCTTTTGTGTACCAGTTGTTAAACCTGTTTGTCAACATGTATTCTGCAAGGAGGAAGATCAGTAAAGCTGAGGATGCTTCTCTCACTGGCACGGAAGAGTTGGTTACGGAGGTTATTATACTGGCTTCTATAAGATTTTCCTTAGGTTATTGCACTTGACAGTCCCTTCCAAATGTTTTGGCATCTGATTGTGCGCTTTATTTATCATCCCTGCAGGCACTCTTTGATTTGGAACATACCAACCAGGAGCTGCAAAGTGACCTGAAGGATCTCTATATTGACTCTGCAGCGTAAGTGTTTTATATTGCACCATATGTAGTTCTAACCACTTGCTTTTGGTTCTCTGCCTTATAAGTGACTAGTATTCTTTCTTTTCTGTAATAGTCCAATCGATGTTGGGGACAGAAAGACTGTTGTTGTCCATACTCCCTATAGATTGAGGAAGGCCTTCCGCAAGATTCATGTTAGGCTTGTAAGAGAGCTTGAGAAGAAGTTCAGTGGAAAGGTAAATGAAAATGACTTTCTATAATTTGGTTGTCTTACAATTTCATTTGGGCCTTTGGTCCAACACATTGCAATTGTGGAAGAAACTTTAATTCATATGAAGTTAAGGACAAACAACCCAGTTTGGTAGAAATTTCTTTGACCCACTAACATGATAATTCAAATGACCATCCATGTGCTTTTAATCACAGGAGCAATTTAATTGTTGTCGATAACTTAATGGGTAATGTGATTAAAATCTATGCAGATGGTCATTGAATCACCTTGTAATAGGTTGCAAGAGATTTCTCCAAACCGGTTTTGAAAGAAAAAAAAAAAAAAAACTTTTTTTTCCAAATCATAATGCTTTTTTTCTGACGGTATTGTTTGAGATTTCTATTTTCCTGTCATTCTCTGTGCCCCCTTTTTAATTATATTCTCTTGTGTGCTCTTTCTTTTGTTCCTCACAGATTTTTAGCCGGCCACTTTAAATTCTTCTGTTTATATTATTTTAACTAGCCATTGGACTTCAATGTAATTATGTGGAACCATTATCAAACCACGTTTTTTTGAAATACAACTTTTTTAAACATCACTTTTTTCTAAGCACAACATTTTCAAACAACCCCATTTTCAAAAAGCTGAAAAAGAAGCTGTACTAAACTGGCATGCATGTTTTCCTTTTAGTATATATGTTAAGGTTAATAGTGTTGATATTCTAGTGATTTTACTCCCTTTAAAACCTTGCAGAATGTGATCCTGATTGCCACCCGGAGGACATTGAGGCCACCAAAGAAAGGTTCTGCTGTTCAACGACCTCGCAACCGCACACTCACTGCTGTGCACGAGGCAATGCTGGAGGATATTGTATTGCCTGCTGAGATTGTTGGGAAGCGTGTCAGATATAGACATGATGGATCCAAGATAATGAAGGTGACCACTACAGCCACATAGCAAGCAAATTACTTCTATTGGTTTATTGTTGGGAGTTGTTTATACAAATTTCTAACAAATTATAATATGAAGATAAGGCTTGATTATGATTTGGAGAAGATTAGTGAATAGTATGGGATCTTAATGTTTTCGTTACTTATCAAAAAAAAGTACGGGATATGATTTTAATGTAACAGTTACAGTCAGCTTGGCTAATGTACTGGTGATATGTTTTTTACATTTAATTCCAGTATTTATCCAACAATCATGCTTTTGTGGACAGGTTTTCTTGGATCCTAAAGAACGAAACAACACTGAGTACAAGCTGGATTCCTTTGCTGCAGTTTACAAGAAGCTCTCTGGCAAAGATGTTGTGTTCGAGTATCAAGTAACAGAGGCCTAGAATGGCACTTTTGAACATTAACCAAGAACTCTGAATTCAACTTTCCAAAATTTTGTTGTTGAGTTTGCTTAGAAACAGGAAACCTTAGTGATGGATATTATTTTCACCATTATGATATGATTTATGTTTTGTGGTATGGTTATGACCAAAATTTAGGTGGTTTTATGTAAATCATTCTCTTATATGCAAGTGTACTTTCCTTCACATTTTTGTTTATGATGAAACCTGCCTACCTTTTTGTTATATGAACTTGACTTTTGCCTTGGTAGGAAGCTCAATCTGGCTTTGTTCGCAGCTGGACTGGATGATTTTTGTATAATTCTCGAAAGGGACCTAGTTTGGTAGTAATTGTGCTTGGCTTGGAAATGCCTTTGTACACCTTGAAGTTTTCTTCATGTGTAGTTCCCAGGTCTTGGGATCACTTTTGTCTTGCATGGTTTGACAAATTTCAGCTTACACATCAGCATATGCACACGCATGTACATGAGATTTATTGAGTAAAGGTTAATTAATGCTTAGTTTATCCGGATTCTTCTACCAAATAGATTTCTTTGGATCCTAACTATTCTTTTATGATTTTAAGGGTAGATTTTGTCATGTTAGCATTCTACAAACAATAATCTTAAAATAACAAAGGATCATGTTAACGGATGCCTTTAGGGCAATTGTTATTAAACCATAATAAGATAGTTTTAACACCACTTACATGAAAAATATAAAAAATATCAACAATATTTATTGTTTTATCATTTTTCCAATAAAATATTTCTAAAAATAATTTTTAAACCAATGCCATAAGGGCATTGATTAACATTTCCCAATAACAAAATAATGTCGCAAAGAAAACATAAAAGAGCATTGTTAGTGGTATGTTATTATGGCAAAATCTAAATCCTTAATTCATAAAAGAATAGTTAGGATTTAAAAAAATCTATTGGTAGAATACCCTAGAGGATTTGAATCCAAATTATCTTGGATGAATTTAAATCCTCTAGAGTTATTAGGGTATTCTACAAGCTAGAAATCTTTAAATCTCCACCATTCTTTCAAAATAAATGGGTAATATGCTGCCACATCATCAATCTACTAATAAAATCTCAAATCAATCTTAAAAGTCATGAGTTGATATCATTAACCCAAAAGCACACCCTGCCACATCATCAATTTACTAATAAAATCTCAAATCAATCTTAAAAGTCACGAGTTGACATCATTAACCCAAAAGTACACACTCACCATTCTTTACGCTAAAATTTATTATTGGATACCTTGTTTGCTGTTTACTACACTTGTATACTGAAACAATTATGGCCATGGATGGCTAGATGGAAGTATCCTGGAAAGCACAGGTGCATTGATTGGGTAAGCACACCCGAGTCCGATATGCACAAACACGCCATGTAGCCGTCAACACGGCTGCATGCATGTCTGTGACAATTTTTGTTTTTGTTTACCGATTTGGGCTGATACAGTCCGATTCAGTCCGCAATGAGCCAAAACAGGCCCCGAATCAAACCGATATGGGCCTAAATAAGTGTTTTTTTAAAAAAGGTAAAAAATTTTGTCAAAACACACCGTTTTGACATCCTAGTTTAAAGAAAAAACTCTAAACTCATCTCAAATTTCTCGTTCTCTCCGTCTCCTGTCTCTCTCATTCTCTCTCTAACCCACGGCTCTCTCTTAGGCTGTGTTTGGTTCCCGTAAAATATTTTCCGAAAAATATTTATTTTTCGGAAATGCTATTTTCGGGAAAGGAAAATATTTTCAAGTGTTTGGTTGCATTATGAAAATTGTTGTAGAAAATATTTTCATGTGTTTGGTTCTATTCTGAAAATGCTATTTTCCTACAAATTTTTCATATTTTCTTAGCTATTTTCTCAGCATCCAAACAAATTTTATTACAGAAAATTTCAGTCCCAAATCCCAAATCCAGCCAAATACCAATCCACAGAACAAATCACAGCCAAATACCCATCACTTGCAACCACCAACAACAACCCACAACCACCGAAATTTATACCCACCACCGAAACAACACCACACATTACCGAAACTCCAATTCAACCCACAACAGCAAACTCCGGCAATCAAAAGCCACAACCACGGCAAAAGAAACAAAACCCAGAAAAAAACGAAACCCAGAAAAAAAAATTCATCAAAGGCGAGATCGAAGGCGAGATCGGCGATCAAAGAGAGCAAGAATCACCCAAAATCAGAGAACAACAAAACAAGAACCACCCACGCCACCACAACAACAACAAGAAAATCAGAGATCAAAGAGAGCAAGCGGATCGGTGACGAGATCGACCCAAAGGAGGATCGACCCAAAGCAAGCAGATCGGCGATTCGGCGGGACGATCTCGGGTTTGACAAATGGGTTTGACGAATGGTGCGACGATTTCTAGGTTCGCGACGATCGGTGACGAATGGGTTTGACAATTTCTGGGTTTGCGATCTGAGGTTTGACGATCGGTGACGACGGCGCGATCTCTCTCTCTCTGGGTTTGCTGGGTTTGCTCGACGGCGCGATCTCTCTCTCTCTCTTTCTGGGTTTTCTAGGCATTGCGCGATCTCTCTCTCTTTGTGTTTGTTGTCTCTCTCTCTCTTCTATTTTCCTGGGCGGAAGTGATTTGAAGGGAAAATGAGAACGGAAATTATTTTCCGCCTTCTCAGTCTTATTTTACGGTCAAACTGAAAACATTTTCAGTTTGACCGAATTTTCAGTAACAACCAAACATCCAATTTTCCGGAAAAGCATTTCCGGAATCAATTTGAAGCCAAAACAAACGGAGCCTTAGATTCACTCCATCTACCATTGCTCTTAAATTGATATACGTTTACAGCAATATATAAAAATAAAAATAAAAATATATTTAATAATTTATTAATAAACGTATCCCGCTGCACCCGCACCCTAATTTTTCAAAAATTGTTGAGTCGCCGCACCGCACCCATACACACCCGAATCCGAATCTGCAACCGTGCTTCCTAGAAAATAACATTTTTTTTTATGAACCCTAGGAAGTAACATGGACATAATTATTTCCATTTTAGACATGCTTTATTTAGAGCGAGACGAGGAAATAACAGTAACGAACTCTATTCAGCAATTTCTTGTCCTGGATGAGTTGTAACAGGATATACAGCCCTATGAACTTTGCATACCAAGTCCCGACACAGATTTCCCTCAATTGCAGAATTTCCACCAAAGTTGGGACTGTCCTTTTGCTCTTGTTTTGGCATAAAACATCAATCCGGATACAAGTCTCTGCTAGAATGATCCAAATATTGGCAGTTTCTATGGATCTTATCAGTTTGTTTTAACTTAAAATGCTAGCTTGTTTTTACCCTTTAATGATTTAACCTCACTTTTCTAGGTATAAATGTACTTCTACACAGCTTATTTTTAAAACAATGAAAATGAATTCATCTCAACACACTCATTGAGAACAATGAAGTGAAAATACCAATAACATGGTATTTAAATAGCAAAACATCAGCATAAAATTACAAACACAATTCTATATACTACATTTGGTTCCAAGCTAAATTCTAAGGTATTGAATTATGAATTAACAAAAAGTATGTCGATTGGCATGTCATTTCCCATAGGTTAACATAAATCAGATATATCAACCCATAAGAGAAGGGTGGAAAGAATGAAGCTACAGAAGCTGGCTTGATTAGAACATCTTCTCAATAATAAAAAATGAGATCATGTTTAGCAACGAGTATATGCAAGAACAAGACGTCGGTATCAACCAGAAACTTTCATCCTGTACAGTTGCAACAAAAGTGATTGTGATGTATAGAAGCATATATACAGTAAATATTACAACGTAAATAATGGCAATGACAACATGCTGCTAATCTATTAGAATCCTCGTTGCACCAATTCAGAATGAGATTAGACATAACATAAAATTTAAATTACTGTTGGTTTTCCTATATAAAAAAAAAAAAAAAAATGTGATCATACATAAATGCTGAATAGTCATCAATAAAATAGGAATATTTATTCAGAACTGAACACATATAAACATCGTTCCATCCAGTTGAAACATTATTGTTATAAAAACACTGATGCTAATTGGCATCAATTCAAGTCCATGGGCATCTAGATGTCATGATTCACAAAATCATTCGCAAAATAATTTCATATATTTTTTCTTTCTATAATACAAGCGTAATATACTAATATCACAGCACTAAAGGATTCAATAGTTCACACCAAGAGAGTTTCAGCACAGTGCAATATGGCGGTCATTTGTATAGAGTTTTTATTACATTTTAGGTTAACTAGCAGCTTATGGAACCTATGCAACATGAAGATGTTTAAATGTATAGTTCCCTACGATTTTCCATTTTCACTAAACATCATTTGGTAAGCCATAACCTAAAATCATAATCAAACATAGTTGTGACAAATGAAATGTTCTCAAGTCACAAAATGTCCTCAACATAGCCATTAAGAGGTGTGAATGTGCAATATAAATTCTGAGAATAAATGAAAAGAATTATCTCAAGTGACATGATAGTGATATGGCAAGGAAACATAATCAACTGAAAGTGCTTCTCACAGCAGTTGAAAAAGGATGAATGTTTACGTTGGTAATATTTAAATGAGTCTCCATTTTTCTTCAACTCTATAATCAAGTTCAAGATAATATTATATTTAATTCAACAAACAACCTCAACTTTGTGCCTTTGTACATAGCATAATAGAAAATTTTCAACTATAAAAGCTTCAAAGTCCCTAATGACACTTTTCATAGTGAATTTGAACATCGCCCAATGACAATCACAGACATTTTCTAAAATCATACATATGAACAAGTTTTAGACAACATGCCAATAGAAATTACAAAATTCAAAGAATTGAGCAATCATGATGTACCTCAAGACAAAATCACAAGACCAAGGTACATGGCTCCACAAAGAAACAAAAAAGATATCAACCCCCTGCAAGTAGAGTTCTTCACAATTAGAAATTGAAGCAATAAAACACAATTATAGGTCATAAGAGCACCTTGTGTTATTGGTTTAACATATAAGAACAAAAACTATTCAAATCAAAAATTGAATATTTCTACTCTTCTAAAATGATATGATGCTCAGTTGCTCACCAAATAATGCCCCATCCAACACCATTACAGCAAGGACACACTTCGGCAAATTTTTCGGCATCACTAGAGTGAACTCTACGGGATATTAGATCATCATATATGTCTGCATAATTACATACAGATTAATCCATATTTCCATACACAGCCAATTAAATTAATGATTAAATTGATTGTTTCATTCCAAAGTCATACCATAAACTGAAAACAAGCTGTTCATAACACCTGCATTTTGATAAAACTGAGTAAGCATTGATTTTTCACCCCATCACATTGTGTAAAGGAACAATCATCCTTTTCCCTGAACAATATGGAAAGAAAAACAGCAGAATTTCATTTACCAATGAACAGAATGATGTACCGCAGTATACGAACTTTTGTTGTTTCTTGCAGAGCCCAAATTACACCAAGGAAAAGTATAAACCCTGAGGTGAAATATGAAATACATAAACGTATAGAACCCAATATGTTGTGGCATGTATAAAAAATAGTAAGCCAAATTATAAATTATGAAAACACTTACCAATACAGAGTCCTCGAAGAGTCCACTGCAGGAAAGACCAAAAGATAATTGAAATTAATTAATTAATTAAAATGTCATACCACACAGGATAAGCATGGTGACTTCCAATATTTAAAGCAATAAAAAAAAATAATCATGATAATCAATGGGGATTCAAAACAATTTAAATCATCTTCTTTTGTCTTGATGGTATTTTTATCTTCTTTATGGTATACAAAAGAATAACTTCAGAATGTCAGGAACGAAAACTTTCCACGTTTTGTTGCCAATATGTTCCCAACTTCAAATTTTGCATTCAACTACCATTTGAAATGCTGTGTTTTCATGTGAAATCCAAATTCCTTCATAAGTGCAGTGCAGCATTCATATGGAATATTAAACAAAAAGAGAAAATCTACGTGTTCATAAGTGCTCACATTTTTAGCTACAAAAAGTACAACAAGTAGTGCAGCAAGAAAACATCCGGCAGCTATTCTTGCAGTAAGAAGATTTGTGGATGCAAGAATCAAGACCATTCCCCAGAAGGATGAACCAAGATCTGGAATGCCACAAAATGGAGACGGTGAGAAGAGAAGATTGCATAATTACCAATTATTTATTGGAAAACTGCACTGAGAAACAACATATATTGAACCCAAAGATTCTAAAACTTAAATTCAAAACAAAATGAATCAGGTTAATCATGGATAAACAATATGTCACAGCAAAGCGTGCATTTGAACACTTCTACATAGCTGTTGCATAAGAGTTAAAATATATTAAGGACAGGTAACATTACATCCAGCGGGCAAGATTAACCAGTAAACTCCACCACGTGTCTGTGTGGTTCCACCTTCATCTACATTAACCTTGATCCCTTCTACCTGCATTGAACCAGATTTTGTCATGCTGACAATCAAAATGGTCGATGTTGATGCTCAAAATCTTCCCATGCTATGTTTACCCCAATGCTCAAGAAAAATTGATACCAGAAGGCTTTGTTGAGCCACAAAATCACCAAGGTCCAGAAAAGACCTTACTTGTATGGCTTCTTCTAGAGTATTAAAAATATAATGGCATATCTTATGTCAAGATGTCGTCATTATGTACTAAGGAGGTATCCCACCAAATTAAAATGAAAATAGCCATTTTTTTCTCATATCAAAAGAAGATCAATACATGCAACTAGATACATATACCCAGTCCAAAAAGGCCTAAGCAGAAATAGTATGTTTTACTAGAAATCCCAAGACACCTATAATTACTCCTCTCCCACTTCATGGCTTAGAAACTCAATAAAAGACTGACGGTGCCAAATTTATTACTAGCATTAAAAGGTATGAAAAGCGGCCTATGAAATCAAGAGTTTACATAGGCATCAATAAAAGGCATCTTTAATCTTGGACATTTAAGCCAACTGCTATGAATGTTTTTGGTAAATGGATAAAGGTTGTGCAAGTAGATGTCCCTCCATTTATTTAATTTTGTATGACATCGAAGGAGAGCCTGCTGTGTTACTTTACACTATTAGCCACAAACACTATGTCTTTTAGATATGAGAGTTGTGCTGCTTAAGTCTATAGAAGAGTTTGTTATTTTCGGAAGCAAATAACTCCTTTAAAAATAAAACCATATAATTCATCATTATAAAACCAGGTTTTCTTTTGTAATATATCACCCTGACTGCATGAGTGTTGGGAAATTCATAGATAAAATTATGTGGAAAGAAGTGAGCTTCTTACATGGCCACAAGTAAGTTTACACGCAACAGCATGACTTGCTTCATGAAGAAATACAGTGACAAGCTTGAATGGTTTCAGCAAAAATGTTCTCCACAACTACATCAATAAGAAAGATCACACATTAAGCATAGCATTCAGAAAGTAAATTCTAAGAGAATTACATACCAGCAAGTACCAATGTCTAACAGCAAATAACATAAATTGGCTCTGTTTCAAATTGACTGAACTTTTAGTCAAGTCCAATTTTCAGAAAACCACATAACTTAAATTTACTTTTATGATTCCAACTTTTCAATTCCCATGGGTTAAGTGTATTATCCAGAACTGAAGTGGAATTGCCTTTCATTTATGATAAGATAGAGCTTTATACTGCATAGCAAAAGAGTACAACAACATTATCTATCTAGGATTGTTTAGCAATTTTTTATACGCATTCAGATTGATGTTTTGTCTTTGAGTTCATTAACAATTTTCCATCCCAGATTCAAACTTTAAAAAAGATTCTGTAAAAAGAAACAAAACTAAAATATAACTAGCAAGAAACAAAAAGGGGGTGGTCTCAGAATTTTATTGAAATTGATAAATACCCACTTGCAGTTTAATAAAACACCACCATTCAATGAAAGAGTTAAGCACATTAACAGAAATTAATAGTGACATGGGCACCCTTTAAAGTTTTGATCAATGGAACCTTGGGGCAAAAACATACCCCATTAAAGAAAAAAAAAAAGGATTTTGATCAATGGGTTCCAACTTCTCTTCTACAATGCAACAAAGAATAAACCATTAGGCTCTTTAACCAAATATGGGTGTCTCACTGATCCAACGTAGTTCAAGATTTTGCTCAAGAAGTATGAGAAGAAAAATGAAATAGGAAGTGAGAGAGAAAGAGAGAGAGAAAGAGAGAGAGAGATACCGCTAGTATGACAACAGCGCAGACAGAGACAGTGATGAGAAACACAACTTGATCATGGTTGCAGCAATTCTTGAGCTCCCAATTGGGCTTCATCTATTTTCCTTATCTGCTTAATATTTTATATGAATATGATCCCAGATATGATATGCAACAACTTCAACTTAGGCTGATCTCTTGGTTGGTGCTCAAGCTCAATTAGATTGCTGGTTAGGATTCATGGGATCTAGAATCTTATTATTGCTGTTTAGTGTTGAAGACTCAGAATTCAGAAAGTTTTGGTAGCCAAAAGGTGTAACTTTTGCCAAGAAATTTTCAAATTGTAATGGGGATTTGAGCTCACCTATGTTTATGTTAAGAAATGCTACTACAGTCAGAACTCATAATAATGCTCGTAAAGTTTTTTAGTGGAACAAGATTTTGAATTCAATCTACCACAGGTCCAGATTTGTATAAAATATATTAGTTTATCATTTAATTAGAAAAAAATAAAAAAACAAAAAGTTTATCATTTGTTAAAAAAAAAAAAGTACATCTGTACATGTATAACTTTACTTTTAAGCTTGACTTTATCATATTATTTTGTCGTACTTTGTTGTTTTCTGGGACAGCCAGACCAATCACGACCTCCGTAATTATGCAATTGATATTTGTCTTGATGTAGGGCACAATGTTTCCAGTCATGATAAGAGAACAATGGGGTAGTTGTTGTCGTGCTTTTCAATCTTTCTATTAGGCCATTCACATTCCCTTAACAAATTCCTAATTTAAAAAATATATATATTGGGTTCAAAAGTTCAACTTAACAAAAATTATACATTTTTTTAGATCATAAAGTCTGTTTGGATACAGTTATTTTGCTAAAAATTGAAAATACTGTAACAAAATAATTTTTAAATATGTGAATAGTGCTGTGAGATCTATTTTTAATATTTTTTTCTAAATAAAGTGGTTGTGGGTCCCATGAATAGTACGTGAACAGTGCATGAACAGTGCACTTTGTCTTCTGCACAGTGAATCCATGTGCATGAACAGTACGGTTACGTGAAACTCAAAACGCAGACGCACACAATAAGCCCAATCCAAATAGACACTAGATGTCTAAAAATTTTAATTTGGGAATACAAAAAATATAAATTTTTTGCATTTTTTAAATGTATTTTGTTTATTTTAAATTTTCACTTAACAATACATCTTACATTTCATACTTTACTTTACAATACAATATATTAAAGTAATCTTAAAAAATTATACTTTGATAATGAGGTCCATGCTCAACTCACCCAGAACAAAAACAAAATACCCAACACATAATTAAAAGATTAGAAAAAAGAATTAGAACCTGCGCATTTTTGTGAACAATGAGAATCGTTTTACATTTTGGCTCCTGGATGCGAATGCTATCTATTGGTTAAAATCTTAAAAATGCTCTAATAACATGTCATGTTGAAATATTTATTACTTGTCATATTAACTTGCCTATTAAATAACATTTTTTTTCAGAGCCTTTTGAATACACATTACTGTCAGTTTCTTTAAGACTTTCTTCTCTATTCCCGTATGTATGTTAAAATATTTAGTATTCTCAAAAAAAAAAAAAAAAAAAAACATTTTTTTTCTCTCCTCCTTCATTAATTACGAGTCCTAAAATGAAAGAGAGAAAAAGAGAGAGATTTAACGCAATCTAAATTATTCTAACTTTAATGCAAAATAAATGATTCGTTTGCCAAAAGGTTTATTGCTTTTTGTTTCTTTATCTCAACTTTTTTCTTTTTTCTTTTTGAGAAACTTTATCTCGGCTTTATTTTAAACAATCTAAGTATTAACTTTTTTTTTAATAAATAAACTAGTTTTTAGCTTATTATCTCATATTATGCAAACAAGCTACAGAAAAATAATATAAGCAATTCTCAAATAGATACTTAATTGTCCATCGATCATGTTGTTTACAAATTATATATATTTACCATAGCTAATGTTAAGTCAACAATTCATAACCTTTATTTTTTTGCGTAAATTATCATTTTAGTTCATAATATTTACATGTCAAGTCGTTAACCTTTCAAATGTATCAGTTTAATCCCTAACATTTTAGTATTATGTCAAAATAGCATCTATTGTTAAGTGATTGATGAAAAATGTTGAATGGGTGATAACGTTTATTAATCTTTATGTGAAGTTGTGAACTTTTGCTTACATCTACATCCTTAACTATTAATTTCAAACCACTGCGTATCCTTGGCGTAATGGTCACTCCACAAGTATATAAATGCTTGTGAGGTGTGGGGAGTAAGGGTTGAGGTTCAAGTTTTTAAGAAGGAGTTTCACGCACACATACACTTAGGGTCCGTTTGGTTGGAGGAGTGGAAAAGTGGGAAGATGGAAAATTAGTGGGAAGATGGAAAATTAGTGAGAGGATGGAAAAGTGGGAAGATAGAAAAGATTTGGTTTTCTCTCATGTGTGTTTGGTTGGGGGTGGAAAAATGGGAGGGTGGAAAATTTTTTTGTTTAGTTGGAGAGAAAAATGGGAGGATGGAAAATATAATTTATATAAATTGACTATTATGTCATTGTTATATAATAATGGCAAAGTGAGAGGAGTAGGTGAGTGTAATAAAGTGGGGATATTTGTGTAAAATGCATTTCTCATCACTTTTCTCTCCTTATTTTCTTCCCAATTTGGGAGGATAAAAAAAGTGGGTCCAGGAGGGAAAACTTTCTCCCCTATTTTCTGTCTCTCCTATTTTCTTTCCTCAACCAAACAGTGGAAAACAACATTTTTCACCCTATTTTCCTCTCCCTATTTTCCATCTTCCCTGTTTTCACCCCAACCAAACACACCCTTAGATTAAGTTAAAGTAGAATTTTATCTTAGATAAAAAAAATAAAAATATAAAACTATTAATTTCAACCCTATAAATTTTATGATGTCTCAAGTTGGACAGCATACTTCTCTCGTTTTGGGAATTGTAATTAATGAAGGGATAGGAAAAAAAAAAAAAAAGATGCTATTAAATGAGCAAGTTAATATGGCAAGTAATAAATATTTCAATGTGATATATAATAAGTGCATTTTTAACCATTAGAAACTCTCACACACACATATTATAAGGGCATCTAAAAACTTGTTATTGGAATAATATTTTGACAATTTCTTGTATTATATGTTCTCTATATTCTTAACATGCATACCAAGTTTCATGCAAATCAGATGTTTTTTACTATTCAATCTAGAAACCTATCTTTTAGGTTCAATTTTATATACAAAAATTTGAAATTTAAATACTTGATCGATGATATAGTTATTGATCCAAGATTATCTTGAAATTTTATAAGGATATAAGGTATATATACTCCCCTCATGTGAATCACATTCATTAAGAAAATTCATTTTTTTTTTTTTTGAGAAAATTTCAACTTATAGCGTCCGTTTTTAATGATAACTCTTTATTATCAAACCAAGACATCAATCAATTTTCAATTTTTAGTCTTATTAGGGCAAGGGCCGACTTCATAAGCATTAGCTTAAAAGAGTTTGACAACCAACTCAAATCAACCAAAGTTTTGTAGCTGACCAACTCATAAGCAAGCTCAGCTTTTGTCAAGTGAACCGTCCTCTGGTAAAGCCTGTGTGTGAAATGGTCAAGGTCTTTTACTTTTTTATGCTTCCATATATATAGCTGCCTTCGCTTACAGAATTTAATGCAGTCATGCGGCGAATCATATTCGGCAGGTCCTATGAGAAAAACCATTTTTAATTGGTCTATTTCCTTGCAAGTAGCCATTGGTAGTGTTGTAACGGGATAATATTAATTAGGCGTAAATGCTCTTTTCGTCCTTATATTTTGGGGTCATTTTTATTTTGGTCCTTACAATTCTATTTTACCACTTTTAGTCCTTAAACCAATTAACGCATGACATTTAAGTTCTTACCGTCACTCAACTAACAGAAAAAGCTAACGTGGTAAACGGAGTGCACTGTTGACACAGTAAATACTAACGTGACGAATAAAATAATAATAATAAAATTATTTAATATTAAATAAATGCCAAGTCAGCATAAAATAATAATAAAAAAAGATATTTTCAATTTTTTTCTAAATTCTTTTAAAATAAAATAAGATAATTAAATTAAAAAAATTTATTTCTTTCATTATTTTTTTCTGAAGATCATGTTCATGTTCCTTGGTTCATCCCTAGAAATTTTCTTGAGAAACAAACACACAAAAAAACCCAAAAAATTCAGCTCAAAAAAGAAATCATAAGCTCAAAAAAGAAATTCAGCTCTCATTTTCAACCCCAGCAAAATCATCAAATCCCTAACCCATAAGCCCAAAAAGTTCAAAACCAGAAAATCATCAAATCCCGGAAGTCACAACCCACACTTCTTCAATCACCATACTCACATTGAAACCCAGAACCCGACCAGGACAACTTCGTCACCGTAGAACCTAAAACCTAGCAACCTAGAACCTAGCAACCACTTCAACAACTTTGTCCTCTCACACACCATCTCCGCCACCGCAGGCATCACCTCCACCAGATTCTCCACCGTCGTGAGCGTGCTATACACCGCAGCCATCTCATCGGGATCGAGATGGTGGGTGCTGCGTTCGACTGGGTTTGCTGGGATTTGGCCTTTCTCTTCGGCTTTGATCGGTGATCGTTGGTGGGTTTGATCGGATCTGGGTTTAGAGAAAGAGATGGCTTCTCCGCCTCTCTCACGCAAAGCGAAGCCGATACGATCGGCGAAAACCCCTCAGTCCTTGCCGTGTTCGAGGACCGCCATCGCGAGCTTCACACCACTCGGTCTCCTCAGTTTCTCGGCCTTAGGAACCAGCGTGGTCTCTGGTCTGATTCCGATTATGGCTCTGATGTCATTATCGGTCTTCTTGATACCGAAATCTGGCCAGAGCGGCGTAGCCTTTTCGATAGGAATCTCGGAGCTTGTTAGTGGGTGCTGGGTTCGATTAGGTTCGTTGGTTGGGATTGCAGGGTTTGTTGTTGTTGTTGGTCTGATCGGTGATCGTTTCTAGACATTTGGGGTTTGGGGTTTGCTAGAGATTTAGTTTTAGCGTTTGTTGGGAATTTCGCATTTTGAAATTTCTTTTTGTTTTTTAAGTTATTAGCTTGTTTTGGTATTCGAAATTTCTTTGATTATGGTTTGGTTTGGGAGTGGATGAGTTGGGTGCTTTGCTGGGTTTCTATTCTTTGGATGGTTTTGTTTGGGTGTGGTTTTGTGTGGGTTTTCCTGGATTTGCTCTTGTTGATGCTCTTTGATTTGGTGATGTTCATTTTTTTTTTTTTTTTTTTTTTCTGTTGGTTTGATGTTCGTGTTCTTTGATGTTCATGCTCTTTGATTCTGGGTTTGATGTCATTGCTAGGTTTATTTCTTGATTTAAGAAGAACATTGAAGAACAAGTTCTTATATTCTTAGATCTGGAATTTTTTGTTTTTTATTTTTTTATTTAATTAAAATTAATTTAGATGCTGATGTGGCATTTTTTAATGTCAAAATAGATTTTTTTTTAATTATTATTTTAATGTGCCGTTAGCCACGTCATTTATTTCCATCTGTTGGCTAACGGAAATGACTAAAATAACACACGTTAATTAGTTTAGGAACTAAAAGTGATAAAATTAAAATGTAGGGACCAAAATAGAAATGACCCCAAAATGTAGGGATGAAAAGAGCATTTACGCTTATAAATTAAAACCCATCACCAGTCACCACACTCTTGTTGTCATATACTCATATCCCAAATTATATTGAGTCTCAATTATTTATGTATTGTGTGACCGTACATTGTTTTTTTTTTCTTTTTAATTAATCTGGAAGTTCAATAATCAAAGAGAATTATCAATAACGCAATCAGCCTTACAAACATCTAAGATGACTTTTGAGATTTCTTGCTTATTGCAACAAAAAAAATGACTTTTGAACCAAACCTCAAGTTTTGTGTGAGCATTAAAACTTCTCTTAACCCAACTAAACTTACACATGAAAAAAAGACATACTTCGTTTAGGGTATTACAAATAATAGTATTAATGGACCAGTTAACTTATTCACCCTTTACATTGAGACTGTCAAAATTGCAACCAATTCTCCCCAGTGGCAACTTGGAAGGCCTAGAGAAATGCTACTGTCTTGGCCGGCAAAGGAGAGCACATCTCTTGTAAGTGCCAGCTTCACTATATAAAAGCCAAAAACCTTGTAGTTGAATTGGCACCTTCCCATGCACAAAGTACTTGGGGGTCTAGGGGGGAAAGAGTTCGAGTTACGGAGTTAACAGCATGTTATAATTATTTCTCAAAAAAAAAAAAAAAGCTTCACTATATAAACAATTGATGTGGTCACCTAATGCCCCAAATAGAAAAAAGACCCCAAATTTTAATTTAATTAAGCCCAAATATTAGTCAATAAATAAAATAAATATTTTTATCAAATGAAAAATAAGAAGAGAGAGAGAGAGAGAAATGCTACGTTCACAACATTTTTCACAACACTTTTACAACAAATCCTAAGTAGCAGATTGTTACAAGCTGTTATTGATTGCAAAAAAATAATTTCAATAGTGGGTTCAAATTAAAACTAATAACAGCTTAACACCTAAGATTTGTTGTGAAAAATATTGTGAATGTAGCACTTCTAAATAATAATTATTATTATTATTATAATACACAAAAAAAAAAAAAAATTCACAAAATTTTTCACAATAATTGAATTGGCAAACTTTTACTGGTTCTCACCTAGGTCCACTACTAACATCACTCTTTTACTTATCACTATCAATCTACTACATCAATAGGTGTGAAACGTTTTGTCAAATTTTTTGTGCCTATAGTCTTTCTAAAAAAAAAAAAAAATTGCGTGGTTTGTGTTAAATTGTTAATTAGTAATAAATTTTTGAATCTAAAACAAGATAATAGAATTTAAGTAATATTTAATTTTTTTAAAGTTATATTTAAATATATGAAAGCCCTCAATTTCAATTTTCGTCTTAGGCCCCTAAATGCATCAAGCCACCCAGTAACTTAGCTCAGACTTTGAGCACTTCACTATAACTGTCTCTTGCCACTACTGCCTTGGCAGTTAAGTGATCAGTGATAGTTGCATCAATGGTGAGTTTGAATGTTTGATTATGCTTATAGGTGGGGTTTGTCGTGATTCAGGTTCTTTATCTCTATTAAATACCTTAGTCTCCTCATTAACAATAACCAAGGCATATTCCTTGACCATGTTTTCTATGTTGTTAGTGATAACCATAATATTCACATGCATACTATTATGCATACAGTTTCTCAAACTCCAAATTAAGCCCATAGTGAATATCATATGTAGTGAGCACATGAAAGCCTCCTCTCTATGAAGATAAGCACATGAAACTGAAAGGTGGGTAAAATGATCTAGCACCAAATTAATAATGTCTTCGATTGAATTTATGGGGCAATGATCAGATCCCATGTCTCAATTGCCAGCAAACCAAATGGCTATGGCAACAAGGCATTTAAAGAAAAATGGGCACAATACTCAAATGCAAAACCGCAAAGAACACAACTTGGATAATCCATGTCAATTCTTTGCAGGAAGTGTTCTCTAGTAGGTAAGCAGTTGAAGCCAATCCTCCAAAGCAATATTGTGATTTGGTGCTTATACCAAAACTCTTATTCCTCATAATCAAAAACAATACACAAATGAGAACGTTCACAACACTTTATGGAATCGACTATTGACAGCACCATAATGGCCATGTGTTCTTCTTAGTTTAGTGAACATTTACAAGAGAAAACCTTTTTACTCTTGGTAGCAGTGGCACCACTTCTATTTTCACAAAAAGTGAAGTTCGTTCTTTATGTCTTTGTTACAACAACATTTACTTGTTTATGAACTTCATTAAGAGTATAAAGGTCATCCTACTAAATGTAACAAATATCACTAATTTATCCTGAATTAAACACTAGTGCTCTTATTTACCACATATCAATAACTTCTTGTTATCCTTTAAATCTCTTAGATTAAATCAATTCGAGGTTGAGTTTCTACTACTGGTGATTCTCTTTAAGATAAAGGGTTTTAGGCTTTTAGTTCCATCCCAATGGATATTACCCTTACCAAGTTGTGAGATAACCTTTGGTAAAAAAAAGGGCCTATATCATTTTTAGACTTTACATAGGCAATGGGATGGAACCATAGTTGTCAAAACGTGAATCATATCGTGATTCGATTTTTGATTTTTTTGTATCGTGTATCGTAAGATACACAAACACTTAATAAAATCTATAAAAAATTATAGATATACATATATAGAGGGTATATTCATTATAAATTTTGAATATATTCAGCTAATGAGTAATTTATTCATCACTTATGTAATAATATTTAACAAGCTACCTAAATAAATCAAACTAGCACGTGTTTATAACATACACATTCAAATTGCTTAAATTCAAAAGTTATAATATATTACAAATGACCCAAAAATTAATTTATTTTATCATATTCATCATATTGGCTAATCAACCCCGTCTAAGTCAATGCTATCATCATGTTTATTATTTTTTAGATTTATTTCTTCATTAACATTTTCTTCATCGTCATTAACATTTACTATCTTTTCTTGTTCTTTTTATTTTAATAATTAAAAAAAAATTTCGTCTTGACATTCTAGTTTCTTGGACTTATAACAATAATGAAAAAAATAAAAATAAAAATTATATTTTCAATTAATATCTTATTCATAGTATAGAAAATAAATTTGCAAATATTAAAGTGAAGTGTAAGTGTGTACTGTGTAGTCCAAATTTTGTAAAAAAAAGAGAAGGAAAGAAACTTATGAATATGTTACTTTATTAGGTTAAATTAAGTACCCTAATGATTTTATGTTTAAAACAAGTCTAACAACTTGTTAGATTCAAATAAAAGTACAAATTTTAACAAAAAAAATCTCATTTTAAAGCATTTGTCTATGTATCATACGATACGTACGATTTTACGATACAATACGATTCATACAATACACACACTGTATCATACGATTCATGAGCACTTACGATACGCCGATACGATACGGAACTTTTCACACATGATACATATCGCGTATCGTACGATACTAACAACTATGGATGGAACTACTAAATGTAACAAATATCACTAATTCATCCTAAATTAAACACAGAATTTAGTACTCTTACTTATCACGTATCAATAACTTCTTGTTATCCTTTAAACCTCTTAGATTAAATCAATTCGAGATTGGGTTTTTACTGCTGGTGATTCTCTTTAAGATAAAGGGTTTTAGTCTTTTAGTTCCATCCCAATGAATATTACCCTTACCAAGTTGTGAGATAACCTTTGGTAAAAAAAAAGGGCCTATATCATTTTTAGACTTTACATAGGCAATGGACTAGTTCAACCACATTTTACTTGCCTTACATATTCTTGTCTTAGACTTATAAGTCTACACTCACATCGTATACTTCACTTGTATACTCTATGAATGGTGGCTTCACCATTACATTACAAGGATATGGTTCACAAATAATTGTCCATGACACTTTATCCAAACCTTGGCCATTTCTTATATTGGAGAATCTTGTCAAGGACTCAAAGTTGTGATCAATTGTAAGGCGTTAAAGCATTTAATATAACGTATCTTAAATATCCTAAATATCATGTGGCATGATTATTAGCATTGTGACCGTCCTTTGTATCCTAAATATCGATTTGGGGTGATGTATATAATGCTACAAGTGATATGCATGCCAAGCTTTCTACTGTCATTCATGAGGAAATATGGAATTGGTTACCAGATAGGTCTAAGGACTTAGTTTCCATTCTTTGAAAAAAGATGTGAATTAGTTTCCATTCTTTGAAGAAAGCTGTGAAAGATGAACGGGGACGGGTTTGAGGATTCTGTTATTTGGTTACCCTCTCAAACAAGTAAATTCTCTTATGCAACCTCATGGGAAGGGCTTAGAACAAAGCATCTTGAAGTGGAATGGAGTAAGGATAGATCGGTAACCAAAAGACTATGGAAGTGGATACATTATGTTTGATAGGTAGAAGTATATAGCAAAGAACATCTATTTTTTCAATGCTCCTTTACCTGAAGAATATGGATGAAGTTTATGAATTTTGATTGATTACTAGACTTTACTAAAGATGGGATTATCCTTTCCATCAAATGGGACCTCAAGTCTAGGGTCAAAATCTGCTGTAAGGTGAAGAAATCTGTCCAAAATATAGCTCTTTGTTCCAGTTGGGGAATTTCTCAATTTGTATTCCAAGATTGAAGTTGTAAATGAGCTTGTTTAGTGCTTGTCAGCTCATTTGTTTGTCTTGCAGCTGATGTCCTTTACTTTGTTTTAAGATGTGATATTGTATCTGCATTTTTGCTGCTTGTCCCGGGACTTTGTATGTATCCCAATAAGTATGGGAATACAACATGTTTTACAACAAATGATATGTTGCTGTGCATAATAAAAGTGGTGCCAGTAGTAAACCCAAGTGAAATTAATGTTACTCTAATCTGAACAAGCTATATCAACAAATGAGAAATGTTGTATCCATAGAACTCTATTACACCAGGGTTTCATTCGTCTGAACAAACATGATTCCAAATTTCATTCAGAAAACATTGAAGGTTCACAAACTGTTTGCTCAAAACCTATACAAATTGGTAATTGACTATTCATGCATTATCTTCAGAGTATCTAATCATTCATCAATAATTGAGATTCAATGTTTAATAACGTAAAAACTAATAGATTCAGAAAATAAAAGATCTTGATCTTTGCTCTATCACTAGTACAGAAAATGGTTTTAATGTAAAAAAAAAAATTAAAAAAAAATTAAAAAAAAAAAAAAAAAACAGAAACTACACTAAATTAGCATAAAAAATTTAGCCCAAAAAAGAGAAGAAACTTTACATAATATAAATGAAGCTAATTGCCCTTTACATTCTATAAAATCCGGTCATCTTCCTTCATCAATAGAAGAAACAGATATAGAATTTCTAGAATATTCCTCAACGAAACTACCGCCTCCAGAAGCCTTGGTAGCACCAGTAAGCGTGCTACTAGCATTGGTATTAGTTAAAGCAGTACTGGTAGTCGTCCAACGTCCACCACGACCTTGAATTCCGGGTTTACCTGGTCTGGGCAATGTAAATGAATCACTCAAAAGCATGAGATGAACTGCATTCATGTCAGGCCTTTCTGCAACACTTTGTTGACAACATAACAGCCCAAGCTGGATGCACATAGCTGCCTCATCAGGATTGTACTTGGCAATGGTTGGGTCAATTAATTCCAATGTCCTCCCTGCTTGATACAGCATCCATGTCTGCAAAATATAGCAACAAAGAATCAAAGGATTGAATGAATGAATTAACTAAGCATTTTTTCCCCTTTCCCAATGTGGGCAACAAACACCTCTGCTTTTAGGCCAATCCAAATTGCTAAATATACTTGAAGATCAATATTGATTAATTAAATATAAATTCATGAGAAGGCACTATATAACTACATTATGCAAAAGAAAGCAATTCAGGGAGCACTTTATAACTTGATATGTGAGATAAGGATATATTGGAATTGACAACTCTTACTCTGTCTGTTTCAGTGTAAAATGTTTTCTGTTTTAGTGGAAATTATTTGTTTTTTATTGTTTGGTTGCAACCCGGAAAATGTTTTTAAGTGCTTCATTGCGCCCAAAATTTCAGACAATAATGGCAATTGGGGAGAGAAAAGTGGCGGCGGTGGCAACATATTCAGGTAACCGCTAACAGTGGTGAGGGCAACTGGGTGGTGGCCAATGGTGACAGCAGTGCCTGGCAAATTGGTGGCATAGAACAAGCTAGTGGCAGCCGGCAGGTTGGCAAATAATGGCTGGTGGTTGACAATAAGCAAGCAAGCAGGTGGGTTGGGTGGCAGCTGGTGGCTGGCAGTTGGTGGCCATGATAGCCTGCAACAATGACTAACGGGCTATCTACAGCTATAGTGGTGATGGGCAATGATGGTCAGGTGGGTGGGTGACAACAACCTTTGGCAATAGACAATGAGATGGTAGTGGACTAGTGCCAGCATAGAGGATTGAAAGGGATAAGCGTGGTGGGGATAAAGCCAAGGCCTTTTTTAGAAAGCGGTTGACACTTTTAAAAGCATAAATCGTTTTTTGCCATTTTTGTGTAATTTTCCATTGTCCAACGAAAAGTTTTACATTGATTGACATTTTTAATCACACCAAACACTGGAGAAAATATTTTCCAAAAACCATTTTATGCCGAAACAAATTGGGCCTTAACACTCCACAATTTGTTCATAGATACCATCAAATTGGTTAAATGGAAAAAAATATGAATTCTAAATTACTCCTAGTTGAATTTGAGAAAACTAGCTAAAAACCAATACTTATCAAAGAGGGGGGGGGGGGGGGGGGGTGAATAACTAGATCAATCCACCTTCTCAGGCATAGCAAATTACTCATTGAAATGGAGATTCCACTACAAGGCAGGAGAAGCAATTGTCAAAGGTGACTCATTGCCTAAGAGTCTTGAGGCAATACCAATTCGAATGAGGTTTGCTGTAAATGTGAAAGGCCTCACTGAGGGTGGTTTGTGTGTGTGTGTGTGTGTGTGTTTTGTCAGGGAACTTAATAGAGAAGGGTTAAAGAAGAATTATAGTAAAGAAGTAGCATGTTTGGGAGGTACAAATGCTAGAAAATATTCAGTAGTGATGCTAATATTTGCATTAATCCTCAATTATCTGGAACAGAAGGTTACCCTAACAAAAAAGAACCTTTAATTAGATTTTTTTTTTCTTCCCTATTAGATGTATCTTCAATTTATTGGAGTATGTTGCATTATATGGGTTTCGATTCTCTAATTCTCAAAGGATGATAAGACAAGAATATAACAACAATGACTCAATCAGTTAATGCAAATTTCGTTGTATATAAATCTTTTAGGCTGGCATTCAGAGAGATGAGCATTACATGTGGCAACCATCATTCATTACAAGATTTAGGTTTCAGATAAAGTAACTTACGTAGTTCAAGAGATCTTGTTTCTCTGAACTAAGCTTTGTGTCATGGTTCTTTCTTCCACTAACAATCTCTAACACCAAAACTCCATAACTGAAAACATCTGTCTTCACAGACAAATATCCATGCATTGCGTATTCAGGGGCCATGTAACCACTGCATTCAACAACATATTTTTTTTTATCATTTTCTTAGCTACTAACCCAAACAACAGTTCTTAAGATAGACTAATATCACTTGAAGCAGTGAAAACAACTAATTAAGAACAAACACAAATAGGTGAAGTTGACGAAATTTAAGAAACCACTCACTGAGTACCAGATATCCTAAACGTATTTACATGGGTGTCATCCCCAGGAAAGAGCCTCGCCAAGCCAAAATCTGAAATTTTTGGATTCAAATGCTCGTCCAGCAATATGTTACTAGCTTTGATGTCTCTATGAATGATCCTTAATGGGGCCTCTTCATGTAGGTATTGAAGGCCTCGCGTAATGCCTGTTACTATTCGAAATCTTGTTGGCCAATCCAGGGATGCAGACTTCTCTTTATCTGAAAAAATTAAAATCCCACCCCCATGAAAAGCTATTTCATGCATATATACACATCCTTCCTCTCAAAACGTGTGAGTCTCATAGCTGTAGATGCATAAAAAAAATTATTGCTCCCCCACTCCCCAAAACAAATAAACACTAACAAAACCATCCTATTCCTGATAGTTTTATCAAATAATGGGATTAAGATCCTCTAGAGTTCTTATTATAACTCCATCACAGAGTTCCTAAATCCAGTTTATTCATTTTAAAATGACTGGCTCACTATACCAAGTCATCAACATTTGAAAAACAAAAAATGACAATTACAATTTTGGCATCTATTTAAATTAATGTTGATGTAGCAAAGTCTAGTACTCATTTCAAAATGAATTGATAAGATTTTTGGAATTCCATGTTGAAATTACCCTAAAAATTCTAAGTATCCTTATTCTAAATAAGGTGACAAATGTTCAATTTATACAAAAATGCGATGGCAACATATATAAAGCACCCAATAGCTAAGAAGCTTGTAACTCAAAAAAATTATGACTATTGTCTGGTCTCCAATATACGGATAACAAATGCCCCTACCCCCGCTTGTTATAACTTATAACAATTAATCGTACCCAATGCACAAAACTCCCGCAACCTATCACTTTTTGGTGGAAGGCACTTGCCACCACCATCACATGAAGGCTTGACCTCTATATAACTTATAGCAATTAAATTATAAACAATAATAATAATAAAAAGACGAAAAATTTTACCAAATAGAAAGTAATCGAGGCTTTTGTTAGGCAGGTATTCATAAATAAGCATTTTCTCAGGCCCTTCAGCACAACATCCAAATAATGTGACCAAATTCTTGTGCTGAAGTTTGAGCAACAGTTTCACCTCATTAGTGAATTCTCTCCTCCCTTGTCTTGATTCTAATGATAGCTTCTTCACTGCTACTTCTTGTCCATTTGGCATCAATCCCTGTATATCAGTTTCCAAAATCATCATTGACCAACTAATAACAGTCCCAAAAATTAACACAACATTAATTTATTAATAATATTAATATAAAAAGCTGAAACCTATTTTTTATATAGATATATAAATAATTTTTAATTACATTTCAATTTTTTTATGTATTTAAATTTAGAAAATATAAAATATAGGGTCGGTAAAAATCCGTTTTTGGAAAATTTTTATCATGAATTAAAAAAGCTGTCAAAATTTTTTCAATTTTTGATAAAATTTTTTCTAAAAATAGTATATTATTGTGCCCAAACGTTAATAAAATCCTAAAATATTATCAATGTAAGAACTCACACAAATATCTGAAATTTTCGGGGGATAATTTCGTAATTTTGTTTAATTTTTTATAATAAAAAAAAAAAAAAAAGTTGAGTTTATGATACCTTGTAGACGGGACCAAAGCCACCGTGACCGAGCTTATTGAGCTCGGAGAAGAAATTGGTGGCGATTTGGAGAGCGCGGAGCTCGAAGAAGATGTCAAAGGAGTCGACAACTTCGTCTTCGGCATCGTCGGCGGCGCCGCCTCTGCCGCCGCCGCGTTTGAATCTCTTTAGCAAGCAGGCGCAGAGGTTGGCCAGAAACCTCATCAAAGCAAGCATTAATGGTACGGATTGTCAGTCAGGCGATAATCACTAATAAATGGACAACAACAACACTCTTCCAGCTTTGCTCGCTGCTAATCTTTCTTCTAGGTAGTACAGTACGGATACGACTTTTTGTCAGGAAGAGAGAGTGACTGTCGTCTATTGTAGTTTTGGTTGGGTTGATTTCCAAACCCAACAGATGTGATCTGCAATGTCTATTTGTATATGAGAATTTGAGAGTATAGTCAATTGTAATAAGGTTCAACAGAGAAAAATGTGGGTACGTCTGTTTGTGTTTAGTTTTGTCTTAATGGTGGTATCTGTAATAAATTGAGTGTTTTTTTTTCATCGGATAATAAATTGAGGGTTGAGTTTTGGTTGTGTGGTGTGATGTTGTTGGGTTTTGGAGTATATATATATATATATATATATATATATATATATATATATATATTTTTTTTTTTTTTTTTTTTTTACATTTTTGGGCTTTCTTTTAAGTCTAAAGACTTGAGTTTTTGCTCTTTGGTCAAGGGTAGTTTGGGGAAGGTGTATAACAGTCAACGTTGTCATTAAAATTGGATACTAAAAAGGTTCAGAGTTTTCTAACACCAGGCTGGAAGAAAGAGAATGGTGTCAATAAATTCTTATAATAAGAGATTTTACTGTTTAATTTGTACATTTTCAACAGCAGGTGAAGTTGGTGTTGAGTGCCTTTTAGCATGTGTCCAATTTTAGATACGTGTGTTCGGGTCTTAACGTGTCGTGGTGCTAAAACAAAAAAATATACATAGTTTAGATATAAACTATGGCTAACATTATTTCACATTAAAACCGGTCATTTGTATAACACTTGACTGTCAACTTATTAAAATAAGTATTATGTGGACTAGAATTATATATGAATGATCTTTTTAATCAACATATAATGGCTTGAAAGAAAATAGTTTTAAACTGATTTAGAACTAAACTTTTGGAAAGTGTTACGCCTACGTCTACAATATATTCACAACAAATCTTAAGTAACAAGTTGTTACAAGTTTTTAATTTAAATCCATCATTGTAATAACATGTCATTTTAAATTTATTGTGAAAATATTGTTCACGTAACTTTTTCAAACTTTTTTCCATTTAATGGAACACAACGTGAAAATGTAACTCTAAATTTTGACATAAAACAAAAGTCATATGAGATTTTGTGTTAAACTAAACTAAAAAAATCAAGACACAAATATAATTCAATAAAATAATATTAATTACACTTAAAACTTCCATTGTTTAAAGAGACCTCGGAAAAAAATTTGTATACTTTTTAAAAAATAATGGTACACTGAATGTGAGTGCTTCAAATAAAATAATTGGTAATACTGATTTTTATTTTATTATATTGACTAGAGGAGACCAAGTCAAATATAGTCATCTCATGACTCATCGCAATGAAAAAAAAAAAGGTGTAGTAAAATATACTTGTCCACTTCATCGTGGTGTGGTTCAAGTCAAAAAGAAATACTTTCTTAATAAATAAATAAAAGGGTTGCCGCACCAGACAGGAAAGCTGGAAACACTGCGGTTGATACAGATACAAAAAAATAAGTGCAAAATGAAATTTTTTTTTTTTTTTTTTTTTGCTATCGCACAGTACAAAATGAAATTTCAAACTCATGTCTAAATCAATCGATGTAAACAAAAGAAAAACTCCATTGACCAAAATTTAAAAGTCTTCTTTGCGTAAAGGAGCTGCATGTATCAATGTATGTGTGGGGATGATGACTACACGTTTCTATAAGATTCATCAATGTATGTGTGGGGATGATGACTACACGTTTCTATAAGATTCCGTGATTGAATTAATTGTGATGGAAAAGTTTAGACTACATAACTTTTCACAACTTTTTATTACAACTATGACGTGATAATTAGTAAAAAAAAGATAGTAGGTCCATATGTAAGTGATAGTTAACTATTCACATTCTGCCACATCAGAGTTGTAACAAAAAAATTGTAGAATAATTTGTGGTCTTAGAACTACTCAATTGTGATTAGCAGTTGAATACTTGCTTGAATTCAATTTGTATGAATGATCTATTCTATAAGAAGAAATCAAAACTCAATCTTTTACAGGTGCTTTTGACATTTGAACGTTTTGTTCGTGAAAATTGCCAGTGTCACATTGGGGACGAAAAGTAGACAACTTCTCGTGTTTGACACTGGAATTTAGAGCGTTGATTAAGCCCGTGGACCAGTACCACCATACCTAAACTTTTCTTTATTATTAATTAATAGGAAAATGATAAGAATTGTCTTATTGACGTTGGTTAAGAAGCTATTTTTTAAAATATTTTATTAGAAGAATGATAAAATAATAAATGTTATTGATAACTTTTTATATTTTTTGTAAAAATGTCAAAATTTTTCTATTATGGTTTATTAACAATTGCTCTAAAGGTAACCGTTAACATGACCATTTTATAATTTCCATGAAAATGATATCAAAAGTTTTTTAAAATAGTTCATCAACAACTGTCTTATTAGAAATATATTATATTGACTAATATGTTTAATATATCTGTTAAATATTAACATTAATGTGTATACTATGTTGCATTTGCTTGAATAGATGTGGAAAATGAAGCATAGAATTAGAACATGAAAACACGAGAGTTACATGGTTCAGCTTTGTCGATCTACATCCATAGAAGAAATTACATATTTATTATGTAAGAGTGTAATATAAAGTCCATGTTATAATGAGCCATAACATAAATATATATAGAAGCCTAAACTCTAGACTTCTAGTACAAGTAGAAGACTTGCCTTGCGCACAAGGTAGGTGGACTTGCGCCTATTACATTGGGCTAATATGTCTATCATATCTTTAACACCCTCCATCCTCAAACTCAAGGTGGAAGCTTGATGAAAGTTTGAAATTGGATAAACATGCGAAGATGCCTTGAAAAATGTTTTGAAGAAACCATGATGAAGAATGTGCCAATTGATTGATTTGGAGCTTCAAATGAAGGAACGAAATCCAAAATCAGAATCTATGCGAAAATTTGAACTAGATAGGCTATTTCGGGAATTTTGACTTTTGGTTAATGGTCAACGAAAAAGTCAAAGTCAACTAAAAATCAAAGTCAACGGTCAAGGTCAAAAGTTAGCACAGTACGGGTTGGTTCCGGGTTGTTCGGGTTGGGTCACATATCGGGCAGTAGAGATGCTAACATCATCCTATGACGTGTCGCTGACTGGATGCTTATGTGGCGCTTCATGCCAAAGCTTGCATAGCGAATGACGTGTCATTGTGATGTCACGGATGACATGACAATGACATCAGCAAAAGCATGTGTGGCACATGCATATACATACTGGCATGTGGTGGCAAGTGAAGAACCTAGATGGATTATGGGAGCATGTGCTACAGTGGATGACCGTTGGATTTCTCCTGTTTTCAGATTGGCGGATGACAAGGCCAATAGGGCGGTGCGTGTGACCATAGAATGATTTGAGTGTGAGGAATCTGAAGCGACACATGGGATTGTTGGCAGAACTTGTGGCAATGTGTGGCAGAACATGTGGAGGTGATAGGTCGCTGGATTTCTAGGTTTTTGTCGTAAAAGGCCTTGGAGCACGTCTATGTAGTTGGTTTCATTACACAAAGGCTTGATTTGCACAAATCTAAAAGGGAAAGGCATGATTTACTTAAGATGTTGGATCTTGGGCTCAATGGCAAGGCAGTGACGGTGGCTCTATGAGAGGCTGTCTGTATGATGTCATAAGGGCCAAATCTAGAGGCAAGTAGTAGCACAGTGACTGTGGTGGATCTGTACACATGGGAACTTCTTTGCAGTGTAGAGATATTTTGCTTAATGCCAAGAAAAATTTTTGTCTTTAATACTATGTTAAATATTAGCATTGATGTGTATAACATGTTGTATATGCTAGAGTAGATGTGAAAGAGAAAGCGTAGAATAGGAACATGAGAATACGAGGGTTTTGTGGTTCAATCTTATCAGCCTATATCCACGGAGGAAACTCTTAAGAGATACATCTATATTATGTAAGACTACGGGTGTGCACGGGTTGGGTTGGGCGGGTAAATGCCAATATTTTTATTCAATCCGCTACTAGTGGATTGGGAAAATTCCAATTCGTCACTGACCCACCAAAGCCTAAATCTGACGGATTGGTTACAAAGTTTGGCGGTTTCAACTCGGCAAGTTAGGCGGGTTGTGTGGGTTGGCATTAAAAATGTTCTTTTAATAAAAATTATCACAAATTACAATTTGTTATTGAATATTATCAAAATATAACTAATGCACACAAAAAATTAAAGGCTAATTTCATTGAATAATCTCAATTCCAACACAAATATAGGGTTAATGAAAAAGAGATATATCATCTCTAACAGACAATTTCTACACACACAAAAAAAAGAGGAAAAAAAAAATAGTAAGCTGCTACCTTATAACTGAGGAAAATTAAATCAACAAAACCCAAAGTCTTAACATTCCCAAAGTCACATCAAGTATTCAAAATAATAGCATACCAACATAACAAATAAGCTTCAAAATGGTATGCATTCTCTCAAAAGCCACTATGTAATTAAAATTAAACCCATTGAAAATAAACACACAAGTCTAACAAAGTTCTTCACAAAATAGACCTCATCAATCAACTTTAAGTCTGTAACCATTTCAAAAGTTAAACGGAACTCCTCCAAAGCAAGTAGCAACCTAATCAATCATCCACAACATAAGATAAAATAAATGTTACTATTATTATATTATTCATGTTATCATTTATAATGTAATCAAGTTTAAGCAAATGGAAGATAGAGAAAGGATGTTACCTGCCTAAGCCAAGTTCCTCAAAAACATGGTATGGTGGTCCTTTCCAAATAACCTTGGACTTTTAGGCCTTGACCATCAATTTACTTGTATTCTAGGTTGGGCTTATCCCACAAGTACTATTGCAACAAAAAAATAATGGATGTAATATATATACTATTGCATCTTTAGATTGTTTTTTTGTTGTAATAGTAACTTAAATTTATTACATCAATATGAGATTGTAGCAATAATTATTATGTTACATTGAAATGTGTTGTTGTAATAGGTAACTCTTATTTTACATTGAGATATGTTGTTGCAATAGGTAATCTTTTGTTGCACATTGAACTATATTGTTGTAATAAATGTGAATAATTGAGTAGCGGGAAAATTTGGAAATTTGGAGCTATTTTTTTTCATTAATTTCCTTTCTCTCACCCATGTCTATCCTTTTTTTTTTTCTAATCTCAATATTTCTCTCATACCACACATGTCTTCATTTTTTTTTCTCATCTCAATTTCCCACTTTCTCTCACCACATCTATCTTCCTATTTTTTTCTCATCTCAAATTTAACTCACACCCATGCCTATCTCTCTTTCTCTTTTTTTTTTTTTTTTTTTTCATCTTAGTTTCCCTCTTTATCTCACCCACCTCTATCTCCTATTTCTTTGCTTTTTTTTTTTTTTTTAAAAAAAAAATCTCAAATTCTCTCTCTCTCCTTTTTTTTTTTCATCTTAGTTTCCCTCTTTCTCTCACCCACATTTATCTCCATGTTTTTCTCATCTCTCTCTCTCTCTCTCCCCACGAATCTCTTTTTTTTTTTTTCTTTTTTTTTTCTCATTTTTCTTTCCCTCTTTCTTAAGCATATCTCAAAATTCAAATTTATCTACTAACTACAAAACTTATCTCTCAAATTTCCATCTCACTCTCATATCTACTAACTCTAAATTTTCTCTCTCAAATTTCAGTCTCTCTTAATTCATAGTCTCCTTGGAGAGACTCTTTCTCAGTTTAAAGATTTTCTCTCTAACTTTCAGGTAATCTTTTGGTTCTTTTTAAATTTTAATTTGATTTTTCTTTGTTTAATTGCACAAGCTTCAAGCAGTATTGTTTTGTATGTGTTTTTTAGAATCAAAGATGGTGTATATTCTTGTCATTGTGTTGTATATATATGATGTTTTTCAACTTTATACTTATTTTCTTTTCTTATTTTTTTTCCCAAATTAAGTGGTAAGTCAATGAAATGGTCGTGAAGCATGCTTGGATAACACCTTCGAGAAGAAACTTTTCTTTCATGTTGTATTGATTTTTGCATACTTTTTGAAACTATGTGTTTGAATGTTGATGGGATAGTAAAAAATTACAACTCATATTCGTCCATATGGATCATCCGTGATCTTGAGCCAATTATTTTTGTTGATCGTCTGAGCAATGGGATCGTCCATGGGCAAGGCACATGGACGACTTACACAACGACAGAGCATTAGCATCGTCCATGTACATAGCACATGGACAACTCACACAAGTCTGAACAGTAGGGTCGTCCATGGGAAAAGCACATGGACGACTCACATAACACCGTCAGAAAACCAAGTCTTCCATGGACGAGGTCCATGGACGACCACATGACACTCAGAAACTCTCAAGTATAAATTTACTAGAGAGTATGAAAGATTCGAATCTTAAAACCTTGAAACAGTTACTCAACCCGAATTCATCGCCATTGATTCCTCTTAAGTACATAACTTCCATCAACGGTTGTAACTCCTATAGCCGTTGGGGAAGTTATGTCTGAACTCAAGAGAATTTCCTCAAATCTTGGGGAAGTTACCAAGCCAATAACCGCTCCAAGGTCCTCTATATAAAGGACCAGTCTGAATCAAAATGAGGCAAGTGTATTCTGAGACTTTCTGTCTAAAAGTTGAAAACTCTTTTCTAGGAAGAAACTAACTTAGCCATCGGAGGGTATTTGGCCGGTCTACACCGGTCCCCTTTGATCGTGTGTTCATCTTTGTAGGCCTTCGCAACCACCAGTAGCCCACCGAAGCCGAAGCATTCAGCCTACTGATTCCGTGCAGCATCAGTTGGCGCCGTCTGTGGGAAGAAGAAAATTCAAGTTTTTGCATTTCTATCCTTTTCCGACCAAAGGCTGTATGGTTCGGACAAGATCAAGGGCTACTAGCCCAGGCCATCAAGAAAGTAGGGATGCTTCTAGCAATCCCCATCGAGATCGCCAATCAGCGCCTGTCGCACAGCCGCCTTCCATCCAGCATATGCAATCCATGGCAGCCGCCGTGGCGGAGTTAACTCGTCAAAACCAACAGTTGACTAGGGAGATCAATCTGAGGCAGTATCGTGAAGGATATGCTGAAGGACAAGCCCAGAGTCAAGAAGATAGGGGGGAAACGCTGAGCCCGAAAGTCAATCAAGGGGCACCACTTCGCGAAGGGTACCACACTTGGAGAAGGAGATGGATCAGATGAAAAAGGTGATGGACGAGATGAGGGAAAGCATGAGAAGGGCAAACCCCGTAGAAGATTTGGTTCATCGAACAGATTCCCCTTTCACGGCTTCCATCAATGGTCATCCTTTGCCCCCAAAGTTTAAAATGCCTTCCTTGGATTCGTATGACGGGACGCGTGATCCTTTTGATCATATCGCTACCTTCAAGACTACAATACATCTCCAAGGGGTTCCAGACGAGATTATGTGCAGAGCCTTCCCTACCACCCTGAAGGGCTCAGCGCGAGTGTGGTTCAGCAAGATACCTCCAAGCACAGTCAGTTCTTTTGAAGAGTTAAGTAAGTTGTTTGTCAATAACTTCATTGGAGGGCAAAGACACAAACGTTCTTCGTCCAGCCTGTTGACTATAGAACAAGGGGAGAATGAAAGCCTGCGCTCCTTCATCTCTCGTTTTAACAGGGAAGCACTGACCGTGGACGAGGTTGATGACAAGCTACTCTTGGCGGCCTTCCACAATGGGGTTAACTTAGACCTATTCATCCACAAGCTTTATGAGAAAGAACCTCAATCCATGGCTGAACTCGTCCATTCAGCCCAAAACTTTATGAATGCAGAAGACGCAATCATAGCTAAGAAGAGGAAGAGAGCTGAAAGGATGGAAGCAAACCAGGCGCGACACTCTGACCACGGTCCTCGTCCAAAGAAGGGGCGGACGGAAGATAGAAGGGACAGAGATAACAAGAAGCAAGGCCCCCCAGTCAGGAATCAGAGTTATACATCCTTAAATGCCCCTCTCGATCAAGTGCTCATGCAGATCAAGGATGATCCTTCCTTGAAATGGCCAGAAAAGATGAAAGGAGATCCTAACAAGCGCAATAAGAATAAATACTGTCGCTTCCATAGGGATCATGGCCATGACACGGACGAGTGTTACGACTTGAAGCAGCAGATTGAGAATCTTATTAGACAAGGAAAGTTAAGACATTTCGTTGGAAGAGATCAAAAAGATGAGAAGTTGAAGGGAAAGATGGAAGAATCATCACGTCCTCCGCTTGGAGAAATAAGGGTTATCATAGGAGGGACTTCAGCAAGACAGTCTTCCAAATCAAGAAAAACTTATCTCAAAGTGGTGCAAAACGTCCAACTCTCTAGACGATCACCAAGGACGAGAGGGACAGACGAATCTACTATCTCATTCACCGACGAAGAAGCTGAAAGGATCCATCACCCGCATGACGATGCCATTGTTATAACTTTACTTATCGCAGATTATACAACCAGGAGAGTGTTGGTGGATAATGGAAGTTCAGCAGATATATTGTACTACCCTGCCTTCCAACAGATGAGGCTTGGACGAGATCAACTTCGTCCAGTATGTTCACCATTGATAGGGTTTGGAGGAATGAAGGTGCAACCTGTTGGCACCATTACGCTACCTGTAGTGGTGGGATCATACCCCCAGCAGATAACCAAGGAAGTCAATTTCCTCGTGGTGGATTGTTCGTCCTCATACAATGCTATTATTGGAAGACCGACTCTGAACAGTTGGAAGGCAGTAACGTCTACCTACCACTTATCGGTTAAGTTCCCTACGGAGTGTGGGATAGGACAAGTACAAGGAGATCAGTTGGCTGCTAGAGAATGCTATTTAGCCATGATGGCTTTGGACGAACAGGTTCAGACAATGAGTATTGAGGAAAGAAGGTTTGTTGCGGAGCCCACGGAAGTATTGGAAGATGTTCTTTTGCAAGAAGATGATCTGGAAAAATTCACCAGAATTGGAACAAGTATGAAGGAGAAGACAAAAAAAGACCTCGTCCAATTCCTGAGGGAGAGTATTGATGTTTTTGCATGGAGTCACAATGATATGCCAGGAATCGATCCAAGTGTAATTACTCATCGATTGAATGTATACCCCTCATCTAAGCCTGTTCGTCAGAAAAAGAGGGTGTTTGCTCATGAACGAGACAAGGCTATCAAGGAAGAGGTTCAGAAATTGACCACAGCAGAGTTTATCCGAGAAGTCTATTACCCGGATTGGTTGGCCAACGTGGTGATGGTGAAGAAGGCAAATGGAAAGTGGAGGATGTGCGTAGACTTCACTGACTTAAACAAGGCTTGCCCTAAGGATAGCTATCCTTTACCACGCATCGACCAACTGGTGGATTCTACAGCTAGTCATCAGTTGTTAAGCTTCATGGACGCCTTCTCAGGATATAATCAGATAAAGATGGACGAGGCAGACCAAGAAAAAACCTCCTTCATTACCAGTCAAGGTTTATTTTGTTATAAGGTGATGCCCTTCGGTCTAAAAAATGCAGGGGCAACTTACCAAAGGTTGGTGAATCACATGTTCCGTCCCCAGATAGGACGGAATGTGGAGGTGTACGTTGACGATATGCTTGTGAAGAGCCTAGACGAGGGAAGCCATTTGGACGATCTCCAGGAAACCTTTGAAACACTTAGGCGATATAAGATGAAACTAAACCCAAGTAAATGTGCATTCGGAGTATCGTCAGGGAAGTTTCTAGGATTCATGGTTTCACAAAGAGGAATTGAAGCAAATCCAGACAAGATCCAAGCCATACTGAGCATGGAATCACCGAAGAACATCAAGGAAGTCCAATCCCTCACTGGGCGAGTTGCAGCTCTGAACAGGTTTGTTTCGAAAGCCACAGACAAATGTTTACCTTTCTTCAAAGTCCTCAGGAAGGCATTCGAATGGACGGACGAATGTCAAAAGGCCTTCCAAGATCTAAAGGAATATCTCACCACAGCTCCATTGTTAAGTCCGTCCGTGCAAGGAGAAGAACTGTGTCTGTACTTAGCAGTGTCCCCACATGCCGTGAGTTCAGCGTTGATCAGGGAGGAAGATAAGGTGCAAAAGCCTGTGTATTACACAAGCCGAGCACTCAGAGGAGCAGAAGGAAGATACTCACTGATAGAGAAGCTAGCTTTTGCATTAATAATAGCTTCTAGGAAGTTAAGACATTACTTCCAAGCTCATGTCATCAATGTCATGACGGACCATCCACTCAAGAAGGCAATGAACAAGATGGAAGCTGCAGGACGACTGATTCAATGGGCAGTTGAGCTTAGCGAATTTGACATTCGGTACCAACCGAGAAATGCAATAAAGGCCCAAGCCTTGGCAGATTTCATAGCAGAGTTTACTCCAAATTGTGAGGACTTAGGTGGAAGAGAGGATAATCAAAAATGGGTTGTCCATGTAGATGGATTGTCTACATTGCATGCTGGAGGTATAGGAGTTGTTCTAGAGTCACCAGAAGGAGACAGATTAAAGTACAAGGTTCGCTTGCAGTACCTAACAACTAACAATGAAGTGGAGTATGAAGCCCTTCTTAAAGGGTTGGAGTTGGCTAAATCTGTAGAAGCAGAATCAATACTCGTCTTGGGAGACTCCCAGCTAGTCATAGGCCAGGTAAATGGAACATATGAAGCCAAGGAAGACAGAATGAAGAGTTATTTAAAGAAGGTGCTGCGCCTTGCGAAGAAATTCAAAGAAACTAATTTTGTTCAAATCCCAAGGGAAAAGAATATGGAAGCTGATACTCTAGCGAAGGAAGCCTCCGCGAATGAAGCAATGGACGAGTTCGATGAAATACAATACATGGCAAGCATAGACTTTCCAGAAATATTGCAGATAGGAGGTGAGGAAAATTGGATGACTCCAATAGTATCGTACCTGAAAGACGGAAGGCTCCCAGAGGGGAAGGACGAAGCCAGAAAGCTTAGGGTTAGATCAGCCAAGTACACCCTCCTGGACGAAGTGTTGTACAAAAGAGGCTTCTCCCAGCCCTTCTTAAGGTGTTTGGCTCCGGACGAGGCGAACTACGTGTTGAGGGAGGTTCATGAAGGAGCATGTGGTAACCACTCAGGAGCTAGATCGCTCGTCCACAAGATCGTCCGTGCAGGATACTACTGGCCAACTATTCAAGCTGATGCTAAAGCATATGTCAAGGTATGTGATCAATGTCAACGTTTCAGTAATATTCCTAGACAACCATCAGAATATCTTACCCCAATGATGGCCCCTTGGCCTTTTGTACAATGGGGATTGGATATCTTAGGCCCCTTTCCAACCGGAATTAGGCAAATGAAGTTTTTAGTGGTGGGAATAGATTATTTCACTAAGTGGGTGGAAGCTGAACCCTTAGCAACTATTACACAACAGAATGTCAAGAACTTCGTTTGGAAGAACATTGTATGCAGGTTTGGGGTACCTAGGGTACTAGTGTCTGACAATGGACGACAGTTTGACAACACACCTTTCAGGGATTTTTGTGAGCAATTGGGAATCAAGAATCATTACTCCTCACCCTCCCACCCACAAGCTAACGGACAAGCAGAAGTAGCAAACCGATCCTTGTTGAAAATCATCAAGACTCGGCTTGAAGGGGCAAAAGGAGTATGGCCAGACGAATTACCAGGTGTTTTGTGGGCTTATAGAACAACAGTGAGAACCCCCACTGGGGAGACTCCTTTTAAACTAGCCTATGGAAGTGAAGCAGTTATACCTGCAGAAATACACATGACCAACCACAGGGTGATGAAGTATCAAGAAGAGGAAAACGAAGAACAGCTTCGTCTAAACCTCGATCTTATAGACGAGGTGAGGATGGAGGCGGAGCAGAGAACAGCAAGGTACAAAAATCTTATGGCAAAGCAACATGATGCCATGGTGAAACCCAGGCGTTTCAACATTGGGGATCTCGTCCTGAAAAGGGTTTCTTTGGCCACCAAAAACTCGGCCCACGGGAAGCTTGGACCAAATTGGGAAGGACCTTATAGGGTCATCAACTGCAAGAGGCAAGGATCCTACTACTTGGAAGCCCTGGACGGAAGGAAGCTAGAACACCCTTGGAATGTTGAACACCTAAGAAGATATTATCAATAGGGTGATCATGGACGAGTATTGTCACGGACGAGCTTTTTAGACGTTTGAAGTAATGCATTGCCTAGTGTTGTTTCTCATATTTGCTTACTACTACTACTATGTGTTTCGTATGTACAAGTATTTAGTGTTGCTCATGGACGAAGTTGTGTTGTATTAAGTATTTTTAATTCCCTAAAGGCACTAACTCTCAAGCATGTGCCATGCCTGTGGACGAATGTTTTGCATAGTTTGGATTTCCAAATATAGTGTATTTTTAAATCTATATGTAATTGCATGGGAATCTTACGTTTGTTGTAAATTCATTCAGAAATGATCCACGAAAGGCAAACAATCAAGGACGAATAAAATCCTTGGACGCAAGGATGTATCGTTCATAAGCTTTCCTTAAAGGATAAAGCAATGAAAATAAACCCAAGGCATGTCCGTCTAAAGCTTAAGACGAGATGAAACCCAGGGAATCGTCTAAACCATGGACGAATAAAAATTGTTTAACGATCATGGACGAATAAAATCCTTGGACGCAAGGATGTATCGTCCATAAACCCTCCTTAAAGGATAAAGGACGAACAAGATCCTTGGACGCAGGGAAGTTCGTCCATAAGCTCTCCTTGAAGAATAAAGTAATAAGAATAAACCAAGGTACGTTCGTCTAAAGCTTAAAATAAGATAGACCCTAAGGTGTCGTCTAAACTATGGACGAACGAAAAAAGCTGTGAGGACTCAAGCCCATAGGCAAATCCAACCAGCCTAACAATCCAGTACAAGGACGAGCCTTTATTAAGGACAATTTAGTTAAGGACGAGTAAATGATCGTCCCAAATCGGTTGTCCAAATTCGGTGATGTAAGGAGAAAATTCACCATATACTCAAGACGAGGTAAAATGATTTGACAGATGGACGATGTAAATAAAACTCGTACATAAAGGTTCAAACATTCAAATATTATAAAAAGCTGAAAATGGAAAACATCCATAGAATTTAAAAAGGGTGGACGGCCAACGTCCAAAACAACCCTTGAGTTACAATATGATTAAGTATATAAGGCTCATCCATAAGCTTAGACGAGATAATTGTATTACAATAAAGCCCAAAACAACGGGCACCTTGAATAAAGAAAAAATGAACTAAGGAAAATACAAAAACTACTTGGATAAACCACTGGGGCCATTGCCCCCAGACTTGGGATCGTCCTGGGTCACTTCGGTATTAGCATCGTCCATGATGTTGACGTCCTCAGAACTCGTCTGCAGCAAGGAGCTCTCAGTAGCAAGGGGAAGCTTGAAAGAATCAAAGTTCAAGTCAGGAAATGTTTCCTTGGCATCAGCACGGAAGTCCTCATAGCCAGCTGCATAGTGACTGTCTAGACGATTCTTGTACTCGTCAGACTTTTTGAAGGCTGCTATGGCTTCCTCACGTGCTTTCTCCAAGGACGAGGCAAATCCAGAAACTTGTCCCTCAAGATGGACGATGCGAGTATCTTTTTCGATATTATCAGCTTTAAGTTCTTCCACCTCGTTCTTAAGCTTCGTCTCACTTGCTTGTAGACGATTGAAGTCTTCAGTCAACCTAAGTACCTCCCCCTTTTTCAGCAGGACTTCATTGTTCAGCTCCTTAGCCTTGTCCTTGGCAGTCTTGGCCTCTGAAGCAAGCTCCTTAGCCTGACAAGTTGCTGTGTAAAATTTTGACATAGCCTGTGTATGGACGAAAGAAAGTTAGATATTTCATTTTGAAAACTTACTGAAAACAAACAAGGACGAATGAAACTTACCTTAAAAAGGTCATGGATACCAGAACGTTCAAACTCCCTCACTGACATATTGTAGCATTCATTGACTTCATTATCAGTGATTATTCCTTTGAACGTCCTCCATGCATGGTTCTCGTCCAACACTAGGTTAGAAGGACGCTCAGATGGCTCTGACGGATGAGGCTTGCGAGGAATCTTGTTTGGAGGGGGAGTAGGATCGGTCTGGACGGGATGAACTGTTTGGACGGGCTCTACATCAATTGGAGGGTCGTCCAGCTCCACCGTCGAAGGTGTAAATTTGGGAACCTTAGGAACAGAAGCCTTGACAGGTTTCTGCTTCTTAGGACCTCGACGACTTGGGAGATCGTCCAAATCCACAGCACTAGATATGGATTTAGATTTTCTCTTCCCAGTCTGGACGGAAGATTTCTGGACGACTGGAGGTGCAGTAACATCCTCGTCCCCACTAGTAATATTCTTTTCTCTATTCTCTCTCATCGTAGCCATTCCTGCGAAAAAAAAAAAAAAAAAAAAAAAAAATTTAATTTAAAAAAAAAAAAAAAAAAAAAAAGGACGGACGATGCTTACTTCGACGAGTGGTCTCCTCGTGACCAAGATTCTCGGCAGTAGGTTCTGGCCCGAGTCCCCACGCAGCTAGACGACTGAGAGTCACTAGATCGTGAAAAGTCCTCCCAAGGAAGGCGCGTACTTGGTCAATTCAATCCAAGTAAAGTTTGTCCAAGCGTGGACGAACAATAGCTGCGTCAACAAAGAAAAAGGGTTAGACGACCAAAATTGGTAAAATATGTAAAGAAACAAAATAAAAATGGAAAAGAAACATACCCTCAGGACGAAGACGACCTAGAGGACTGGTAAAAGGTGGGAAGGGGGCATTCCCCACATCAACAGGGTCCCCAGCCCAATTTCCAGAAATAATGAAAAATTCCTTTTTCCAAAGTCTGTCAGACGAGCTACGGCCCTTAATTAAACTATAGTAAGAGCCTCTGGACGAGAACTGGTAAAAACCAGCAGACTTCTTTATCTCAGAGGGCTTATAGCAGTAAAGGAACTCGTCCACTGTAATAGGACAGTTCCCTTCCAACGCCTCACCCCATAGCACTTGCATGGCAATTACTGTCCTCCATCCATTGGGGTTGAGCTGGTTAGGTCCAATACCCAACCTATGGAGAAGACCTCTACAAAAAGAATTTAGAGGAAACCTAAGGCCAGCTAAGAGGTAGGAAGTGTATATTCCTAAACCAGAGGAAGGAGAACAACACCATTCTCCGTCCATGGATAGACGAGGATTAAACTCTTTAGGAATTTGGTACCTATCTACAAGGGTTTTTAGTTTGGCAGTATCTAAAATGGACGATACTTCAGGCATACAACTATAAATAATATTTTCCTCCTCCTCGTCTTGAGGAGGGCTAGGTGGCTGTCTGGACGAGCTAGCCCCAGATCCAGAAGCCTTCCTACGTTGTAATTCCTGAAATTCCTCCAAAGGAATACCAGGAACTCCAGACGAATAATGCTCGTCCGAAGAATTAGTACTAGCTGTACTACCTTCACTACTCTCATAACTACACCCACTTCCAGAGGAAACGTCCTGATACTCGTCTATCTCCTTCTCTAAACTACCACTAGACGAAGACATGACTTAAATGAAGACAGATAAGACGAAAGCCTAAGAAGGGAAAGAAAATACCTGAGAACTAGGAAGGAATGCTAGACGAGGCTTTTGGACGAGATGGCAGAAGGAAAATTATGAGAGATGTGAGGGGTAAGAGAGGGAATGCACCTATTTATAGGGCCCAGAAATGGGGTCAACGAAGCGACGCTGACTATTCAGAAGAAGGCACGTGGCAATTTCATCGAAAAACGCAATCGACATGATGGGTCAACCAATGAAGTCGTGACACATGGCAAAAAATATACATATATTTTTTCTCAGAACCACAAAGGTAAACAGTAAATCCTAATAATATCTTTGGACGACCATTGGACAAGGGGGCAACTGATGGGATAGTAAAAAATTACAACTCATATTCGTCCATATGGATCGTCCGTGATCTTGAGCCAATTATTTTTGTTGATCGTCTGAGTAATGGGATCGTCCATGGGCAAGGCACATGGACGACTTACACAACGACAGAGCATTAGCATCGTCCATGTACATAGCACATGGACGACTCACACAAGTCTGAACAGTAGGGTCGTCCATGGGAAAAGCACATGGACGACTCACATAACACCGTCAGAAAACCAAGTCTTCCATGGACGAGGTCCATGGACGACCACATGACACTCAGAAACTCTCAAGTATAAATTTACTGGAGAGTATGAAAGATTCGAATCTTAAAACCTTGAAACAGTTACTCAACCCGAATTCATCGCCATTGATTCCTCTTAAGTACATAACTTCCATCAACGGTTGTAACTCCTATAGCCGTTGGGGAAGTTATGTCTGGACTCAAGAGAATTTCCTCAAATCTTGGGGAAGTTACCAAGCCAATAACCGCTCCAAAGTCCTCTATATAAAGGACCAGTCTGAATCAAAATGAGGCAAGTGTATTCTGAGACTTTCTGTCTAAAAGTTGAAAACTCTTTTCTAGGAAGAAACTAACTTAGCCATCGGAGGGTGTTTGGCCGGTCTACACCGGTCCCCTTTGATCGTGTGTTCATCTTTGTAGGCCTTCGCAACCACCAGTAGCCCACCGAAGCCGAAGCATTCAGCCTACTGATTCCGTGCAGCATCAAATGTAAACTCAACAAGTTGTGTATATATTTTTGTTTTTTGACATATGTATTGAAATGAAGTATTTTGAATTTTTCATCTTTTATGCATATCTTTAATTTGTTAGTATAGTTTCTAGATATGGTTTTTGAATTGCAAAACAAGTTAATGAAAAAATTATTATTTAAAAAAATGATTTTTTTTATAATTTTTTTAAAATTATTTTTTTAATAAAAAAATCAACCTATTGCAACAAGATTTTCAAAGTAAATGGTTGCTGTGAGGACTGGGTCTGAGCACTTCTATTGTTGGAAAAATGGATTTAGGCTCAACTTGCCCTAAACAATAAATTTGTAGAAGATGGGTTTAAGAGCTAGGCCTTAGTGAGGATAGCAACGAATAAACATGGTTATGGGTAAACTGAATAGCAGGAAAATGGGCCTTAAGTGTTAGAATCTGTCCTGGACGTTGGTCCGAGGAGCTTTCTTGTTCTTATTATTCCCTTAGTGCTTGGATACAGAGGTTACAAAGATGATACAGGTTGCTACAGTATTTTCTACTTCCAATCTCCGATCCTTTCTCTGGAGGACCTCTTTACATTTTATACCCTCTTTAGGTTGATCTTGGCCCTCCATTTGTTGATCGTGCAGGTCATTACTTGAGTGCTTGTCCCATCAGCCGCTGTCCCAAACCTTCTGTAAGTTGTAGCAACCAAAGCGGCACTGTTCAGGGGTTATTTCCTCATTAATGCGGCCAGAACGTTAGTTGTGGGAATTTAATGTGGAGGTGACAGTTTCTCCCTGAATTGCTCTCCCAGGCTCCTGAACCACAGTACTTGTCCTTGATGGCACGCTACCCTTCCCTTCTATGATCTCGGTTCGCCGAGGACATGATTGTCCTCGGCGATACTTCTTGGTAGTTAGGACTTTCTCCGTTCGTTCTCGGACGTTTCTTCTTCCTTGGCGTGGGCCTTGGGCCTAGTATAAAGTTGGGTCGGGGTAGCCAGATTCATTGACCCCACAGTTGCAATATGTGGAATTTATTGTAATGAAAATCTAGTGTTCCATAAATCTATTGCCTCGAAGTTTATTACAACGGCTTGCATCGACTTTTTTTTTGTTGCAATAACACATATTACAACGACATTAGTTGTTATTTTAACAGCTTTTTTCGTTGTATTAAGTCTTTTTTCTTGTAGTGAAAGGTTACTAGTGGATTCAAACTGTCACCTAAATCCTAGATTCTTTGTATTCTAGCTCGGCTGAGATAATGAATTGGATGGCCAAGAATCTGCCCAGGAACCTAAGCAGGATTCACTTATTTCCCTGGCATGTGTTTCCCGACTTCTCTCGTGTTTCTCTTCCCTCAATCTTTTTTCCACCCCCTTCTTTTGATGCTCCTTCTTTATTTATAGCCTATCCTTAGTGGAGTAGTCATGATGAGGGGGTTTTCCCCATGTCAGTGGATCGCTCTCCCCTATGTCCCTTATTTAATGGGACCCACCACTTACTGCTGATATGACTTCCTAGTAACTTGCGCCTGACGCCGATTATTGCTCGGTGGGCGGATTCTCCCAAGGCATTATCTCTTATCCACGGCAAGATCTTAGGATATTCAATTTGAGTGTTCGGCCAAGCACATCTCAGCCCTGCATTCGATGTGTTCGGCCAAATGGGTTGAATAGGCCGAGACCATTCAAAGTACGAGCCTGCAACTTGGGGATGGGCTAACATTCTTGGTACATACCTATGGGGCATTGATTATAAAGATGATTCCGTAAATTACTAGTCCCATTGCATTTCCCACAACACCCATAATCTTTACCACAGAAACTACATGATGCTCTAAGCTTATTAGGATCACAATCACCCATCATCAAAAAGTGATCCCAAACTTCAAATTTTTTTCTTTTTAGGACACTTAGGAGGAAGTGCATTGGTATTACCTGTGGTTGGAGACTTTGTCATTGGGTTTGTCATTATGGGCACTAGATGTTCCACCTTCCATCACCTAATAAAAAAAAAGGCAAAGTTAGAGAATAAGTTAAACTGTAATAATATGTAATATATGACATATTAACCTAAATATACAATGAACAAAAAAAATGAATATAATGAAAAGAAAAGGGAAAACAAAGAGTTTTAGAAGTATTTGCTATGGATTGAATAATTATGTGCTTAACATTAATCAATTACTAAATATAGAGTATATATACTTTTGATAAACTAGAGAGTATATATATGGCGGAAATGCATTTTTCGTCCCTACATTTTGACCATATTCCCATTTTGGTCCCTACTTTTTATTTTTACCATTTTTAGTCTCTATTTTAAAAAAACACGTTCCTTTTCAGTCCTTACTGTCATCTCACTAATGGAAATATCCTATATGGTATACGGCAAATTAAAAAATTAATTATTTAATCTTACATGTCACTATTGCCCTAACCACATCAGCTTCCCGCCACAATTAGAGTCACATGAGTCTCATGTGACTGGCTCACATGTGTGGGTCACACCTTTTTAAACCACCACCTCCAACGGATTCATAATCCCTAACCCCCAAAATTCACAATCTGAGCTCCTTTACCCATACCTCCAAATCAAAGACCACCAAATCACATACCCAACTAGGTGCTCCTTTCCTACATCTGAGCTCATCTCGTCCAAGGAATCAAGCTCTGTATCAACCAGTGGAAGCCTAAGGAGAAGAGACCCAACCAGGTGCTTCTGTGGCGAGAAACCAATGGTAGTGGTATCGTGGATAGTGGATAACCTTGGTAAAAGGTTTTACGATTGTCCAAATTTCTAGGTAATGTCTGGTATTAAAGAAAAATGTTTTTTTTTAGTATTATGCTATGATTTTGGGTTAGACGTCATGGGTTCAATCATTGATTTGAATTCCAGGTTGGACGCAAGTGTAGATTTTTCAAAATGGCATGAAGATGAACTTTGTGAGCGTGACAAGGTGCTTGTCGCAGAATAAAGGCAAAGGATTATCATACTTGAGGCTGAGATTGCAAACTGCATGAGGAAAGAAAAGTTTTTGACCATGTGTTTGGCACTGTCTTTGGTAATTAGTGAGATCTGCCTGTGTGTGATTATGTCTTTGGTTTATTAGATAGGTGGGGGGGGGGGGGGAATCGTTAGATAGGTGGGGTTTGCACATAAACGTTTTTTGTGCATGTTTGTAGCTTTTGGCAGTTTGGTTGTTTTTTGTAGTTTGGTAGGTTTTGGATAGTTTTTGACAATGTGTTTCCAATTAGCAATTTCCCACTTGATACTCTACTTGTGATAAGAAAGAATTAGCAATGTTACAACAAATTTTCATTAATGTGATTTGTTCTGAAATTTATGTTATGCAATTGTAGGTTAATACTTAGTGTGTTGTTAGGACCTCAATTTAGGCCATGTTGTAATGTTAGAACCTGATATGATATGCAATTAATGATATGGCAAAACCTGATATAAGAATTGATATGGTATGCAATTAGAACCTAATGTTAGAACCCAGTATGGTATGTTATGAAATATAAGACCTACTTCTCATACTTCCCAAACTTTCATTAAATCACAACAAGAAAAACTGTTTAACTTCCAAACCATGCATTCCATTAAATAACAACATTGTCAATTTGCAATTGAAATTCAAAAATACACTGAAGATGCTTTGAAGTTTAGGTGTACCAAAATAATTACCAAAAAGAGGCCATTGTTCATGCATTACATTATTACACCAAACTTTGGGCAATTGTTTAGCCTGTACAAAAAGTAAAGGCTTTAAAAAGGTTAAGGAAGAAAAAGACAAATCAACAAGAAAGAGACAAATCACCACCAGAAACCAAAGCAACCACCACCCACCACCAGCAACAACCAAAGTAACCACCATAACCAACCATAAAACCAAAATCGCCACCACCACACCAACCACCAAAACCCATTAACTCAAAAACCAACAACACCCATAAAATCAAAAACCACCAAAATCAAAACCCAAACCCAAATCCAACCATCACCTAAGCTTATCACCGACTAATGCTTTAAAGGAAGAGAGAAGACAGTCAGAGAGTGAGAGGAAGAGAGAGAATCAAAGTGAGAGAAAGAGGTAAGAGACGAACAGATTGGAGGGAGAATCGGGCCATAACTACCGTGACCTAGCCACAAAACCACATCAATCTTCAGTCTACGCTGATCTCCAATCTAGTCCACGCCGACCTCTAAAGAGAGAGAGAGAGAGAGAGAGAAACCGAAACAGAGAGACTGAGGAGAGAGAAACGAAGATGAGAAATGAAATGAGAGAGAAGAGTAATAAAATATATTTTTTGAAATTTCCAACTTGCTACAGTGGGTGTTAAAAATACAAACTTACTTTAGCCATGTCACAAATTTTTTTTAGAAATAGCAACTTGGCTAATGCTTGTTTTGAAGGTTTGGTGGGTAAAATAGCAACTGGAGGGTTTTTACACCCCTAATGCTAATGCTCTAAGAGGTTACAACTTACAAAGCAGCAACAAACGTGGGACACATGGCAAGGTGACAAATAGGGAAGGACACATGACAACGGAATCAAAAGTAAATATCAAGTCCCAACGTATAAATTGAGGACTCAGCTCTATAGAAAAGCTCTTTCAACGCAATGAACAAACCATAGCACATATTTGAGAACTTGAAGAGCAGTGAACTAGAGCACATTAAAGCGCACTTTCTAGAGACCAGTAGCATAGTTTCTTAGATTTAGTAACGAGTTCTTCAATCTTTTCCCTGTAAGTTTATGCATTTGTGGTAGTATTTATGAATATTGTGAAGTATATTATGTACATGTTTTAGTCAGTTGATTTGTATGAATGTTTATTTCGATGTAAATTAGTGTTTGTAAGACAAAAATTAGTTCAAGCATTGTATCTTACATTCATTCGAGATGTCTTGCTCTGATATTGTTTCATACGAGATGCCCATGTTCATTACTTAGTCAATTAGGAGCAAGCCTGCATTATGACTTAGTTCTTAGTCAATTTAGATTTCTTATTCTCTCAATTGTTAGCTTGTGCATATTTCAAAAGTCCTATTTTGTTAGGCATTTTCGAATCCTAAGCCCTAGACTTCGAAGTCAAATAAGCACTTCAAGCTAGTGTAATTATCTTGAGAATCATCTCAGGGTAATATTATTCCAACAATATTCATCTTGAGTACCCTAAAAAAAGTGAAAATTAATTTTTAGTTCAAAGAAATGGAGAGATGGGATTTGAACCCTAGATGTTTCCATTGAAAAATCAAAAGGTGTCAACCAATTGAATTGCAAGGCTCTTTACTACAATAAAACTATGGTAAAACTTAGGTATGATGCCTTTGGTGCAGTGCATTAGGTTTTTTAATTAAATTCAAACACCTTAATGCATTGAATTTAATTGTTCTTGAAAAAACAATACTGCACCTAAGTTACTGGATATAAGTTTTACCCATAAACAATAAATTTTATAATTTTTCCTAACATCTAAAATGACATTAAGATAAGAAAAATATTAAAGATCTTACAAATTTTATTACATAAAATTTACAAACCAATGTAACAATGAATGTAATTAGTAGATTTTAATAACTTATTGAATGTATTTATGCATTAATTTATTGTGATTGTTGGCACATCAATTTATAAAAGTAATAACATTTATAGTATTCCTAGCATCACTCTATAATTAGATTATAAGGTTGGGATGGGTGACTGGGTGGTATAACCTCCAAAAAAAAAAAAAAAAAATCTTATAATCCTTAAAAATTTCTTAAAATTTTATTATCTTTTGGCTTTGGTCTACCAAAAATTATGAATACCTTCTTGTTAAAAGAAAAAAAAAATCTCAAATTTTAAGAAGTAAAAGTTATCTTACAAGTGAGAATAACTCTATAACCATATTATAAAGGTAATACAAATTTCTAATTTTCATTCATTTCCTTATTAGTATAAATGTTACATTAATATTTAATTTTGTATGACGATTATATATATATATATATATAATTGTTGATGTGACAAGTTGTGATTGGAACATCATCATTTTTAGATAGGTTTACCACAAACATTATTTTTATGAGCACCAATCACTACATACCACTTCAACAATTTTTAAAATGATTGTGAATATTGTTGTGTCTCTAAACTTATTGTTTATTGCAATGCTGGCTTAACACTATAGGCAACTAAGGCAATGGCCTAAGACCCCCTCCCCCTAAAAAAAGGCCTCCTCTTTTCATCAATAAAATATTATATATATATATATATATATATATATATTTGTCATACATAATGCACATTTTAATAAAAACTCTCTCACTTAAAAAAAAAATTAAGGCTCTTCTATTGAGCAGTAAAATGTTTTTTCTATAAAATTAGTAGGAGAAAAGAAAAAATTAAGGCCCTGTCTCCCAAAACAAATAAAATGAATAGACATTTTCTACTTTTTTAATTATTTTTTCTTTAGTACTCTTCCCTCTTTTCCTGTTAGTATGAGTTATCACTTATCACATCAACTATTCACATTATATTAACATAGCCCCTCACGTGACGCTTAGGTTTTTTATTTTTCTTTTTTGTATTTATTTTTGTAATTTAACTTAAAATGATGTAGTTTGACATCAACTTATTTAGTTTTTTTTTTTTTTTTTTCCTGAAAGAGTGCTCAAGTATACATGTACTTTGAAATAGTGAGAAAAAAGTAAGAAAACGTGAGTGAATTAGTCGTGTTATAAATAAAAAATAAAATGTTAACAAAATTTGAATACAAAATCTTAATTAATTATTTTGTATCTTAACAGGCAAGAAAAATAGATTTTTAGTGAAGAAAAAATTGATACCAAAGTTAAATAATATAATATAATTAATATTTATATATAAAAAATGCTCTATTAAAGTTGTCACCTTAGACCTCCAAATACATTGAGCCGCTCTTGGTTTCTTGGGTGTTTTATTTGGGTAGGCAATAGTCTAAAGTTGAGAAGGGTTTGGGTTTATTTGAAGTACCCACTACCCACTTGATCCCTAGTTATGTCCTTGTTATCTTTATCATTTTTATTTTTGTGCTAAGAATTAAATAAGGAGAGAGTAGTCCAAAATACAAGAACGATAATTATCACCATCTCCCTCTATGGACAAAAATATAAATCAGGCGTAAAAGAGGAAGGAAATTTCCTTTAACATTTAATACAAAAAACTCATTTAATAATATTGTGGGCAACAAACATAGCCTCTTGGAGCCCAAATTTGGTAAAGATGGGGTGTAAAACTCATGTTTTACACTATCAAATGAGAGATTTCCACATAAGTTTTTTACTTAAAACTCAATACATTATACCACACCTAATAACATCTCAATAAATTCCCAATTTGGTTAGATTTTTAGATGTGTATTAGAATTTGTTTTTGATACAAGATAGAAATTCTACTCTAACATATTTTAAGTGTATATGTGCATGGTTTTCACAATCAGACCATTTAATGAACCATAAAAAAAAGAGGTTCAAGCTTTTTAAAGTCGGACCGGGGTCAAACCGAGGTTGAATCGTAATGACATCATAATTAATTTAATAATTATTTAATATATAAATAAATATTTTAAATTAGTAAAATAAAAAAATTAACTAAAACAGTCTCCAAATAACTATGAGATGTATCTTTCAAATATTTTTCCATATCATAATTTTTATAAGACAAATAAAAAATATCAATCTTAAGCAAACCTAATAAATAAACAAACATATAAGTATACTAGCCTCTGAGCATGCACTCACGCACATGCTCAGAGGCTCTTCAATTTTTTTAGGTAAAGATTAATAATCTGCATCTATTATAATTTTGAAAATTTTTTTTTCCAAACAAATAAAAAGAATAAATTTTAGAAATAAGTAGTAACTATAATTTCTTTTTAGAACCTGAAGGAAAAAAAAATTCTAAATTTTAGGAATTGTCTTTTAGAATTTAAAATGAAATTTGTAAATTGACATTAATAACCCTATTTCTAAATGAAGTTACCTTTCATTAATGAAGGTATTTTTAAACTACATAAAAGTCTAGTTAAAATAGGGGAATCCTCTTATCTCTATATATTAAGAGAATTCAGAAAGTTAATTATGGCTTCGAAAATGTCAAAAATACCTTTAATCTAATTAGATAATCTTTATTCTTAAAAAATAAAAAAAATAAGGTTAAAATTGTAATTCAACAAAATTCAAAAAAAAAAAAAAACTACCAGATAAACTTTTTCCCCTAAAAATTAGCACATTCTCTATTTAAATATATCTCATACACGTTTAATACATTTTATTTTCTAAAAATTAGCACACACTAAACCTAACAGTTTACTTATTTTCAAATCCTAAGGGGCTGTTTGATAGATGAGTTTAAACAACATTACACGCATTTTCATGGACTTTTTTACCCACACACATTTTCATGAACTTTTTAAAAATGCATTCCTTTGTATCCTCACTAACAATAGATAAATTTAAATTGAAAAATTACATTACTATATAGTATAGATAATAGCAATATTATAATCGATATACTGGGTAGTATCCAACCAGTAAACTACCACTATCAAATTTAAATCTAAAATAAAATATTATTAAAACATTAAAAGAGGAGAGCCTATAAAGCTTAAAGCTCTTGCGGTAGTAGTGATAGTGTAGTACTGTAATACACGGATATCAACAAAGATAAAAACTAAATATAATAAACTAGTTGCTAATTCGTGCGATGCACGGGAATAGCTACTGAAATAGTGTGGTACTGTAATACACGAATATCAACAAAGATAAAAACTAAATATAATAAACTAGTCGCTAACCCGTGCGATGCACAAGAATAGCTACTGAATGAGTTTCAGGAAAAAAAAAAAAATCCATTATTTTTGAGTTGGAGTAGTAAGTAAAAATGCATGAAATTAAAAAAAAAAAAAGGTACAATTTGAACAGATGAAAAATAATATGATGTTCTAACATTGGTTATTGCCTTCACAAAAAAAGGGTAACATTTCAAATCAAAAGATTACATATCACATTTAAAAGTAACACTAACAAAAAGTAAAAATATATGACATGCACTAAATAACAAATGATCAAAATATTTAAAGAGTTTTGTAAATCAACTCAAAAAAATCTTATTAAAAATTTCTCAAGGGTTGCTTCACTAACTATATTTTATTAATAAAAATAACCTTCTTCATAAGACTCTTGTTTAAGTTATCATACCATATATGAGAAAACAAGTGCAAGAATATTGTTGTAGACTCTACATTGTATCCCAAAGAGTCTCTCTCGGATTGCTTCATTCTTCTTTCTGCTCTACAACTAAAGTTCCTCTATCATAACCTTCCTGCCTTGCAAAACTTTGCAACAAAAGCAGAATTCCAAAATTTTCATTTCCTACTTTTTGCAGCCTTCAACAAAAGTTAGAATCATGATTTTATATAAATCTTTCATGCCATTAGTATTAAAATTCTTAGTATATACCCCATTAGCATAGATACAAATTGATTCAAAAGTAGCCTTGTTTTAAAAACACCATAAAGCGGAAATATCACCAACAAATAATCCTAATATTTGAAGAGAGAAGAATGAAGCAACTTTAAAAGTTTTAGCTTGTCAAGCTTTCTTGCATTGTTTTGTACCTCCTGGAGCAGGGATATCAAGGGTGTTGCTAGATGAGCGGATAACTGACCAAACAAATCAGCCCTTATATCAATTATCAATAACACACCCAAAATGATAAAAATCTAAATAGATTAAAATGTTAGATTGCAAAAGAACTTAACACCTATAAGAATATAATTCTTTTAAATTCAATCAAAGAATTAGACAAACAAACAAAAAGAAAAGGAAGATATAATACATTTTTCCAAAGTTTTCAAGGGCTTTAGCTAATTCCTCATACTTATACAGTTATACTCCTTCATCTCCACCTCTACCTCTACTTTCTCCATCACTCCTACACCTTCTAAAATGCCAAATTAACCCAATGACGTTGTTTAATGCAATATATTTTAAATTAAAGCATGGACACAATAAAAATGAGTGAAAAAGATCAAAAATTTATGTAAAAATTCAAAATTTTGGGAATTTAGATTCAGATTTTGTAATAAGAACAAAATAGTCGGTTATTTTATCTTAAAGGTGCTGTCTAACACAGAACAGATTGGGTCGCCATGTTGTTTGGTTTTATCTTTATAGATAATGTATGGTAATTGTTTTTCCTTTCTTTTCCACTAACAAAATAGTATTGTTTTATGAGAAAAATATGAGTTGAAGCCAAGAGAAGAATCTTTATAGACACAAAATATTATGGGCAATTCATATTGGAGTGAATGAGATTGTACCTATCAAAGTTTGTTTCAACACCTCTATAAAAAACATCCATTGGGTTAATAATAATGCCACAGTCCCTACACGATAGACCATATGTTCCAACCATTTAAAAGAAATAGTTTACCTTCTCACGATGAAATATTGTAAAAACAACTAAAAACAATTACAAGAGTATAACAATCACAATAAACAATATGTTTCAACCGTTTAAAAGAAACATTTCTTTTATTTTGTATAACAACTCAGCTGAGTTAAATATACTTATTAAAAATTTTAAAAATGAAAATAGACTAAAAAAAAAAAAGTCATTTTTTTCTTGATTCTCTTTTTTCTTTTATTTAGCAAGTAAACATAATAATGAACAAATAAAGATTCCATAAACAAAACTATCTGCATTAGACAAATAGTGCAATACATGTATTAGTAGTGAAGTATACATGCCTTCATGGCAAACACCATTCAAAATTAAAATATGCACATAACACCAACTATTCATTTGTCACTTATTTTGTAAGGTCAACTATGTATTCTCAACAGAAAACAGAACACCTTCTAATGGTGATTACATTATTGTAAGAAAAGTTAAAATGATTTGTAACATAAGCTTTAAAAGATTAAAGGACTCTTTGTTTCCTCTTCCTCTTTTGTCGATCTGCAATAGGTGTGAGTTGTACATCACTTGCATCATCTAGTCTTTGTAATTTAATAGAACCAGCATCTTCTTCGCTTGGTAAGTTGTTGACAGAATCATTTGTAGCATCACTCATAAAACTATTAAAAGAATATGGTGTAAATTGTATTATGATATGAATAAGTAACATAAAAAATGTTTAATTTTATTATTTAAATTTAATATAAAAGTACTTACATCAGTTATTTTATCAAGTTTAATTAAATTGTCAGTCTCTAAAATAGGATCAAAAAGTTTCTTCACAGTGTAGATCTCCCATCCATTTTAGAGGTTATAGTCATTGAGTTCCAATTGGAGGACAAATGTTTTCCCAATAAGGTTTGCTATTTGCATAGGGATGTCAAGCTCTTCAGGTACCTTGTAGAAATAGTAGTTCATAAATTGTACGTTCAATTATACTAAAGAATATATTAAGTACTATTTGTGAATTTCGAATTTTCACTTGTAAACATTACTTTATAAGTTCCTTTGTTGATATGTGGAGTAATTTTTCAGCCATAGTATCAAATAAAATGAATGTTGCTGATCCAGTGTCATTTTCAACTTTCAATTCAATTCTATACCTGAAAGAAGGCGTGGTAGATATAATTTTAATTTAAAAGCAATTTTGAAGCTAATTGAAAATTATAGATACACACCAGCAATTTTTATAGTGAGGCTAAACTGTCTGCCATACAAAAGCTAATTAGAAATTATGTTTCAAACAAAACATATGTACGCACATTTATATTACCAATATCGACATGTAATACAAAATTTGAAGAAAATCAAACCAACCCATCAACAAAACAGTAAATAATTGCTGTGTTTTTTCTGGAACAATTAGGAAAACAACCATTTCACTATATTCTATCCCCAATTAACAAGTTGAGTGAAAATAATAAACAAATAGATAACATCTCTTTTCGAATTAAATACCTTAGAAATAAAGATTTACCAAGCAGCTATCTAAATTTGAATGCTTGAAACAACTGAAACTAAAACTCTTTTCAATTCTCAAAATGCAGTAGAATAAATCCCCTCAAATCAGAATTCAATAATTGTTCAACATCTATAGTTTTGCATGTAACTACCAAAAAAAAAAAAAAAAAATTCTTGCTGGATTAAAATCTTATATTTCTCAATGTCCTACAAATAAATTTTTTTTTTTTTAACTTGAAATAAAACATATATTTATAGACAACACTGACAATTGTTGAACTTGCTTCCTTTAAAAGACATATATAAAGAGACAAATTGATGAGCAAAATATTTTAAAGTGCCTTAGGTGGTGTTGCATATGGCTGGCAAACAGGAGACCTTTCAAGTAAATTTGTACTAAATTGCCGTTTATGTTGATGACATACAATGCCTAAATGCACATTAGAAAAAAGTGCAATGACCGATAGCGACTAATACCAAGAGGCACACACGATGAAGTGGATATAAACTAATGCAAGAGTAATTAAGGCATTTTGTCAAACACATGGTGTGCACAAAATCTCAATGTCTAAGTTATTTAAGATTGTTATTATAAATAAAAAGAATTAAAACAAAAATACACAACCTATTGACAAATTGAACAGTTCCTGTAATGCAACAAATGACACAACAAACAGGCAGAACAAACAAATTGAAGCATATAAAATATATGGAACTACATAACTAATTAAATTCTGCCATGAACAATGTAATGCCAAAAACCCAACTCTTCCATGGCTTTTATATTTCTCACCAACATGTCTAACATTTGTTTGATTTGGCACCTCTTAAAAGCAAGGGAAAGTTTTTATATCACCAAAGCCAACGTGGTGTAATTTGGAAAATTGACTAAAATTGTTTAAATCGAAACATACAATGGTAAAACAATATTTCTATCAAATTAGTGGAAGGAAATAAAAACACAATAGCGTGACAGTGAAAAAGAAATTGAGCAATGACAGTAGCGTGACAGTGAACAATGAAAGGAAACAATGAAAGAAGTCAGTTTTACCGTAGTGTTTTTGCTGGCTGACTGGTGGTGGCAGGCTACTCTGTTCTTTCTCTTCAACCTATGCTGGGTTTCTTATCGCAAAGGGAAAAGAGAATAATAGAAAATGGAAAATGGAAGAGAAGAAAACAATAAGAAGTAAACAATGGATATAAAGGCAGATAAAGTGGTTACTCACTGAAACGGTGTGGGTTTTAAAGAGTAAGAGGCATAACTGTTTGGACGAGACTTCCAAAAAATTATTTGGCCTAGTTGCTGGTTTTTTTTTAATCGAAAAATGATATCTCTACAATATTTTTACAACAAATTCTAAGTAGCAGTTTGTTACTAGTTATTATTGTTGGGGCAAAAAAGTAATCTTAGTGTTAGTTTCAAATTTGAACCAATAACAACTAACCACTTGTGATTTGTTGTAAAAATGTTGAAGACGTAGCATCTTTTTTTTTTTTTTTTTTCTAAAAAGGCCTACTTGCTGATTTGTCATGATTTTAAAGGAGTATTTTAAAGAAGTAGAGCATCAGCATTTGGCTTCTCAAATGCCAAATTGTGAAATATATTTGGCATTTGGGCCCAAATGCTCCAGCAACTGGATTGCTATTAATGCCGAATGCCAAATTTTTTAATAGCGCTACGGTGGGTTTGCTGCCTGGGTTTTTTTTTTTTTTTTTTTGGTGTTGACGGTAGATTATGGGTTGGTGGTGGTGGTGGTGGTGTCAGGTGTGTGTAGTGCGGCGGTGGTGGTGATTGTGGTTGTTGAACAGAAAATAAAGAAAGAAAGAATAAATAATGTGTTGTATTGTAAATGATGGTAATTGTGGGGAATCCAAATCTTTTGTCCCACTTTTCCTACTCCACTCTATACTCCACCAATAAAAGCTTGCCACGTGTTAACATAATTAATTAAATACTATCATTATTGACTTATTAATATTATCATTATTAATTAATTGTAGTATTTAATTAATTAGGTGAATATGTGGCAAGTTTTTATTGGTGGAGTATAGAGTGGAGCAGGAAAAGTGGGACAGAAGATTTGGACTCAATTGTGGGATATATTATTTTATTGTGTAGAAATATTATTATAATTAGTAGAATAGGAAAATAAAAGTTGGGATGCTGGATGTATTGTAAAATGGTATGGTATAATTGATAAAGTAGTTTTTTAGGATGGTAAAATAAGATGAGATATGAAATCTGGATGTGGATGCTTGTTTGGTTTTTAAATGTAGGCGTGTGGTATAAATTTGTGTAGTCATGTGAAGCAGTAAAGAGTAGTTAACAAAAAATCAAACATTTCAACTTTTAGATATTATATAGATATAGATATATCAATAATTATGTGGTCTGTGGAGATACAACAAGATCGTTTGGCGTTATTTACTAGGCATATAGTACTAGTTTACATCTTTAACAAACAAAGAGATTTCAACAAAGTTCAAACAGAGAGATCTTATCTCAGAAAAAATAATAATAATAAAGAAAGCAACACAGCGAGAGAAAGAGAGTCTCCCACTGGTTTGGAGAGATTTTAATCGCCGGTCATCAACCAAAGGTTGTAGCGGGCAACAACGCCGACAAGGACAGAAGCTTTGACTAGAATATGGAGACTTGTGAAGGCATATTATTTTAAGGGTCCGTTTGGATAGAACTTTTTTTGCTGAAACTGAAAACTGAAAACTAAAAACACTGTAACAAAATAATTTTTAAATGTGTGAATAGTACCATGAGACCCATTTTTAATGAAAAAGTTGCTGAAAAGTGAGATTTGTGGGTCCCATGAACAGTGCACGGGACCCACTGATGTGCTGAAAAGTCAAATATTACGACTACTGTTCATGAACAGTAGCCGTAACAGTGTTATTTGCTCCTGAAACGCGTGCCAAAAAAAAAAAAAAGGAGTAAAACACGCAAATGTGGACGCAGAAACGTGTATCCAAACGGATACTGAGTGATTGTTTGGATGCAAATTATAAGTTCAGCGTTTGCGTTTTCCTTCTTTTCTTATTTTTTTTTATTGAGAAGTTGGACTTTCACATGGGTTGGTGTCTGTCAGTGGGTCCCGTGCACTGTGCATGGGACCCACTACCTTTGACCAGCAAGCATTTTACGTGGAAATGGCACTGTTCAGTGGGTCCCGTGCAATGTTCACGGGACCCATAAACTTCACTTTTCAGCAATTTTTTCATTAAAAATGGGTCCTACGGCACTATTCATACATTTAAAAATTATTTTACTACAGTGTTTTCAGTTTTCAGTTTTCAACAAAATAAATTGTATCCAAACAGACCCTAAGTTATTCTTACACTGCGTTTTTCTTTTTAGTTCTTTGTGTTGATTGATTTTTTTTTTTTCAAGCTTTGACCTGAACCGTGAGAATTGTCCACGATTTTCAAACTTGGGCGATTCAACCTCGGTTCGAATGATTTACTGACTATTCTGCATAGAATGTTTTGGGAGGTGTTACGTCCACAACATTTTCACAACAAATTATAGGTGATTAGTTGTTGTTGGATCAAATTTGAATTTCACACTAAGATTACTTTTTTGCCCCAACAATAACAACTAGTAACAAATTGCCACTTATGATTTGTTGTAAAAATGTTGTGGACATATCATTTCTCAAACGTTTTTTAGACTTAAAAGAACTGTTTTGGTAAATGGTTCTCGGTTAACTAGGTCGAACTATACCGTCCGGTCTGGTCCTGGAGACTTGAACTTGACCATTGCCCCCACACCCCACAAGCACTTATATTTATGGAGTGACCATCACGCTAAGGGTGCGTAGTGGTAGATGTGTATTAGAATTAATTGAGTGTGGTTGTATTTATTCTTTAATGAGATTAAATTATATGAGGATGTGAGGAAGTGATATAAAACCCAAGTTTTACAGCCTCCAATTCCAACATGCCACATCATTTATCACATATTAGAAAATAGGCATAACAAAATTCAATTAATTCTAATACTAATATAAAAATCTAACCTAATTAGGAGTTTATTGAGATGTTATCTAGTTGTGATAGGATGTATTGAGTTTTAATTAAAAAATTTAGTATGACAATCTCTTATTTGATGGTGTAAAATATAGGTTTTACACCCCATCTTTACTAAATTTAGACTCTTTTTTGACATATGATAAGATGATATGATATGTTAGGATTGGAGGTGTAAAACTTGGGTTTTACACCACATCCTTATAGAATTTAATTTCTTTGAAAATATGACTTATAAACCAACTAGAAAGAGATTTGAGTAAAGATTTGGCTTCCAAAATTGAACTATCAATAGCTTAGTGGGGTTGTGAAGAATGGTTTTGAAGGGGAGTAATCAAATACATGGTGTTGTCTTCACATGTCAAAAATTTATAATCCATTTGAGATTATTGCAAGTAAGGTTAAGCTTCGGCTTGTAAGGGGTTTTGCTCCGCTATCATGTTCATCCACGAGAAAATAACTTCACTCTTGTGGTTTCTCGTAAGTTGTAACAACAACTATACATGCTTTCTATTCCCTAAGAGCATTCATGCCAGTATTTTTTTTTTTTTAGAATGAGCATTCATACCAGTTTGTGCAAAAATTCCTATATATTTTAGCATAAGAGTCTACTTTTTCTATTTTACACAACCATTTTTCAAAAAAACCCACATCAAATTATTTTTTATACACTCTATTTCACTAATATATATATATATATATATATTTCTTGATTTTTTTTAATTGTTTCTCTTTTTTCACACACAACAACCACCATCCATTCTCTTTCTTCATTCTTGGAATATGTAAAAAAAGAATAAAAAATTAAATGCAAAATGAATAGTGCCAGTATAAATTTAAAGCATCCACATCAATGGTTGTAAAATCAACTAAAAGTTATTTTAGCAACCCAAATCACAAAAAACCTGCTACATTAATGATGCTATATCTAAAACTTATACAAACTTGCTACATCGAACTGCTACCTTTAGCTGTCTACTGTAGCAAGTTGCTACTTGGTTTTATTCTTTTTTTTTATTCCAACTCTCTTTCTCTCTCCTTGCTCCATTTCTCTCTTCGTCCCTCTCTACTCTCTCTCTCTTTCTCATCCCTCTCTCTCATCTCACTTCTCAGACCTCTCACTCTCTATCGCCCCTTTCTCCTCTCTCCTCTCTCTCATCTCACTTCTCAGACCTCTCACTCTCTATCGCCCCTTTCTCCTCTCTCCTCTCTTTGAGCGGGTTCTAGTAGTTGGGTTGGTGGGTTTCGATCTAGTTGTGGGTTGTTGTAGTGGTGGTGGGTCATTGATTGGGATGCGGTGGTTGGATTAGCGAGTCATGCCGTAGGTTGTAGGTTGCATTTTGGTGTGGTGGTCTTGGCAGTGGGTGGTGTAGAAACCCCATTTTACAACTTGCATTTAACCAACAGGTAGATCTTCAAATTTGTGATACAAAACAAATTTTGATGTTCTAATGATCATATAATGGTATGTCATGGGATTTGATCGGACCACTTGATCAAAAGTTATCATACAAACAATTTTCAATGATCATGGCTCACCTACACGATGGGCCCGATCACGTCCTATTTTAAACATAACTTTGATTGGTTCTCACAAGAATTAATTTAAAATTAATTAAGTGTGATTTTTTATTGGATTTCATTTTACTTAATTTTTAAGAAATAATAAAAATGTTTTCCTTTGTGGCATCTTATTTGCTTTTTTTTTTTTAAATAATTTTGGAGAGAGAAAAAGATATGATCCATAAAAAAATTCAAAAAAAAAAAAAAACAGAAAAATGCTAAAAAAAACGTTATTATTCTCAGCAGCAACTTGAATCGCATTTTTGGCTAGGAAAAAATTAAAATTTGATTTTCTCTATTTCTGGAAAAGTTGTAGAGAATTGAATTTCCTTTCAAAAAAACACCAATTTTGAATCAATTGGAATTTTGAACAGAAAGTTATAGACAAAATACGAAACAGGTGCAAAGATAACACAAATTCAGCACCATCTTCAATTTTCTTTCAAAATTTCAATTGGGGATCAACATCAAATCTGTTCAAGCTTATCTAATAGGCTTATCCCTTCCCTTAGCTTCAAAAGAAAGCTTTTGAAAAATAAGTTGGATAGAGAAATAGATACATTCTATGAAAAATTTCAAAAAAACAGAAAAATGCTCAAAAAACGTTACTATTTTCAGCAGCAACTTGAATCGCATTTTTGGCCTGGAAAACAATTTTTATTTTTTTTGGTAAAAAGGAAGATTTCATTAAAAACTAAATAGTAGAAATAGAGGAAGAAACAAAACGATCAAACTGAACCCCTGCACTATCCAGGTCTAACAAAAGAGCTACATCTGCCGGAGGTTCCAAAAAAATAAAAAAATCCTGTCCTAACAAAGCTCCCCTTCTAGCTAAAGCATCGGCACATTTATTTGCTTCCCTAAAACAATGTTGCACTCGAACCATAGGAATATCCCTTAGGCTATTTTTACAGTCTTCAACAATGGCAGAAATGCCATTCGGATTTACTGCATCCTTGTTCATGAAATTGACCACCAACTGTGCATCCAATTTGATGATTACAGCTTGCAGCTTAAGGGATACACATAGCCTGATACCATCCCGTAACGCCCATAGCTCTGCTGTAACACTGGTAGTGGTTCCAATTGCTCTGGCATAGCCTTTAACCAAATTGCCACTGGCATCCCGAATCAGGCCCCCACCTCTTGCCAAGCCGGGATTACCTAGCAATGACCCATCCGAGTTGAGTTTAAACCAATTAATAGGTGGTGGAACCCATCCTACCTTGATGATTGTTCTAGATCTAGTTCTTTTCCCGTTAACTCCAACAAAAGCAAACTCAATAGCTTTAGCCATTGTTACTTCCTTTAGATTCCCATGAGCTATTTTGTTCTTGAAGATGATTCTATTTCTATGAAGCCAAATAGACCAGAGACCAAAGCTGAAGATAATCCCCCAGTCAATATTTAAATGGGAATAAGGGCATAAGCTACAACACTTCAGCCCAAGCCAATCAAGCATGTTGGTCTCATAGAAGAGGTTGGGCTGAAACAGGGCTAGAAAGGAGTTCCAGAAGGTCCGAACATACCAGCAATCTCTAAGGGCATGGATAATGGATTCGGGGGCTTCATTACAAACTGGGCACAATGGAGACACATCCATTCCTCTAGCAGCTAAAGCAGTACACACTGAGATGCTCTTAAGGTAGCATTGCCATAGGAAACATTTGATCTTGGGGATGGTGAGAACTTTCCATATCCATTCCCCTTTAAAATCCTTAGCACTGTCACCTTCCTCTACAGCTTTTGCAAGCTTGTAGGCTTCCTTAAGCTCAAAGTTTCCACTTGAAGTGGAAGACCAGGTAATGTGGTCTATACATCGGGGGGAGTAAGATATGGGAGTAGCTTGAATAATTTGACGCAGTTCCCATGGGGAGGTAAAGGAAAAACCTTGCCAGTTCCAGCCATTGAGATTAACAACATCTTTAAGAAGGCGCTCCTCCTCCCCATGGTTTAAAGGCCCCGCGATGAGACTTTTGAGGCTACCTTTGTCCAACCACTTATCATTCCAAAGGGAAATGTAGCTATTTCCCCCCCCCCCCCTCCCGCCCCAGCTATCCATTTAGAACCCTCCTTGAAGACCGCTTCACCTTTCTTGCATGCTGACCAAATAGATGAACAAGTACGAAACTTGAATCGGTGGCTTGTTAGTCTTCTTGGCCGGCAGTATTTCTGGCTCAAGACTCTGCCTACAGTGATGAGGATTCAGTCCGGAGGCACCAATTAAGCTTAGCAAGTAGGCCTATGTTCTTCGCTTTTGCTCCTTGGAGACCAATCCTTTTTGGGTTTGGTGATTTTTTTCCATCCTACCAGGTGAAGTTTCCTCTTATTATCCAATAACCCCCATAAAAAGTTCCTGCTAAAATGGTCTACATTTTGCAAGATCTTGGGGGGAAGCGCCACGCATTGCATGTTATAGTTTGGAATGGTGGAAATTACTGCTTGGGTGAGCACAAGCCTACCTGCAAAGGATAAAAGATTAGCTTTCCATCCAGTCAGGTGACTTTGAATTCGCTCGATGATGAAGCTGAAGTCCTGGTTAATGCCTGTATGTTTGATGGGAAAATCAAGATATTTCCCTAAGGAGGGAGTAGAATGAAAACCCAAGGTGTCAGCAAACTCAGATCGAAGATCAGGAGCAATGTTAGGTGAAAAGAATACCCTAGATTTTCCACAGCTAACTTTTTGACCCGAGAGGCTACAGAAGGTGTCAAGCACATCCCTCATTGCCATACAATTCTTTCTGTCCGCCTTCGCAAAAAGCACAATTTCGTCTGCGAAGAACAGGTGAGAGAAAGTTTCACCTCCCTGAGAAGCTTTGAGCGGGGTCCACAGCTTTGCATTGCACTTCTCTGAGATAAGAGCACCTAGAACCTCCATACATAAGATAAAAAGATAGGGGGAGAGGGGGTCCCCCTGTCTAATGCCCCTTGAAGGAAGAAAGCGTTCAAGTGCCCCGCCATTAAATAGAATAGATATGGAGGACAAATAGACGCAGCTTATAATTAAAGAGATGAGTGGTTTGAGGAACTTATAAAGAAGTAAAGTGTCCCTAATGAAACTCCATTCAAGCCGGTCATACGCCTTTTCCATGTCAATTTTATTGCCATCCAACCATTTCTCCCCTTCTTTGTAGACATGGTGTGGATAAGCTCTTGGACAATAATTGCATTATTGATACCTTTCTTGTCGGGGAAAAAGGCAGATTGGAGGGGAGATACAAGGTTGTCCAGGAGAGGCTGAATTCTAGCTACAATGATCTTTGAGACAATCTTATAGACTGTGTTGCATAAGCTGATAGGACGATAGTTGTTTAGAGTCTTAGAGCTCTTACACTTTGGAATAAGGGTAATGAGAGTCCTGTTGAGATACTCCGGCATTTTCCTTGAAGTAAAAATAGACTTCACCTCATCTCTAATAGAACCTCCAACTAGCAACCAGAAGCGCTAAAAGAATCCGGCGTGAAGACCATTTGGACCAGGGGCCTTAAAGGCCTTAAGCGACCAAAGACTAGCGGCAATCTCTGAATTAGTGACGGGGGCAATCAAGTTTGTGACATTCCTATCCTTGATACACGAATGCCAAAAGGGAGGTTCCCAGGCAGCACGGATAGCATTGGTATGACTAGCAGAGAAGAGATCCTCAAAACCGATTCTGATGAAGTTTGCAATATCACTACCCCATTAAGCCAGTTCCCCATACGATCTTTCAAGCAAGATATACGATTTTTCCTCCTGCGCACAATAGCGGAAGTGTGGTAAAAGGTCGTATTTTTATCCCCCTTGACCATCCAAAGGTTGCGAGATTTCATAGCCCAAAATTCTTCTTCCAATTTGGAAACTGTGGAGAGTTCTGCTTTTAGCTCCTTCTTGAGATCAACCAGAAAGTTATTGGGATTTGTTGATAAAGCCACTTGCACACCTTTTAACCTAGCAAGGACCCTCTTCTTTCTGTGAAACAGATTTTCGAAAATATTTTTGTTCCAAGCTCTAGCCTTAATTGAGAAATCCTCAACTGCCCGGGGGAGAGGTTTTGAATCTGCCCAGGCCTCATTTACAACTCCAGGGAAGGTCGGATGAGAAAGCCAAACAGGTAAAGCTTGGAAAACATTGGAATTTGGTTTTCTCTATTTCTGGAAAAGTTGTAGAGAATTGAATTTCCTTTCAAAAAATACCAATCTCAAATCAATTGGAATTTTGAACAAAAAGTTAGAGCCAAAATACAAAACAGGTGCGGAAGATAACACAAGTTCAGCATCATCTTCAACTTCCTTTCAAAATTCAAATGGGGATCAACACCAAATCCGTTCCAGCTTATCTAAACAGGTTTATCTCCTCCCCCAACTTTAGAAGAAAGCTAATAACTTAGCTTTAAAGCTAAGCCATCCCTTCCTTTATTAATAGAGGAGACCTCTTCCATTTTCTGGACCCCGGTTCCTTCCGTTTTTACTTTGGTTGTAGTTTAATACTTCCTTACTTTCTCCCTCACCCTTGAAGTGATCACTTCCCCCTTTTAATTTATGCTCTATGCTAGTAAGTAGTTAATTGTGTTCTTTAACTTTCTACACATGCTTGAATAAATACTTACAAGTTATTATTTGTTTCTTTCATGATATGCTTGGATGAATATGCCTATATATCTCATTGATATTCGTTTTACATGCTTAGATGAACACTTCTAGGTTAAGGTGCAACTTTCTCTTGAATGCTTAGATGAACATGTATAGGTAGTTGTTTTACTTTTTTTAAAATGCTTAAACGAACATGTCTAAGTATTTTGATTTTCTCTAGATGAACATGTCTAGAGAAATAGCATGACAATTCTCTGTTTTCCTTCACATGCTTGGATGAACACTTCTAAGTTATTATTTGCTTTTCATAACATACTTAGATGAACATGTCTAGGTAGTTGTTTCTCTCTTTTTTGAATGCTTAGATGAATAGGTCTAATTAACATTATGGTCTTCGCTTAAATACTTGGATGAACATGTCTGGGTGATTTTCTTTGTTCTTCTCATGATTGCTTGGATGATTGGTAGGCCTGAAAATAAATTTTCTTTTGCAATTATGTTGATGACAAATAACATAACGATTTTGTTTCCTTCACCTGCTTAGATGAACATGTCTAGGCTAGGAATTCCTTGTTTACATTAATTTCTTAAATGAACATGCCATTACTTTCGTACTTTCTTTACATTTACATTGTTATTTAACAAATTTCCTCTTTATGTTAAATTCCCCAACACATATTTGTTTACAATTCTTGCAAATTAACATGTTTATTGTTTGTATTTGTTTGACATGACATGATATTGGCCACCTTAACCTAGGAGACCGGTTTTACCGGGCGAGATGGGTGCTTAATCCCTTCACATCTCATAAATTAGCATCTGAACCAAGATCAAGGGTTCTAGACTAGGCTCTTGTATATGCAATTTCACATTTTTTATAATGTAACTAGGAAACAAAGCAATGTAATATACTTTCTTAGATTGTATCTAGGATAAAAAAAGCATTGTAAATTTTGTTACAAAATTGATGTAAATTGTCATATATATTAATACAACAGAAGCATTTTTTTAGAGTGAAGGTTTTCTAATTTTTCCATTTAAATTAAATAAGTGGCGACTCCATGTAAAACCTTCGATCTAGGGGGGAGTACGTTTTACAGTGAATTCGACATTTTGAGCATCACGATCCCACTCGTGGGTTAGGCCCAATTTGAGAAAAAATTGGTGGGCCGGGGCTGGGGTTGCGGTCACTCACAGGTGGCGGGTCACGCTGGTGGCCTTGGTTTGCGTTTGGTGTGCTAGTGGATTCCAATCGCCATGGTTGATGTGGGTTTCGATTGCTGTTTATAGAGGAGTTTTGACTTTTGGCTTGAGGTTGAAGATGAAAGGGTGTATGGGGATTGTATTTTGTTGAGAATTTTTCTAGGATTTCAAAGTAATTTTATAGGGAGAGTTGTGGTTGGTGGCTTGTTGTATGGGTGTTTGGTTGTGGGTATGGGTGTTCAGTGGTTGTGGCTAAGTGTTTGGCTATAGCAATGGCTGTTTGTGGGTGTTTTAAGGTTGTGGAATGGTGTTTGTGGGTAGAAATTGTTTATATTACTAAAATGTGTTGTATGGTAAAATAGAACCATTGATGTTGAGTGTATTGTAAAGTGAGATGTTAAAATAGATAAAATAACTTCTTCTTCTTTTTGAGTTACTAAAAGTTAAAATTTTTAGCATCACTACTATGAATGCTCTTATACGATTACTGTAGTAATTTTGCAAATTTACACATCTTTAAATTAATTGATGTGGGTGATTTTGGGGGTAAATCTATAAAATTGTACACTTTTTGTATTTTGCATTGATTGATGCAAATGCTCTAATAGTTACTTCAAAATTAACCTTTATGTACAGGAGGAAGGGTGTCTCATTCACTACTTCTTGCTTTGTTTCCACCTGCTAATTCCCAATAACATAAATGGACAATAAATTTAGTTAATTTAGAAACTCAAAAGCATGGGGTCTAGTACTTTTATTTGTTCGAGTCTTAGGATTTTGTTTCTTGTCCTCCAAAGGAAAATACTTATGTAGTGTTCTAGGACAACCTAAGAATTACCCGTCATCCAAATGGTGTCACAATAAATTGTTGCGAAAATGGTGAAGTTAATTACCTAATCTTTTTGGTAGGGGTGGCAATTTGTGTTCACGTATTGGGTTCGTGTTGTGTCAACTCATAAGTATCCGACTATATAGGTCAACACTAACCCGGCATGTTTATTAAACGGGTCAAGATTCCTCAACCCTACACACGACTCATTTATTGAACGGGTCAGTCGTGTCGACCTGTTTATTTAGATTTTATCAAAATGAAAAAAAAAAGAATTATGAAAAAACAAACAAATAAATATTTTTAATATAAAATTCAAAACTAACGAGTAACTGCATCACAATAAACCATTCAAAACTATAGCATATCCCAATATCACAAATAATTAATCACAATATGTCAAAGAAAATAAACCACAATAATTAATAAATTTATATACCTAAAGTTTGAAGGGTATATTGGTAAAATGTCATTTAATTAAACGGGTTAAACGGGTTCTATATGTTGAACACTAACCCAACCCGTTTATTAAATGAGTCAGTTATGTCAACTTGAATATGACATGAACTCATTAAGCCTTAACCCATAACCTGCTAATTTCGTGTTATGTCGTGTTGGGTTTGCGGGTTGTGTCTAATTTTGCCACTCCTACCTTTTGGATTGATAATCAGTTAATTAAAGTTAATTTCATAGAATCTGATAAGCTAAGGTGACTAGGCCTATATGGTTATATTTATTGGGAAATCTATGAATAGATATCGAGTGTCTCTTCATTATCTCCACATAAGATGCATTATGTGTCTTCAATATGTAATATTTTTTGGAGTATAAACTTTGTTGAGATGACCCGTCTTGCCATCTTCCACAAGAATAGTTTTAGTCTTTCTTAAATGCCCGTTTGGTAACTAAGTTTGAGTAAGGTATTTTGGGTGTTTTTAATATACGTGTGGGTGAAAAAATGTGTTGAAATGTGTGTAAGTGTGTTTGAAATGTGAAAAATGTGTGTTGAGTAGGGTTACCAAACGGGCCCTTAACTTCCATAGGATTTTTCATTCTTTCTTTTCCCAAGGGGGTTCTCTCAATTTTTCTTAAGAATTGCATCAATTGATATGCAGATTTTGTAGGGAATTTGCTTACGGAGTTTAGGACTCATACAACTTTATCCTCACTTTGTTTTTGGGGAAGATGAATCTTTAGAATTTGGATGAAGAATTCCTTCTCAAATGTTTCCTATATTTGATCTATATCCTATATGATTGGGTTATAATTATAGAGGATGAGCTTGAAAACCTAATTTAGGTTTTTTTTTTTCGGAATTTTCTTCTAAATTTTTTTTTTGAAATTTAATTTATGGACTTTGAAATGGATTGATTGCACTTGGTGCATTGAGATCAGATAAATTTCCTCCTCACCGTTCAATTAAAAAAGTTAAAATTTTTTAAAAATTATTATTATTATGATTTTTTTTATAGTTTTTTCCCGATTGAACGGCTATAGGCCATTCGATCTCATTGCATTGACTGCAAAACCCACCTACTATACCATGCCCTCCCACTAAAAATATGGTCACATTTTTAAGTTCTGTTTTATTTAAAGTCTCCCAAACATGTTAGGCCTTGTTTGGCAATCATTTTTAGAAACTAATTTTTTGATTAAAAAAAATCTGGGTGTTATTTCTAAAACTAAAAAGGATAAAAGTCTTATTAAATAACATTGTTGAGAAATTTAGACCCCGGTTGATAGAATTAACAAGTTTTAAACCCAAGTTGTTAATTAGATTTATTATGAATAAAACTTGTTAAAACAAACAAACATCAATATCATGTCAAAATCATGCAGCGGAAAAAAATAAATAAGACAAGATATGATGACCCAGGAAAACTAATGAAACAAACTAGTTTCACAGTAAAAAACCTGGGGGGAAACTTTCCCGAAAAACAATTCACTATAGTAAAGAGAAGTTTCAGATCTAGTACAAAACTTTTATCCTTAGACTCTACAATCCCCGTAGATGAACTCACAGCAAAAATCTTCTACCGCTTCAGAACTTCAAAACTCTTCAATATATGAATGCCACCCTTTGATGATGCACGAATCCTAGTACGTGATTAACCAATTGCGCAGATCCCAGTACGCGACTTCAATCACCAACTAGAAGAAGATGTTGGCTGCAAAGTTCTTCACTTCATCAACAATGAAGATCAAGAAGTACTTGGTTACAAAACCCTAAGGTGCAAAGATGCAGTAGCTTCTTTCAGAGAGAATAAGACTTCGGTCACCTTTTGCATTTGTTCTCCTTGTATTCTCTTATGTGACGGCCTTTAAAATAAGTCTTATATAGGTCTAGGGTTGTGAGAAAAGAAACCCTACACATACATGTCAGCATGGGCCGAAAATCAGATCTGAAAATCTGAATTCCCGTAACCTCGATCGATCGGGAGGTGTCGAGATTTAAATTTCGACAGATACAACTATTGAGAAACTATCGAGGAGCTATCGAGGAGACAGAAGCTTTTTCGATCGATCCACCAGCTATCAAGAGGTGTCGAGATTGCGATAACAATTAACTGAGGAGCTCGATAGATGGCCTAGTTGTCGAGAGGTGTCGAGCAGCTGTCGAGCTATCTGTTCGCAAGTGTCAAGCTATCTGTCCAGCTTTAGTGAACAACTTTTCTTCACTTGTTTCTTGGTTCAATCTTCATAGCTTTAATACTAGACTTAAACAACATGTTTCTTGAAGTATTAAATACATCCTAGATCTACCCAAATACAAGTAAAGTGTGTTTTGTCAAAGAATTAGCCAATTACACAAAATATGTCCTTAACAATCTCCCCATTTGGCAATCTGTGACAAAATCACAACAAACAAATAAACATATGAGAGAAGTCATAAATCACTCAACTCATATTCACTTGTTGAATACAATAAAATCTATCCTAACACAAACTCTTGAAAAACTTTGCAAGAAGAGAGTTTATGGCAAGTAGACTTTGACAACCTGTATGTCTGAAACACTTTAAACAAAACTCATCAAGGCATTTTTGTGTGAAACAGAAATAATAGATTGCATACAAGTATAAGAAACATGTGTATAAAGAAAGAAAAGAAACAACACATGTAAGGATAGGTGAAGAAGACATACATCATCAAAGATAAGCACAATGTATGTAAACATAGTCACAAGACCGGTGTACAAGAAGAAGGAAGTAAGCATTCCCCCTAACAAAATGAAACACAACTCCTCCGTACAAAGGAATGTATTTCTCCCCCTAACATGTAGAATTTTTAAAAAAGAAACCACATCACAATTTCTCCCCCTTTTTGTCATGATTGACAAATGGTACAAGAAACTAGAAAGTTTCACTCGAGAGACATAAAGATGATCAAGGATGATCAAGGGGGTACAAAGAAATCTATATATATGCATGAATGTAATGAAACAAGATGCTATGAATGACAAGATTATAATAGGATGCAAAAAATGTGAAAAACAAACCTCTCAACAAGAAAAATGTTAAGCACATAGATCCTAAAACACACACACACACACACACACACACACACACACACTAAATAAGTCTAACCAATTTTATATTTCAAAAACAAGTCAAGACAATTTAGTGAGCATACATTAACACATGTAAAATCTTGTGATGGCCAAATCACATTGTACCTGCACATGTATCAAGAATAGCAAAGAATGTTGCGTGTTGTATGTGAAGAATATCGCAAGATTGCACAAGTGTATACATATTATGACGATTTGAGATATGAGAAAATCACTTTAACTTACACACAATTATAACTGTTTGATGGGGACTATCACATTCGAGGTACATCCTGTAACTCCTACATCTCCTAGAAAACACGCTTGCAATCATATTTAAAAGCATTTTGATTGTTTTGTTTTTTATTTTTCTTTGCATATTTTATTTAAGCAAATCATGCATGGACATATAAGAGAGAGAAAAGAAAATACCCAATGATGGTAAGCATATGACATTTCAATTTTGCTATGCCGAAGCACACAAATGTCATTGACACTGCACTTTTGTTATGCCGAAGCATATATGTGTCATATTATAATTGTCGGGCAACAGTGGTGAGATGGTTATTTATGTCTTTCTCTTAGGATTTTCTAGTCCTACCCGTCAAAAAGAATGATACGAGTGTTAAGTACAAGAGATAACTTAATCTTACTTATCACAAACAAAAGCCACAAAGCTCACTTGCTAAGTTGTGCATAGAGATGCTTATCTAAGTTACAAGAGATACAAAGTTTAGAAAACTTTGTTTCAATGGTCATCCAAGGTACACAAGTATCAATGTACACTAGGGGTGTCCAACCAGACCCGGTACCCGACCAACCCGCCTAACCCGGTCGACCCGGCCCGAAAACCGACCAATCCGATGCCGGTGACGGTCGGTGGCGGGTCTCCGTCCCCAAAACCCGATACCGGCGGGTCGGACGACGAGTTTGAGCACAAAAAACCGATCCCCAACCGATCCGACCGTATTTACACCGGAAAAGTAGTTGTTCTCCACCGATGAGTGTGTTTCGCCGGCGTTTTGGTCCGATTAGTCGAGATCTGGGCTTATCTCTTCGAGATCTGGTGAGATCTCGTTGAGATTTGGCTTGATCTCGTCGAGATTTGGCTTGATCTCTTCGAGATCCGCCGAGATTTGTAGTTGTTCTCCACCGATGGGCGTGTTTCGCCGGCGTTTTGGTCTGATTAGTCGAGATCTGGGCTTATCTCTTCGAGATCCGGCCAGATCTCGGCAGATTCGGCCTAATCTCGACCAAAATCCTGCATAGTTTCAAAAATCTGGCATAGTTTTGAAAGTTTCAACTCCAACCGAGGACCGACCGGTATCCGACGAGTTCCGACCACCCGAACTAACTCCCTTCACCGGTCGGCGACGGGTCCAGAAATGAGAGACCCGAATTGATCGAGTCGGTTCTGGGTTGGGCACAAACCCGACCCGTGGACAGGCCTAATGTACACAAACACACACTGTTTTTGTATTTTTCTGATTTTTCCTTTTTATTTTTATTTTGAAAACAAAACAAAATAAAAACTAAACAACCAAACAAAAACAGACAAACAACATGAAAGCATGAAAGAAATATGCATATGCATGAAGGCATGATAGAAAGGTGCAGATGCATGAAGACATGATTCCGAAAGTAGATAAGAAATCAAGTAAAGAGAGTCCTACTTTAAATAGAAAGAATTAAAATAAAGGACAAACAGAAAAGACAATTAAGTCTTAGACTCATTTCTCACTCACACAGCACGAGTCTTTGGCCGTGAAGATGAAAAGATACGTGTCCTAGTATGTCTACTAAAGGACATGGAAGAATTAAAATTCTCCTAAAATTGAGTTAAAAAGCTCAAGATTTTTAATAACTCTTTAAACAAAGGTGTAGGTCCTTGAGAGGAAACCTGTGACCGTTTGGACAATTGCTTATGATGATACAATTTAAAGCAATTAGGACGAATGTGTCCAGGAACACCATAATGGTGACAAGCATGAGTAGTTTTAGAACTATTATACTTCCCAGAAGGAGGTCTAACCTTAGAGGTTGACAAAGACCTCAACTTAGGACAATTTGGCCTAATATGACCAACAAATTAAGATTTTTCATTCAACCTAGGTGGAGTTTTAGACATAGGTTTAGAAACTTCAGCGTTACCATCAGAATTTTTACCTTTGTCTATTCTAGCAATATTAGCTTTCAACTCTTGATTATTCCTTTTAAATGGAGGAATATAATTTTTTTTTTTTTAGAGTTAAGCTCAAAAACAAGTTTGGCACTAGTTAAATTTTCAACTTCAGTTTTAAATTCAACTAGTTGCTCTTCCAAACTCTTAATTTTGTTCACCTGAGATGAAATTTGATTTTTAAAATTCTCATTCAAATTATTGGCTTCATCCAATTTTGCAATCAAATCATCTTTTTCAACCTTGACCTTTTTGAATTTAGCTTTTAATTTTGTAGAACATTCAAGAGATTTTATACAAAAATTATAAAGCTTGCAATAGGTATCTTGAATATCATCATCATCGTTCAACACAAGATCATGCAAATCAAAACAATCAAGAGTTTTCATGACAACCGAGGTCAAGGATCATACTCAGGAAATTAATCCAATCAGAGTGTACCTGCTCTGATACCACTTGTTGAGAAATTTAGATCCCGGTTGATAGGATTAACAAGTTTTAAACTTAAGTTGTTAATTAAATTTATTATGAATAAAACTTGTTAAAACAAACAAACATCAATATCATGCAGCGGAAAAAAATAAATAAGACAAGATATGATGACTCAGGAAAACCAATGAAACAAACTAGTTTCATAGTAAAAAACCTGGGAGGAAACCTTCCCGAAAAGCAATTAACAGTACAAAACCTTTGTCTCTAGACTCTACAATCCCCGTAGATGAACTCACAGCAGAAACCTTCTACCGCTTCAGAACCTCTGAACTCTTCAATATATGAACGTCACCCTTTGATGATGCACGAATCCCAGTACTTGACTAATCAATTGCGCGGATCCCAGTACGCGACTTCAATCACCAACTAGAAGAAGATGTTGGCTGCAAAGTTTTTCACTTCATCAACAATAAAGATCAAGAAACACTTGGTTGGAAAACCCTAAGGCGCAAAGACGCAGTAGCTTCTTTCAGAGAGAATAAGGCTTCGGTCACCTTTTGTATTCGTTCTTCTTGTATTCTTTTATGTGACGGCTTCTAAAATAAGTCTTATATAGGTCTAGGGTTGTGAGAAAAGAAACCCTACACATACATGTCAGCATAGGTCGAAAATCATATCTGAAAATCTGAATTCCCGTAACCTCGATCGATTGGGAGGTGTCGAGATTTAAATTTCAACAGATACAGCTATCGAAAAGCTATCGAGGAGCTGTCGAGTAGATAGAAACTTTCTCGATCGATCCACCAGCTATCGAGAGGTGTCGAGATTACGATAACAATCAACTGAGGAGCTCGATAGATAGCCTAGCTGTCGAGAGGTGTCGAGCAGCTGTCAAGCTACCTATCCGCAGGTGTCGAGCTATCTGTCCAGCTGTAGTGAACAGCTTTTCTTTACTTGTTTCTTGGTTCAATCTTCATGGCTTTAATACTAGACTTAAACAACATGTTTTTTGAAGTATTAAACACATCCTAGATCTACCCAAATACAAGTAAAGTGCGTTTTGTCAAAAGATTAGCTAATTACACAAAATATGTCCTTAACAAACATTATATACGGTAGTAAGAGGCCAACAAGGACACTAGCTCAATAATAACAAACATTTGGTAAGAGCACTTGTAGCAGTGGAGCTAAATAGCTATTTTAGCTCCACCAAAACACAAAAATTAGCCATACGACAATGGAGCTAAATGTATTTTTTTACCTTCATTGCTACAGTGCACAGCTATCTATGGCTGTGCATTGTAGCTGAGAGCTAAAAAAAAAAAAAAAAAAAAAAAAAATTTATTCTCACTTCCTATTAAAATATTATTTATTTGTTTTTTTTTCTTCTTTTTTCATTTTCTTTATCGTTCAGAACTCTCAACTCTCACCTCTCTCTCTCAACTCTCTTAGCTCTCTCTTAACTTCCTCTCACCGCTGCCAGCCCACCCCCACGTTGCCGACCCACGCCACTGGCTCACGCCGCAGACCCACGTCGCCAACCCATATCGCACTTACTTTTTTTTTTTTTTTCCTTCCTGCTGTGGGTTGTGGTGTGGTGGTGGTTGTGGTTGTGTGGGTAGATCGGCGTCGGTGGGTGGCTGGGTTCGTCGGCATCAGTGGGTTGTGTGCTGTGGTGTGGTTGAATAGTCGGCGTCGGTTGGGTTCATTGGCGTCGGTGGGTTGTGGTGTGGTTGGTGTGCTGTGGTGGGTCAGTGTGATTTGTGAGTGGGTCGCTGGGTTCAATATGGTGTCTGTGTGGGTGGGTTTGTGGGTAGATCGGTGTGTTCGTGGTGGTGGCTCGGGTGGGTTTCGTGGTGGTGGGTGTGGGTGTTGCCTGGTGGGTCTGGTGGGTGTGGGCTTGGTTGATTTTTTTTTTCTTTGTTGTGGGTTGTGGTGGTGGTGGTGGTGGTTGTGGTTGTGGTTGTGTGTGTGGCTATGATGGTTGTGTGTAGTGGTTGTGTGTAGTGGATATATTATTTTATTATAGTGGATATATTATTTTATTGTAGTAGATATCTTATTTTATTATGATATTTATATTATTTTATTGTATTGAAAGCTAAAATAGATCCATTACTGCAGCATGTGTGTAGGTAAAATAGATAAAGTAATTTTTTGTGGTGCCAAATAGCTAAATTTTTAGCTCTACTACTGTGGATGCTCTAAAGAGGCTAGATGTGTCATACACACAACTATGAATCTGGTTCTTTTGTTATAGGCTCTGGCCCGCAAATATTTATCGAAGTTATTTTAGCAAAGAAATCTTTTGATGTATTTCATCCTAGTTTGTACTTGTCTCTGTTTTTTAATAAAATTCTTTATGTTGTTCATAAAAAAAACTAGGAATTTCTAAGGAACTCTCAGATCATCAGCTACAATTTGGCACTGCTAAAGCAACTTGGGGGCTCCATATGTGCATTTGGATGTTCTCAAAGTACTATAAATTTTGGGCATTCCAAATGGACTATGTAACTTATTTCTCCAAATCTTACATTGACAAGTTCTCAACCATTTCTTGTGCTAGAGCATGAAAGTCTAGTGCACCTAATATCACATATATGTAGTTTACCTCTGACAAGCGTAAAATTGGGGTTTTCACTACAAACCATGTTTGACAACTTGATTTATTAGATACTTCTAAAAAAAGAAAAATAAATTTAGATCAACGTAATCAGAAACTTTCTCAAGTAGAACCAACACAAAATTTGAAATTTTGACAACTACGTATAGAATAAACAAAAATGAGTTACCATCAAGTGCCTTTAAGCTTAACTGACATCTATTAGTGTTTTTAATGACAATGTCTTGGGCAAGGTTGTCAAAATCGGGATACTACATAAGATCGTGGGAGATAGGTGAGATCGTGAATCGTAGGATCAGATCGTGAATCGTAAGATCTTACATTATTTGAGAAAAAAAAAAATTGGTATGTTAAATAATCACATAAATTATACATTCATAAAAAACCAAAAATTTGCATTAATTTGATGTAATTATCATACATTATTACATCCATTTGTAAGTATTATTTAAAGAGGCCAAAAATCTCAAAACGTGATACTCTATTGGAATGTTATTTTTCGTTTGGTTCAACTAACACCCTATCTCTCTACATTATTATAGTAAAACTTGGTCTATTGAGATATTATTTTTTATTTGGGTCTAATTGAGCCTTCTATCAAGTTAAAGAAGATTACAATAAACCAAGATCGTTTGGAATTGTCAGAATTGTACGATGCTGAACGATCGCTAAGATCCTTGAAAGATTCGGATCGTTTTAGGCATGTGAGATCGTATATTTGTAGGATCGTAGGATCCATATCGGGATTTTGACAACCATGGTCTTGGGTTTAAATTTCTCCTTTTTTTACAACTTTTGAATTATTGAAAAAATTAAGGGTAAATTGTAAACTACACTCTTAAAACTTGGAGATGTTTAGATTTTATACCTTAAAATTTTCAGAATTTAAATTTTACTCCTAAGTTATATTCCATTTACATCAGCTCTGTCCATTTTTTTTTGTCAAGTGTCACATAAGTTTGCCACGAACAAATTAAACATGGAAAACTTGTGTGGCACTTAACAACAAATATGGACGGAGGTAGGGATGGCAATGGGGTGGGGCGGAGTGGGGCCGAAGGATGGGGTCTTCGTCCCCGCCCTGCATGGTTTTGTCTTACTCTATCCCCACCTTGTCTTGCATGATGAGGAAAACTTTTTCACCCCATCCTTGCCCCTTGGGGCCCCGCGAAGCCCCGCCCCACCCCGTAAAACTCTACTTTTTGTTAATTTTCCCTACAACTAGTATAATTTTTTTTAATGAAACCTATTTCATTAATAAAAATATACTTGAAATTACAACTAAATTTATCCCATCAAATCAAATCAATTTTTAGAAAAAATTGAATAATATATCCAAGTGTTTAACAAGACAATCACAAAAAAAAATCTCATAGTATAACACATAATAAAATAAAGGCAGAGAATCACATTGGGTAGAATAAAATAAGCTAATATTGATATGTTTGTTTAAATAGTAGGGTTTTAGGGTATGAAAAAATTACAATTATAACCCTTAGCAACGTGGGGCAAGGCGAGGATGGAAGGGGTGGAGCGGGGTGGGGTGGGTTTAAAAAGTCTAAACCCATCTAATCTTCACCCCGCCCCGCCCTATGGTGCGGGGCTAAAATCTTATCCCATCTACGCCCCATCATTTTTGCAGGGCAGGGAAAACTCGCGCGGGGCGAAGTGGGGAGGGATGGGTTAAGCTGGACGGGATAAAATTGCCATCTCTAGACCGAGGGGCTAATGATGCAAATGAAATATAGCTTCAAGAGCAAAATACAAAATTTAAAATTTCCGGGTGCAAAATCCAAATACCCAAAACTTTGGGGTGTTGTTTACAATTTACCAAAAAAGAAAAAAAGAATGTGTTTCCAAATAGCCAAACAGACCCTGGGCTATATCTCTTTGTCACATTAGCCCCCGAGCGAAAGCCAAATGACCTCCTGGCCCTTCAGTTGCGTTGCGCGGATCGTATACGTAGTACCCTCTCTCTCTCCGTCTGCTCTCTCAGAGCCAAGGCCGCCATTGACGACCTCTGTCCTAAGGTCCTTCGCTCTCAAATTTCGGGGTCAGAGTTGCATCCACAATTCCCGATCCCCAAGGAAAATGTTTGTTTGGCTAGAAAGAAAGTAAAATAAAAATTGAACGGAAAAAAATGAGGTCGAATTCTTCTCATAAACCTTCTTCTCAGAGTATTAACATCGCTGCCAGTGCTCAGAGGCTCGATGTCGATAATCGGATTTCTCTCCGGTACTACTTCCGGATCGCCGATAATATTCTCAAACAGGTTTCACTTCTTCCTCCCCAAAATTTGTTGATAATTTTGATATTTTCACTTCGAATGAGTTTCTGCAATACTGTGTTTTCGATTATCATCCAAGCAAGCTTTGAATTGTTCATTCTGTGTGGATCTCTCTTTATTTTTTGTGTGAGATTAAATTTGAGAAATGTGAATTTTAGGCAATTTGGATTGGTAGGAAGCTGAAATACTAGTACGTGTTATTGGAATTAGGACTTGTTGCTTGTAGTATAATGAGCTATAGCAGAAGTTTTTTTGATAAGAATTGATGGGGTTTTAGGTAGATATGTAAAGCTTCTTGCTATAGACTATGGCGGTTGTTGATGTTGTCAATGCATCCAATCTTGTGCCTTTTGTGGATAGAAAATTCAAGGTTATGGGTACTTTATATTGGATGGTTAATTATAATGAGCCCAAAACTTGCAACCCAGCTGAAGATCAATCGACACAAGTCCAACAATGTGTAATACGCGTGTGGATGATCATGATAAGACATGTGACTAGGGTCAAGAACCTAGTGCAAGACAAGCCGAGAGCTGTTTAGTTAGTTTGTTACAAGGTGTTGTACAAGTAGTTAGTTGGGAACTGAGTAATGAGCTTTTCTTGATGTTACTTGGGTAAACATTCTCATTATCGAACTTGATGCAGTTGGCTATCTTCCTAATTCCCCTTGCTTCTTCTTTGGAGTGTGGCTACCTTGAACTAAGTCAAATCCTTACTTTCCATACACTTCCCTATCATTATCAATCATTTCGCTCTCCTAGTCTTTAAACCACTAGCTATTTCATTAATTTATATAAGAGCATTGATTCAAGATGGCTAAAGGTACAAGATTCTCTCAGCTGGGAGAGTCCTTTGCTATGGTCTAAGGAGATTTTGGCTCAACAAATTGCCCAAATCACTGAGGCCTTCCTCAAAGATATCATGGTTGCTCTACCATGGGCTTAAGAGCATCATGAGGAGGTAGAATTTGTGGCAGGAAAAAGAGGCATAATCCATCTCCCTAAGGCTACGAAGTTACAATTCCCTAAGTTTGGTGGTGAGAACGCATTAGGGTGGATCTACAAGGCCAATCAACACTTCAAGCACTACTAGGTTCCAAATCAAGAAAAGGTTTTGTTGTCCTCTTATCACATGGAGGGTGAAGCTCTAATTTGGTTCCAAGATGCTAATGATTTTTTTGGTAACTAGGATTCTTTCATGAAAATCTTGCAAACTAGGTTTGGACCAATATCTTATAATGACCCAATGGTGTGTCTCACCAAGCTTAGGCAAACCTTGAATGTGGCTACTACAAGGCCTAGTTTGAGGTCTTATACAATAGGCTATGGGGGCTTTCTGATGGACATAAACTTAGTTGCTTTTTGAGCGGATTGAAAGATGAAATAATGCTACCTGTGAGGATGTTGAACCCTTAAAACCCTCAACCAAGCCTTTGGATTGGCTAAGATCTAGGGGTATGTCATTAGCAGCCATAAACCCTTTAAGGTAGCCTATGAACAAGGGTAGCCTTCCATCTTAGGTTTGCCTAAACTAGGATTAAGAACCTAGTGTAAGACAAGCTAAGAATAGTTAATTAGTTTGTTACAAGGTGTTGTATTAGTAGTTGGTTAAAGAACCAATCTTAAGCTTTTCTTGATGTTAGCCTTTTAAAATCCTAGTATAAATACTAGGCAGACATCCTTATTGTTGAACTTGATGCAAATTCGTCAATTCTCTTTCTAGGCTCTCTTCCTAATTCCCCTTTCTTCTTCTTTGGGGATTTCTACATTGAACTAAGTCAAATCCTTACTTTCCATATACTTCCCTATCATAATCAATCATTTCCCTTTACTAGCCTCTAAAGTTTAAACCACTAGCAGGTTCATTACATTATGTTGGCAGTTCTTACACTCAGAATTTTGTTCATTGTGATAATGTGTCTAGAAGCATGAAACAATGGATTTTTATGTCTTAGTGGTAAAACTGGGTTTCAGTTGGACCTTTTCATAGATTGCTAGACTTAGAGATAGCAGTTGGACATACTTTAGTTGCAAAGTAAATTTGAATGGAGTATGATGTATGGGTTTCAAGTGAAAGTGGCTCTGTGAACAATACTCGTAGGCAATATAATGAAAGGGAGAATAATGTTTGGGATGTGTTGTCACCTGCCATTTTTTACCTAATCTCACCATTGAACGTTTTAGCCTAAAAAGAGAGAAAAAAACTGAAGAAGAAAGATAATTGGTTAAATATGGCACTCGTTGTTTCTTTGACTCACATTTCTGTTCTGGAAGCGGCAGCATAGCATTTTTGGATCATTGTTATTGCAGGGCATCTCTGTTCTTTCATTCATTCAATTAACATTGCTCTTACTTATTTGTTATGCATTTTGCTACTACTATAAAGTTTGAATTTTTTTTTTCTAGATGTGTTTACTGCCACTTTAAAATTAAATATTCTAATGCTGATGCTATGTTGCCCCCGTTGAATTTCATTTTAGATGTTAAAGTTACTTTCTTTTCTCTAAATCAATTTCTTGTTCAGTTTTCCTAAATGGCCTCGATTCCGATCTATTTGTTATATTTTAGGCTGACATCTTTCGAAGAGAGAAGAATATTATAGATCTATACATTATGCTTCTAAGGTTTTCAAGGTGAGAAACACAGATGTTGGCTTCTCTTTTAATTCGTTACTTTAATGGGCTAGTGCCTGTCAAGTTAGACTTCTATGTATTTCTTAGATATCTTTGGAAAGTGTCCCTGGAACTAGTTTCTTTTCTATTTCAGTTTGGTCTCTGAGACAATACCCTGCCATCGAGATTACAGAGGATCTCTTCAAAGCCAAAAAGTTTATTTGAAAAAGGTAATATTTCCTGTTCTCTCAAATTTTTTGATAGGTAATAAAAAAAAAAATATATATATATTGAAAAGGAAACCAATGTACAAAAGAAAAATCTAAGGAGATTCACTTATATCAAATGATATAGAATTTTCTGATACAGCTTTTGGGGCACAACTTGATTTGGAATATTTATTGTAGAAATTATTGGCTACATTGACTGAGCTGGAAGAGTTGAAGCCTGCAGTGCAACAGAAGATCGACGAATTAAACAAAAAACATGCATATCATGTAAATGGGAGCAGCCAATTTCATCGAAATAATTCATGGGACTGGTCTCCTGTTAAAAAACAATCCTTGACGAATTATGATGTGACAAAGGTACAGTTAATGCTGCATCATATTAGTATAAATTACTCTCTCCCTTCAATTTGCTATTCTGCTTCATTAGTTTCATTTTAGGGTAGCTACCTTGATTTTATTTTTAGGTGACAATTTGTTTTTAGTCAGTTGCTCCATACAGTGACCTTTTTCTCTTATTCCTATTTTTATTCTTTCTTTCTATGCTGCTACTCTTATTGGTTCAATTCCATTGAGATAAAAGTTTTACTTCAATATGCTTTCTACATTTGACAGGCAGCAAGACCAGCTGCACGTCAATTCCCCACTCAAGGTTCAAGGGCTCAACAATTTTCATACGCCAGACCCGTGGAAGAGCAGTTCCACAAATTGTAAGTGATTTTATGTATTCTATTAGGGTTCTGCTCTAAGTTCTTAGAGTTTTTCTCCCAACTATTAATGTGCAGCACATACCTACTATTGTGATTAAGGCTTAGTTGAGTTGAGTTGTTTTGTCTACTACTTTATCTTTAAAGTTAGATACTACTAGGCATATTTACTTGTATCAAAACAGATACTTGGTTGCATGCATATTGGACAGAATCATTTCTTATATATAGAATCCTGAATACAATCTATTTGTTTATTGCTATTTTTTTACTTTGTGTTTACCATACTGGAGCTTTACAGCTTATGAAAACATGATTTATTTTTGTAGCCCTTAATGCAAAAAGCTAAAGATATTGACTAAATTGTCTGCCAAGAGTGTCGTATATTGGAATGCCCCTGATAGTATGTACAGCATCTTGGTGCATTTATCATATTGCAATTTAACTTATCAAAAAAGAAAAAAGTATGTACAGCATCTTGATTTACCAGCATTATGTTTTTTTACATTAGTAAATGATTTTCCAGCATTGCGTTATTATGAAATAAAATAATACTCCCTCCGTCCCACTTTGTTTGTCCTCTATTTCATTTTGGGATGTCCCAAAATATTGTCTTGTTTCTAAAAATAAAAGTCATTAATTTACTAATGTTCCTATTATACCCCTATTTTATTAATAATTCAATTTTTTGATAAATTTATTTAAGGGTAGTTTTGAAAACTTATACATTTTTAAAAGGTAGAGAAGACAATAAATGATGTTCTCTTAAAAAGTTTGACTTTTCAAACAGGACAAACAAAGTGGGAAGGAGGGAGTACTAGATTTGTGTTTTTTGAATGGAACCTGGTCTTATCTTCTAATTTTTTTAATGCATATTTTACAAACTGTGCTTATTTGTGGCCTGCCTTGTCCCTTTTCAGCTTGTAACAGTTTATCAAATCAAATCGTTGTTTTATCGATCATTAGACTTTGTAGGTTATTCTACTATATTTTTTTAGATATTAGCATCTTCGGGTAAACTCAGTGTTCTTAGAACAATCAGACACACTTAAGCATAAAGTTCTCATGGAACCTTGTTTCAATGCATAAATACAAGTCTAAGCTTGATTGAAGCAAAGTGCACATTTTTGAAATAAATGTCAAGTCATTTCTATTCTTTTGGGACAATGCAAATTTTTTTCTTATTAATCCTTGGTGATCATAATGCCAGGAAACTAAACTCTAAAATAACGACGAGTACCATATTCAGTATAAAATTACTAAATATTTAGTAGGATAATTTGAAATTGAAAATGTCCAAAGTCAACATGATATTACAGGGTTAGAAGAATCAAAGGCCACCAATTTCAAACCCATTAAGCAAAAAAATAAAAAAAAAAGATGGAAGCATGGGGCCAAACTTTATTATTAAAATTATGAACATAGTTTGCTAGTGGAGATGGAGTCGGAGGCCCATCTTAAATGTACTATAATTTAAATGCAAGTACATTAAAATTATTAACATAGTCTTTAAGCGAAACTTTATTATTAATGTTTCAAGAAATTAAGAATAATATGTCAATTAAAATTCAATTACCAAAAGTTTGAAATGGAGTTTCATTATAATTTTAATAAGCTATTATTTATTTTTTGTTTAATTTTGGTCTTATATGATGTGCTTTCACCATTTATCTTGAAGCAATTTTGAATTTCAAGTTTTTCTTAGATTTTCCTTCTGAGCTTTTGTACATTTTTGACACTTTGTGTTCATCATTATGAACATAAAATAATTTTAATTTTAATAGAAATTCATTACTTATCAAAAAAAAAAGTCTTGAAGCAATTTATGTTCTGGAGTATAATTTACTAGTGCATGTGACAATGGAGAAGTTATATTATGAATGATATGTTCATCTGTTGGTGTCCTTAATTTCTAGCTTCTTTGCTTGTTTCTTGTAGATCTTTTAGTATCCCGCGTCCAAAGGAGGAAACTCTCTCTAGGCACTCTATCTTGGGTCCAAATGGACTTCATGGGCAGTGGCAGCCACCTATTAGTGATAAAGGGGTATGCCAGTATCTAGTGATTTCTTTTGCTTCATTGCAGGAACCATGCTGAAATATCTCTTCTTGATGTAGGTCCAATATCCAAGCAATATAGATCTGACTCCAGTTGAAATCCCAAGGTTTGCCTCTAGTTAAGTTCCTTTTACTTGGGCTTTTGCGCACCTCTAGATAGATCAAATCTCAGTTCATGGGGGGGAATATAAAGAGATACTTTCTGCATAGGCATTGCTTGATTGTAGATAGAAACTTGATTTGTTTAAAGATTGAATCTTGTCACTGGTTCTCTCTTCATGATATCCCTTTGTTTATGCTTTTGAAGATTCTATAGCTCATATGTTTCATCTGGTTGCCTTTCTGGGAAAACAGCCTGCAGAAAACCATTGATGATGGACTTGCAAATAGAGAAGATTATAGCAACTCGGGACAGGAAATAGCAAGGCAGGAATCAATTCTTACCTCAAAAGATGATACTCAGATGCATTGTGCTGAGGAACCTTCTTCCCTGATTTCATTTGAAACAACACAATCTCAACCAAATATTATCAGACAGCCTTCTCCTCCACCTGTACTTGCTGAAGTACAAGATTCAATCCCAGCAGTGTCACACACTTGTTCTCCAAATGTACTTGCTGAAATACAAGATTTAATACCTGCAGTGTCATCCCAAGTTAGTGAGTCAGGATGTGGAACTGAGATGTCCCCTAAAGATAATTTTGTTCAAGCTGAATCTCCACTGCAATTGCATATTGTGAGTTTACTCTTTACAATCTCTCTCTCTCTCTAAATTTCTTTTTGGGAATGACATTTTGACATTGGTTATATTTTTCTGATGATAACAATTTTTTATGCTTAAATCAATTACAGTGATGTAAGTAATAGGCTATATTTTTATCCTAACAGATGTTTCTCTTTGCAGTCAACCAATATGATGGAGACCTTTATGAAGCTTGCTAAGTCAAATACTGTTAAAAACTTAGAAACATGTGGTGTACTTGCAGGTTCACTTGTAAGTGCTGATAAAGATTACTTCTTATGATCTAAACACTTCTTAACCCTAACGTTTTTAAATATTTCATTTCTGCAGAAAAACAGAAAATTTTATGTTACAGCTCTCATCATTCCAAAGCAGGAATCAACATCAGATTCTGTATGGAGATTTCTTTACACATTTTACAGGGTTCTTTTTGTGTGACTTGATAAGATATATACTGCTGTTATTCTAAACTTCTACTTTTTTAATTAGTGTCAGACGACAAATGAAGAGGAAATATTTGAAGTGCAGGACAAGCAATCTCTTTTCCCTCTTGGGTGGATTCATGTGAGTATCCTATTATTTAGGTTGGTAGTTATTTTACACAAGTAGCTATTGGGTCTTGAACCTAAGACTTCACCCTCCACCTTACCCTTACCAGGGGAGGAGGTGCCCTTTGAGCTAAAGCTCATTGGAGGATTCTTGTGTCTACATTATAATGTGATGAATGATCCTAAACTTATGCTTAAACCCTTTGCTGGTTTATGAATTGAATGCAACTTATCAAACTTGATTTCACTTATTGCTGTTGGTATGTAGAATCTTACTAGGCTGAGCCTATGGCCCCATGGGACCTACTGTAACATATGAAACCAGTACTAACATTGGTTCATGTACTTGAATTGTTGACCCCTTGTACACTCCCTGTGTACTAGGGTGTTCCTTTTTTGATATCAATAAAACTTATTACTTATCAAAAACTACTAACATTGGGTCATGTTAAAATTTGGTAGTTTCCTGTAATCTATTTTTTTGATAAGTAATATAACTTCATTGTAAAAAGAAATTGATACGGGGAACCAAAGCATGCAGGCAGTTTTCTAAGGATCCAGCAAAAACTATAATGCAAAGAAAGTACAACTATCTAACAAATCAGCCAAAGAATTAAAAGTAAAAACACTCGAAGAATTTGTCCACTCTAGCGACATCTAGAGGAAAAGCAGCTTCATAACATGAATTAATCTCACTTCCTACAAAAGTACGAGCATTCCTCTCCTGCCAAATACCCCACATAAGGCAACGAGGAATCATATTCCAAAACACAATAGGCTTAGGTCTGCTACATCTATACGACCAGCATGCAAGAAGATCCACAAAATGGCATGGCATAACCCAATGAACTTTAAATAAAGAAAATACTATATTACAACTCTCAATGTAAACATTAAATGATCAATGGACTCCCCATCCTACTTACACATGCAACACCAATCCATCAAAACTACTCTTTGTTTCCACAATTATCAGTAGTTGAAATTCTCCCCAAAGCTGCAGTCCACGAAAAAAAAAAACTTACCTTTTTTGGCACCTTCGTCTTCCATGAAGTCTTCCAGGGGAAGGAAGAATGGGCAGTGGAATATAATATCTTATAAAAGGATTTAACATCAAAAATCCCTCTGGAAGGGGTTTTCAACATAATTTGATCCACTCCATTCACTCTTACCAAACCAGAACTAATCAAATCCAAAAAATTGGCCACCGACCCCAATTCCTAGTCTTGCTCCAGACGAACAAAATTGACATTCCAGTGGAAACCATCCTGAGAAAGATAAAATCTCAGACACAAAAGATTCCTTATTATAAGAAATATTGAATAATTATGGGAAGATATCTTTTAAGGGAGTTCCCCCACACCAGGTATCAAACCAAAATTTGATACAAGAGCCAGCTATCCACCTTGAAAGCAACAAAATGATGGAAAGTATCCCATCCCTTCCTGATATTCTTCCATAGGAAAACTCCATAAGTCCCCTGCACACCATTAGAGCACCAACCCTCCCACATACTACCAATCTACCATATTTAGGCTCCACAACACTTCACCATAAGGCATCCCTCTCTATAGCAAAATGTCAACCATTTCCCAAGTAAAGCCTTATTAAAAAGGACCAAATCCTGAACGCTTAGCCCCCCAATTTTGAATTGGCTCACAAAACTTCTTCCCACCAACCAGGTGATACTTGAACTCATTTCTCATTCCTCCCCATAGAAAATCCTGCTGTAATTTTTCAATACGATGAGCAACACTCATCGGGCTAGGAAACAAGGGTAAAAAATAAGTAGGGAGACTAGACAAAGTGCCCTTAATTAATACAATTCGATCCCCTTAGAAAGATACATCATCTTCCAACCAGTCAACTGCCTCTCCATGTTCTCTAGCACACCATTCCAGACTGCTTTTGCTTTGAACATAGAGCCTAAGGATAGACCAAAATATGTCATAGGCAGCTGAGCTAATTTGCAACTCAAAATACCAGCCAAGGCTTCCACATTCAGCGCATCACCAATCTGAACCAATTCAGATTTCCCCAAATTTATTTTCAACCCAGAAATAATCAGAAATGATATAAATACTGCTTTCAAGTGCCAACTTTGCTCTGGATCTGCCCCAACAAAAGTCAACGCGTCATCTACAAAGAGAAGATGTGAGATAACTATCTGTCTACCAGGATGGCCACCAAATGAAAACCGTGTAAAATTTTAAGACATCTATTGAGATTGGTTATTTTTGCTCGTTGCTTTCTTGACTTTTTATTATTGCTTTTGCTATCATAATTAATTTGTCTACCAAGATTCAAATTCCTCTTGCTTGCATCTTATTTGTATACTCGAGTTGCTTTCAAGTTCTTTACCTGGGGTCTTGGTGCTATAGATTTCATGAGTAATTGGCAAGTCTGGTGTTAAAGTTGTTTTTCTTGAGACTCTTGTATGATGGATGGCTGCTTTGAGTAGTCATTCCCTTTCCTCGTTGGAGGAATTTTTTTATGCAACCTGTGTACAGGGGAGTCTGTTTTGCTATTTTTGATGCTATAAAATTTCTTATTTTACTGATTAAAAATAGGAGGTTGAGACTTACAGTAAGAATACAAGGTTCTTTCTTAATGAGGTGGGGGATGGTTTGCATATTCTTTTTTGGCATCATAAGTGGACTGGGGATAATTCTCTCAAATCTCTTTATCCTCAACTTTTTGTGTTCTCTGCCAATAAGGAAGCTTTTGTGTATGAAATGTTAAGTCCTTGGGCTGGTGACAATGATAGAGTATGGAGTCTAAGATTTTATAGGGAATTTAAAGATTGGGAGTTGGCGGCTTCCTATTCCCTTCTTCACTTCATTCAAACTAGAATTCCTAGGGGTGGAGGCAGTGACAAGCTTTCTTGGTGTCTTAATGGAAGTGGGAAGTTTGATGTTCGGTCTTTTTATCTTAAGATTCGAAATGCAACTCTTACTTTTTTCCCTTGGAAAGGCATTTGGAAAACAAAGGTTCCTAAAAGGGTGGCGTTCTTTATGTGGACTGCAGCTCATGGTCAGATCCTTACTCTGGATAATCTTATGCTCCGAGGCCGTACTTTGGTAAATCGTTGTTGTATGTGTTGCTGTAATGAGGAATCGGTGGATCACCTGCTGATTTCTTGTCCGGTTGCTCATTCTCTATGGATGTATATGCTTCGGCTGTTTGGGATTGATTGGGCCATGCCAGGTTCCGTTATAGACTTATTTTTTTGTTGGTATTAGTGGTTTGGGAAACATAATTCTGATATTTGGAATCTGGTCCCGAGTTGTTTAATGTGGAATATTTGGGCAGAATGGAATCGACGTTCTTTCGAGGATATGGCGAAATCTTTGGATCAGTTACTAGATTTATGCAGACGGACCCTCTTTGATTGGTCTCGGTGTTGGGGCCTCTCAAATTGTTCTACTATCACGGATTTTCTTTTGTCTCTTAGGATAACTTAATTTGTTTGCTATTCTTTTCCCTCTTTTCTTCTTGTTCACTATCGTGAATCTTGTATTTTGTTTTTGCCTTTTCTCTCTTAATAAAATTTTTTCTTACCTATAAAAAAAAAAAAAAAGTAATGCTTTCCTGTTGCCGATTCAATTACTGATTCATAGGATTAACTAGAAGAGAGGGAAGGCAGTGGAGGCACGTTTGGAAAGGGTTGTTGAGATCGATAGATCTAGCAGTGTTTGAATCCTTGATTTGAGTATGTGAAAGATCAGCTCTAGATTAAAGAATGAAGGATCTCCAATTATAGTTGAAAAGATAAGTAAGCATCAATGGATTTAGGGTTTAAATGGTGGTATTACATTGAAAAATGCAAAGCTCATGAGTTCGTTATGTCAGGTTCCACATACTAATCACATGTTAGGTCAGGCTTCAGATACTGATTTTGTTGTTTTGCAGTGCAATTGCTTTGATAATTGGAGGTCACCAGTTTGTGATAGAGATCCCCTTGATAGATCTGTAAATGTGCTTAATGCAGGGGAGCCTTGGAATTTTTAATTGTTAGGGTCTGTTTTGCATGGGGTGGGTGGTTGGAGTATGCAAAGAAATGAAGAGAAGGATAAAGGAAAGGGAAAGAGAAACTATTTAGGCCATCTTCAACAGCCAAGATGCTTAAACTTTTATTAATCTAACTATTGATACAAGAGGCCTTATCTGTGGATATTATGCAAACCTTTCTTAGCTAGCAAAATCATTTGAAAACAAAGCCAACAATGGTATGATCAATTTTCACTTGTATGTAGACCTTTCTTATTGAAGGATCCAAGCTGCCATTTTTACAACTGAATGACACAGCATATAGTCCCACCTTGAAGTTTGCTTCAGTGCCCTACCTTTTGCCCGAGTTACCGAGGCATTTGCTTTCTGCTGATTTCTTTTATTTATTTATATTTTTTTACCTTTTGCTGTCATTTTGGGAGTGGGAGAGCATATACATTAAATTGAAATTAAATAATAATAGAATGTAAAGAATAAAAATAAATAATGATTACATTACGTTACATTGTAAAAGCACATCATGTAAAACCTAATTTTTATTAAAAACAAAAGTTATAATATACTATTAAAATAATCTAAAATAAATCATTAGTTTCTTTTAAATCTCTTGAAATATTTGGCTATTAAGTTTTAACTTGAGTAGTATTTAAAATCTCTGGAAAGTTTGTAATAGAGTTTACATAGAGCAAAGTAGATTAATAATTTTAATATATTGATAGTGGTGAAAGCACGTTGTACAATTTGTAACACTTATGTAAAGCTCCATAGCACACTAATGATGTGGGGGACCCAGCTTTTATTATTAGAATGAAAAAGGTTTTATTATGAAAAATTATGATGGATGATTGAAATAATTTAGAATGGATAATATAAGATGTCTTTTAAATTTCTTATTACTTTTAGTAGTTAGAGTTTAATTACAGTAGTAATTTGGATTTCTTGAAAATTTTGGTCATTTAGAGTTTTAATGTACGTATAATGCACCATATGATGAAAGCATGTTGTATAACATGTAACGCTTTTGTTGAGCAGCATGTTGTAACCACAGTTTTTAGGACAGAACTATAACTGTATAGTATATGATATATTTTGATAATTATAGTATATGATATATTATTAACATTGAAGTATGTCTCTAATCACTTCCTGTTCAATGCCTGATCTGCATATGATTATGGTCTTATGATATGCATGTTCAAAAATAATAATGTGATTGTTATGCTGACCGATTAATTATACCTTGGTTCAATTTCCAGACACATCCCACGCAGTCTTGTTTCATGTCGTCGATTGATCTTCACACTCATTACTCATATCAGGTGTGTCTCTTTCTGTTAGTATAATGGTTATGGTTGCAAATGGAAGCTAAATTTTTAGATTCTCAGTTACCCATATTAGTTGTGGTAGTTATTTATGACTGAAACGTGATCTTTATCTTCATATTTGATTAAAATGTTTATAAGTTACATGTTGGTTTTCTAACTTCTTAGGTTGAACAAGGCATCCCAAATAATTGCATGCATAGTGATTAGTATCGTATGATATGTATCAAATCAGATGAAAAAAGTAATGCATTGTAAGTACGTATCAATCATGCTCATGAATTGTATGATGCATAGATATGCGTATCATATGAATTGTTCGTATCGGACAATGTATAGACATATGGCTTTAAATTAGAGGTTTTTTTATTAAAATTTGTAATTTGAATTGAGTCCAACTAGTTGTTAGGCTTGTTTTTAACACACATTTATTAGGTTACTTGATTGAGCCCAATAAAATAAGAAGTTGAGGAGGGTTTTTTTCCCCTACAAAATTTGGTACACACTTGATATTTCATTTTCACATTTGCAAATTGCTTTTCTATATTGTGAATAAAGTGTTATTAAATGACAATATAATTATTATTATTAATTTTTTTTATTGTTATAAATCCAAGAAAATAGAATGTCAAGAAGAAATGTAAAGAAAAAGTGGGTGCAATAGAAAAACAAGAGGAGATAGTAAATGTTAGAGATGATGAAGAAGATGCCGATGAAATGATTTTGTAAGATGATGAAAATGATGATAACATTGACTTGAACTATAGAGATGAAGTTGATTAGGCAAGATGATGAATATATGTGAGAAATTATTATTTTTGGCTTATATATTAAGTGCTTGTGGGGTGTGGGGGGTAAGGGCTGGTGTTCAAGTCTCTAGGGGGGAGCTTCACACACATATACACTTAGATTAGGCTAGAGTAGAAATTCTATCTTGTATTAAAAAAAAAAAAAGTTTTGAGTTTTACCAAATTGAACCTCTATGTTATAAATATATTTTAATTTGATTTATTTATTTAGCTTTGTTAAATTACATAAGTGATGATTAAACTTGTCATTAGTTGAAACATGTTCCAAATTTATGGTATGTATTAATTTTTTATAAGTAGTTTTTGTATCTTATGATACACGATACAAAACAATATAAAATTGATTCACAATATAATTCACATTTTGACAACTATGATGGCATGATTTAGGTAGAGATAATTTTTTTACACAGTTTGATTCTTGGAAATAGGTTTTAGGTTATTATTTCAGCATTCTGATTCTCTTGTTGGCTCTGATACCATGAAATGGAATAAGGGAGAAAGACCTTCAGGAGACTGAGAGTGAAGAAAGAAAACCGGTTTCCATAGACAAACTCTTGTGAACCACTTTCTTCCCTTCTCTCTTCATTTCTTCATTCCGTTCATTGTCGTTTGACAGATAGCACTTAGTCTAATTGAATACCCAAGGGATTTGAAGGAAGTGCAACAGTGAAATGAAAATGTTTTCACAAATCTGTGGAGGCATTGTCTTTAGTTCCTTATAAATCATGAGTCCGGTTAACGGGTGTTTTTAGGGCAATTGTTAACAAATCATTTTAGGAAAGTTTTGACACCATTTTTATAGGAAATAAAAAATGCTGTCAAAATATTGTTGCTTTTTTTCTTTTTCTATAAAAACTTTCCTAAAATGGTTCACTAACAAATGTCCTTAGGACATCCGTTAACATTTCTCATAATTCATTGCTATCAAATATTTGGACCTATAAAAAGAAATAGAAAGATAAATTTGAAACCCACTTCCCCTCCTTTTTCCTCTGTGATAGTCTCATCCAACATACACAGAATAGATTATCAAAAAAAAAAAAAAAAAAAAAACACAGAATAAGTGGAGAATTTTCTTTTCCAATTGTCCTAATAAGAGCTCACTGTTTGTCATCTAGAGCCACTTTGGTATTATTATTTTTGAAAATTCAATAGTTACAATGGTGGTGGGAGGATTTGAATCTTGGATGTTATGGACATACTATAAAGGTGCCAACCAGTTAAGTTACAAGGCTGTTGGCAAATAGCCACTTTGGTATTATGTCAGGAAACCATTTCATATCCATCACACTGAAGGGTAAATGCTTTTGTGTGCTTTTATCATTTCTGTATTGATTACATAAATGCTTATTCCTTTTTCCAGATTATGTTGCCAGAATCTGTCGCAATTGTCATGGCACCAAAGGATGGTTCAAAGTAAGATCTCAATAGAACTGTGAACTTGCAAAACAATATATATATTTGAAAATTATATCTGCTAAACAATTGTATTTTCTCTAGATAATCTCTTTGTTATTCATCTGTACAGAAAGCATGGCATTTTCCGGTTGACTACACCCAGTGGCATGTCTGTCATTAGAAAATGTCAGCAACGTGGCTTTCATCCACATGATCAGCCTCCAGATGGTGGGCCCCTTTACAAGACTTGTACAGATGTTTACATGAACCCCAGTTTAAAATTTGATGTCATTGATCTTCGTTGATCACAATCAAAACATTCGGAATTGTATATTTATGATGCAATTGTTCATATATTGTGTGTGCTATAATATTTTTACCATTAGGGAGCCTTCCGAATGCAAGAATAGTCATGTTAATGTACTGGTGTTTGTGTAAAAGATGATAGGGGAATATTGCCAGCTGACCACATAACTATCTATTATACCCTGATCAATTGGCCATCACTGGAATTTCAATGGAAATAACTTCAAGCTGTGTTTATATATGATTTGTTGATTGAACAGAAATGCAACAGCTTCTACTTCATTACAAAATTTTCAGATCGGTTTTATCAGAAGTATCATCAGACATGAGCGCATCATAATCAACAATACATGTCGTTGCTGTGTTACTTTATTAGTGTCAATGAGCTTACAGCCCCATGGCATCCTTCCCCCTCCCCTACCCTTTGTGGGCTTGGATCCCTCCGCCTCTCTCCGGCCGGCAAAACAGAATAATGTGTGACAAACATATGCAATACAGCGGTCCACTCGCATGGGATTGGATCTCACCAGTCTGGGATCAATCCCTATGTGAGTAGGGTGCTACATAATTGTCACAACGAACGGCTCTTGATACCTTAAATTAGTTTTAAAATAAAGGCAGAAAGATTTTAATGTTGAAACATTACTTGGGTTTTTCAAATATCAATGAAATTATCTGCTTGAGCGGATTTTTTTTGGGGTAAATTGAAGAGTTAACATAGTACTTCGCTACTTTTTGATTGAAAATGAATCTGATTTATTTTGCACATTTTGCTCATTGAGAAATAGGCAAACGTCAATAGCATCAAACCTTTATTTTTTATTTTTGCTAAACTAGTATCAAACCTATTTGATCCTATGGAATGGGTAAGATTTAATTTCATTCCTTTACCTGTCTTTTAGATGGTATGTCAACTAAGTGATTGATTATTTCTTTGATAAGAATCAATGGATATATATGGGTCTTACTAGAATTGAAAAAACTGTCATATTAATTAGTTACTTTTTTTAATTTTAGCAAACTTAAAAAAGAAGAAGAAAAAGACAACTTTTTTAATTTTTTATAAATTTTTTTTAAAAATGGATAATTAATGTATGTCATAAAAGCATATATTAATCGGACGATATATATATTTATATATATATATATATATATATAAAATGAAAGGCTTTAACTTTTTTGGTAACTCTTTTTGTGTTGCGTACCAAGTGTTTGAATTAATTAACACTATTTATTTTAATAGAATAAAATAGTTTGATATTAAATAAATTACGATTAAATTATATTGCATCTTTTCTACCGATTCTTTGATTTTTTTTTAAATTTTTTATTTATAAATTATAAATATAGTTCAATAAGTTTTTTTTTTTATTTAATGTAAATTGCACAGATTAACAGCTGGTTTCACCTTTTTCAAAGCAATTTAGATGGATGTTTTCACTTTTCATGCATTGCGTTTAGTTTACTTATTCTCAAAGAAAATTCAGATGGATGTACGGGAAAAATAAAAGAAATGGAAAAAGAATGAGTGGCAATTTAGGAAGATGCGGTTAGACAAACATTTGGAAGATTGGAGTGAAGACAAAGCCATCCCATCTATCACATTCCACATACATAGCCTAGCTAATTGAAAGCAAAACAATAATTGAAAAATATGGAGATTTCTCATTGTTTGGCGGTTGCTTTGGAAATGAGTTTTACTTTACATTTTCATTTGTCCAATCTTTGAGATCATCAAGCAGTCTAGCTGGTCCAAGCTTTTGTTTTCTCTTCTAGAGGAGACTTTTATTAGCATGGTGCTTTCATTTCTCCCGCAAAAGTGGTCTTTGCCCCATTTTTCCAATTTCTTTTCCCCTCAAACAAACAAGTGTTCTTTATTATTATTATTAGTCTTGTTTCTTGATTTTACTAGTTCCAACTTCAACTGTGAAAGAAAGCAAAGCATCTCAGGATGGTACCACCACCCATACCACGTAATAATTCCACATGATGTGGGTCTTAATTTGTGCATGTACCTTTCATAAGCGGGGTCCATTCCTATCCAAAAAAAAAAAGAGTTGGGTCCATTGGAATAATAACCAAGGCTACACCGTTGATCAGAAATTGTGATGGTGAGACGTCAAAGACTAAAAATGTATGAATGTTATTCTTTAATTGTAAAACCTTTGTATTCTCACTATTATTTCTATACCAAATCTTGCTATAAAGATGCTAAGTGGGTCCTATAGGTAGGGAGTTGTTGGGAGGGGCCCTTGTAATTGTCTAGGATTAAGCATTGCCAGCACCCATCAGCCACATCAATGCCACAGAGTACAGACAAAAAAACTATCACAATTTTTCTCACTGGATGGACGGCGGATTCTGATTAGTCAGGTGAAATATTTTGTAAATTTCGTCGTGTCATTAGACCTATTGTTTTCACAATTTTTCGTTAAACAATTCTAAAGATACTATAAGGGATTTGTCTTTCCTTATTCATCCACGAGGATTGAGTGCTCGTGGGATGTTGTCAAAATTTGATAAATGCATATCTTTAGGGGCGTTCACACAGGTTGGATGAGTTTATGTTCAACCCAATCATATCGGATAGAGGAGATCAAAATCTGTCATCGACCGTTAAAGAATGGCAATTTGGATAGCTCGATTTTTTCACAGGTGGCTGTAGAATTTTAAAATCAGAAAATGCGCTTACCATGTTTAGAACCCAGGCACGGTCAGATATGTAGCCGGAGCCTAACCACTCAGCCAAGCTTGCAAGTTGTTGCTCAACAATAACCAAAAAAAAAAAAAAAAAAACTTGAAGTAAACTTAACGCAATTTTTTATTTTTTATTTTTTTATTTATAAAAAACAACTTAACACAATTCTATTCTACTTAATTAAATTATCCATCTCTTACAAGGAATAAAAAAAAATTATAATTAAAATCCTTTAAAGATATTCAACTTTACTTCAAAAATTGATCATAAATTTTAATGTTTTTATGGTTATTATTTTATTTTATTAACTTTCTTATTTAATTATTAAATATATGCTTAAAAATCATTAAATTTCCCTAACATATATAGATATATTAGTCAATTTTGCTAGTTTTATAAATTTAATATCTATATTTAGGTTTTAATTAATTATTAAATTAATTATGACATCATCACGGTTGGACCTCGGTTGGACCTCAAAAACCTTGAACCTCTCCTTTTTACGGTTCAGTGAACAGTCCGGGTTTCAAAACCTTGAAAGATGGAGGATCTTCGTTGGATCTTGATGAAATCTCACCAGATCGACGAATATCTTGCTAGATCTAGTGAAGATCTCAGTAAATTTGACAGAGATCTCGTTGGATTTAGCATATATTCATTGGATCTGGTGATAGCCCTCACAAATCTATACCCCTTGTCAATTGGATTGAGCTCATTGGATTTGAAGTAGGTAACTTGCCACTCAATCGATCATCGTCAGATTTTGAAGGAGAAAACCTATCGTTAACTGTTGCAATAATTGGATTGATTAGTTTTTGGTTTGGGTCTAGTCGAATTTTTCGAGTAGGTCGGTTTGCTTGGGTATGTGAACAGTCCTACCTATCTCACATAGAACCGCTATTCACTCATTTGACTCCACCACAAACATAAAGAAAAGAGGGAGTGTGAAAATTTATGTGAAATTTTCTATGTGCTTAAAGTTATTTAAGTCAAGGAATTTTGCTATCAACAGTCTTTTTACAGAAAAATTAACATATTCTCTCACAAATTCACCTCACTAAAATCCATCACAACACAAAAAAAATACACTGATGACAAAATTGGTGACAAAGTATCACCAAACTTTTCCTTAGGTTAGGGGATTCAGATTTGGTGTAATGCAATAATGAATCGATGGGCGAGATTTACATATAAAAATTCACTTTTAATCTTAGCTCTTACTTCTTAGATTAGAAATTTTTTTAATCTTTTTTTTTTTTTTTTACCTTTCAAACTTTTACACTTCACAACTTTATGGAATTACACCATGCAATTATTGGGGGGAATGTGCAGAATAGCTGTGTAAAGGGGTTGTATATAGTTAGTTAGACAATGTTTAAAATAATAAAGGAAAGTAGCATCTCGAGTTTTAGAAACTCGAGTCCCAAAGACTCGTTTTGTGAGTGTTTGGGGATTGAAAATGCCACATAGATCTCGAATCTTTAAGACTCGAGTTCAATGCAAAAAAAATTTCCCCTATAGTGGCGTTTTTAAGTCTTACAGTAACGTTTTAAAGCCCTATAGTGGCGTTTTCCTGCAAAATTTTTTTTATAAGTGATCATCCCATACCAGGTTTATGAAGCCCTATAGTGGCGTTTTTAAGCCCTATAGTGACGTTTTAAAGCCCTATAGCAGTGTTTTTCTGCAATTTATAGAACTCGAGTCTTTAAAACTCGATTTCCACGTGGATTTTTTTCCAAATCAGACCCATCCTCTTACAAATCGAGACTTAAAAACTCGAGTTTTATCTTGGAACTTGAGTTTTAGACACTCGAAATGCAAGTTTTCAGCATTGTTTTGAAACGTGACAACTAACTAAATTTTTTGATATTTATTGTCATTTGAAAAGGGTGTTCCAATTATTGGATACGATCGAAGATTCGAAATCGTAAGCTAAAAACATTTGTAGCCTACCGGCGTTGGGGCCTTCACCATCACCCCAAGTGGACCCTTTTTCCCCTGCCGTACAGTTTTCATCATATCATTGGTTCCATTTTCCTTCTAAACTCAGCCATTTCACATTTGGCTCGAAGAACAAATTTGGTATCTGAAATCTATATTCAGAGAGACCAGATTAACTTTATATGTGAAAGTTAGAGGCGTGATTATTGAAGGGTAAAGTGTTACTTAAGCTACATCATGGAGAATAGTCTCATAGGTTCAAAAAAAAGAGGAAAAAAAAAAAAAAAAACCTTTTAAAAACTGATAAACACTAATATCTATTTTCAAACCAATCCATAGGCTAAAGAGAAAAAGAAAAAGAAAAGTAAAAGCATTTTTTAAGAAGATTCTAATTGGGGCTTGCTCAGCGTATTGTGTGGCTTAAGACAATTACTTTACGTGGAGCATATTCTTATATTTTAAATATTAATAAAAGATTTATTAAAATTTTGGTATTTTTTTTCACTTAAAATCCATTTGTATTATTCAATGACTATACAACTAGAATAAACATTATCTATTGAGTGAAACAACCAAATACTAAAAAGTTATAACTAAAAATTTTAATAAAATTATATATTTAATATCTCCAAATAAAATTTGAGTATAAATTTATTTACTAGTAATTAGTTATACATTTATTTAATTTGTTTGTACAAAATTTTTTATATTATATAAAAGTGTTGACGTGAACAAAAACAAAGAAAGTGATGGTTAAAATTTATTATAAAAAAGCTAAAAAAAAAAAAAAAAAACTAAGAGCTAAGTTTCAAGAACAAAATAAAAGGAAAGTAAAGCTAGAATTAAAGTTTTTAGAAAACTATCATACCTGAAATGGAGTACTCATCGCAAAGCTCAATGGAGGAAGATGGTCTGAAGCGCAACTTAAGAAGCTTTAAAAACAAATCACTTTCCAACATTTTTTTTATTATTTCATTTTGTTTTTAGAGAGAGCCAGAGAGAGTGCTCTTTCAACATTTGTGTGGGGAAAATTAATGAGTTCTACACTCTGAAACTGAGAAAAACAAATAGTCATTGCCACATCATTGAAAATATTTTTTTTTCTTTGGTAAAAAATTACTTTTTTATTTATTGTATAATATTTAGGGTTTAATTAATACACTCATTAGTACATAAAATTTGGAGGCTTTTTTTCATTGGGGATCCGAGCATTGGCATTGGGTCTTGCAAATGGTATATGTTGGTGAATTTTAGCATTAAAGCACAAAACAAGCCTATTACTCGGTTTTCTAATTGCAAAATTTTTTACAATAGTGCTACAGTACCATCATAAATTTATGATGGTACTGTAACAAAATGGTATAAGTTTTTAATATATTTTATTCCCACTTTTCTCTCTTTCCCTATTTGCATCTTTTTCACTCTCTAGGAAAATAAAAGTTGTGTTGTATTTTTGTGTAAATATATTATTTTAATGTGTTGTATAGGAAAATAAAAGTTGGAATATTGAATGTATTATAAAATAGTATGGTATAATTGATAAAATAATTTTTGAGAGAGTAAAATAGAATAATTTAAAGATAGCAAATGTGAATGCTCACCCTTAGAGCATATATTAGTAAACTATTGTAGAAAACTTTTTATAAAAAATTGAACAGAATGGTTAATGTTAACCGGTCCCTATGTAACTAATACACTAACAAAAAAAGTTAAGTCTAATTTGACAAGAAATTAAGGCCCCCAATAACATTTTAGAACTAAGATATAAAATTCTACCCTAGACGAAAGTTATAAATTAATCTTCAAAGAAATCTTCCTTGGCATGGGGTCCAACGTCAACGTCAACGTCAACGTCAATATCAATGTACGTTACTTTTACGTCAAAGTTCAAATATCAAAACTGTTCTTTTAATACAATAGTAGCCATGTTGATGTGAATTGAACACACGAGATCTGCGAGGATCGGAGGCCTATAATTGGATTAAGAGCATTTAGGAATTGGATTCTTGGATGCCAGTGAGTGTAAGACCCCCCCTTCCAAAACAAAAAAAAGAAGAAGTCATCAAGCTGTTTTATGAAAATTATGTTGTGCAGGGGTTTATTGATAGAAGGTTTTAAATAATTTGCTTCATTATTACTTTAATAGTAAATAAATGTTCTATATTCTTCTGTTTTTTTTTTTTTTTTTTTTTTTTTTTTTTTTTTTTTGTAATAGTCTTTTCTTTGGCTATGTTTAACTGAGAGGATGGAAAAGTAAATGATAGAAAATTAATATAAATTTACTATTTTTGGTTGAGAAAAAAAGTTAAAGAATAAAAAAGATGGTATAAATTTACTTTTATGCTCCTATTACATGGTTACATAATATATATAAGAAGTAATTTGATACATTATACAAGTGAAACATCACAATTATTACCTTAATTTAACTTCTTTCTTTATCGATTAATTTTTATAAATAAAAAATAATGTAATTAACAAAATTAGTTAAAATGAATATTAAAAAGAAAAGAAAAATAAAGGTATATTTTAGATAATAAATATTAATAAAAAAGAAGGAAAAAGTTGAAAAAAAAAAAAGAGATGCTTTAGATAGTGTTAGATAAGACCGAAAAAAAGTGTTAAGATCATAAAATAGACGGGACAGAAAAGATAACCAAGTTTGAATGGGACAAAAAAGGGTGAGAGAGTGGCTATGAACGTTATAGGAAGGGTAAAACTGACTTTTTGTTTTGATGCCCCTTTTCTGATAACAAACCAAACAACGGAAAAATGAGTTTTCTCTCCACTATTTTTCCTTATGTTTTCTATCCCTCTAGTTCTCCAAAAATTATATGTTGTACCACAGTGTGTGGGACCCGCCAGTGTGTGAGTGACCCAGAATATATGCCGGGTACACTATATACCTGCTCCTAGTTCTCACTCCAACCAAACCAACACTTATCCTCCAATTCTCAATCCCCAATAAAATTCTTCCGACTTAGGATGTTTGTCTAACAAGCTCGTTAAAGAGCTAAAAATCATGTGGATTGGAATTAGTTGCAGTTTATGCACCTCAACAATCTTCCTCTCTCATATATTGATGAAGATCTACAACCCAAATTTTAAATTAGCATCCATACTGGACAAATTGACATAAAAGCTCAAACTTCTCTTTAGACACAACTTAAGTCAACATGTCTATAATTTTTTTTTTCCTTCTTCTTTCAGTGTGAATACATGCAAAAGGAGAAAGGAAATCAGAGGACCATTAGGGGTGTGTCAGTGGGGGGACTCTTTGAGGCCTAAGTTAGTAAAGAATGTTTCTAGATGAAGGTCATAAAGAGAGCAATGCCCTAAGTAGCAATGACCAAATTTGAATATTCATGTAGGGTCATGTATTTAATTTATACCTTCTTTGGAGGCCTTGCTTCCTTTTTAAGCAGCCTATGGGAGTGGATTACTTTGTCATTGTAGTTTGGGCTCCAAATTTGAATTGCTATGTCTCCTTCTATTTTGGAGACTATCTTGTGATGATAGGGATTGAATTCGGAGATCTCGGTGATGGTAGGTCGACTAAATATATTCCCTATAAATTGACAGAGTTTTGTTGCTTTCCCATTTGAGAGAACTAGATGATGTCCCACGCGATGCGCAGACTGCTTTATGATTTCATTTGAAATCATTTTTATATATATTAAGACCTACATATAATACCTTTTTTATTATATAATATTTATGTTTGCCCACAATATTGTTAAATACTTCGAAACTTGATTTTCTTAATTCATATTTTATTTTTAAAAAAAATTGTATAACACTATAAGACTATAACAGATTATAATATTTACCGTTAAAAATAGATTTTATTTTTTAAACTGATTAAATGATTTTGAAATCTTTAGATAAGAATTTAAAGTATAAAATAAGAATTTATCAAAATTTAATTGTTTTTAGTAGGGATTCTGTATCCTTTAAGAAAAAGTGAAAAATTCTTTGAAATCATCATCGATTTTTTTTTTTTATCACTATGGCTCATATTACAGAAAATAGTAGTAAAAAACCTACAAAGAAATCTACAAATTATGAGTTCTAAAACAGAATTAAAAAAAAAAAAAACTAACTTCATCAATAATCAATTAGAATTTTTCTTTTTCTTATTCTTTAGTTCTAAAACAAAATACATTTATGACTTTCTCAAACCAAAATCCCAAACATCCAAAGACTCAAAGCGAATCACAACCTTCACAAAATCCATAATGTTTGACTATAACATCAGAATCGTAAGCTACTATCACTAAATAAAAACCAAAGCCTACACATACGAGTTAGGATCAAATAGTACTGCAATGTTGGAGTTATGTAGGTGTTGTTGAAAGGTTGAAGGTCAATTGTATCGTTTTTTGTCTTAGTGTATTTGAGATAGGATGGCATGAAGCCAAGGGCTATGGGAATGTGTATATAAAGGAGTAGAAGTTAGAAGGGTGAATGGAAATGCAAAGAGTTTTTTGTGTGTGAGAAAGAGGAAAATTCTTGAAACATTGAACTAAATGAAACAAATAGTAGTCTTAAAACATTGAATAAAAAATGTAATAAAAATTAGTCTTGAAACATTGAACCAAAAGAAATAAAGAGTCCTTATTTTTAAATTTATTTTTATCTCTAATGTGGCTCAAGAGAATTTCAATTCTCTTCATAGAGTACGCCACATGGCAGAACCTTATACTCTCTCGCATGAGGTCTCTGCTTTTATATATATATATATATATTGATATTGATGATTTGATTGAGCAAAATTTCTCACGCCTTGATTGAGCTGCCATGTCATCATTCAGAGCTACCACACTGAGCTTGATCTTGTTGAGATGAAATGTCATCATCATCACCAACAAGATCGATGCACTTAAATAATCTTCACGTTATAGTTATGAAAATGAATGAATCTATGACTATACACAACTTATCTCTATGGTAAATCTTGCCTATGAAAATGAAAGAATCTATGACTATGCACGATTTGACTTTACGATAACTTTAAGAATTTGTTAAATTGGTCATTCTGTCAATTATCATCTATAAAATCACTATCAAGTCCACCAAAATGACGTCCAATTACATATGTAAATTGTGTTAGTTTTATAAACGATCATGAATAGAAAAACTTGATAAGAAATTAAAGTTTAAAGACTAAATTGATAAAAATTAAACTTTATGGACAAAAATGACAATTCTAAAAGATGTAATTTGGATTTTTAGTTTCCCCCCTATAAAGCTCATTCCATCAAACATATAGAAAATTATAATTGGTCATTATGCTTCTGAAGCCTCTTGGAAGTTTAGGCAAAATTACACATTACCCCCTAAACTATATCCCTTTTTACACTTCCCGTTTTACACTTACACTCCTAAACTATGAGAATCCTCACTTTAACCCTTTAAACTATACCACTTTGACACTTACACCCCTAAAATAGAGAATGCACACTTACTTTCCTAAACTATTACCCATAGGATGGAGTGCAAAGTGTTATATAAGTAATAGTTTAGAGGGGGTTGATAGGCCAAAAATGTATTGACCCATTTGGTAAATTAATCAATTAATTATCTAAGTTAATTAATTAAGTCAATTTAATATACAATAGCGTGGTAGCACAAACAAATCACCAACTAAGTTAAATGCAGTGGAAAATAAGTTTGACACAGGTGATTTGTTTACGAATGAGAAAAACCATCGAGTCAAAACTCCACCGGATGAATTTAAGGTCACTACTCCCAAGAATCCACTATTATCAATCACAATCGGTTACAAGTTAAAGAAATTTCAGTACCTAATACCAACCTACAGTTAAACCCTTACCCCAATACCTAATTAGATTTGTATTGTAGCGGCAATCTCTTCGTTCAATGCACGACTCTCAGTATGTGACTAACCAATGATGCACAGATCCCAGTACGTGACTAACACACCGACTTGAGGAAGATGTTGGCTGCAAAGTTTTTCAGTTCATCCAACAATGAAGATCAGGAAGCTCCTTGGTCACAAAACGGCAAAACCCTTGGCGTAAAGACGCAGTAGCTTCTACAGAGAATATGATGAACTAGAGCAATCTCTGTCTCCAATCATAATATGCATGGATTATTCTTTTGCAACACCTTGCATTACTTTGTGACGGCTCTTAAAATAATCCTCATATATGTTTAGGGTTGTAAGAAAAGAAACCTTACACAAATACTCAAGGATATGCGTGTAATTAGATTTGGAAAACCTGATTTCGTAATTCTCGACAGATATAGCTTGTGTCAAGCTTCTGTCGAGCTTTAGCAGTAATTCTCGATAGAAAGGATTTTGTCCAGACTTCTGCCGCACATTCTTCACTTGTTTCTTGGTCAGACTTGCATGACTTCAATATTAAACTTGAACACTTGTTTCTTGAAGTACTAAACCCATCCTAAATCTACCCAATTACAAGTAAAGTGCGTTTTGTCAAAAGATTAGCCAATTACATCAAATATGTCTCTAACAGGGATAAATGTACATTCTCATAATTTAGAGAGGTAAGTGTAAAAAATATATAGTTTATGGAAGTTAAAGTGTTCCCCATAAATTTTTTATATGTGAAAAATAGAGTTGGGTGTAGGAGGTGATGAAAATCAAAGAGTATAGGCTGAATTTGATTAGCTATATACATTCCAAAATCCAAAAGAAGACAGAAAAAACTTCGAAGAGGTGCGTACAAGAATGGGCATGTAGTGAGTCCCTCACTTCTTTTATTTATTTTTCCATATCTCTGTAATCCGATTCTTTAATCATTTTTATGGAGTCAAGTCTTATCATTTTAGACAGTCAAAGAATCAGCAACGTCCTGACCAGAATGGATACAAAAGTCTTACGTTTCTTTGAATCTATCTTATTGCCTTGACAATGGGATGAAAGAAGGCTTCACTCTTCAGTTTTCTTAAGTAGCATATTATTATAAATTATTGGTCCACTGTCAACACGTCCTCTAGCATTGTGTTACGTATAGCAATTACATTTAGGAAATGAAATGTTCAAAGTATAGCCTCTACACAGAGAAATGTTTTTTTTTTTTTTGGTAGAAAACACTGAAAAATTGTTATTTGAATATGAATGCGTCAACCAATGCTATTACTATTATGTGGCGTTTGGTATGGGGTAATGTTTTAGGATTCATAAGAATGTTTAAAGATTCCCATGTTTAGTTGCAAATCATGCTAGGGAATCAGATGCCAGGGGAATCTGGATTCCCCCTTTAAACCCCTCTCAGTAGGAATATGGATTCCCTTTAATACATGTGGGTATCTAGATTCCCAAGTTTAAAAGAAATTATATTTTTTTTTTTATAAATTGACAATTTTAACCCTTTTTCCTTATCATTTAAGCAATTAAGATAAAATATAAAACAAATCATCAATATCTTTTCCCTTGTCTTTATCTATTCCCGCCAAAACAACATAAACAGGGTAAACAACTTTGTTGATATATTCTTTAACAAAGTTCTATTTAGGTTTCACGTGTGAAAAAAAAAAAAAAAAGTTTGAAGTGAACCCTCCATTATTGCCAGGTATTCACTTTTCCTATTGTGTGTGTGTTGCTCAATAAATTAAATAGTTATTTCTGTATTGTACTTGTTATTTTGAAATGTTAGACTATAGTTTTAATGAATTTGTCATAATTAATAGTTTATATTTTGTTTTTCATTATTTATTTAGACGAAGATTTTTTTTAAAGGACTTGGTAGTTTACATTCAAATCTAAGGATAGAATGAAAAAAAAATAATAATTCATTTAAGATTCATGGGAATAAATCAAACATTATCATTTTACATTCCTAGGAATCTTAAGAGATTCCTAATGAAACCAAACACAAGAATAACTACATTCTTAGGCATTCAGATTGCAAGGAATCACATTCTCAGGAATTTGGATGCTAGGAGTAATGTGGATTCTCCTATACCAAACGCCACATTAGAGTTTAAATTCAATAAGGATCCAGTGTAAATCTATATGTTTACACCCACCAATAACGTCATGCCACGTCAGATTATTTAGATTATTTCACATGAAAGAATAGAGAATATCACACACTATCACAATCTCAATATATCCAAAATTCCAAATATATTGAAAAAAAAATCAGAGCCAAATTTCACGCACACACAAAAGAAAGAAACTAAATTTACATAGTTGAACTCGGCATCAAAAGGCTCGATACCCAGTTCAATTCAAAGAATGCAGTTGAATTAGGCAAGAATCTGAAGGGAAACTTTTTTTTAATAGAAAATATGAGTTTCTAACAGCAAAAAAGATGAGATTTTTATTAATACATACAAAAATTGAAGAGTTTTGGCTAGTAATCTACTTCAACTCAATCTAGCAAGTGCTCGAAATTGATGTCACTGAAGTTGCGGCTCCTTGCTCCGGCATCCTCTACACAGTTCTCCTCGCTTTGGCATTTGGGACTTCTTGTTTTTGTGTTATTTATTTATTTAATATTTTGGATATATTTAAGAGAAATGTGATTAGAGCGGCCCAACAAAATAACTTTGAGACCTAAGACAATATATTTAAATGGGGCTTTTTTGTTTTTACTTAAATTAATATTTAACTAATTTTTAATATCATAATTTTTTTATATAACAAAAATCCATTCTTTTTATCTTGTAATATATATATATATATATTTTTTTTTGTTGAAGATATGCTAAAGCTATAACAAATTTGACTACAAAATCCTTACAAATGATGTATCAATGAATGTGATTAGTGACATTTCAAGAAAATAATAAATAAGTATTTGAATGAATGATGTTAGAGATATTATAAATTTTACAACATAAGGCTTATAAAGATGTATCACTATTCACAAAAATTAATTTAAAAATGCATTTAATAGGTTGTTGACGTTCACAAATTATATTAATTGTCACATTAATTTGTAAAGGTTTTGAAATAAAATTTATAGTATTTCTAGCATTTTCCTATCTGAATTATTTCTTGTAATTAGTGACACATATTTGTAAGTCCTATGTATTTAAAATTGTATTATCTCTACCATTACTAAATTCTTTGGAACTTCATTTTTTTTTTTGAGAGATTTTCAACTTATGGCGTCTGCTCCTGATGATAGCTCTTTATCATTAAACCAAGACACCAATCAGTTTTTTGTGTAAGCGGGGATTGAACCACAGATCTCTTATACAACCATTAGAAACTTTACCAGTTGAGCTAACTGGAACCCACAATTCTTTGGAACTTCTTAAAAGTAGAGGAAAAATGTAAAACTAATTTTTTTTCCTATATCTCAAAAAAAAAAAAAAAAAATATATATATATATATGTATTTCAATTTTTACCCCAAAATTTAGGGGTTTTTCTCTAGTAGGGGGCCTTAGCCTAAGTGGCCTAGGCCTAGGGCTGGCCTTGAATGTGATAAGGTGGGTTACTATCTGTTATTTCCTATGAAATAATCTGACATGGTAGGACTTTATTAATGGTGTAAACATAGGTGACCACATCCTTATTAAATTTGGACTCTTATTATTATTTATACTACTATTTAAGGAGCTTCAAAGCCATGGACTCTAAGCCGGCTTCCAAGCCTTGAACTCTAAAGTTGCTAAAAATTAAGACATTATCTCTATTTGATTAATTTGTTACTCCCTCCGTCCCAAATTGTTTGGTTTAGTTAGAAAAATCCAATTATTTAGGGAAACATCATTAATTGCCTTATCTCTTAAAAAAAAAAAAAGTTAAAAATTTCCTAAATTACCCTTAAACAAATTTATCAAAAAATTATTTAAGAAAAAAAAAACATTTCTAGTATTGGCGCCAACTACCAAGCAATTTTCAAAGTTATTGTAGATTTCAAATTCTATTAGTGTACTAATTTTACAATTTGCAAACCTATATTCAAATCCAAATTCTATAGCCACCAAGCCTAATCCAAATTCAATCTTTATCTGTAAATCAATTTTTAATTTGGTAGATTAGAAACTCTACTGTTTTTAATTTTTTTTGAATTAAAAAAAATGCTCCCACAAATAAATTAAGGGCATAAAGGGAATGTTAATAAATTAATGATGTTTGACTTTACAAACATGACATAATTTTGGGACATCCCAAAATGTAATACAGGCCTAACAATTTGGGACAGAGGGAGTAAATTTTAGGCATTTAATCTTCTTCACTGAAACATAAGTTGCATGTAGATGCTAGAAGAAGTTGCTAAAAATTAGGACATTATCCCTATCGATTAATTTGTAAAATAAAACCCACAACCTACTAAATTTTAGGCATTTCTTCTTTTGAATTACCACTTTTATTTGGAATTCAAATTAACTCTCACTAAAGCGTAACTTGCACATAGATGCCAGAAGAAGTTGCTAAAAATTATGACATTATCCCTATCTAATTCTAAATTAAAATAGATGCAAATAATTAAATTTTACCCAAAAAATGGAAGAGCCTCTCAGCACACGCTTACAGAGGCTAGTTGGTGATAAACCATTTTGTTTCACCTAGGTAATCAATTTTAATATTTTGGCAATCACTTTCTCACTCTAAACAAAGTTTCCTCTCTTTACTATTTATTCATGGCTGCCAAACTAATTTATGAACAAGCCCTAGGTAGACCATAAAGTTTAATCAAAGTTTTCCCTTTTTTTTTTTTTTTAATTTGCTCTGCTATAGCTATATCAGAGATGGATAGAGGTCTTCCTCAAAAAAAAAAAAAAAAAAAGAGATGGATAGAGGCCTTACATTAAAATATATTAATAAATTTGGGACTTTGATTGACATAATTAAAAATATAGAGTCTAATATGAAATATGGTATAAACTTTGGGTCATTTTATATAATTTTTCCATTTATTCTATTATCTATGGTTAGTATAATATGAATGATTTTTGAGGTGCTATAAATTTTACTACATTTGTCTTACAAAATTATATATCAACTTTTAAACTTAACACAAAAATGTAATTAAGAAATTTGTTTATTACTTGGTTAATGTGGTGTATTTGATATGATTTTAATTTTGCATGTTTTTATCTCTACCAATATTCATTCTATTATTTTGGGTGTGTTTGATTGATATTATTCATTTGTGAATTGGTCCATATTCTTCGAAATTATGCTATGTTTTTAAAGTTTCAAATAAATTATTCAAATTTCTCATTCTCTTAAAGGATATTATCATGATAATAAAAAATTATAACAAAATTGCACTTAATATTACTCAGATGATAAGCACATTCAAATGCATAATCAATATTGTGTTTTGATATTAATTCAATTTTCACATTCAAAATAACTATGTATTAACTCAAACAAAAATCAAACCTAAGTTATGAGAGGGAGAGAGACTACTTGCGATGGGAAACTCAAAAATACAACACCAAATGTATTGACCCAAAATAGAGTTTTAAAAAGCACAATGATTCATCAACCTAAAATAGAGTTGCAAGAAAGAATCTAAAATCAAGAGAGAGCGATAGAATAATCATTTTTTCAAGGGAGAATATGAGAGAAAATAATATGAGAAGCAAAATGGTAAAAATAAAAGATATAATAATAAGCACCAAATTATCTAAGTTATGTTATGTAATAGAATAACATTATATTCTTATTAACTGTTTTTATAATGCAATAAGATAACATCTATGAAATCAAAGAAAAAAATTACTTAAAAATACAAAACTAAATCACATAAACCCAAAGTAGAGTTCTAAACAACACAAAAAATTAACAACATAAAGTAGAGATGTAAGGAAAATAAAATGTCCCCCAAAAAATGAAAAACAAATTGAGAGAGAGAGAGAGAAAGCATTTTGTGCGTAAGAAGACTATGAATAGAAAGGGAGAGAGAAATGCAAAGTTATAATAAGAGGATGTGAATAAGAAGAGCCAAAAATAACGAAAGATAAAGGGATAGAGAAAGAGTGATATTAAGGTAGATAATAGTGGGGAGATGAAAAGATAAAAGGGAGAGGAAAATGTTGGAAAAAGTGTGACAATAAGTTAGGAATAAGAGAGAATGAGTTGCAAATAGGTGAATGATGTGATTGTTGATGTAGCTCAACAGAAGTATAGAAATAATAAGGGCCCGTTTGGTAGAGGAGTTTGAGTAATGTTGTTTGTAGTTTGTAGTTTTTTGAAATACGCGTGGGTGAAAAAGTGTGTGAAAAAGTGTGAAATGTTGTTTAAAAACTGAAAATGTGTGTTAAAGATTGTTTACCAAACGGGCCCTAAATATTACGCTTCAACTTTTAGATATATATTTATATATATATATATATATATATATATATATAGATGTTGTTTGGTATTGCCTCAATTAAGAGAACTTTTAGGTTTAATGAGAAGATGCAAGTAACAAAGAACTATAAAAAGTAAGTGAATTGTAACTCTAGGTGAATACCGGGTAATTATTAAGTATTCTCGGAGTACTATAAATGCGTATTCACCTCTCTCACATAACTGTGGGTTTTACTAATTAAATTTATGGTGAGATCCACAATTCATGTGAGAGGGGAGAGTATGCATTTATGGTACTCCTAGAGTATTCAATAATTTTCCATGAACACTAGACCTAAACTATAAGTGGGACTCAATGCCATTGATTTCAAGAAAGCTAAATAATTCATGAAAATGCTATGTATCAAAGCAAGCAAAATAGTTTGTGCCTAAATAGTTCTAAATAGTAAACTAATCGATGTCTAAATATAACTAGACTAAACACCAAATCAAATTGATGAAAACGCATTAATGATCAAACAAGATTGGCAACTAAGAGCTTAAACCAACTAAAGGAAACTTATATAAACAAGTTAATTAAAGTGACAAATTACAAGGAAATGAACTTGCTAACATGAACTCCTTCTACAGCTCTACAAACTAAGAGAATCTACTAAAGAACTGGAATTATGAGAGAATGATTTCTATATAAGCAAGTTTGTCAATTGTAAATTGTGTGTTTTTCTTGAAAATGAGTCCTCTATTTATGTTTGAGTCCTTCGATGATTATTGAGAGCCGTTCATTCCATGTGTTTCTCTTTCTTTGGGCTTGAATAACACTTGTTAGAGCATCAGCATCCCACAATTCCAATTCTACTCTATTTTACTATTCCAAAAAGTCACTTTATCATTATACCATACCATTTTACAATACTTTCAACATCTCAAACTTTTATTTTCCTATTCTACTCATTAAAATAATATATCTACACAATAAAATAATATATCCTCCAATCAACATCATTTATTCTTTCTTTCTCATTCTTTATGTTCAACAACCACAAATTTTACAAAAAACACCATCACCACATGCCCACCACCGCTACACTACACACACCTGACACCACCACCACCACCACTAGCAACCCATAATCTACCATCAACACCAAAAAAAAAAAAAAAAAAAAAAAACCCAAACCATCAAACACCAATCACCCAAACACCACAGCCCAACGCTGATCACCCAAACACCACACCGATCACCGATCACCCAAAAAAAAAAACCACCTGCAGAAATCCACAGCCCAACGCCGATCACCCACGCCGATCCGAACCCACGCAACCCACAGAAAACCCACAACCCAACGCCGATCACCCAAATACCACACTGATCACCGATCACCCAAAAAAAACCACCTGCAGAAATCCACAGCCCAATGCCGATCACCCAAACATCGATCACCCACACCGATCTGAACCCATGCAACCCACGGCAAACGCACAGCCCAACGCCGATCTCCACACCACACCCAAACATCGATCTCTGTGCCAAACCCCAAACGCCGATCTCCACTCCACCACACTGATTTGGAGTTTTGGTGGCTATGGAGTTTTGAGTTTTGGTGGCTATGGAGTTTTGAGTCTGAAGAGAGGGAAGGAGAGAGAATTAGAGATTGAGAGATGGATAGAGAGAGAGCACAATAAAATATTAGTTTTTTGTTTTAGAATTGTGCTACAGTGCAATTCTAAAGGTAGAATTGTACTGTAGCACTATTGCAAAAAAATTTGCAATACTTGACAGTAGCATTTCCAAATGCAGTACATTTTGGGGCTTGAAATGCCAAATTTTCCTTACATTTGGCATTAGCATTCCCCAATGCTAGTGCTCTTACGGTATTAGATGTTGCTTGTAACTTCTTAAAACTACATCAATACTATCTGTCCTCATTGTATATACTATTATAACGTCATCACAGTTCGATCTCAAAAACATTGAATTTTTCCCTTTTGCGGTTCTTTAAACGTACGAGGTATATTGTTGTGTATAAGGCTTATACGCTCATCTTTGACATTTGTAAAGTAACTACCATGCAAAATTTGAAATATCATGGGAAATACTTTATGGTTGCTGACTGCCAATAGCAAAGCTGTTATCTAATGATCTCACAATTATGAATAGGCGCTACTGGCGAGGCGCATATTGACTATTTTTGAACATTGAATTATAGCTTAAGATCGAGTGGGTGGTGGGTTCTTTCATCTGATGCAACATGATAACTAGAATGATTAAAAAATTTTCAATATGCAGTCAGTACTCAGTAGGTGAGCGAATCCGTTAACTGTTCTTGCTAAATGCTACTATTATTTTTGGAAACTAATTTTTGATGAATTAAAAATAAATTCGATAATTCCTATCATGGATAAGAATAATATTACTATGATTTATGTTCTAGGAAAATCTTTTCCAACTTAAACTTGTGTAAATTAAGTTTGAAATTGCCTTAATGAAGAACAAGAGATTGAAGAACACAATAACAATAACAAAATTAATGCAACTAAAATTAACAATTAAAATGTTGGCAAAAACTTGTTTGCATTAATTGAAGTTTATATATATATATATATAGTCTTATATATCAATTGACATTTTTGTGTTTTCAATGAAGACATACAATGTTTATATATATATATATATATACATATATATAAAATTCATGCTAGAGGTGGGGAAATTTAAACATTGTATGTCTTCATTGAAAACACAAAAATGTCAATTGATATGTAAGACTCTTGACAAATAAGTAGATATTTATAATTTATAACTAATCATAATCTTTTTAGATTTTACACTTTAATAGTAAGTCATAATTGCCAAACTTTATACATGGCATATGTCATTTTCGTATGGGTTTGGCTTACTTCCGATATTTTCTTAACTGAAATCTCCTTTTGTTTTAATAAGAAACTACTACATTATTTACTAACTAAATAAAATGTGGAGATTAAAACCCACTACCACTTGCCATTGTTATTTAAAGTAAAAGGAAATGTCAAATTAAAATAAAGTACTGAAATTAAGCCAAACCCTTTTCATATTATAGTTTCACTCTTTTTCTACCAAAAAAAAAAAAAAAAATAGTTTCACTCTGTAAACAGTTTGTTTTTTTTCCAAACATACCATATGTTATATTATATGACCTTCATATACTACAATACTTGGTAAATGTTAAGATAATTGAGGACTACATCATCTTTAAAAAGTCAAAATAATGGGTTCTTTCTTAATGTTTGAAAAACCCACTAAATAGGTTTTATGTAGTAGATTACATAGGTGTGAAACTTACAAATCATCCGTAAGCAATGACAAGATGTTAACATTAATCTAATTCAAATTTATTGTGTAAAAAAATATATTGAGCAATAATATTATACTGCATGGGAGACCTCAAATTGTGAGAATTTGATTGGATTTGATTGTATATGTATATTGAATCCCATATACACCTCAACTTGATTAGTTTTGCTGGGATATAAAAATAGAAATGGCTAACAGACATTTCCTTAAGTTACTGCTGCTCACAGCCCCATTACCATGACTTATCAATTAAAGTCGTTACCTTTTCTTTTTCTTTCTGTGCGGTTTTTCATTGCCTTTGAATGTGGGTAACTTTTTTAAGATCTCTCTCTCTCTCTCTCTCATTATTGATTATCTGGCCTCATTTCCCTTCTTTCTTGCAACCTCAAGCCACATATATTTGATATTTCTCTCATGAGTCATGACCTTGCCTTGGAATTTGTTGTCAAGTCTTTTTACATTTCTTCCAAAATCTCATATCTTATATACTTTCTTTTCCTTTTTTTTGTTCTTTTCAGTAACAGACAGACAACTAACTTCTACTTCATATTCAGAGAAGAACATTTGATCCCAGATCCCAGAATTTTCTTAGAATCCTCGGACATCTTTGAAATTTGAAAAAGATTGCCCCTTTTTAAATTTTTTAATTCTCTCTATCCTATAAATTCAAACACCCCCTTTACACTTTATTGACTTCCTAGTCCAAGCCATTTTTGCCAAATTTCAAGGCTTTGATGTTGGCCTAAAAGTTTGAATTGTGTACCTGCTTTCTCTCTTTACCACACGTATATCACGTCATTGAATTATTCTTCTTCATACTATTTCCAACCTCTTTCTAGTTTGTACCATTTTTCATGGTCTTTTCTTGATAAATATTGGAAATAATCAAATAAGCGTATATGATATATTGACATGTGTTCACAAACAAGCCTTCCTAGAATATCTTTCTCCCATGATCTTGCCCAAGCAGATGTTGGACCACTACTCAGCATGTCTGATCAAACAGACTCATCATCATCATCATCGCATTTGGGCTCAAATTCTGATTTTGAATTCAACATTAGCAGCAGCTTATTTGAGCATGAATCTTGTTCAGCAGACGAGCTTTTCTCCAATGGGGTACTTCTTCCAATTCATGATAAAGAGAGATTTGTTGCTAACAAAGAAGTCCATAGTTGTCAACCTCGGCCTATTGCTCCTCTTCCTCCTCTTCCTCGTGATAACTCATCATCATCGAAGAAAGAAGCCATGGTTATAAACTCAGATTTGGAGCAAAAGCATGCATCCACGGCGACCAAGTCTTTCTGGGGTTTCAAGAGAAGTGCTAGTCTCGATAATTTTGACAATAAGAAGAGCTTTTTACGCTCGTTACCGCTTCTGTCACGAAGCAATTCAACTAGTTCATTGGACCCAATTCCAAGAAGAACAACGCAGAATAAGGAAGTTCACAAGCACAATTCACAGAAACAAGAATCTATTTCATTGTCAAGGTCATCATCTTTTTCATCTTATACTAAAATGCAGCAGAAGCCTCAGTTGAAAAAGAGTTACGGAGAATCTTTAAATGCAGTTCAGATTAGTCCTGTTTTGAATATACCACCTCCTTACATTTCTAAAAGGGCTCAAAATCTCTTCAATTTTGGTTCTTTTTTACGTGATGGGAAGGATAAAAAGAGCAAGAAATAGTTTTCACTTTGCTTTTTCTTCATTGAACAGATAGTTGGATTTTCACTTCTGTATAGATTTTATGGGTTTAGGTTCAATAATTAGTGGATTTTCCTTGCCTGATGAGTCCAGACAAAGATCAGGGAAACTTGTAAAGGACCAAGTATTATTGAGCCTAAGAAGATATCTACGAAAGAAGCTATTTGTATAAAGGTATAAAATAAACGCATATGATGAGAAAGAGATGAAGAGGGAGGGATGGAGCCTCATGGAATTGAATTTCCTGCATTTCAAAATGTCACAAGCTTTGGACTAGGAGACACACAGCATAGTAATTCTAGAGACACAATCAATCGTATATCCAATTTCACAACTTATTGACTTGTGTAATTGTGAGTGGCCAAAGTGAAGTGGTAGGTTGCACAAGACAGAAAATGTAGAATACTCACAATCACACAAGTTAACAAGTCGTGAAATTGGGAGTATGATTGATTGTATCTGTAGCAGACTCCACACAACAAGAGGATACCCTTCTTTCTAGTTGTCCCAACGTTGTTTTCCTTTCAATTTCTCTTCATTATTTAGGTAGGTAGATAGGTTACTTTTTGTTTAATCTAAAGCCGCTTTGTTGTCTATGTAAATCCTAATGTACATATAATTTTCAATTGGTTGTTTCTTTATGAGAGATGCTTTTTGCTCTCATAAGTTTTGTTCTTATTATGAGATTAAAGACAAACCCCGGCTTGAATTATGGGGTGGGTTTGAAAATACAAATCTTCAATGAAATGCCTTTTCAGAACTGTTCTGTATCGACTTTAGCTTCTCAACTAATCTAATCATGACATTTTCTTGGGTTTCTTTTCAAACTTTCAAACTGGGCCAGGCTTAATTCGACTAGATGCCTTTCCCTATGACGTACCAAAAAATACCACATTTATTTCAAGAGCCCTTGCTTTAACCCAAATTTTCTGGACATATAGAACTATTCATTTATTTCACTGATGTAATATGACATTTCAATCTAAAAAAAACAAAGATGGTCATGTTCATATAGAAGAACAAATAGGAAAAACGAATATTGAAGAATTCTATTATGTTAGTAAACTTTATTTATAAATGAGTTTTTAACACAGAAAAATTATTAAGGTGTGCTTCTTTGGATTTATTGCAACAATAAATGTAGTAAAAAGAATATTAGGCAATGATAATTTTGATTCACTATCCTCTTCTCCATTAACATGATAGTACCTCACTTTTGCAACCTTTGATGTCCTAAGCATTCGGTTACCTAAAACTGAGAGTCCAAATTCTTCGCCAATCAGCTCTAATGGAAAAAAGAAAAAAGAAAAAGAAGAAGAAGCAAATAACCAATCTTTGATTGAAAATTCAAATGTTCTAGTAGTTGTGGGTTGTTGTTGTTTTTTTTTTCCCCTTTACCATATGAATTTTAGAATTTGAAATAAAGAACAAAGATTTGCATAATATATAATCATATTGGGACATAGGGTTGTAAACGAGCCGAGCTTTGTTGAGTGCTTTGTTGAGTAGTGCATGTTCAAGCTTGGCTCGTTAGGAAAAATCAAAAGCTCGAGCTTGGCTTGAGCTTGTGACAAGCCTAAAAATAGTGTTTGAGCTTGAGCTCGTAGGAAAGCCAAAAAGCTTGAGCTTGGCTTGGCTTGGCTTGATTAATTAGTCAAACCAAACTTAAGCTTAATATCAAGCTCAAACTCGAGCTTAATATCAAGCTCAAACTCGAGCTCAAGTCAAGTGTTTGAGTTTGAGATCTAAAAAAATTACATTATTAAATGCTTAAATCTCTAAAATTAAGAAAAAAGAAAAAGAAAATAGCATACTCATTTTATCATGCATCTAGTGCTACTTATGATTAGCTATTATTCAAATTAATAATTTACATAATTAAATTCATTCATTCATCATTCTTTATTTACAGATTTAGCAGTTGTTCAAAATACAATTTTTACATTCACGTTAGATGGTGAAGGACTAGAAAAATACCTGTTTGTAACTATTATGAATGAGAAAATACTAAAATGTTTTATAACTTTACTTTAGATGATTGATAGGGAAGGATCATATGTGGCCTACTTAATTATTTATTTATTTTTAAATGTAACTATAGTCTAAAGTGGTTCTTCATTAGTTTAAAGGGAAGGAAAAAATTAAGGTAATATAGGTAGTGGTCTCATGTTGGTTATGTCATTATTAAGATATGTGTAATGAGTATATTTAACTAACACATATAAACTTATAAATGAATCTATGCTTGAATTGTTGTGTATCAAGCCTAATAACTCACGAGCTTGTTCGTGAACAAATTTTTTTGCTTGGGGTTGGCTTGTTTATTAAACGAGCCTAAAACTAAGGCTCAAGCTTGACTTATTTATAAACAAACAAACATGAACAAGCTTTTTATCGAACTGAGCCCGAGTTGTTCATGATCAGCTTGGTTCATTTACAGCCCTATTGGGATAGGACAAGACATATAATATACTTATATTACAAATAATCTTTATTTTCATTATCCACGTCATCTTTGCCAAATAGAATAAACAATCTAAAAATTGTGACCCTAATGCATATAATAATAATAATAATAATAATAATAATCAAAGTCCTTTCTAAAACATTTAACTAAATATAGAAGTCATTAAACATTATAAGAATGACTCTTTGTTTGCTTGTAGGTAATACAAACGTATGACTATATGAGTATGTTCTCTATTGTTTTAATTACTTTAAATGACAATCAATTACCTCCTCCTCTATTATATCAGGGAGAAAATGTTTTAAGTTTTTATTATTTTATTATTAATTATTATCAATAAATCACAATAATCATTCAAAAAATAGTTGCAAACCATATATAATATGAAGTCCACAAATATGAGAGTAATATTCAAACCACACAAAAATTTGCACTAAGGTTTGTCTTCTTTTAATTTTTCTACTTCTTTTTTTTATTATTATTCTTATTTTGTCAATTGGATTTCATTGTTTTTGTAAAAGCCATATTTACTCTACACTATATTTAATTATGAAGTTTCTAGGGTATGTCATATATTTGATGGCCGGTTTAAATGATTTCTTGACACAATTTTGTTTGAATAATTTGATAAGTTATGTTATATATCTTTGTTTATTGTTTTATTTATTTATTTATAGTAATGGTAGTTTACTAACTTATGTGGTAAGAATTTTCTTTTGACGATTCAAAAAATGATCCTTAACAAATTATTATTATAAAATTATTATTTTTAAATAAGTTTAACTACGAAATGATCATTAATAATATTCTCATGCATTGCGTGTGTCTGCGACTAGTATAGTATAAAACTTGACTACAGTTCTTCAGGTGCAATACATCAAGCATCTAATTAAATTCAGACACATAATTGTATTAAATTTAATTTTTCTTAAAATAGATAACACTATTTACGTTTTATTCATCAATAAAGATTTGTAAATAAACATGGAAAACATTTTCTAGGTTGTAGCTAATGACTATAACTTCCACTAAAAGAAAATAACATGATTACATATTTTGAAAATCTAATTATTGCGTTGCATGTTTTTTATGTTCTTAACACACATGTCAAATTTTGTGTCAATCTGATGTTATTTACTATTTGGTCCATAAACTTATCTTTTATGTATAATTTTAGACTACAAAAACTTAAAATTTAAACATTTGATCGATAACATAACTATTGATCTTTGATCTTCTTGAAATTTTGCAAGTATAGAGGATATAATAAAAAAATGTAATCCAATGATTCTAATAAAAAAATATTGAGTGGAGTTATAGTCATTAAGCTACAACCAAGTTTATAGCCAAACATTGTCCAATAAATATCTCATTTACCTTTTGACAATTGGTGACCCTTGAATTTATATAACTTTTGTTGTAAAACTTATAGTATTTCTATCATCATTCTCGTGTCATAATGTAGTCGGGGGTGTTTTGCGACAAGGGCCAAAAATGCAAGAATGGCTTAGATCTCCCCTTGAGTTCTTTAGAAGAGATTATTTGTGGAGAGTATCAAGTCCAAAGTTCCAATATTTAGTGAATAGATGCTAATGGTGCTTTAACAAGGGAGAAATCAAAATGTCAATAATAAAAATACTGAAAAATGCATAGAAACACAACAAGTCCGAAATTTCGACCTACAGTCAGCGAGAAGAAGAAATTAAGAGAGGTTGTGAGGAAGAGAGGGAAGGTTCCCCTGTACCCATATTTCCACCCTCAAGCTTTGGAATTGTGAGAATGTCTCCTAGCTAAATGGGCTTTTGCTATAAAGTTTAATAACAAAAGTGCAAAAAAATGTATAAAAACAATAGGTCCGAAACTTCGACCCATAATCAGGGAGAAGAAGAAATTAAGAGAGGTTGTGAGGAAGAAAGAGAAGGTTCCCTTGTACCCATATTTTCACCCTCAAGCTTCGGAATTGTGAAAATGTTAGTTGGCTGAACGAGCTTTTGCTCTAAAGTTTCAGCTCTAAGGGTAAAACGTGGTTGGTTCCTTTTGAATCTGATTGGGGCATTTTGTATTGAGTTTGGGGTGCCTTTAGTGACTAGTTTTTGGTTAATAAAAGAGGCTTTGAACCCCCCCCCCCCCCCCCAAGGAATCAATCAAAGAGGTTATGGTCAGATTTGCTTTGATTGGGTAAGAGGGTTGGCTTGCTTTTTGCATAAGTTGGGAAATGAAGTGGCCTAAATTCATAGACTAGTGTTTCCTAGACATGACTGGTCCTTGGAGGCTGCATTTGGTTGTTGTAGCATACAAGGCTAGCCACTTATGGCTAGTTATGTGTTTTAGACAAAAAAAAGTGTAGAGCAAAAAAAGTTGAGTCATAGTCAGCAAGAGTATAAAAGCTCTTTTGGGGTGAAAATTTTGAGTACAAGACCTTCTCCATGAGCTTGAAGTGCTACTAGTGTCCCTTACCCACTTGGTAGCATGCATGGGCTAGGTTTATACAAAGGGTCCAAAAGAAACCAACTCATACCCTCCAAACCACACTTCCTCAATTTTTTCAATATGTTAAATGGGCTTAGGTTATGCTTAAAAGAATAAATATAATACAATACATGAAATGGGCTTGTAAAAAACAAAAATGTGCCATGAAAATGGGTGTGGGTGCTTTTTTGTGCTATTGAACTAAGGCTTTCTGCAGAGGGTAAGGAAGTGGGCCTGGCTCTCTCAGCGGTATTCCCTTGGAACCAGTCTATGCACAGGACCAAACACTCCAAACAAAGAGGAATATATATACTTATATGTATATAGTAATAGCAAAATAACTATTAGTCTGATAATGTTAGCAACAAAAATAAATAGTAATAACAGTAAACATAATAACAAAAGTAAAAGGGTTCTCCACAAGATATATACTAAAAAGAGCCCAAACTCCAACCCACTTAACCTTATTACCCTACAAGGCCATAAAGTTATGTAGTTTGGAGAATGGGTCAGAATAGCTATCCTACTGATTGAGATGTCAGAGAGGATGGTTTTGTATGAGCGAGGGAAAATGTTACCTAGTGATGCATGTTAAGTCTGTCGTATATACTCTACTTTCTCAACTCTCTATTCTCTTTTACATTTCACTTTCTTTTCCCCTTTCTCTCTTCTTTCACTTTCAACTCCTTGTTCTAATTCTCTTGGGTACTGTGTTTCTTCACACCATTGTTTATGTTTCTCTTCGTTGTTTGATGATATCGTGTTCTTCTCTCATTCTTGTTGTCGTTTTCTAGTTCTAACAATCTTGTCCCCATATTCATGGGTACTATTCCTTTTATACCTAAGATCAAGCCCAGGTGATTTCCCTTCTTTACCCTTGTTTTCACCAACCATTTTGTCCACTGTAGGCATTCAGCCAATACCCACAACGTACCGTTCTAGGCGTGTGCAGGTGGGCTCACTACCTTTTGATCGCTAGAAGTGGGTTTAGTCCCACTACTTGCTTAGCGACGAACTTCTTTCCACTTTTGGGCAAAATCCAATCTGACCATAATACTATTATCTTTCTCTTTCCCATAATGACAAACCCTCATTAATCTCTCTTGTCCTCACTCTCTAACATGCATCAGATGGCTCCCACCAATTTCCTACCCATTTTGGTAAAGATGCTTTCCCAGCAAAGCATCTCCCAAAAGGAGTCTCAACAGATACCAAAACTAGGTATTTTCCCTCCTCTACCAAACCATACCCTCTGTTCCTTTCAGTCGTGGGCCCTGCCTCCCTTGCATTGGCTGGGTTGCAGGTCGACAGGGCTCCAACTTTGGCTTCTTCTTCATGCGTTTTCTGTGGCTTTTGATTTTGTCTTGTTTCCTATTCACGCATTTCCTGCCACTTTTGATTTTGTCTTGTTTCTTCATGCGCTTCTTGTTGCTATGGCTTTGTCTTGTTTCTTTGTGCGTTCCTGCCGCTGTGGCTTTGCACAGTTTTACCTTGCTTTACATTTGCAGAATCGAAATTCATCCTTATCCCCTTATGCAAGGGCATTACAGGCTTTTTATCATATATTGGGTTGGGCTTGTTGACCCCTTTTGCTTTCCTTTTTTTTTTCGTTTGTTCACTTATTCACTACATTGGGTTAGGCCTGTTGACCTTTTTACTTTATTTTCTTTTCATTTATTCACTACATTGGGTTGGGCTAGCGGGCCCTTTTGCTTTCTTTTTTCTTCCTTAGATTCTGTTAGGACTCTCTTATTGGGCTCCATTACATTATCAAAATACTCTTCTTTTTTAGGCTATTACTTGGACTTTATTTATGCATTCTCTTCTCTTTGGATATTTAGAATACAGCCCGATTACTATCTCTTTGCTCATACTTTAACCCATCTCTTAGGGTTTTTTGGGCTTTCTTCTCATGGGCTTTTGGATGAAAATTTGCAAAAATAGGTATCAACAAATGTTAACCATCATTGGGACTACGAATTTTATTGCATTTTTTGACTTAGTGTTCATAAAAGGCCCAATTTTAGTAGGAAATTCATAGTAAATTTGTGACATTATATATAGAAGGAAGTAAATTTCTAGACAACTGAGGAAAAATGTAGAAAGAATTGAACAAAATTCACATTTCTGGTTAGGAGAAAATTTTTATTGTAAGATGAAAGAGCAAAGAGCAAAAGCAGCATATATACTACTAGTGACTGCATATTAATGCAATTTCTTTTTTTGGCTAATGTTACTGTCCAAAGCTCTTTGAGGATTTTGATTATTCTCCTAGGTGCGTGTAGTCCCTCCAACCCACACACATTCCAAAATGCTGGTTAGGAGTTTTGAATCCAAGACCTCATGAATCTCATGAGACCTAGAGAACCACTTGGTCAGTCCCTCGGGGTTAAACATATTAATGTAATTATCTCTTGTAGTTGTCTCAAATCTCAATTCTTGGAGACGCATCTTCCAAACAAGTGGACCTTTAGGTGGCTTCTATAAAAGCAATGTCCTTCACTGCTTATCAGATGTAGGAATCAGTAATAACCAGTTTCCTGGTAAGGGAAAATTTGATTGGCTATACAAACAAGTATTTACAAACTACTGTGTATACATTCTTCTCGAGGAAAAGGGATCCTCTCATTAGTGTGAAGTGGGGCAAATTGTCACCTCACTCTTGATCACTCGGGTGTTATATGATCCACAGAATCCACACTTGTGATACAACCAGTGGAAGCTAGAGCTGCCCTTTCTATCACAGTCATTGCAGAGTATATCCTGGATGGCCATATGAACATTTTAGTTAGCATTTAGACAGGAGCTGTAATCAGAATGTAAATTAAATTTGCTAGATGGAACCTCTTTCATTATCATAATGATGCATCACACAAGTTGTATGAGGTGTGTGTCTACCAGTTCATTTTTCTGAAAATTCAACACAACTAAACCTTAATTCCAAACTAATTGGAACTGTCTGAAAATTTATATTATAAGAGTAAAGAAAAAAAGTTATAATAAGATTTGCTTCAAATTTCTAAGACTTTGTGATCCAAGTGTACCCTCCAAACTGGACAAAAAAGTGTAAAAAGGAAATCTGATGTTGTAAGAAAATTCTTTGCATACTAAAGGTAAAGCATGGTATACTCTGGAAGGCCAACAAAATCAAGATCATCTAAAATTGCAAACCACATGGACTGGAGATAAACTTGCTGCCAAACATCATTAAAAAGAAAAACGATACTTCCAAACAAATAAAATCTTTCCAGCACATGAATGACTTCCATAAAGACAAAGAGCTAAAGTCATTATCCTTCCCTTCCAAAGGAATCTGATTATCAGTCTCCCTGTAGAACTAAATGCAATAGTCTTATCTCATTCACTCGCTCTCATTTTTTTACTCTCTCTCTCTCTCTCTCTATATATATATACATGTGTGTGTGTGTGTTTATCTACATCCATGTTTATGTGCGTGTAAGATTTAGAAGCAGGGTACCTGACAACGATCCCTATATTCCTCTGGAAGCTCCTCAGCAGCCAACAATGCGTCAAGCATGCCAAAGTAGACCTGAGTCGGCATTTTGGTTATAAGAATTTATTTATTTATTTATTTTTAAAAAGCACTAAGTTGGTATAGAAAAGACAGTGAAGTAAGATGCTTCTGATATTCTTCTGCAGGTACATGACAAAGCACCTTTGAGAATCTTTTTTTCCCCACACAAAACACTCTGCCTATGCAGAACCATACTATATACTATTCAGAAACACTCAAAACAATATCAGATTAACAAAGGGGAGAAAGTCAAAAAGAGAATTAATTTTATAGTTCTAACGCAAAATCGTAACATACAATGGATTATCAGATATTACATTAAACTGAATACAGTACAGAAATTTGACACAATGATTAATGAGCCCTATTTATTGACACTGATGAATTATAGACTCTGTATGGTAGAAACTGACACTGACTTGCTTATTGATGCATTACATCCTTAAATGCAAATAATGCCATGAATGAAGATAATAATATATAAATATATAAAAAAAATTCTAGGGCTGACATGGGAGCTGTTCTATTTTATATGCATATATACACACATACATGTGCATGTGTGTGTGACATTTTCATCACCTTTTGTACTAATATATCAAGTATAAATTTACCTTCTGCAAGAAATACAAAAAGTGCTTATACAAGTCTCGGATAAATTATCCTACTAGACATCCACATGGAAGAAAAGTTGAATTGGCTTGTGAACACAGCACCATGTTAGTGATGAGATCAATATAAATGTATACTCATTCTTGATAACAATTATTGGTAAATTTGTTAAAAGAGTGATAGTAACAATATTGTAAAATATGCTAATTGGAGAAATTAACTTCTTGTTTCTTGAAGATTGAAGGAACGAAGAATCCAATTCTAAAATAGGAACAGAACTTCATTCATTGCCATGTTTTCCCAAAGTAACCAACAGGTCACCAATTTCAGCACCATATACCAGATAAATACATTTTTAACATATTAATAATAGAAACCTCAGTCAGGTGGTAATTGAAAGGGGGAAAAGTTCTCTTACCGCCATATCTCCTAAAGATTTGCTGCAGATTGGACAAGTGTAATGACTGCAAGTGTATGCCTAAGAGAACAAAACAAGGTTTGAGATTAAAATCAACCACTTCTCTCCAATTCTTTTCAGGACAGATAAAAAAGATGAAAAAGTCAAGGACAGTTTGGCAGAACAAAAGTGTGGGATAGACAGAGACCTGAAAGCAAGCTGAATGCATATAATGACCACAAGGTAGACCTCTGACTGTATCACTTGATGTGAATAAGAAATCGCAGCAGATTGGGCAGTTTGTTTCTAAACTTTTCTCCAGACACTTGTGGTTCACTAACTTTATTCCCAGGCAACAATTGCATGTCATGCAATGAAAATAATCTATTCCAAGACCTCTCCCAAGACGGCATAAATTGCAGAATGGGCAGTGATATACAGTCCTAAAGCAAGCAAAATAAGTCAGTGTTTTCGTACAAGCGCACAGTGTAATGAACCCCAAAATTTAAAAGCCAAGGTTTGAGAAATCAAATTACACAGCTCAATTGTTGTTTTTCACAAAAAATAATTATCAACTGGAAGTCACTGGTATTAATGTGAACAATAATTTTAATTCTCAATTTTCCATGTAAGTTACAAACAATATTTACACATTATTTTTTCTCCACTTATAAGCTCTTAGGCCAGGATAGTTTAGCCCAGTAAACCTTTTTGTACCAACAATTGTGTAAAGCATTATTGTATAAGTTTAAAAGGGAAGAAAAGACACAAATATGAACAAAAGAGCATTCTTTATAATAGTTTCCGGAATTCTCTTCATCTTTTATCCAAAAATTACACAGAAAAGGATAAAAGAAAATGATTCCACTGTACTTTAATACCATTGTATTTTTTGGTTTTTTTAGCTGGCTGAATTTAAATGCTTTTGATAATTATTAAGTTAGAATCTTAAATTTCCAATAAGAACTCGTGTACCTTTCGTCATCAAAAAATTTACATATATTGCAATAATACTTGGCCATGGAAAATTCATTGCACGAAGGTGTCGTACATATTGGCCCAACTGCTTGAATGTTCAAGCAACACATGCACATCATTTCTGATGTTGCTTTCCTGCAATTATAAAACAGAACATCAGAAATGAATGATTGCTCCTTTTTTTTTTCTTTTTCTTTTTTCTTGGTAAGCAAAATATGCAAACAAAATCACCTGTCCATAGAATGATCGCTCACATTGTCATGGCAAAATCTACATGTAAACAACTTGCCACAACAAGCAGCACGCAGTTTGCAGTTTCTCTTGTAATGCTCACACCCAAACACTCGTTTCTCAGGATCTCGGAATGATGGTGAGCATTCCACATCTTCACCATTAGAAGTTTCCCCAGCTACTGATTTTGGCAACTTCTGCTGAGCTGCTATCCAACGACTAAAAATGAACCAGGAAGTAATAATAATCAATGATTCGTGACCAAGAAATGAAGCACTTTAAGATTCCATGAACTGGTTATTTATATCAGACTGAAGATAGATAAAACCTATTTGAAAATCTCTAAATAGATTATTAGCATTTGAGCTAACCTAGTCATAAGATTCTGAACAAGATATGCCTTCCTCCTAGGATCAAGAGTCGAGTCCTGATAAACCTTTCTGATCTCTGACTCAAGCTCATTTTGATTCATACGGAAAATATCCTTCCAACCAGGCTTGAACATCTGATCACTCTGGTCCAAACTTTCTTGATATTCTATACCGAGAACAGAAAACATTGAAATCAGTTCAAGCCATTCCACCAAAAAAAATTTGCACTTGACACATGATTGAGCACAAGAACTACAATAAACATGTGAACTTGAAACTATGCAGTTCTCAGCAGTAACAAAATAAAAACCTCTTTGATAGGTGCTGGTTTCCAATGTTTCAGTCTCTGAAGTTGACCCTGGACTTCCTTTCCAACACTCATTAAGCCATTCATTGAACATTGTGTTTTTGGTTGCCTGTTTCCATGTGTCCATCATTTTGTTCTGTTCATCCTGAGTAAGTGCAGAAGTTACCCATGGTAACATAGATTGTAGCACTTCAGCACCTGTAGTCCCAATTATGCGACCCACTATTTTGTCTTGCTCCTCCACAGAGAAATGTCTGCCAAACAATGGCCACAGCTCAAGTTCTTCCCTGAAAATATGCTGATCCAATGTCACTCTTATTGATTTGCACATTCCTTGAAGCTTAGTAGCTAGCTCGTTGTACTTCCTAACAGAATCACTACCATGGGCAGAAGAAAATCCAATGTTATTTCCAGCTAAATCCTCTGTCTTATGTGCCTTCTGCAAGCTTTCAAGAAGTTGTGAAAGCTCATGAAGAACAGAAGATATATCTTCAAAACATTTCTCTTCCTGCTTATGGTCTAGTGTGTATGAGTGACTCACATTATGAAGTGCTTCCTTGGATTCCAAGGCTGGAAACACAATATCATCTTCAGCATTGCTATGAGCTCTATATAAGCCCCACAACAGACGAAATCTTCCAATGAACTGCCGAAGGAATGTCTCATCACAGTCACTAAGCTTTCCAGATTCAATGTCTAAATACTCCAAGTCTTTGCGTATGGCTTTATGAAATTTAAATATGTTATCAATCGGTCGTTCTGCACACCCAATATCAGAAGATCTATTTTCTGTTTCCCAGACAAAAAGACTGGAGTTAAGAGATGGGGCAGAAGAGCTGAAAGACAAGGAACGTAAAGACTTAGCAGTAGAAAGAGAACCCAACCCCAGATTATTATTGTTTACACCTAAACCAGGTACACAACAAGTTTGATCACTACAACATTGTTTCTGGACATTGAAAGTCTTTGAAGGTGGGTCAGGAGCATTGCCATTCCTGCATAACACTGATACATTATGTTTGAATGGCCTTTTGATTGCATCTGCTTCAGCTGATATTGGGCTATCTTTAGCAGACAATGTGGAAGCACGTGCACAGGATGATCTACCAAAATTTTCTTCAATATCAGCAAAAGTTTTAGCAGGGCAGCAACCAGTTGCATTTGGAGACAAGCACAATCCTTGGTTACGAGCCTTGCAAGCCCAACCAGAAAAGAGGGTTACCAGAGCTTTATCTGGTGCTGGAGCTGAATCAAAGAACCACTCATTATTGTCAGGTTTATACTATGTAATTATAAATTTGTTGAATATTATTTGTTTAATATTCTTTCTAGAAGCAACTATATAGGAAACAAATGTAGAACCTGCCAATTGCATGTTTTCGAGGAATTTGCGGGCTTCATCTTCAGTCAATGATCCTACCAGCCATGGCAAGACGCGTTCAATCAATTTCAAGGGCATCATGCATAAGCTTTGATACAAAAGTTCTCGCTGTCTTTTGATGCTGAAGTTCTTTCGAGCAAGTGGAAGAACCTAGATATGTGGGTAGGTCAGCAGAGATCTTAAGAGTCAATGGGGATATTTAGTATTATAAGTTTCTAGTCATGCAACCCTGATTAAGCCATTTACTGAATAACAGTAAGGCTTCAGATACCATCTTTAGTTAGAAACAGGAACTTAAAATACATTTTATCAACCTCCCATGAGCTACTGATCACTGTCATGTATTATCATACTGCTTAACTTCCACAAAGGCCCAATTACTACAATTATTGCTGCATAAACTCACAGCAGTTACCAAGCATCCATAGAATAGCTTATTACATCAATAGGGAACTCACCTGAACTTCCTCATTGTAGAAGTGCCGCTGTGTTGTTTCCATAATATGATCAGCATGTGAGCATAATTTTGCATAAAACTCAGAAGCTGAAGTTGAGGTTTCTCCTGCACTTTGTATACTTTCAATCAAATACCTAAACTCATTGAACTGGCTTTCTTCTTCCGCATGCTCCTGGAAAAAAGAAAATTCTCCATCTACCGCGGGAAATATAACCTTGTCCTCAGCAATACTGCAACCAGATGAAGAAAAGTGGGGTAAATTATTGTGCTGCAGCAGTGCCAATTATTAAACTTCCACTCCAGCAAACCTCTGGCACAAAAAAAAAAATTGCAAAAGTAGGTCATATTTTAGTTTCATGGTGAACATATGAATGAGTCAGACCAGTTCTGAACCAAATTACCAATGGAAAGATTATTGACAATCATACAGAAGATTACTTCTGGAGTGCAGACAATTACACATCAGAGGTAGTGGATCATTCTTTAAATGGAACTTTGGCTTGAGCATTGTTTTCTTTCTAATTTTCCCTTGTCCCTCTATTGACATCTTTATAGTTGAAAATTTGGAATAAACATGCCCAAAAAAGGATTATACCAGCATAATCAGCACCCAATAATGAGGGAGCATGGGGAAAAAAAGAGGGGATGGGGGGGGGGGGAAGGGGCACAGAAGAGAATGAAGAAAACAGAGGCCCTGACAGTAACTAGAGCAGTAAACACACTGATATTTATAAACACAATCCCTACCTCCTACCCCACCCCCATGCACACCCAAAAAAAGAAAATGAACTTTCATTACATTAAAGTGAAGACCTAATACCCTAATATGTCAGCTGCATGATAAAATGATAAGTGGATACCTGTGAAAGATGCAAACCTCAGCAATAAATTGCAACCTCTCATTGAAAGCTGATAGATTAGTGAAATCTCCAGAAAGTTGTATCTTCCTAGCCTCCTTGGCTATCTCATTCAACTCTCTTTTAATAGCATTATGCCAGAGCAATATTTCATTTATTGGATGTGTTCCAGTGGTCTCTGAAACATCAGTAACTGACTCTAGATATTTCCTTTTCCCAGTCCTGGTAAACTCACAAGCACAGTTTACTTTCTTTAGTTGAGAAGCCAATGTGCTTGCATTAGAATCTAAGCAACTTCGGAGCTGAGGATTGTCTACATAACTTCCAGCTGTGTTAGTGCTGCTCCTCCCTTCCACCCAGGTAAAAATGACCTTCAATAGCCAAGAGCTGTCATCAGACAAATGTACCTGGCAAATCATACACAGAAATAATTAAATGCTCTGAAACCGAAAATTCACCTCTTGAAGAAGCTTTTCCGCTGGGACTATCTTGTTTAAGCACTTCCGCAGATCCTTATATTCATCAGGTGAAATGGAGGTTGAAATCCATGGAAGGAACTCTGCCATCATATTCACTGGAATGCTGCACAAGAATTGCCAGACCAAAGATGCCTGCTCTTCAAGCGAAAACTTTTCAATAACCAAGGGGAAGACCTAGCACAATGAAAGAAAAGCAGATTAAAAGCAAAACAGGAATATATATATATATATATATATATATTTATATGGGTAAAGAGATATTTAAAGAGTTGACATTATTTCTACTCTAATATTGGTAAGAAATTACTCTCAGCCCTATGGCTTAAATACATTTGAAGGGAATATATGTCAATATCTTGACAATATTGACGCATATTCCCAGTCATAGGTGATAGGACACACTATTCAAGCATGCAATGCAGCAAGAGACCCAACAAGGACATGGCAGCAAAACTTGATCTCCATGGATATCAGCTTACTTCCATTCCTTTTTTGGCGGTCCTCTCTTGAATACTTATCTGAACTTGTGCAACACCCTCTTAGAGCCCTTTAAAAAATAAAATTGTCCCCCCCTCCCTCAAAAAAGAAACCCTCAAAATGCTGAAAACCTTGATCTCTTCAATCTTAAAATTAAATCTCTCCTATCTATCTATCTATCTACCTATATATAATAAAATTTATTATTTTCTTTATAAAACTCGCCAAGATTAACATTTCATTAAGAGAGTAGCCATTTCTGGCAATATAGACAGTTTTCAAGGAGTTTCAATGCTGTGGCTAACTATGAATCCTATCCTAAAGAGACAGCTACTACATCAAAGATTTTGGAGTTTCACAAATTCAATCACAAATGTGCATGGGTATATTTGCTGAGTATGTATAGTACTTTAACAGTCTTCCAAAGTCCCATCAACTAGATATTGTAAACTGGTGTCTGCAAAATGAGAAATTTTAAGTTGGGTCTTCACATTATTCGTGGCATTTTCGGCCGGTAAAGGGATGGGGATTACCACCAATGTGAGTGTTTGTGGCTTTCAAATGAAAAGATGGTCCTTAATAACTGCCCAAACAATGTCAGCTCTGGATAATGATAATAAGAGGGTTAAATAAGTCGGACACAGACATAAGTAATATTCGACTCCAAAATCAATCTTGGAAAAAGAAAAGACAAACTTTATACGTGGTTTTTTTCTCTCCGCAGTCCACAAAAACAGATCTAGTATATTTTCTGTAAGGCATGCACTTGATAACCAAATGCAACGTATGTGAACCACCAGTAAGAGAATGGTTGGACACCAAAACTTCGAATTGTTGGGTTGATAAAATACGCCTCAGTGCTCTCCCTCCATCACTCCACACACAGCTACAGATTTTATTTATTTATTTTTGGCTGGAAGTGGTATACCTCTTGTACCTTATCATGTGTAGAAACTATATATTGCAATTCACAATATATATATATATATATATATATGCAATATGTGTTTTGGCATTGTACCCCTATTGGATATCACAGCTTTTAAACACTGATTTTAATCTCATGAATGGTCCAAAACTATTATCAGTAAAAAAGTTTACTCAAACAAGAGTCTGAATACACAAACCAGAATGCAAAAAGCAGCGAATAAAGCTGTACCTGCTCCTCTTCCTTAGCCATGTGCTGGCTAACTGATGTCTGTAGAGCTCCTGTACAGGAAGCTAACTCCCTTGGAAAAATTTCATCATTTTGTGTGCAAGAATTTAGTAGCTCAAATAGGTGATCAAAAAGATTACTTTCACCCTTGTGTTCAAGGGAATACGTTTGTGCTACATTCTTCACACGTATATCAAGAGCCGGAAAGATTACCTGCAGTTTTAGGATATCATGCCATGACCATTTTTATATATAGCATAACAAAAGATAGAGACAAAGTCACATCATCCATGTAAAAGGATCCACTCCATTTAAAATTGATCCATCTCATGGTTTAGATTTGAAAATACATATCTAAAGGTGTATCTAGTGCTACATCATTTGAGAAGTGAAAGCATATACACGAAATAAAATCTTAACCATGAAATGGAATGTCTCCATTTCAAGTGAAACGGAGGTGATCGTGTTCCATCGTTAACATGTTGCAATGAATCATAGTAGATTCAGTAGCCATCTCACAGATATGCCCATGTTAATAATAATAATAATAATAATAATAATAATGACAACAATTTATTATTATTATAACAATTTGTCTATAGAATGACCTCAAGAATTAGAGTTTTCCTAATGTCGCTTCACTCAAAAACAGCAAGCGACAGTTGGTGAAATTTTAGATTTTATAAATAAGATTTTACAGCCTTAAATGTCCCATTGCAGCTTATAGAACCATAAGAATGTCATGCAATGGAGAAACTCCAACAGGGAATATTATTTTGATTTAGATGATAACAGCTGTTTATAAGAATGATTTTCCTATAGATGCTTACATACGTTAAACCTTAGCATTCCAAAAGTCGATATAATGTATGTATATGTCAGCATATCAATTTCAATTACTAGGATTTGTCTACCAAAAACGGATTGAACAAGGCTATTGGGCCCTACATTGAAATTATTTGAAGAAAAAAAATTCAAAGTGGTACACAATTTTTGGAAAAAGAAAAAAGAAAAAGATCATTCCACAATACTAGAGATATTCTTTTAGGATTTTCTGTGATAAAAAAGGGGGCACATAATAAGCACTTTTTGAAAATCTGTTGATTCGTTATCATACTTTTAATACTTCTAGATTGGTTTTTTGATGAATTTAACAAGAAGAAATTAATTCAGCTTGCTCAGTTTGTCCAAATGATTTTTGAATCGTTTGAATATGCTGTCTTGGATACAAGCTTCAAACATGTATCCTTGACATGCGCTCAAGGAAAGAATTTAATTATGAAAAAAAAGAAAAAAGAAAAAAGAAAAATATTTATCTATTCTACCAATTGCAAGGGCGTTTCCAACTGCAAGTTTTGTTAAAAGGTTAATATACATACAATGGGAGATCAACCGATGAATGATTACCGCATCGAGAGAGATATAAGTTAAAAATACATTACGGTTCACCTTTACATTATAATTTGTACGAGAATTAAAAAAAATTATTTATTTTATTACTTATATTAATTAAAATTTTCCAATTTACTTTTCTTGTATTTTTAGTCTTCCCACACTTTGACTAAGATCCTATCTCTGCTACTGTTCATCGATGCACCTTTTTGGAAAATTTGAATGAACCACTATCTAGAGGTGGACAAAATTAACCACTACAGTGTTAAAACGATTCTACGTCCATTTATATTCGATAAGTGATATGATTTTTCATCCAAGAACTTTGGAGAATTTTCTCGGATTCCTTTTTTTTTCAAGATTTCCCTCAATAAAATATAAGAAACCAAAAAAAAAAGTAAGGAGAATCTCGTACACACAGAGATGCCTACCCAGAATAATCAGGAAATCTTTCCAGAGATGCCTATCCAGAATAATCAGGAAATCTTTCCTGCTATGTTATGATTCACCAAAAACGCAAACACACCAAAGTAGGTGTTAACAGAATAGGAACTTTTTTCTGTTAAGGTAGCTTAACAGAAAAAGATGCAAACTGAAATAATCCAAAGAGTTTTTTATATATATTCAGATTACAAATCAATACAATAATCAAACACAAAACAATTATCGAACGAATATAAAGCAAAACTGCAGTAACTATTTTTTTTTTTTTTTTTTTGAAAATAGAAAACGCTTTTTCAGAGAGACGAATTATTCTTTAAAAAAAAAAGTCCACAATTAGGAAAAACCAGAAACAAAATTTTGATAATGCTGAAGGTAGCAATATCAGTACAATTTTCTGTACAATATATACATAGAAAAGAAAATAATAATTATTTATATATTAATAAAATCATATAAATACATTGAGAAAAAAATTACGACAAAATATCAGGCTCCAAACTTTCCCTCTGTATCGTTCATTTCCAACCAAACAAACAAAAGGCAGACAAAACGAATCATCAAAGAAAATGTACCTCGTCTTCAGCATTGGAGTGGTGCTTGTAAACCGATCGCAGAAAATGGTAGCGCTCGAGTAACGGCCTGATATCGCTGCGCATCCCCGTGGCGAAGGCCATGGCGAATCGGTGAAGCGCGTCGAGCTCATTACGAATCGCTTTGTGAAAGAACAAGAAAATCAGAATCGGTGATCTCACCTCCGAGCTCCTCACACATACAGCAGCTTTCGTAGACGAAGAAGAAGACGACGAAGGCGAATCGACCTTGTTCACTGAATTTGGTAGCACCGCCACACCTCCCGGCGTCGCCATATCTCTCTCAAAAATTTCTCGGGAAAATTCTCTCTCTATTTGGTTTTGTTTCTCTCTAAAATTTTTGTTTGTTTTTGTTTTTGGTTTCTGTTTTTATCTCTCTTAGCTTTGGCTATTTTCAAAGAAGTTTGGTTTTATTTCATCATTTTGGTTTGCTTTGGTTTGATAAGAAGAGAGAGTTTGGGAGGGGAGGGGGGGCTATTTTTATAGTTGAGTCTGTGCCACGTGGACAGAAGGGGTGCCACGCTGGATAGTGATGTTTAGCCAGGGGTGGTCACGTGAGGGAAAGTCGCTGGGCACGAGAATGGCGTGAGAGAGCCTGAGATAAGAGTGCGGTGAAAAAGCTGTTCAGCCCTGCTGACTGGTGACTTGGCCACAAAGACCAAATTTAAGAGAAAGTAAATAATGACTATAAAATCTCATTATGTTTCAGATAAATGGTAAGTTTACAATATTTTTACAATAATTTTATGAGATTAAATTTTATGAGGTTGCCACATTAGCATTTTATTTAAAATTCAATACATTCTACTATACTTAATAACATTTTGATATATTCTTAATTTGGTTATATTTATATATAGGTATTAGAATTGATTGAGTGTGATTGTATTTATTCTTAAATATGCAATAAGATGATGTGGCATGTTGGGATTGGAGGAGTAAAATATGAGTTTTACACCACGTCTTTATAGAATTTAATCTCTAATTTTATAGGGTAAATTTCATAAACATATCCTAAGGTTTGTGATAATACCAATTAAGTCCAAAACATTCTAAAACCTACCAATTTAGTACTCAAAAGACAATTTTGTCCCTAACTTTCTTTCTCTTTCTCTAATCTGTCTCCGTTCCTCTCCCCTTCTCTCTTCTCTTTCTCTCTCTCTCAGATCTCTCTCTCAAAACTCACCGTCCAACAAACACATATCACCCACAGCCACTAGAAAAGCCACTAACCACTACACTTATATAATCTTCTTCGGCAATAATTTCGGCATTGTTGACCGAGAACAAAAGGCTACTTCGGTAGATTGAGCCGTACAATCTCTTAACATCAAGAGGAACAGTGTTCCGAATCAAAACATGCCGAAACTCATCCTCAAGCCGAGACATCGCGTGCTGAATCGCCGAATAAGCCCGATCCACAATCTCCGAATCGGACCTCACCAAATAAAAAGAGAAGTTTTTTTGTTTTGTCTAAGCTGACATAAATAAATCTTATAATTTTATGGATGAAGGTTCAGTAATTTTATCATGTGTATATGCATTGGTTTCTTGAAAAGTTAGTGGATGTTTCTGGGTTTGATTTAAAAATGGGTTCTTGGTGGTGAATGTTTTGTATAAATGTGTTGAATTCTATTGGTTTGTAGAGTAGGTTTCTAGGTTTGATTATAAATGGGTTTTTGGTGGTGAATGTTTTGTGTAAATGTGTTGAATTTTGTTGGTTTTATCGGGTATGTTTCTGGGTTCGATTAGAGATGGGGTTTTGGTGTTGAATAATTTTTTGTTGGTTTTAACAGAGTAAAAAAAGAATTTATAAGAAAAGAAAGGAATGGCGGAATAGGGATTGGAAAGGAGCCAACTAGTTGATCTTAAGAAGCACCCTTCAGGGATTGTCCCTACCCTTCAGTGAGTTTTGAGAGAGAGAGAGAAAGAGAAGAGAGAAGGGGAGAGGAACGGAAACATATTAGAGAAAGAGAAAGAAAGTTAGGGACAAAATTGTTTTTTGAAGACTAAATTGGTAGGTTTTAGAATGTTTTAGACCTAATTGGTATTATCACAAACCTCAAGGTAGGTTTGTGGAATTTACCCAATTTCATAATATCTTTTTTTTTATAGAGTTTTGACAATTTCATAATAAATTTAGGTTGCAAGATATCAATGGTTTTAATCTGAGTTCATCACTTAAATTATTTTTTTGCCCACTAGTAACAAGTTGCAACATAAGATTTATTGTAAAAATGTCGTAGCATTTCTAATATTTTCACAATAATTAAAAAATATTATAAATGGACACAATAATCTTGTTTTAAATTGGAGAAATGTTATGTTCATAACATTTTCACAACAACTTACTATCTACAATTTTTTGTGAAAATAGTACTTTTTAAAAAAAATTATAGTGGCTTTGACCCCAAAAAAATTTGTTGATTTTGGGTAATTTCTTTTTAATTTTCTTAATTTATTTTATTTATGATAATTATTATAAAAAATATTTTAAGATTTTATCTAGTTATTAGGAGAAGAACTATAGAAAAAATGATAGACCTCTCTAGTGACTAGTGGATATTTTGTGCCATCAATGGGAATGGCAGAAAAAGTAGTGTGGATGAGGTGTAAAAATGTGGAAAAACTTTTTTACCACAATAGCAAAAAGCCAACTAGTTGGAGAATGGAATGATTAAAGGATTTCCTTTTATCTATAATTTTATTTGAGGAATCAAACATTGGTATTCTTAAAAATATGCTCTTGTGCATGTCTAGAGAAAAAGTTATTCTTAATCTTATATTTGATTTGTTTAGAAATTTGGTGAGACATTTAGGGATGTACCATCTCCATATAAGCCTAAAACATCTCAAAATTTTACTGGTACTTTAAAACATCAATAATAGCACACCAAGAGTTCAAATAAAATTAATTAGAGAAAGATATAACTAGGGACATTCATCAGTCAATGCATTGAAGGTTGGAAGTATTTTTCCCACATCACCTACATCTCATTGGTTTCATGAAAATGTCTTAGATTCAAGAAAAAGCAGCAAATAGAAAGATTGAACTCAAATTCACTACTCACATCAAACAAAGAAAAATATTACGGATGAAGTGTTAGACTTGTTGTCCTTCATGAGGATTCAATAAAAACAACAGGGATTCAAAAAGAAGGCATGTCCACGATCCTCTTCACATTGCGGACGAGCATGAATCGCACATTGGCTTGAAGAAAAGCCAACATGATTTCGATTTGGTTTAGGACCTTCTTGTTGGAGGCAATGTCAACATTAGGAAATGGTAAACTCTTAAATCTTAAAGGATTTGAGGAAAAAAGGGGAGACTAATAATAGGTGCAATTTTATGTGATTTTCAAAACTTTTCGTCGACCACCACATAGACCCCATTGGTTGGAAGAATTCGATACCAACCATTGTTGTGAACTCCATCAGATGCCAAAATCATTAGTCAGTTTGGTTAAATTCAAAGTAGTCGGCTTTTGTTAAACTCATAATTATAACCGTCTAACTCGGGGTCGAGTTTGTGGTTAACCCGCCAATCGACCCAATCACGACGAGTCTAGGATCGTGGAACCCACCATCGACCGTGAGGAATACAAGTCATCACCACCAAAGACCGATTGTTCCAGTAGTAGGATTAGTCAAGACCACTTAAAGGTTGGTGGCGTTGGTGTGTGGTGGCAACGCTTCCAAACTTTGGTGTAGGCTCGTTGCATTTGATTGTTATCTCCCTAAATCTATCTGTGACCTTTCCAAATCTGGTATCTGGTAGAGATCTCACCATATCCGGTGGGATGTCGCTATATCTATGAAAAACGACAATATCAAAGGACGAGAACAGAGACTTGAAGGTGGTTTCGGTTGGATTGGTCGAAGATGAATTGCATAAAAGTACAAGTGCCATTCAACCGATCTAATTGGTTTCTGGATTTGAAGACCTATCGTCCAATTGATTGATCGAATCAGTTGGTTTCCAGTTCGGCTCACCTCAAGTTGGACAGTATAGTTGGGTCCAAGTCTTGGATACACTACATATGACTATATATAAAGACATGTGTATGTCAGTTATAAATTTTGTCCCCTTAACATAAATCCCAGCTTTGCCATTATTTCGATCGGTATTAATGTTTATGTCGGTACAATAAAACTAATTTAAATTGTTGAAATTTTTATTAAAAAAACTTATAAATCATGTTATTTAAGTTATTAGATTGGGATAATGTCTCCACATTAATATAATTATCAAATTGTTAAAATAAACTCTTAACTTTCAAAAGTAATGTTTTCGGTTAAATATAAAAAGAAATTTTTTTATATTTATCCATCATATAGAAGAACTTAGAAGGGATTTGGTAAGAGGACCACCACTAATAAATCAGTCAATAAAGATAGACTTGACAACACTCACTACTCCCTAATTGCTTTTCAACCAGGATAATATCACTGTATGGTTTTGTAAATGTTAACTAATTTGACATGAAACACAATATTTTTTACAATAATTTTTAATTGGTAGATTGTTATTGGCTGTTATAGGTGAGCAAAAAAATAATTTAAGTGGTGGATTCAAATTAAAACAAGTAACAACTTATCATTTATGATTTGTTGTGAAACTGTTGTGGACGCAGCATTTCTCATTTGGGGTAATTATTGTGTACTCCCGGAATACCATAAATGCATACTCTCTCATCTCACATAACTGTGAGTTCCACTAATTAAATTTATGGTAAGACCCACAATTCATGTGAGAGTAGAGAGTACACATTTATAGTACTCCAGAAGTATTCAATAATTTTCCTCTCATTTGGTATTGCTAAAAGTAACTACTTCCAGTTGCAATTATTACGTGATGTTGGATATAATTACAGATAGTGCCAAGAAAACAACATTTAACAACTGTATTAAACTAAGAATACAAAGAATCTTATAATTTAACCAGAACAATTAGGGTTTACAGTCATCTCCCATACTGTTGAAAGGGCAAGACTTAGGTACAGTACTTAGGTGCTGTTCCTTAAATTATTCTCTTAAAATTCTGCCATATGGATTTTTTCTCATGCAATGAAAGTGTATTTTTCAGTAAAATAGCCACATAGTTGAATTTTAAGAGGGGAACTTAAGTAACAACATCTAAGGTACTGTACTTAAGTTTTGTCCTTGTTGAAATTATCAAAAAGAAAAACAGTTATACTAATACTTACCTTAGTTTTTGATAATATGAAAACTAAATGACAAGTAAAGAAACTTCTTCTTCTTTTCTTTTCATCTTCTTTTTTATTTTTTTTATTTTTATTTTTATAAATTTTTTGGTGACAAAAACAAGGAAAGAAGCTTCAAAAATACAAGGAGAGCAATTGTGTACTCGTTTCCTTCTCATATAAGGGCAGCGTCTCCTTGTAAAGAGGTATATGAAGTATAAACCTCAACTTTATGCAAATAATGGGTGTAATTTAAAGATAATAAGATTAATAAAATTATACTATCATTATAATATTTAAATGGTATATATATTTTTTGATGATGCCGAAAAATCACCAGTGAGTCACACAGTCCTTGCACGCTCGAAACAGTGCCTGCACAAAAATAGAAGACCTAACAGAGAGCACCGGTGTAGTGCCGGCCAAATACCCTCCGAAGGTCAAGTTAGAACTTTTCACAACTCTAGAGTGCTAGAGCTGGGGTAAATTATGCGTACCTTAGTTTATGAGGGTTTTGAGGGTTTTTATAGTAGTGTAGGGTTGACATCCGTGCCTTGGTTAAGAAGATGTTTCCTTCTAGGAGAGATCCTCTTTAAGTTGCGTATTTTGCGGAGTTATCTCCTTATAGGACTCTTCTTGATTAGGGTTAAGTATGGGGCGCAAGATATTTCCTTATATACTTATGCGTGTAGACCAAGTCATGCTGAATCCGTCAGCTTCATTCCGTCAGCTTCGCTGTCTGTCAATGCCTTCTGATCGTTCCTATTTATATTGACGACCTTCAGGTGTGCCCGTCAGTCTTTTAGAGGTGTTTACGAGCATGTAAGCAAAGTCGTCAGCTTCCATAGGCTCGTCAGCTTTACTTCAAGAATTTCTACCTATCAGCTGCCCCCTACTCCATAATCCCGTCAGTTCTAGCTGCCGGGTTGTGGAGTTGATTTATATATATACTTTTTTTGTAAATGGGGCATTTATTGCTTGGTTCCTCGAGCAGCCACAAATGTCAGAACACATGGCTCAAGCCAATTGGCCCTGTTTCTGGACAAGGGTGTCGCTTCGTCTTCTGTGCATTTTTTTACCCTATATATACTTCACTTCCTTCCTCATTTTCTTCTACTTCATTGCTGCTGATCCTCAAAGCGAAACCGTCAGTTCAAGGATTTCGCCCACGTCATCGTGCTTTTGTCATCGTCCTTTTGTTGAGGCCGTCACCTTTCACGAAACCGTCTGCGTTACTTGGTAAGTTACCTTTACTCTTACTGCCTCTTATCTTTTTACTTTTATCCAAGTTGATTGTGAAACCTTTTTTTTTAGAGAGGCCGTTAACTTAGGTTCTTAGAATACCTCGGTCGCTTGTAAGTAGTCAGATGTCTAGAGAGGCGACGAGTGAACAGTCATCAGTCTGCGAGGGAGCGGGCTACGACGAGGTCTTCCCATCAGGTCATGAGCCCGATGAGGGCTTTTCTTGGTCATCAGAGAGGGAAATGTCAGCCCAATCCTTTGATGAGGAAATGGAAAATGGTGGAGGAGAAGATGAGGTAGTAAGTAAAGGCGAAGACGAGGATAACGAGGATGAAGGAGAGAGAGAGAGTGACCAGGATGAAAATGACGGTGATAAGGAGGTCTTAGAGAGTACTTTAGGAGGCCCAGGAGATGACCGTCCTTTCATTCTTCCTAAAAAATGGATGGTTAATGACTTTTTACCGACGATGTCGGACAAGGTTTTCAACACTTTACGTGACCATTACTAAATTCTGGACAACATCCCAATCCGTCTCCCTGGGGAGTTTGAGAAGTGCTATTTAGGGGAGACCGCGGACGTCGGCATGTATGATGCCATGTTCGCGGCAGGATTGAGACTGCCTTTAACGGCACTTCACCGTTAGTTGGCCAATTTTTTGGGGTTATCTGTCAGCCAAATTGCCCCCAACGCTTGGAGGATATTCATTGGGGCTAAGATTTTGTGGGGGCGTCTAAGTGAAGGGAACTGTCAACTAACTCTTGACGAATTCTTCTGGTGCTACCGTCCTCAACACATCTTCTCGTCCCAGGGAACATATCACTTCACTGCAAGGAAGAAAGGGCTAAGGCTGGTATCCGACATGCCTGATTCTAATAGGAATTGGAAGGGTAGGTATTTCTTCGTCAAAGGGACGAACTGAGTGTGTCATCAGGAAGAGTGGGAGACGATGCCTCATGGCTTTGATAACACTTGGGCTTATGTCAAAGATTCAGGTTAATCCCGTCTGCTTCTTTCAGTTCATTTGTTTCGAATTTCTAACATCGTCTACTTTTCTTGTTTTTTTAGCTAGTGTTCGTCCGCATATCATCGACGAGCAAGAAGCTTTTATTCGTCGAGTAACAGAAATCCCGTTGGACGAGCAGAAGTGTCGAGATCTCATTACACTCGACACTTTACATGCATATTATGGGGGTCCTGAGCCAACACCAAAAGCCCGTCGTCTTAACGCTTACTCCCGTCGTCGTAAGTTTATCTACTTTAGCCATTCTTTTTTATTTTTCCGTCGGTTTGTCCAAGGCTGTCACTTGTTCCAATACTCGTTATTTGCCCTATTGCAGAAATAGAGGCAGCTAGGCTGAGGGCGCAGGTAAGGGCAACCGCTGCGCGCAAGAAAGAGGAGAATGCCAAGGGAAAGGAGGGGGCGTCCTCGTCAGCCCCCAAGGCCGTCAGTAAGGGGGTGACTAAGAGGAAGGGTGATAGGAAGGACGACTGTCTGTCCAAAAAGGTGCCCGTCACTCCTGGAGAGAAGCTTCCTAAGAAGCCATCACCTCCCAAGCCAAAGCATGGGGCAGGCAAGGAGCTGATGACGACGTCCGGCCCCGTTACTCAGGATCCTAAGCGTCGTCTTCTCACTTATAAGGACTATGCCTTGGAGATGATGGAGTCCATTATTAGGGACGAGGATGTGGACCCTTGTGTTGAGCAAGCCACGGAGGAGTTGGGGGCGTCAGGTCTTTTTGACCTTGCTCGGGTACGTTTCTTCCTTTTTGACCTTGCAGGCACTGGTTCGTATGAAAGCTTTGCAAGATAGGGGCGTTGCCAAGAAAGGGGTGATTACCCGTCTGCACAAGCATATTAAGAACCTGACCGATGGGCAAGAATAATATAAGGGCACCCTTCGTACTCTTAACTAGGAGGTGAAGGAGTTGAAAGAGAAACTGGAGGAGGAGGGTTGTCAGAAGAAAAAAGAGCAAGAAGCCAAGGAGGCGGCGAAAAAGGAGTTAACGGCCCTTTTAGGCTAGGTGAAGACGGCCAAGGCTGACTCCGTGACGGAATTCAGGGCGTCACAGACATTCATTGATTCCTGTGCCGAATACTACGGTGATGGGTTTAAGGATTGCCTTAAACAGGCCAAATCCATCTACCCTCACCTGGATTTGTCTAAGGTCTCCATGGATGGTGCAACTTTCGTCCGTCTAGCGTCTCTAGGTGGTAGGTGCCTTTCCTCTGCCATGACGTAATTTTGTAAGGTCATTCCCAATTGGGGCTGAGCTTTCATTAGGTACTGTCTTTAGTGGCGCCCATTACCTTCCTCAAAACGAGATCTCCAACCTGGAAGTCTCTGTGCTTAGCCATGACGTCTTGGTACCGTGCAAGTCTTTGTTTGGCTGTCGCCCTAACTTCAGTTATAGACACATAGCCTTGTCGTTGTCTCTCTCATCGTGATTGTTCACCCTATAGCTTGTGAGTCTGACCTCGGCTGGAATGACCGCCTCGCTCCCGTATGTTAGCCGAAATGGTGTCTCCCCTGTAGGTGTTCTTGTTGTTGTCCTGTACGCCCACAGTACGCTTGGCAGCTTTTCGGGCCATATGCCCTTTGCCCCCTCGAGCCGAGTCTTGATAATTTTAAGCAATGATCAGTTTGTGACTTCTACCTGTCTATTAGCTTGAGGGTGGGTAGGGGAAGAGTAGTGGTTTTTGATCCTCAACTGCGAACAAAAATCTCGGAAGGAGTCGTTGTCGAATTGTTTCCCGTTGTCTGAGACCAGGACTCTAGGAATCCTATACCTGCAGATGATGGACCTCTAGATGAAGCTTCACACATTCCTCTCTGTGATGGTGGCCAGGGCTTCAGCTTCTACCCCCTTTGTGAAGTAGTCTATGCCTACTATTAGGAACTTTAGCTGTCGTGCCGCTATCGGGAATGGTCTCATGATGTCTACTTCCCACTGAGCAAATGGCCATGGGGCTGTCATTGGGGTCAACTCTTCGAACGGCTGTCTGATTACGTTGCTGAACCTTTGGCACTTGTCGCAGGCTCTGACATAAGCCTGGGCATCGTTCTGCATGGTGGGCCAATAGTACCCTGCTCAAATCAGTTTGTGTACCAACAATTGTGACCCCGAGTAGTTTCCGCAGATCCTTTCGTGGACTTCTCTCATGATGTAGTTTGCTTCCTCATGGCCCAAACACCTTAGGTATAGGCAGGAGAAGCCTCTCTTGTACAAGATGTCCTTTATCAGAACGAATCGCGCTGCTTGGACGTTCAGCTTTCTTGTGGCTTCCTTCCCTTCTGGTAACACGCCATTTTTCAAATAGGAGACTAATGGTGTGGTCCAGTTGTTTTCAATACCTATTTCTTGCACATCGATGAAATCTATTAGTGGAGAAAGCTGAACAAAGGAGAGTACATTGTCAGGGACGATCATATGTTCCACTGAAGCGGCTTTGGCAAGGCGATCGACTTGCTTATTCTCTCCTCTGGGGATTTGAACAATCTTGGCTTTTAGGTCGTCTAGTCGTTTCTGTACTTGCTTCAGGTATTTCTTCATCCTTTCACCCTTACTCTCGTAATCCCCGTTCACTTGGTTGGTGACGACCTGGGAGTCACAATGAATAACCACACTTGCGGCCCCTGCCGTTTTGGCGAGATCAAGTCTTGCCACTAGAGCTTCATCCTTCGCTTCATTGTTAGTGGTAGGGAAGTCGAGGCGAACCATACATTCAATCTTGTCTCCTTTTGGGGAGAGAAGCACGATACTTGCTCCACCAGCCTGTCTGTTGGACGATCCGTCTGTATGTATGCTCCATCGAGGGTACTCATCTGCCCCCTTGTCTTCCCCGTTGGTGAACTCCGCTATGAAATCAACGACGACCTGTCCCTTGATGGCGGTACGTGGGTGGTACTGAATGTCAAACTCACTCAACTCTATGGCCCACAGTGCCAATCGCCCGACGGCTTCAGGGTTGCTCATTGCTCACCGTAAGGGCTTGTCAGTTAGGACGATCACCGTGTGGGCTTGGAAGTATGGTTTGAGCTTGTGGGCCGTCGTAACCAAAGCGAAGGCGAGCTTCTCCATTGACGGATACCTTTCTTCTGCACCATGAAGTGCCCGGCTAGCGTAGTACACGGGCTTTTGAACCTTGTCTTCTTTCTTGACTAAGGCCACGCTGACTGCTATCGGGGAGACGGCCAAATAGAGAAAAAGCTCTTCCCAAGTTGTGAAGGACTCAGTAGCGGTGGGAAAGAGAGGTAGGCCTTTAAATCCTCGAACGCCTGTTGACATTCGGCCGTCCACTCAAAAGACTTTTTCAGCGTACAGAAGAAGGGTAGACACTTATTCGTTGCCCTTGATACGAACCTATTCAGGGCGGCTACCTTGCCGTTTAAACTCTGAACTTCTTTTACGTTCTTTGGCGGGGCCATCTCCACTATGGCCCTAATCTTGTCTAGGTTGGCCTCAATAACTCTTTGAGATACCATAACCCCCAGGAAATTTCCCGCTGTCACCCCAAATGCATACTTACTCGGGTTGAGTTTCATGTTGTAAGAGCGAATGGTGTCAAATGTTTCCTTGAGATCCTCCAAATGGTCATCCTCCCTATGGCTTTTTACTAGCATGTCGTCGACGTAGACTTGAACATTCCTCCCAATCTGGTTCGCGAATATTTTGTTCAAGAGCCTTTGGTATGTCGCACTTGCGTTCTTGAGGCCAAACGACATCACTTTGTAACAGAAAAGGCCTTGGCTGGTAACAAATGAAGTCTTCTCCTGATCCAATTCGTCCATTCGGATCTGGTTATAACCTGAAAAGGCATCCATGAAAGTATCTTGTCGTCAGTTTCATCGATTGAAAGTGCTTCTTTGTTAAAGCGAGCTATGTAAGACCTTAGTGTCTCATCCTCCCGTTGCTTGATGCTCATCAGGCACGCAGTAGACTTCTTATACCTATGCCCACCAATAAAGTGTGAAGCAAATTGGGCGCTTAGCTCCTTGAAAGTACTGATGGAGTTAGGCATCAACCTGCTAAACTAAATTCTTGCAGGACCCTTCAGTGTAGTGGGGAAGGTCCTACATATGATCTTGTCCGCCACCCCTTGAAGGTGCATCAGGGTCTTGAAAGATTCCAAGTGATCTAGGGGGTCCTTGGCTCCGTCGTAGCTTTTTATCTGCGGCATACAAAACTTCGGCGAAAAGGGGAAGGAATTGATAGATGTGGTAAATGGCGAATCGGTTCGGTGGACCAAGTCATCGAGGTCGCTAGACACTCGTCCTCTGAGAGCATTCATCATAAAGTCCATCCGTTCCTTCATCATCTGCATCTTTGCAACCATGTGAGATGGAGCTGTATCTGTGACGGATGGACGGCTCATGTCCTGTCGTTCTGGTCTGCTAGGGGCGTTGCTACCTTTCGGCCCCTCTTGGTCCCTTCTCTCAGTGCTGGTACCTTCTTGGTCTTCCTCTTGAGTGTTATGCCTTGCGTTCCTCTAACGCAGCTGCTCTTTCAGATCATGGTTTTGCTTGGTGAGGCGTTCCACGGCAGTGGCGAAAGTTTGAACCTGTCTCTTGAGGGCAGCTATGCGTGGTTCGTCTCCCTGAACGTTGTTGGTGGTTGCCATCGAGCAAGTAAGTACCATACAACTCTTTGTCTGAGAAGCGATAGTATGGCTTATAAGTCGCTGAATTTCCTACAGACGGCGCCAATTGATGATGCCGAAAAATCACCAGTAAGCCACACAGTCCTTGCACACTCAAAACAGTGCCTGCACAAAAAGAGAAGACCTAACAGAAAGCACCGGTGTGGTGTCGTCCAAATACCCTTTGAAGGTCAAGTTAGAACTTTTCACAACTCTAGAGTGTCAGAGCTGGGGTAAATTATGCGTACCTTAGTTTATGAGGGTTTTGAGGTTTTTATAGTAGTGTAGGGTTGACATCCGTGCCTTGGTTAAGAAGATATTTCCTTGTAGGAGAGATCCTCTTTAAGTCGCGTATTTTGCAGAGTTCTCTCCTTATAGGACTCTTCTTGATTAGAGTTAAGCGTGGGACGCAAGATATTTCCTTATATACTTACGCGTGTAGACCGAGTCATGCTGAATCCGTCAGCTTCATCCCGTCAGCTTCGCTGTCCGTCAATGCCTTCTGATCATTCCTATTTATATTGACGACCTTTAGGTGTGCCCGTCAGTCTTTTAGAGGTGTTTACGGGCATGTAAGCAAAGTCGTCAGCTTCCATAAGCTCGTCAGCTTTACTTCAAGAATTTCTACCTATCATTTTTCAAAGAAAATTTTCCAATGGCTTGTTAAACAGATTAGCTGAGGAATGGGATGTGCCGCTTTATCCATTTTCCATATATAGTCACAGTATATGCAACCTTTTAATGGATCATCCATTATGGATGGCATTTGAAAATGACCTTCCAATATTGAATTGTGATCAACAAAAAGGCCCACCTAGCTATTATTTTTATTTGGAGGAGTTGTTGAAGATATGGAACCTGTAATAAAGATTACTATATATATATATATGGTTATAGTTTCTTCGTATATATAGAGCAATGATGATGGGTTGCTCTCATTCTGTTCCTATCATTATTTAAAGAGTAACGAGGATAGAAGACGACAGAACAATAGGAGAAAGTGAGAAGGACACAGTCAGACAGTTTTTGTTTGCTAATGTCCTGCGTAATATTTAATTACTAGGTGTAATATCGCTGCAATACATGATGAAATTTAATTAAAAAAAGAATTTTTTTATATAAAAAATGTGAAATTTTGATAATTATGATAGTTAATTTTTTTTTTTTACCAAAAGAATAATTATGGTAGTTATTAATAGATATTTAAAATGATTGTATTTGTAAATAAAGGTATCTATTTTAGCATATTAAAACAAATATGATAGTGAGTTCCAGTTAACTCAACTGGTAAAGTCTTTGATCTTGAATCAGAGATCTGAAGTTCAATTCTTACCTACACTAAAAACCGATTGTTGTCTTAATCAGATGATAAAGACGCCATAGATAAGGTTTAAATATAGGATAAAGTTTAAACTCAATTAAAAATATTATATTATTTAGGTAAAAATATTATATTATTTAGGTAAAAAATTATTATACTAAAAGTTAAAAACTTTGATTTATACATGTAATAGTTGGCGACAAAAAGTTAAATAATTAAACTCATTTTAAAAAAAATTTGACCATATAATTTTAATTGGAGTAATATTTTAAACTTTAGATACATAGCTCTCATAAGACAAACCAACTTAATATTTTTAATACAATTATGAGTCACACGATGAAAGCACTCTAAAATAAGTATCGCTTGTGTGAATTGTGTGGTGAGGACTATTTTTTTTATTGAGGATAGAAATTTAAGGCTGTGTTTGTTTTGGCTTCAAATCACTTCCGGAAATACTTTTCCGTAAATGCGGGTGTTTAGTTACACATGAAAAATAAATTTTCAGGAAATTATTTTGATCGACCCACGAGCCTTTGATCTCTTATTTATTTATTTATTTATTTGTTGTGGTGGTGTGGGTGGTGGTGTTTTGGTGGTTTTCCTGTTGTGTGGTGGTGGGTTTTGTGTGGGTGGTGGTGGAAAATAGCATTTTCAGAATGTTACCAAACACATGAAAATATTTTCTAGAACAATTTTCATAATGCAACTAAACACTTGAAAATATTTTCCTTTCCTGAAAATAACTTGAAAATATTTTCCTTTCTTGAAAATAGCATTTCCGGAAAATATTTATTTTCCGGAAAATATTTTACATGAACCAAACACAGCCTAAGTGTGTAAAATTAAAGGAATACAAGATAATTCATGTGGCATATATAAGGAGAGAAAACAAGGAAAAAAAAATAGTGAAAAAAAGAAGATATTCACGTTCACGTCACGCATAACGAAAGCATGTTCTTACTTATTACTTGTGAATCTATGGACATATTTGTTATCCTTATAATTGTTTATTGGAATTATTATTTTATCTTGTATGAATCTATTTATTTAAAAAAAAAAAACCCGCATATACGACTATATATAATTGTTATTTATTCAAATGAAAGTGATTCAGTTAAATTTTCTTCCTTTGCTGGGATTCTTACTCCTTTTGGACTATTGAGTATTGACTCGGTGTTTTAAAAACACTGGCAAGTTCATTTCAAAGGGTGTAGGTTACCCACAAAATTATAAAAGAAATGAATGCTAAAGCTGTTATTGATATATTCAATGTTAATTCTAACTTTAATTCCCATTTTCATCTTTACTATGCTATCATCATTTAAATGAATGTAAAGCTCTCTAAGGAGAGAGTCTATTTTTAGGATTAAATACTGTCATATTATTTAAAATTTTAAATCATGTGACACTGGATATACCTTTCGATTTATAACATTTGATCAAGATTATGAAATGACTCTATTTCAAATGTAAAGTACCCTAATACATCATATAGAGACTTGGGACCTTCTAACTTAACCATGAAAATTGTGAAGCAATTAAACCATTTCAAAGATCTTTGGATTTTTTTTTTTTTTAGCAAAAGAAGGAAGCAGTTGTACGTCAATTAAATCTTTCTTGTTTTGAATGTTGGAAGATCCTTGGGACCGGAGTTCACTACACTCTTTATTTTGTACTTAATTTCTTTTATTGCATTCTTGTTTAAATAAAATAAAATAAAATAAAAACAAACTGTTAAAATGGCAAGGCAGAGTGGTTTTCTGCATCAAGGTGAAGTCCATTTTGTTAATCAAAGCAGCTCACAGCTTCAAGATGACAAAGTGGAAAGAGGCATTGATCAAACAGTTGCTGAGGACTCTAATTTGGCAAAGGAAGATTTGATGGTTCTGATTGAATCAATGCCTCACTATGATCAAGTTATCCACTCAGTGTAGGAGATGATGCCACGTATGAGAGGGTATTAGGAAGCTGATTGAGGGTTAGACACGTGTAAATGAGCTGGAATTCAGTTATAACAGATTTTCCCACCTTGGAAGTTAGTTAATTTCCAGTTTCTTAGCTTGCTTTAGATTCTGTATATATAGGAGCAGAGCTTTGTATGTATGAACACTTGTATTCTTTTACTCTTCAATCAATAAAGGTTCAGTTTCTATTTAGAGAGTGAGAGCACAAGTTTTTACACAAACCAACAAACTAGGACAACAAAGTGCAAAGAAATCAAAGCTACTAACCCCAACCCCACCCAATGGCGGAGCTAGGAATTTTGGTTTAGGGGGGCCAAACTATGGTATTCATAAATAGGTCTAGATAAATTCAAAACATATTCATATACAATTAGATTAGCAAGAACTCGTTATTTTCCTAATTTTTTTTTTTCTAATGAACATAATCTTTCTAAACTTTAATGAGTATACACAAATTGTCTACTTTACTCTAAACATGTACGGAAAATAATCCAAAGAGAAAAATAATTAAATTTTTAAATATAATGGAGTCAGGAGCCTTGTAACTCAATTGATTGAATGTATAAATGAAAAGAAAAAAAAAGAAAAAAAAAATATATATATATATATATATATAATGGATGATCTCTGTGTAACGTTGTTTTTTTTTTTTTTTTTTTTTTTTTTTTTTTTTTTTAAATAATTTGTTTTGGAAAGATTATGCAATTTATTTTTGTTTTTTCTTGGGGGAAGCCAATTTTTTTTCTAATGTTATTGGAGAGCAACTCAAATTTGGGGGGGCCAAATCTCATTTTTCTTTGGCCCCACCTTAACCGATTTATAACATGTATATAGGATATTAAAATTGATGATGCCGTAAAAATCACCAGTGAGCCACACGATCTTTGCACACTTGAAACAATCACCTGCAAGAAGAAAGATGATCTAACAGAGAGCACCGGTGTGGTGCCAGCCAAATACCCTCCGAAGGTCAAGTTAGAACTATTCTCACAACTCTAGAGTGCTAGAGATGGGTAAATTATGTGTACCTCTTTTCTGAGGGTCTTTGGGGCTTTTATAGTAGAGTAGAATATGAAGATTCATAAATACCAAGATTATTATTGATTAAAAAATTATCCAATTGGTTATTTGGATATCATCTCCTCATTAACATCCATGTTTCTGTTTTGGGGACTGATTGACAAACTTCTAAATTATGATTTCTCTAGAGGCTTGGGAATTTACTTACGTGGTTTCTCAAACATGATTTAAAGCTCATATATGATCCTATGCTTTGAAATATATAAATGTGAATCTTTGAAGATTATCCTGAGACTAAAAAATTTTGATGAGAAAATGTTCCCACTTGCACTGCAGGTTGAATTGAGCTGTACTAGTGGAACACTTGATATTACCTATGTTGTGTCACTCTATCCACTAAGCATGGCAACAGCTGTTGTAATAAAGAATAATGGCCGCAAGGCAGTGACTTTAAACAATGCTATACTGAGCCATTTTATATCTAAAAAACGAAATGGGACAGCCATACAAGGTCTTCAGTGCAGTTCTTACTGCTCACACCCTCCTCTCTCTTCCCCCTTTGCAATTCTATCACCAGCTGAAGCAATGAAAACTGAGTCTCTTGGATGGTTCTCTTTTGGTTCTGAGCCTGAAGATAAACGTGACTCGTGGACTCTACAAGATGTGCCCTTCACCACTTTGAATAACAAGCTCAGCCGAGTTTATGCCGTCCCTCCAAAAGAGAGATTGAAGGGATTTTATAACACCCTACCCTCAAAATTTGAAATAATTGATCAGGTAACCATGATGTTTCCACTTCTAATCCAAGAAGATGTGGTATGAATATAACAAATAGTATCTGTGGTGAATGAATGTTTCGCTGTTACAAATATGATTTTCCGAATCATCCAATGCCTTGAACAATTCACAGTTTGGGCTTATCAAAAACCTTGTGCAAATGGAAGTTTTCAAATTTGAGGAAATTTACTTATAGATGTCTATGATCAACTGCTTTGAACCAAAAAAAAGAAAATGATCATCTTCATTTGAAATAGATTCATTTCATGATTCAGATTAAATTACATATCTAAATATGTATCCAATACTGCATCATATGGCATTATGTATACTATTAGATACAGAAAATAAAATCTTAACCTTGAAAAAAATTCTCTTTTATTTCATGCATAAGTTTATGTTTGGTTACATTGTGAATCAACTATGGTTCTACAATTCTTACACTTTTATCGATGAAAAGTACATGAAATGAAACTCAATGGGTGTTTTCAGTAGATATGAACCTATACATGATATACTCAATTTTTTCTTTTTTCAACTTGATTCTTGCACACTAGGGACGTGAGCTTGTCTTCAGGGTGGTACGGATGGGTTTTGAAGACATTTATTTATCCAGCCCAGGTTCCTTGTCAGAGAAGTATGGGAAATACTACTTTATCTGCACTGGCCTTGCTTCTATGCTGGAGCCTGTCATTGTGAAACCTGGTGAAGATTGGAGGGGGGCACAGGTTATTGAGCATGATAATTTATAATAACATCTCTCAATTTTTTTTGAATAGTTATCCTTTTCAAATTATTCATTTGTAATTGAAAAGTTGTCTTGTTTGTGGTACTGTCATCATAGTTCAGTGCCCAACTAAGTTACTGATATGTGCTTGTAAATACTAGCTAAAGGGGTCTTTAATGCCTTTTGGTTGCCATTTCCTTATCTTCTGGCATGTATTGGTTGTTTAATCTAGAAAATTTCTCTCCTTTCTTCTTCTTCCTCAAATTTTTTTTTTTTTTTTTAAATTTTAAATTTAATTTTAAGGTGGGGGTGGTGGGTTGGGGTAAATCTGGATAATTACTTCTGTGAAACTGTCATATACATTACAGATTAAGAGTGGAAGAGACATTAAACTTAAGCCGTAAATTTACTTCATATAATGTTTTAAATGTAAATTACAACTTACATAGGCTTAAAGAAGTTGAGCTTGTCTTTCAGCAGATACTTTTATATTCAACTTACCCAAAAAAATCAAAGAACAAGATTACCATAGTCCACTGCTACTTATTGGTTAACTTCATAATCTTCATTTTAAAGGTAAAAATAAATAAGCGGAAGTTATGAGTTATCGGATGGTTTAGCCTATAGTTTCTAAATAGTAATTCAATCTATACCTCTTAAACTGTTGATTCCCATCATCTTCCTTAATTGAAAAATTAGTGTCATGAATCTAATATGCACAGGATTTCGACAAAACGTTTCTAAGTCAGAATTCTGCTAGAAGTGATGTATATGCCTAAGGGCCTATGGCTGTAAATGAGCTGAGCATTAAAAGTTTAGGGTTGTTCATTTGATTTTATTTTGGACATGAGCCGAGTTCAAACTCATTACCAAATTAGAATATATAAATATATATATATAAATATATATTTGTTAAACAAATTAGATTATATATTGAAGTTTGGTTCATTTTCTTATTAAATAAGCTCGAGCTTGTTCACTGGCTACTTAGATAATTAGATAGAGTGATTTTTGTTCATGAACTTATGAAAAATAGATTCACAAACTTTGTATTGTTAAAAATTTAAATAATTTTTACTACAAAATAGACTATTTATATTATCAATAAATTATAAATAATAATTTGATAAATTTTGAACTTATCTACAAACTTATATAATTCAATATTTCTATATAAAAAAAATATCAAGTCTAGATATAATATTATACTTAAATTGAGTCTCATATTGACAAGATTTTTCATGAGAACATCATTATGTTTGAGATCATCATGTCTAATAGTTGAGCTTAAAGTTAGGCTTGGCCTTCGCTCATTTGCTAAATTAGCCAATATACAAGCTTTATCTCAGTTGCCTATTGCTTGATTTTCAACAGACAGTATAGGCCTTCCCACTCTTAGAGGCACACATTAGTGAAGTCATTTTAAGTACAGTTCACAGAGAATGGCAAGTAGAATCCTTTATAGACTACTTAAAAATGTAAAAGGATGTATTATAAATGGCAGTGTGGGATTGTTGCTATGGTCTATTGAGATTCAACATTGTCTCTTCAGTTTGTCCCTCTCCTCCCTAACTAGGAATGACAACGGGCCGGGTTCGGGTCGGGTTTTTGCATACCAAGACCCAACCCGCAGGCCAAGACCCGAGACCTAGACCCGACCCGATTAGTAATCGGGTTTTTTTCTCGAGGCCCAGACCCACCCCACCGGGCCCCATTTAGCTGCTTGGGCCCAAATCTAGCCCAACCAAAAAAAAAAAATTAAAGCCCATTAAATTTTTTTTGCCTAAATTCAAGCCCATTCAAGCCATATAACGTGCCCCAAATGCCAAATTTGACATTTAGGCCATGTTATATGGCAGCCAAATCATAGGTTAATCATAAATCAATAAATCAATCCAAATCATAGGTTAATCATAAATCAATAAATTACCTGTTAATTATACATCTATAAATCAATAAATCATAACTAAAATCACTAGCTAAACATAAAAATAAAATAAATCCAACAAGTCCAAGAAATAAGTATCACAAGTCCAACAAGTTCAAGAAATTAAAAAGCTACAAAATAAATCCCACAAGTCTAAGAAATTAAAAAGGCTAAGAAATTACAAAATGTCTTATCCTCCACAAACCAACAAATTAAAAAGGCTAAGAAATTACAAAAGGCTAAAAAGGCTTAGAATAATTACAAACCAACAAATTAATCCAACAAGTCTAAGAAATTAAAAAAGGCTACTAAATTAATACAAAATGTCTAATCCTTCACAAATGTCTAATCCTCCACAATTGTGTCTTCCATCTCCGTTTTAGGCTCTACATTCCCAACAAACATAAAAAACAATAAAGAATTTCTTCCATTAGCACAAATTAGCAGTGATGGATTTCTTTTCAAGGCACAAAGATATCACATTATGATAATACCATTAGGGAACTCAAACTGATACCCTGTGAATTCCTCCAAATAAATTTGAAGTACATAAAGCCCAATACAGGTCAGTGGATGATTCGTTCCCATGTGGGCACCACAACTACACAGAAAGGTGGTTTTTTTTTAATTATATTGGTGGACTCTTTTTTATTTTTGGGGGACACTTTTAATAGGATCCAAAGACTGCAAATGCTAATACTGTAACATTCCTAAACATGCCTCCATTTTAATAGGATCCAAAGACTGCAAATGCCCCTTTCTGACCTTTTAGAGAGAAATCTAATACTGTTGGTTGGTTGGTTGAAGAATCTTGTTTCCTCGTCACATTCCTAAACATGCCTCCATTTATTGGCTGGATATCAAAGATAGGTTGGTTTCAAGAGAAAGGATGGCTACATGGGGTTATAGGGGTTATATGATACGTATCTTTCACAAAATTCAATTAGAAACCAGAGACCATCTATACTTTGATTGCTCAGTGACAAAAGGGATATGGAAGGAACTATTGAGAAGCTGCCTATTTAATAGGCAATTTTGTTGGATAATGAGCTGAATTGGATAATAAACAACTAAAATGAAAGAATTTAAAGCATTCAGTTTATGACAGATTGGCTACTAGGACCAAAGTTAAAAACACAATTCAGAATAAAGCTTTGTGTTGTATTTGGAAGCTTCCATACAGTGTTTTCACAAGTTGAATCTTGTAGAGTAGCTTGTCGTCTAAGGATGATGTCTGCAACAACCTGTTTGTAATGTGTTCTATTTCCAACTTTCTTTTGATTGAATAATTTCTTATTCATAAAAAAATAATATGAAATAAAATAAAATCATGAGAATGTTTAACATGTGATTTCCATATATAAAAATGGAGATTTCATATAGAAAAAGCGTAGCAATGGAATACCAACTGTAAAAGCTGGTATTCTGTATTAAGATAACAAAGAAGTCCTAGTTGGCCAAAGGGTTGACATCCATTTGCAGTCTTTGGATCCTATTAAAAGTGTCCACCAAAAATAAAAAAGAGTCCACCAATATAATAAATAAATAAACCACGTTTCTGTGTAGTTGTGGTGCAAATACCATGGCTCGAAAAAGGCTTTCCTCTTCAAAGTAATGCTTAAAAGTTCTAATTGTAAGCTAAATCTATTTCATTTAGTTCTTATAATGCAATGTGTGTATATTTATATCCATAGTTGTTCACAATTAGATTCACTCTTATAAAATTTCATAGCATTGCCCCATCACTTCCAAAATTCACAGCATAAAATTTTTTTAAAAAAATCAGATGCAGTTTGAACTTCATAAAACTATTCACATCATAAAATTAACATAAAACTAACCGAATTACTCCAAATCAGATGCAGTTTGAACTTCATAAAATTAAAAAAATCACAGCATAATACTATTCACATCAACTTGAACCAACAGAATTACTCCAAATATTTCTAAATATTTCAACTTCATCGTTCTTATGAAGTTTGAAGTGAGCGGATGCAGAGTGTAGACTGAGAAACCAATCCACTTTACTGAATGAACTCATCATACCAAACAAGGAAAAATAGAACCAATTTTTGGGACCTAGACAGCAAGCAGATAAGTGAAAAACAGCCAAAGAAGAAATTAACATACCAAACGGTGAGAGACGAAACCCACCGATCCTTACCCAAACGTGCTCTTGTGCGTGGCTGCGTGCTCTTGTGCGTGGCTGAGGCGTGAGTGACAGAGAGATTGAGGGTTAAGGTGAGGGGCTGAGGCGTAAGTAACAGAGAGATTGAAATGAGATCAGATTATGTGAGGCGGATGGGTTAGGAAATTAGGGTTTACAACTTTTTATATATATATGGGTTTTTTTTTTTGTAATTTCAGGTAACCGAGTCTTAACTGGGTCGGTTTCGGGCGGGATTTTGATAAAATCTGAACCTGACCTGGACCCGCTTTGGGTTTTTTTTTTTAATCCATACCCGACCCTATTCTTTATCGGGCCGGGTAAAATACGGCCCATTAGGGTTGGGCCGGGCCGCGTATCCGCGGGTCGGATTTAAATTGCCATCCCTATCCCTAACCCTACTAGATTCTTTCTTCCCTTGGATACCCAAAGGCTAGCCCAAACGTCCTACCATACCATGCCTAAATTTTATGCCACCTCTTGCTAAGGATACTTAAAAGGATTTGAATGTTGTTGAAACCATCTATGTTCAAAAATGTTATCATATTACACTTTACCATTCTAAACTATACCCTAAATTACACTTTGCATCTTAAATTTTTCAAATGCATATTTTGCACTCTAAACTATGACCATTGTTATACTTTGTATCCCGACTTCAAGTTTGCTGTTAACTTGGATAAAAATCCAAAGTTTAGGATGCAAAAGTGTAATCAAGACTCAAGAGTATAGTTTAGGATGGTAAAGTATAATGTCTTCTTTGTTTTTAAGGGATTGAGAAGATAGACAATTTGGTTTTTTCACGTGATGTCATACTTTTCCATCCAAGTTAACGGTAAACTTAATGTCAGGGTGCAAAATGTAAGAATGGTTATAATTTAAGGTAGAAAACATGCATTTGGAAAGTTTATGGTGCAAAATGTAATCTGCGGTATAGTTTAGGGTGGTAATGTTAGGATTAGTGCCCCTAAATCCTATTATATGATGCTATGTATGATATTATATATGACATTATGTTTGACTTAATATTGTGTTTAATAAAGTTGTTTTATTATTATCTAAAATAATGGTAATATGAATATTCGGACATTATCATATAGTCCATGAGATGCATGGTATGTGATTTATGTGAAAAGTTACAGAAGATATAAATCACAAGTTCTTTATAAACTCAGAATTGTAGTTCGTAGTCGGTGATGAAATTGGGCGTTTCATCTATGAAAACTATAACATATCAACTAAGATGATTTGTCTTGATCATGAAAGTGGAGACTTATAGTTGATATGTTGATATATTTTAAGAGTTAAGACATATTGAACTGGACTACTGTGAAATTTATTATTCTCCTAACGACTGTCAATTGAATAATAAATTTCACGACTTTTATTTACATGAACTCTTAATCCTGAGAGAATAATGAACATGATCATGAAGTGTAGGTTGCTTTGATATATCAGGAGTGAGATCTAAAGTAACGGTCAAAACCTCAGTATGTTGGGCAGCCACATTTAGTGTTGATGGAACATATATTCTCAAGATAGAATTCATAGTCTCTTAACGGAGATATAAAATATTCCATTGAGATAAGTTTAATGGGTTCGGTTATTCAGAGAGTTAGGCCTAACTACTTTAGTAAGGAATTACTAAAGTATATATTTATGAAATTGGATTTCATAAATATATGATGAATAACTTTAAACCGGGTACTCGAGGATTAAAATGTAGTAATCTACAAAGTGGCAGTCTACATTAATGACTTTGTATTACTACGAATATTTTATGAAAATGTTGCATGCACAATAAAGTCTTGGGATATAATTTATTAATAAAGCCTAGAGTACAATTATATTTATATAGTGGTATTAAATATAATTAATGGTAACTTTGGACTTCTCAAGAGTTGACAGAAAAGCCCAAGGCCCATTGGAGCTAGTCTCTTATTTGTTCCCTTTTTGTCCCACTCCAAGCCACATACTAAAGTCCAATTGGAAAAGCCCAAAAGGCTAGCCCAATTAGATAATCAATTATAAAGAGAGAAACATACAGAATTTTAAGTTACATGAAATGGTTTGTATGTGAGTGTTAGACACTCTTTCATTCTCTCTTGAACACATTCATAGAAACTAATTGAGAGACCACACTTCTTGGGCGTTAGTGGAATTGGAGTGAAGATTAAAAGTGTTCTCAAGAACTTGTGTAACAAGTCTTTTCCTTATAGGGAAGATCTTCATTAATGTAGGTATATTCTAGAATCCTTCCTTCGTCGGAATTCTATATGCAGTGGGACTCTAGGGTTAATCGTGAGGCTCAAGTTATTTCCATTTAGGATTCCTTGGAGATCACATAATTATTAGTCGGGTGCCACGTGGCCTTTTGGTCCATCCACCCTAGGTCCGCCAAAAATGGATCCGTCTACCATTGGTTCAATTAGTGAACAGTTCATCCTTCTAAACGAATCCGTCCACCTAGTGTCCATAAATGGTCCATGCATGTTTGACAGATTTTGTTTATGCCGTCATGTTTAATTTTTCCTCTTCAAAAATATTTCAATATTTTCCCGGGGGGGGGGGGGGGGGGGAGATGGCCCCCCAAATGTGGCTCTGCCATTGACCCCACCCTCCCAAAAAAATTGTATATTACTTTTCCTCTTAATTGATTTCATCGAGTTTGGTAATTAGAAATCCTACAACCATTCATCATCATTGCATATTCTTGTTAAGTAACTTTTCATTTGATGCTGATAGTTTAAACAGGTTGAAGAACTATATTTAAAATGAGCAAGACTTAGGTACAGTACTTAGGTGCTGTTCTTTAGGTTCATTTTTTAAGATTCTGCCATGTGAAATTTTTCTCATGGGATGGAAGTGTATTTTTTAGTTATATAGCCACATGGCTAAATCTTAAGAGGAGAACTTAAGGAACAGTACCTAGGATACTATACCTAAGTTTTGTCCATTTAAGATATACTTTACCCAAAAAAAAAACTTCAGAAACTCCGAAGGATTGAATATACAATTTTTTAATGCAAATGCATTGTACATTATGCCTTCGATTTAGTCAAGAACATTATTTCTAAATTTTAAATGCTATATTGAATTCATCAAACATACTATATATTTGTCTTTTTTTAACCATAATCAGGATCTTATTGTACGTTTTTAGATCCCTTAAAACACAAGTTATTTAACCTAGTTATTTAGTCAAGTGATTACTTAGGTAAATTATTCAAATCTAGGTCAACACAAGTAAATCATATCATGTAAACAATGCGGAAAATAAAGAACACAACGATATGATAACCCAGGAAAACCAAACCGGTAAAAAACCTGGGGAGGATTTAACCTAGCTATCCTCAAGGTAAAACATATCCACTATGAAAGAATTGAAGTTTTTACAATAGCGACTTAGACCACTAACATCCTATTGCTACCTCGGGTAGAAAACTTACTACCACGACCACATGACAGCTCCGAATCCACGGACTACTTCTTTCCTTGATCCATAGCAACCACAAATACTCCCACTTGTGTTTTTCTTTAAGTTCTTGAAACAGCAACTGAAGCGATCACCAAGCTCTCGACATCAATCTTAATCTTGATAACCCTAAGTATGTATGAAGGCAAACACCTCTAAATCTTACAAGAGATTCACACACATAGCATAACAACAACCTCTAAAATGTGGTTAGGGTTTTTCTTTTTATACTTGAAGCAAAACATAAAACCCTACACGTCATATGGGCTTGGGTTGAGTTGGAAAATTCTGCAGAAAAACAATCTGCACGAGTTTCGATCGATCGAGTCTAATTTTCGATCGATCGAGCCTTACAGAAATTGAATAGTAATTTCCTGCAGTTACTCGATTCCAACTTTACACATACACACACTTTGAGCAGCCTAAATCTAGACTAAACGTTTTGATTATGGTTTGCCAACATATACATATTGAAGTTCTAATACATTAGTTCCTAATTTCTTAGAACCTAACAAACTCCCCCTTTGGCAATCTGTGACAAAACACATACCAAAACAAAAATGCTCAAAGTTACAAAACAGCTAATTACAACAAAATGCCCAAAAAAAATTCAACCTAACTACTATCAGTTGCTAGTGTAGACAGCAGCACGACTGAATCAACCTGTATATTCCTGTAATACTCAACAAACACATAAATGCATGTGTGGAAAATACAAGTAAAAAAAAAAATTCTTGATTTCACAAAACAGAAAATAAAAGACATTATATCATGAATAACCTCATAATATAAATCAATAATCAATGTAGCACATGTGAAACAAGAAACAATAAAAGAGATAAAAACATAATGTCTCCCCCTAACATATACATCCCATAAAAACAAAATACATCATGAGCCAATAAAAAGAATACATCATGAATCTCCTAAATACAATCTAAATCTCCCTCTATCAACAATAACACAAAAATCTCCCCCTATCAACATGTATAAATACTCCCCTTTTTGTGACGAATTGCCAAAGAGTAATCAAGACTCATCATCAAAAGGTGGAGGTGGGGAAGAATGTTGAACACTCGCCAAATCCGCACGAAAAGCCTGAACTTGGCAAGCACATCCACCAAAATCTGTCCATGCGCCGCCTGAACGGTCATGACAATCTCCAACATACTCCGAAGGCTGGAATCATGCGAAGCAGAAGGTGGAGGATCAACTGCGGCAGTGGGATCAACAAACTCTTCAGTTGTGGGGTCACCTGAAGAAGGAAGATGAGATGCAGCACCTATGGAAGACTCTACACGAGGGCGTTTAGAGCTAGCTTTCATCTGGGTCACTCTTTGCCTAAGAAAGATGGCACCTATGGGGGCGATGATATGAACAGGCTCAGATGCTAGAAAATCCTCTAATCCCAAATTTAACAAAATCCTATGAATGAAAACCGGAAAGAAAAGAGCATGCCTTTTCAAGCTACTCCTATAAACCTCAACTAAAGTTCTAATAAACAGAGAGGGAAAACAAATAGAAGCATCGGTGACAAGAGCATACAAAAAAGAACATCTCTCAATGGGAATAGTGTGTAAATGAGAGATAGGCCAAATGGAATAACATGAAATCCGAAAAAACAGATAATTGAGCTCAGTAAGCTCATGAGAGGTGATACGAAGATCAGTACCCCACTGTGTTGACACCCCATTTTGCAACCCGCATTTAACCTTACATGGAGAGTAAAATGGTAATTTCACATTGGAAATATGCATCTTGATTCTGGTCATTAGATCCTGAATCTCATTTCACCAAAATGATCTTGATGTTGTAACGATCAAATTGACTGGTCATAAGCCCTAATCGGACCACCAGATTGAAAGTTATCATCAAATCAAATTTTAATGGCTGAGATGCACTATCACAAATTGAGTCCGACTATATGTGATTATGAACAATTGATTTCAATTGGTTATAAGTATAATCAATTTGAGAACGATGATGTGTCATAATTTGATTAGTTAGGACTACATTTTATGGTAGGGTTGCATACACCTAATTAACTAGATAGTTAAACATTAATTATTTAATGAGTAATTTGTGCAATTATCTTTTAATTAGGGTAAATTTAGAACCAATTAAGTCTGAAATGGGAGTGATTGGAGCCATTTAATGTTAATTGAGAGCTAATTTGGGACCTATTAATGTTAATTGTGCTGAAATCATTTTCTAACAAATGACCTCTGCTTACCATTTCATCGATATCTCTCAGAATATTTTGAATCTGTGAATGAAGTTAATTTTCTCAGAAACTAGACATCCGGAGCTTCAATTTGAGCATAAGAATGAGACAATTCCAATCAGAATTGAGTCAGATATGAATATTCGAAATTGGCTCTACAAGCTGTTATATTAGTTACGGGAAAATCGAATTTTGGCTTGCTCCTCACTCCCACCAATCCTTCCATTTAATACACCAGATTTCCCCCAAGGCTAAAATGAGGTCTAGGTTCATGATTCTTTGTCAACTCTCATTAAATGGCCTTCTATTCATATTTCCTCCACCACTACTATATAAACTCACTCTCTCCTTCATTCCAAGACACAAGAAAACCATCCTCTCTTCTCTTCTCTTCTCTTGAGTTCTAGTGAAGTTGAGTAGTCTTGTCATATCTTGGTCTTCCTGAGACTCAAGGTATTGAGTGAGACTCACTCTTCCTCTCCTAGCTCTTATTTTCCTTCACCTTTAGGACCTCTATCAAGAGTCCCCTCCTCCACCATATGGATCTTGCATGAAGGTATAATACCCTTCCCTAACTGTTTGTTTATTTTGCCATGATGAGAATCTAAGATTAAAGCATGATAATTTCCTTGAATATGTTTAAACGTTCTTAATTGTTCTTATGTGTTCTTCATATGTTTTTTGTTGTTCATCACATGTTCATGCATATCACTAGACTTAATCTTAAATCCACATAAAAAATATGAAAAACATGTTTGTTTAATAATTCTTTCAAATCCTTGAATCTAGGATATCACCATACACATACATTCACTAGAATTTATTTTTCAATCCAAATGCAATACTTAATAAATTGAATTAGGGTTATTACATGCACACACTTTAAATTCAACATGCAAATTGATTAATAACTTATTGGATGATGTGATATGAATGTTGGCCACCATAGTCTAGAAGACCGGTTTCACCAAGTAAGGTGGGTGTCTAACACCTTCTCACCTTATAACATAGCCTCCGAACTTATATCAAGGGTTGATAGACCAATGCTTATCCTTGTAATTTTCAATTTCTAGATTGTAACTAGGAAACAAAGTCATGTACTTTATCTTAGATTGTATCTAGGACCAAAGCCATGTAATTTTCCTATGATCAATGTAAATTCAATTGGAAATTAATAAAATGAGGAATTTTTCAATTTTGATTTTCTTATTTATCCCAATAATTAAATAAGTGGTGACTCCATTGTAAAACTTTTAATCTAAAAGGGAAAATATAACTAGTCAAACCTCTATTTTGAGAGGCAATAACATGAATCCACCTATTCACGTGGGTTTGGCCCAACATCCTATAAAAGGGGTCGGGGGCACGGTTTCAGAGGACCAAGGGTTTTTTGGGCTTTGGCTCATGTTTTTAGAGGACCAAAAGTTCTGGATCCTGGCTCATGTTTTCAGAGGACCTAGGATTTCTGGATCTTGGCTCATGCCGATGTGTGTGGCCTTTCACACTAGTACCTGCAAAATAAACATTTTCAATTAGTAACGGAGTTATTCATTGAAAAGAAGTTGGCATACCTGGTGAATGCCCCTAGTTTGGGACATATTCCATGCTTCGATGAATGCTGAGGGTGGATAGTTGACTTGATGTTGCACCACTGGAAAATATGGAAGAGGATCATAACTTTTTGTTCATGAAGAAGAATTTAATGAAGACTTTTTTTTTTTTTTTTTTGAATTTGGATTTTTTTTTTTTGAAAATTTTGGAAAACCTGAATTTTTTAAAGGAATTGAAAATTTTGATTGATGAATTTTTTTTTTTTTTTTTTTTGAAAAACCTGTCATTTGAATGAGAATAACTTTGGTTGGAAGTTAATGCAGATTGCTAAGTCCTTGCTTAATTCTTGCAAAAAGATAAATTCAATTTAGCAATGGATTTATTCATGGAGATGAATTGGAAGTACTTAGCCAATGCCCCTAGTTTGAGGCATATTCCATGCTTAGATTGAAGCTGAGTTCATTTGATGTTGCGACCATTGGGGAACATGAAAGAAGATCACGGTCCGTCATCATTGGTTCCTGAAAATGGCTTTCTTTCTCTAACTTGTTAGAAACCAGTTATCATGAAAACATTTTTGGCCATTGCCATTAGTGTAGACATGCTTGCAAAAAAATGGATTAATGCCTCAAATGAAAACATACTTCCATGCAAGATGAACATATTTGCACACAATATAAATAGGTCAATACTCCAAGTTTAAACATGCTTAATACAAACAAATGGGCTTAACCTAACATGCACCCAAACAATTTTGTCACATTGTTTTGACTTTGTTCTCCAAGGTTGTTTGGGTGATTGGGACCGGGCCTCTGAAAGGCTGCCTATGTACCTCTCTCATAGAGGATCAGGTCAAGACGTAGTTCAGAGAACTGGATTTTTGAAAAGAATGATTTTTTTTTTTTTTTTTTCAAAAAAAAAAAAAAACAAATTTCCTTTTTTTTTTTTTTTTTTTGAACAAGATGTGATCCTTTGAACAACTATTTTGGCAAATCAAAGTGTTAAAGAGTCAAACAAATCTCTTTGATTAGGAAGGATCAAGATCATTAAACTCATGTAATCAAATTTGTTTCATCCTTTTGAACATCGTCAGATTAAGTCTCCAAAGGCAATTAAGAAATGAAATGTGATAATATTTAGGAATCACATTGTTGGGTGCAAACAAGGAGAGTGCTCCAAGTTTGAAAGTTTTTTTGAGTCATTTGAGAATTTGAGAATTTTTCTCCTTAAACATATCATCTTGTGGGGTTTGACAATTTTAAGCATTTTTCCTTTTTAATTCAAGAGAAAAATATTATTAGACTTTAAGATGCGCCTACAATTAGCAAGACTTCAAGAAGGTCTTATTCATGGGTTGTAATGTAGGCCGGGTTTGGGTTATGAAATGGAAGATATAAAAGGCTCAAAATTCCCTATGATATTTCCCCCAAGTATGCATTACTCAAAAATCGAGTATTGGAGGAGTTTTCCCATTTCTTCTTTGTCATCTTCTCACTAGTTTTCATTGGTCACTTGTATCAACATTTGTTTTTAAGCTGATTCATCTTGGATCATACCTCTAGACTTTCATCTTGTAAAATTATTCTCTTTTTAGGTTGCATCTTCAAGTTTCCAACTTGGTAGGATTTTCCAATTTTTTCTTTTCTTCTTCTTCTTTTCTTTGGCCCTAACTTTTGCCTAGACCGCCCTTTTGGGTTTTCAGCCTAGTGGGCTTTCTTTTTTCTTTTCTTTTTTTTTTTTTTTTTTTTTTTTTTTTTTTTTTGTCTTTCATCTCTTGATTGAATGAACTTTTGGGGACATTTTGCCTTCCTTGTTTTTCTTAGATTAATGATTTTTGGTCGTTTTGATGCACTCTCTAGACTTCTTTCTTAACTCGATGTGCTTGCACATTTTTATGCTTGATGAATCTTTTCCTTTTTCGATGAACTCTCTTTTGGACGATCCTTGTATTCCTCTTGGAATGATGAATTTTAGGTTCTTCAAACTTGATCCACATTTTGTTTTCTCTCGTATTGATGGAATTTCATTTCTCTTTCCTTGTTTGAGTGAAAGCTCATTTTTCTTTGATGATCTCTTATCTTTAGCTTAATGAATTCTGTACTTGTCTTTCATGTCTTTTAGGAGAGTTTTATCAATTAGCTTCAAAGCTACAAGGTCGACTCCTCCTCAACATGAGATTTAAGCATGCATACTTTGAATTTTCCCACCCTAGGTTTAGATTTTAGTGGGTTCATAACAAAAAAGGCTAAATGTTTGAAGGCTCAAATGGGCTAGCAATGGATGATGAACATTCTAGGTAATAGGAAATAATTTGGTTTAACCAAAGATGGCCTCCTATCCCTAGTAATGCTTGCTTGTAGGCACAGTGATTCAAGCTCTTTTAATAAATTCATCTTAAAAGAAAAAGTATGAATGCTCTAATGATGTGAAACAAAAAACTTTTGAAAATTGGGTCAAGGGCATGGATTCTTGGGATTTTTCGATGGATGGATTCTTTTTGATTGCCTTTTAAGACCATTTCTTCTTATATTCTATATCAAGTAGCAAAAGTCTTTACATGGATCAAATGAAATTAATCATTTCTTGGTACAAGTTGATTGCTCAAGCCTTTAAACATCAAGATTTAGAAAATGTTTTGTCCAAGAGATCCTCATGTACCATTTTGAAAAGAAGACTTTAAAGAATCTTGAAATCTTTGAAAAACAAATGGGCCTTTTTGAAAAAGTCACTAGGAAGTTCAATGGTCCTAGTTCAAAGATTTTTTTTAAATGACTCAAAGGCCCAATGCCCCTAGTCCAAACACTTTCTCATTTGAATTTTTTTTTTTTTTTTGGAAGATTTGGGAATCTTGATTTTTTTTGGATTTAAAAAAAAAAATATATATATATATATATATATACATGAACAAAGTACATCAAATGCTACATGGATTTTTAGAATTCAAAGAAACATAGAAACATGGAATAAACAAACAAACTTTAAGCTTAACCATGATGTTACAAACCAAATGTGGAGTGAGGCAAAGTTGGGCCGCTTGCTTCTTCTTGGTCCATTGAGGATGCTTAAGACTTGGTGGGCTTGAACCTTGATTATGATCTTTTGGTATTTGCTTGAAATGGCTTGGGTTTGCACTTGGAAAGCTTGAGCCTTGATTATGATCTTTCGGTATTTGCTTGAAATGGCTTGAACCTTGATTATGATCTTTTGGAAGGCTTGAACCTTACACTTGGAAGGCATGCATCTTGTGAACTTTTGGCCTTTGATGTTGATCATGCGTATACACCATTGATGGGCTCAAGTGGTGGGCTTAGAATGATTCAAGAAAAGATTTTGGGTTTCCATACCAATTACAGTTCAATCATAGGCTTTTGGGCTTGAGTTCATTCATAATATACAAGGTTCAAATAATTATGATGGGCTCAAGCGTTGGACTTGAGTCACCATGGTTCAAACAATGTCCATACACATGTGTAATGCAATGCAATTTACATGGACCGACCTAAAGGTAGGTTTTATGGGTCATTACAACATGAGTATAAGGTAGGTTAAAGGTCCCCACAAGCTAGGACGTCGTACCTCCTAACTTGTGACGCCAAGAGCGTCGCGTTGGTCTGAACGGTACAGTTTATCCCTATGAACCATCATGGCATAACCATGATGATCCTTGTCGCGGTGGGTGGTAGGTTCACCGCTAGGTATGTGAGTCTCAAGAAGACCACAATCCACGGCTAACACTACAGGGCTTCCGGGCTAGCACACAAATAAAATAAATTTCATTCAAGCAAATGATGCATGACATACAATATAATGACATATTAGACATATTATATACAAAAAGCAATAAACAAACAATGACATGGTTGGCCATCATAACCTAATTGAAGCTTAGCCCACAATATCCCCAGTGGAGTCGCCACTGTAAGAGACCGCGCCCCTGACCCGCTTTTTTAAGAGTGTTGGGCCAAACCCACGTGAATGGGTGAAGTCGTGTTATTGCCTCTCAAAATGGAGGTTCGACTAGTTATATTTTCCCTTTTAGATTAAGGGTTTTACAGTGGAGTCGCCACTTATTTAATTATTAGGATAAATAAGAAAACCAAAATTGAAATATTCCTCATTTTATTAATTTGCAATTGAACTTACATTGATCATAGAAAATTACATGGCTTTGGTCCTAGATACAATCTAGGATAAAGTACATGGCTTTGTTTCCTAGTTACAATCTAAAAATCGAAAATTACATGGATAAGCATTTGATCTACTAACCCTTTATCTAAGCTCGGAGGTTATGTTACAAGGTGGGAAGGTGTTAGGCACCCACCTTGCCCGGTGAAACCGGTCTTCTAGACTTTGCTGGCCAACATTCATATCATATCATCCAATATGTCAAACAATTTACATGTTAAATTTAATGTGTGTGCATGTGATAAACCATAATTCAATTTATTAAGCATTGCATTTAGATTGAAAAATAAATTCTAGTGAATGTGTGTGGATAGTGATATCCTAGATTCAAGGATTTGAAAGAATTATTAAACAAACATGTTTTTCATATTTTTGATGTGGATTTAAGATTAAATCTAGTGATATGCATGAACATGTGATGAACAACCAAGAACATGGGAAGAACACATAAGAACAATCAAGATCATTCAAAAATAATCAAGGGAATTATCATGCTTAATCTTAAATTCTCATCATGACAACATAAACAAACAGTTAGGGAAGGAGATTATATCTTCATGCAAGATCCATATGGTGGAGGAGGGGACTCTTGATGGATGTCCTAAGGGTGGAGGAAAAGAAGAGTTAGGAGAGGAAGAATGAGTCTCACTCAATATCTTGAGTCTCAGGAAGACCAAGATATGACAAGACTACTCAATTTCACTAGAACTCAAGAGAAGAGAAGAGATGGGGGTTTTTTGTGTGCTTTGGAATGAAGGAGAGGGGGAGTTTATATAGTAGTGGTAGAGAAAATATGAATGGAAGGCCATTTAATGAGCGTTGACAAAGAATCATGAATCTAGACCTCATTTTAGCCTTGGGGGAAATCTGGTGCATTAAATAGAAAGGTTGGTAGGAGTGAGGAGCAAGCCAAGTTTGGTTTTCCCGTAGCTGCTGTAACAGCTTGTAGAGCTAATTTCGAAAAATCATATCTGACTCAATTCTGATCGGAATTATCTCATTCTTATACTCAAATTGAAGCCCCAGATGTCTAGTTTCTGATAAAATTAACCTCATTCACAGATTCAAAATATTTTGAGAGATATCGATGAAATGGTGAGCAGAGGTCATTTGTTAGAAAATGGTTTCAGCACAATTAATATTAATAGGTCCCAAATTAGCTCACAATTAACATTAAATGGCTCCAATCACTCACATTTCAGAATTAATTAGTTCTAAATTTACTCTAATTAAAAGATAATTGAACAAATTACTCATTGAATAATTAATATTTAACTATCTAATTAATTAGGTGTATGCAACTTTACCATAAAATGTAGTCCTAACCAATCAAATTATGACACATTATTGATCTCAAATTGATTACACTTATAACCAATTGAAATCAATTGTTCATAATCACATATAGTCGGACTCAATTTGTGATAGTGCATCTCAGCCATTAAAACTTGATTTGATGATAACTTTCAATATGGTGGTCCGATTAGGGCTTATGACCAGTCGATTTGATTGTTACGACATCAAGATCATTTTGATGAAATGAAATTAAGGATCCAATGGCCAGAATCAAGATGCAACAAATGGGCTTAACCTAACATGCACCCAAACAATTTTGTCACATTGTTTTGACTTTGTTCTCCAAGGTTGTTTGGGTGATTGGGACCGGGCCTCTGAAAGGCTGCCTACGTACTTCTCTCATAGAGGATTAGATCAAGACGTAGTTCAAGAGAACTGGATTTTGGAAAAGAATTTTTTTTTTTTGAAATGGGATTTCACTTTTTTTTTTTTTTTGAAAAAAAAAAGATTTCCAAATTCTTCAAAAAAAAAAAAAAAAAAAATCTCCATTAAATCCTTCTTTAGGAACAGAAAGCTAGGATCCTCTTCCATATTCTCCAGCGATGCAACATCAAGTCAATTGTCCACCCTCAGTATTCATCGAAGTATGGAAGATGTCCTAAACTAGGGGCATTCGTCAGGTATGCTAAAGTCTTTTCAATGTATAACTCCGTTACTAATTGAAAGTATTTTTTTTGCAGGTACTAGGGTAAAAGGCCCACACACATTGGTATGAATAATACCTTTCAATTTCAATGGACCTCTGGGAAGCACGTCTAAAATCCAATTCCATTGACCTCTGGGAAGCATGTCCAAATTTCAAATCTATTGGACCTCTAGGAAGCACGTCTAAACTACAAATCATCGGACCTCTGGGAAGTACATCCAAATTCAATTTCAATGGACCTCTGGGAAGCACGTCCAAATTTCGAATCCATCATACCTTTGGGAAGCACGTCCAAATTCAATTTCAATGGACCTCTAGAAAGCACGTCCAAAATCCAATTCCATGGACCTCTGGGAAGCACGTCTAAATTTCAAATCCATCGGACCTCTGGGAAGCACGTCCAAAATCCAATTCCATCGAACCTCTGGGAAGCACATCCAAACTTCAAATCCATCGGACCTCTGGAAAGCACGTCCAAAATACAAACCATCGGACCTCTGGGAAGCATGTCCAAATTCAATTTCAATGGACCTCTAGGAAGCACGTCCAAATTCAATTTCAATGGACCTTTGGGAAGCACGTCCAAAATCCAATTCCATGGACCTCTGGGAAGCACGTCCAAATTTCAAATCCATTGGATCTCTGGGATGCACGTCCAAAATCCAATTCCATGGACCTTTGGGAAGCACGTCCAAATTTCAAATCCATCGGACCTCTGATAAGCATGTCCAAAATCCAATTCCATCGGACCTTTGGGAAGCACGCCCAAATTCAAATCCATCGAACCTCTAGGAAGCACGTTCAAACTTCAAATCCATCGGACCTCTGGGAAACATGTCCAAAATTCAAGATCATGATTGAAATCCTCATTTTGTCATGACCACTGGTAAGCATGTCTTGTACTCATTTTTTTTCAAAAAAAAAAAAAAAGGCTGCATGCATGAACTACGTTAAGACCTGATCCTCCCACCAAGAGGTATGTAGGCAATCTCCCTCGAGATTCGGTCTACATTTTGATCCACAACATGACCATCTGCATTTTTCTCTACACACATCATACATTCACCATGGTTAAATACTAATTGCAAAGTTAGGTGTCTCTTTCATACATTGACATTCGCTTTTCAAGCTCTGCCAAAGAGGGGCATTCCTGTTGACACCCCATTTTGCAACCTGCATTTAACCTCACATGGAGGGTAAAAGGGTAATTTTGCCTTGAAAATATGCATTTTGATTCTGGCCGTTAGATCCTTAATCTCATTTCACCAAAATGATCTTGATATCGTAACGATCAAATTGACTAGTCATAAGCCTTAATCGGACCACCAGATTGAAAGTTATCATCAAATCAAGTTTTAATGGCTGAGATGCACTATCACAAATTGAGTCCGACTATATGTGATTATGAATAATTGATTTCAATTGGTTATAAGTATAATCAATTTGAGATCAATGATGTGTCATAATTTAATTGATTAGGACTACATTTTATGGTGAGGTTGCATACACCTAATTAATTAGATAGTTAAACATTAATTATTCAATGAGTAATTTGTGCAATTATCTTTTAATTAGGGATAATTTGGAACCAATTATGTCTGAAATGGGAGTAATTGGAGCCATTTGATGTTAATTGGGAGCTAATTTGGGACCGATTAATGTTAATTGTTCTGAAATCATTTTCTAACAAATGACCTCTGCTCACTATTTCATCGATATCTCTCAGAATATTTTGAATCTGTGAATGAGGTTAATTTTCACAGAAACTAGACATCCGGGGCTTCAATTTGAGTACAAGAATGAGACAATTCCGATCAGAATTAAGTCAGATATGATTATTCGAAGTTGGCTCTACAGTCTGTTACAGCAGTTACGGGAAAACCGAATTCTGGCTTGCTCCTCACTCCCACCAATCTTTCCATTTAATGCTCCAGATTTTTTGCAAGGCTAAAATGAGTTCTAGGTTCATGATTCTTTGTCAACTCTCATTAAATGACATTCCATTTATATTTTCTCCACCACTACTACATATACCCCCCATCTCCTTCATTCCAAGGCACACAAGAAAACCCTCATCTCTTCTCTTTTCTTGAGTTCTAGTGAAATTGAATAGTCTTGTCATATCTTGATTTTCTTGAGACTCAAGGTATTGAGTGAGACTCATTCTCCCTCTCTTAGCTCTTCTTTTCCTCCACCCTTAGGACCTCCATTAAGAGTCCCCTCCTCCACCATATAGATCTTGCATGAAGGTATAATCCCCTTCCCTAACTGTTTGTTTATGTTGCCATGATGAGAATTTAAGATTAAAGCATGATAATTTCCTTGAATATGTTTGAATGTTCTTAATTGTTCTTATGTGTTCTTCACATGTTTTTTGTTGTTCATCACATGTTCATGCATATCACTAGGCTTAATCTTAAATCCACATCAAAAATATGAAAAACATGTTTGTTTAATAATTCTTTCAAATCCTTGAATCTAAGATATCACCATACACACACATTCACTAGAATTTATTTTTCAATCCAAATGCAATACTTAATAAATTGAATTAGGGTTATCACATGCACACACTTTAAATTCAACATGCAAATTGATTAATAATTTATTGGATGATGTGATATGAATGTTGGCCACCATAGTGTAGAAGACCGATTTCACCGGGCAAGGTGGGTGCCTAACACCTTCCCACCTTGTAACATAGCCTCCGAACTTAGATCAAGGGTTGATAGACCAATGCTTATTCTTGTAATTTTCAATTTCTAGATTGTAACTAGGAAACAAAGTCATGTACTTTATCTTAGATTGTATCTAGGACCAAAGCCATGTAATTTTCCTATGATCAATGTAAATTCAATTGAAAATTAATAAAATGAGGAATTTTTCAATTTTGATTTTCTTATTTATCCCAATAATTAAATAAGTGGCGACTCCATTGTAAAACTCTTAATCTAAAAGGGAAAATATAACTAGTCAAACCTCCATTTTGAGAGGCAATAACACGACTCCACCCATTCACGTGGGTTTGGCCCAACATCCTATAAAAGGGGCCGGGGGCACGATCTTTCACAGTGGCGACTCCACTGGGGATATTAAGGGCTAAGTTTCAATTAGTTTATGGTGGCCAACCATGTCATTGTTTGTTAATTGCTCTTTATATATAATATGTCTAATGTGTCATTATATTCCATGTCATGCATCATTTGCTTGAATGAAATTTATTTTATTTGTGTGCTAGTCCGGAAGCCCGGTAGTATTAGCCGTGGATTATGGTCTTCCTGAGACTCACATACCCAGTGGTGAACCTATCACCCACCGTGACAAGGATCATCATGGTTATGCCCTGGTGGTTCATAAGGACAAACTGTACCGTTTGGACCAACGCGGCGCTCCTGGTGTCACAAGTTGGGAGGTACGACGTCTTAGCTTGTGGGGACCTTTAATCTACCTTCTACCCATATTGTAATGACCCATAGAACCTACCTTTAGGTCGGTCCATGTAAATTGCGTTGCATCATGCATGTGTGTGGCTGTTGTTTGAACCATGATGACTCTAGTCCAACGCTTGAGCCCATCATAATTGCTTGAACCTTGTATGTTGTGCATGAACTCAAGCCCAAAAGCCTATGATTGAACTTTAATTGGTATGGAAACCCAAAATTGTTTCTTGAATCATTCTAAGCCCACTACTTGAGCCCATCAAAGGTGTATACGCATGATCAACATCAAAGGCCAAAAGCTCACAAGATGCATGCCTTCCAAGTGCAAGCCCAAGCCATTTCGTCATAATCAAGGTTCAAACCCACCAAGCCTCAAGCATCCTAAATGGACCAAGAAGAAGCAAGTGGCTCAACTTTGCCTCACTCCACATTTGGTTTGCAATATCATGGTTAAGCTTAAATTTTGTTTATTCCATGTTTCTATGTTTCTTTGAATTCTAAAAATCCACGTAGCATTTGATGTACTTTGTTCATGTATATATATATATTTTTTTTAATTCCAAAAAAAATCAAGATTCCCAAATCTTTCAAAAAATAAAAAAAAAAAGAAGAAGAAAAAGAAAAAAATTTCAAATGAGAAAGTGTTTGGACTAGGGGCATTGGGCCTTTGAGTCATTTAAAAAAAAAAATCTTTGAACTAGGGCCATTGAACTTCCTAGTGACTTTTTCAAAAAGACCCAATTTTTTTCTTTTTCAAGATTAAAAAAAAGTCTCCTTTTCAAAATGGTATATGAAGATCCCTTGGACAAAACATTTTCTAAATCTTGATATTTAAACGCTTGAGTAATCAACTTGTACCAAGGAATGATTAATTTCATTTGATCAATGTAAAGACTTTTGCTACTTGACTTAGAATATAAGAAGAAATGGTCTTAAAAGGCAATAAAAAAGAATCCATCCATCGAAAAATCCCAAGAATCCATGCCCTTGATCCAATTTTCAAAAGTATTTTGTTTCACATCATTAGAGCATTCATACTTTTTCTTTTAAGATGAATTTATTAAAAGAGCTTGAATCACTGTGCCTACAAGCAAGCATTACTAGGGATAGGAGGCCATCTTTGGTTAAACCAAATTATTTTCTATTACCTAGAATGTTCATCATCCATTGCTAGCCCATTTGAGCCTTCAAACATTTAGCCTTTTTTGTTATGAACCCACTAAAATCTAAACCTAGGGTGGGAAAATTCAAAGTATGCATGCTTAAATCTCATGTCGAGGAGGAGTCGACCTTGTAGCTTTGAAGCTAATTGATAAAGCTCTCCTAGAAGACATGAAAGACAAGTACAGAATTCATTAAGCTAAAGATAAGAGATCATCAAAGAAAAATGAGGTTTCACTCAATCAAGGAAAGAGAAATGAAATTCCATCAATATGAGAGAAAACAAAATGTGCATCAAGTTTGAAGAACCTAAAATTCATCATTCCAAGAGGAATACAAGGATCATCCAAAAGAGAGTTCATTGAAAAAGGAAAAGATTCATCAAGTATAAAAATGTGCAAGTACATCAAGGCAAGAAAGAAGTCTAGAGAGTGCATCAAAATGACCAAAAATCATTAATCTAAGAAAAACGAGGAGGGCAAAATGTCCCCAAAAGTTCATTCAATCAAGAGATGAAAGACAAAAAAAGAAAAAAAAAAGAAAAAAAAAAGAAAAAAAGAAAAAAGAAAGTTTGCTAGGCTGAAAACCCAAAAGGGCGGTCTAGGCAAAAGTTAGGGCCAAAGAAAAGAAAAAGAAGAAAAGAAAAAATTGGAAAATCCTATCAAGTTGGAAACTTGAAGATGCAACCTAAAAAGAGAATAATTTTACAAGATGAAAGTCTAGAGGTATGATTCAAGATGAATTAGCTTAAAAACAAATGTTAATACAAGTGACCAATGAAGACTAGTGAGAAGATGACAAAGAAGAAATGGGAAAACTCCTCCAATACTTGATTTTTGAGTAATGCATACTTGGGGGAAATATCATAGAGAATTTTGAGCCTTTTATATCTTTCATTTCATAACCCAAACCCGGCCTACATTACAACCCATGAATAAGACATCCTTGAAGTCTTGCTAATTGTAGGCGCATCTTAAACTCTAATAATATTTTTCTCTTGAATTAAAAAAGGAAAAATACTTAAAATTGTCAAACCCCACAAGATGATATGTCCAAGGAGAAAAATTCTCAAATGACTCAAAAGAACTTTCAAACTTGGAGCACTCTCCTTGTTTGCACCCAACAATGTGATTCCTAAATATTATCACATTTCATTTCTTGATTGCCTTTGGAGACTTAATCTGACGATGTTCAAAAGGATGAAACAAATTTGATTACATGAGTTTAATGATCTTGATCCTTCCTAATCAAAGAGATTTGTTTGACTCTAAAACACTTTGATTTGCCAAAATGGTTGTTCAAAGGATCACATCTTGTTAAAAAAAAAAAAAAAAAAAATGGAAATCTGTTTTTTTTTTTCAAAAAAAAAAAAAATCATCTTTTTTTCAAAAATCCAGTTCTCTGAACTACGTCTTGACCTGATCCTCTATGAGAGAGGTACGTAGGCAGCCTTTCAGAGGCCCGATCCCAATCACCCAAACGACCTTGGAGAACAAAGTCAAAACAATGTGACAAAATTGTTTGGGTGCATGTTAGGTTAAGCCCATTTGTTTGTATTAAGCATGTTTAAACTTGGAGCATTGGCCTATTTATTTTGTGTGCAAATATTTTCTTCTTGCATGGAAGTATGTTTTCATTTGAGGCATTAATCCATTTTTTTGCAAGCATGTCTACACTAATGGCAATGGCCAAAAATGTTTTCATGATAACTGGTTTCTAACAAGCTAGAGAAAGAAAGCCATTTGGCAGGAACCAATGATGACGGACCGTGATCTTTTTCATGTTCCCCAATGGTCGCAACATCAAATGAACTCAGCTTCAGCGACTGTCTCGTGAGAAGCAACCCGCGAAAAGGGCCACGTGTAGAGCACATGACTGGAAGATGAAGAGTCGTGCCAGGCTGAATTTTTCGCGACTGTCTCGCAGGTAAGGCCAACCCGCAAAGGACCCGCGAAACTTTCTGTTTGACACGACTCTTCATCTTCCAATCATGTGCTCTACTACATGTGGCTCTTTTCGCAAGTTGCTTCTCGCGAGACAGTTGTGAGCCAATCGCAAAATCCACTTGTTCAACTTTTGAAACTTGATTCTTCACCGATCTCTCACACTCATCCCTTACAATTAAAATCCACATATATACAGGGAAAATTATTGAAAAAATTACAATAAAATTTGGCACGAAATTAAAGCCAACACAATATAGTTGAAAATCACAATTTTACACGATAGATGAATGCCGAAAGATGGCTACAAAGGCCTAAGAATGGTTGCACCAATGACCAAAAAGTGAACACCATGGCTAGAGAGGATGGTTACACTGGTGGCCTTAGGAATATTGGAAGAAGACGATGTCATGATGAAGCAAGGGTCATAAGTGACTGGACAATAGTGGTTGGCAGTGGTCAACAGCTAGGCTGGGTGATGGTTGACATAGGCTGCTTGAAATTTAGTGAAGGTCACAATAAAGTGGTTTTGATACCATGTTATATGTAAGCTTGGTGTTATGTGCCCTTGGTTGTGTCTAGAAGAAGGTTATATTAGCCGGAATGTGCTATTGACTGTGATTAAAGGGAGGTTAAGTTGTTGGAGTAGAGCTTTGTTGTTCCAATCCATACTCAAGCTTTTGATTATAAAAAAAATTAAAAAATGAAGCAGCAAAGTTTTTACAAATTTTATTACAAAAAATTACAAATTGATATGACAATAAATGTGGTTAATACCACTTCAACAATAAAACAAATTCATGTTGAATTATTATTATTACTAGTTGCAGACCCACGCGATGCGTGAGAATATAAATATTATGTAATGAGGTGTAATAAAAAAAAAATGATTACTTCAAGTATTGTCTATTTAACAAAAAAAAAGATTTCTACAAGTAATTTTTTTATCTTTTTATCTCTACAAATATATCATTTTATTATTATTATTGTATTTTTATGTTTGATTAATATTTTTTTAAGGTGAACCATATTCTTCTAACTTCTATTGTAGTGTATTATATTTGCTCAATATACAACTAAACTTTATAAGTTTCAAATTTATTATTCAAATTTATTATTCAAATTTCTCATCTCTTAAGGAATAAGGAAATTATCATAATAATCAAAACTCATTACAAAATTACAATGTTATCTTAACCAAAATTAAAATGAAACTAAAGGAATAAATAATAAGCTTTATAATAATTTTTTACTCAAACAATTGGTAGGCATATTCAAATTCATGTTTCCCAAAAAACTAAGTATTAACTCAAACTAAAATTCTCAAAAAAAAATTCTCTTAATAAAGTATCTTTGCAGGCTTGGTCCTAATTCTCAAAAAAAAAAAAACTCAAACTAAAATTCAACCAAAGGTATAAAAGGGAAAGAGAAGACTTTCTGATAGGATATTAAAAAGAAAAGAAAAAAAAAAAAAAAACCATACCAAAACACATATTAAAAAAAAAAAACCATCAACCTTCATTAGAGTTATAAGAAAGAATAAAAATTCACCGAGAGAGAGAGAGTACTCATAGTTTTGTGTGAGAAAAATATGGATTAAATGGGAAAATGATATCAAATTTATACAAAATAAAATGGGTAAAAGAAGAGGCAAATTATAAAAAAAGAAGAAGGAAGTATAACGGTAAAGTAGTGGGGAGATAAAGAGGCAAAAAAGAAGGGAAAAAGTTGGAAGAAGTGTAATAGTAGGTGTGTGAACTAATAGGGAGAAGAAGAGTTTTTTTTTTTTTTTTGAAAATAGGGGGAAGAAAAGTTTAAATAGAGAAAAGAAAATATAAAAAAATAAATGAATGATATGGCTGCTGATGTGGCTCAACAGGAGCGTAGCAACAATAAATGTTATGCTTAAACTTTTAGTAATACTAGTCGCTAATCCGTGCGATGCAAGGGTTTATCTCTTTGAATTGCTTTTGATATGAAACATGTAAGTTCAAGTAGAACATGTTCTTAGCAACAATAAATGCCACCATAAAAAATTTCATACCCAAAGCATTTGTACGTATAATGTAGTTTTAGTTGTTATAAAGAGTTTTTAAATTTTTTTTTTAAAATTTTAGAAACCATTACAAAGTTGGCTGATAACAATTGTGCAAAATTTTTATAAATTGAAAGTATGAAATGTCTATAGATTAAAAGACAGAAGTTGATAGTACATTTTGCCTTTGTGTAGTAACTCATAAAACAAATAATTAAAAGCATAAAATCAAATTTCCAAAGTGAATCACACCTTTTGCCTAGGAGACAAATTGAAGCATTCTAACATCTTAATTCACGTGTAGTACATTACAATATGTTGAGATATTTTTCTTGATGGATTCTCCTCAAATGTTTTGGTACGTCCATTTGGAACATTCACTTTCCACTTCAATTGCTCGTCATCTTAATCAAAAACTTCAATTGATACTCTACCCAAGATGAAAATTCCTAAACCTTTTGTTTTCTCAAGCACTAAGATTCATACACATACATACATAAATACATATATAGACAAACTAAATAATAGATTAACCACAAAAATATTTAAGCTCATTTGCTTTTCTTTTTTCTTTTCTTTTTTTGAGGTAGGTAGATAATGAGGGAGGGAAGTGTGGGGTTTAATCTGATATTAGGGTCCACAAAAATGCTATTATCACTTGAACGCCTAAAAATTTTTATTTTGGTTTTAAAGATTAATGAAACTCTATTTCAGTAAAGAATCAGATTTCTTTTCTGAACTTCCAAGAACACCATCAATCTTAGCTTACGGTTAGCCTTGCTGAAATGATAATTGCCAACCTACTTAAATAGGTTTTCAAATATTAAGTAAACAACTTCTTCATATGGTCTGAGTTCTAAAAGAATGCTAGGCCTAGGAGTTGCACAATGCACTGAATAGTCTTTTTTGTTTCTTCAGATAATGCAGTAGCTGGGTATTCATACTGATATTTTCAATAGTTAGTTCTTTACTCTTTTTTTTTTTTTTTGAAAAAGTTTTGTTACTAGCATTAGGTATATGTTGTGTAATGAAATTTATTCATCTAACAAAGAAAAATAATATAGATAAGAATGATTTTAGAAACAGTCAAGAGGCAACATCTCAGTTAATACAAAAGGAAAAAAGTTGATTTTTTTAAAGGGAAAGAATTGAACTTAGTACTGTTTATTAAGTGTTTTAAGTATTTTTTGTGTAATGAAATCTATTCATCTAACAGAGAGAGAGACTCATTAAGCTTGAAGTTCACAATATGTCACCATAAAACATGTGTAAGATGCTCAAGAGAAGAGATACAGAACTGCCACTGTCAGTCAATAAGGACTATCATGGTTTGTGAGGGCTGGCCAGTTATGGTTAAAATATCAAACGTGCATGAATTTTGTGCTCTATTAGGATTTGAGCACATTTAGTAGAACCATCATTTACATATTTATGGTATCTAAACAATGTCAACCCAAACCAAGTATCATACACGATAGAAATGAGTTTTGCAAGGGACTAAGATTGACTCGTGTTTTACAACATGCCCCTGCCACACACAGGTGCACACGCATGCAGACACACACATGCATCTAATTATACTCTCATGGCAATAGGGGCGATGCTCACCATATATAGAGACTCAGTTCTCTGATAACCACACCAGTAGTTCAATTCTGTTCAGCCCAATATATCACATAGCATTCCTAACTTGCAGCCAATGCAGCACTGCTCTCATGATTGGTTCTCTATATTTTGAACTCCCTCTAAACAATAGTTTTCCATTTGGAGAACTTTGGGACTCTTTAAGTTATGGACTAAATAGATTGATATATAAAAGGGACAACAAATCACCCATTCACTCTTGCTTAGGTGGTAAATTGAATGATATCATTAGAAAGTCAGAATTGGTAGAGATTTATTGGAAATTTAGACTTTAATTTTAAAAAATCACCTGAGAAGGAACCTGAAAAAAAAAATTCAAAAATTCAGAAAATACAAAACATCATAAAGAAGTAAACATTGATAACCTCAACTTTAAAATTTCCAAACTAAATCCATGCAAATTTGTACCAGCCAAAATTCAATTAACAACTTCAATAGGGTAATCAAAATTCTATGATGGAGTGAAGCAGAAGGATCAAATTCAATGAAAAACTTCAATTGTCAAGTCAAAATTCTAAGGAGAGTGAAGCAGAAAAACTCAACCGCAAATGAAAAGAAAAACAGCCTCAACTTAAAAAATAAAATTCCTATATCAAAACCAATAAATATGCAATCAGATTCCAATTTCATATTCTTTATAGAAACATATTAACAATAAATATGCAAGAAACCATACAGATAAAGGAGAAGACTGGTAAATACCTAGCTATTCTAGTCTCGTAGTTTCTGAATTGTTCAAGTAGCAGGATTTGTGTAACGTATTAAGAGTTTTACGCAGATGCAGAGAATCCACAGTTCCAAATAACCCAGATAATAAAATGCCAAATCTCTGTAAGCAAAACAATAAAGAATCTAATTTTCAACCCACATTTAGGAAACATTAATAGAAGAGAACAGATTGAATAAACCTCAATGTAACTGCAACTGGAAAAGATCTACACGTGCAGGTATAAACTTCTTTCTGAAGAACAAAAATGCAAGCCTTATGGGAGCATTAAAATATTTTTGCAACCCCATCAAACAAAACATTATAATTATCCTTTCAAAACTAACAAATCCCAGTAAAAATAAAAACCAAGAAAAGCACAAAGGCTTAAAAGAAAAAACTGACCTCTTGACAAAAACCACAAAACTGAAAATACAAACCCACTTTTGAGAAAGCTAAGAACTGTTTGATGAACTGGAACAATTAGGACATATGTCATGAAGAAACTTTCACTTCTCAAACTATTAAATTCATTAAGCAGAAATATAAAATGCAAAGAAGCTAACACTATCATATTGTTATGAGACGGTAAATTAGTATTTGTGCACATAAACAAAAACGTCATGGCTTTCAATAAATTAAGATGCAATCTTTTTAACATCAAATGCGGAAAGGGTCTTCAATGCCCAATCTAAAATACATATCTGATTTTCTCATGTCATGAAATGAATTAAAAACTCAAAAACCTCTGTATGCAGTAAACATACCTTGTGAGCCTTATATCAAAACTAAAACCTATACTTGAAATCTACCTCAATTTTGGACCCCTAAAGTCACCAATAAAAAAATAAGAAAAAAAAAATTGTGGGGACTAAATCTACCAACTCTCACATGTTATAGAAAGCTAATCAGTTAATTGTTAACATGTACCAACTATTAGTATAACGATTAGTCCAATCATTACAAAACCAAATATCTAAAAATGGTATCAAAAGCTTATCGTAAAAATAATTAGAAAGACACATTCATTATCAATTCTTCAAGTTCCACAGCCATTTATATATGGTCATGTGATTGATAATGGATCATCAGTATGAAGGAAACTGCATTTTAAATTATAATTAGTCGTGAATGAGTCAGTTCCAGGACAACGTTAAAAATAGATTTTGTTTTTGGCAACTTATGAAGTGTAATTCATGAACTTAAGGCTCCAACCTTTATAATGAGTTAGATCAAGACTACCTCATGCATTGTCTTCAAGAAATGGACCAACACCCAAAATTGCATTATGCAGCAAAAACAGTAGGCTAGACATGTAGTTTACATGAACTAAATCAAGAATAAGAATAACCTGTCTCTTCTTTTTAGGGGCTGCTAAAAACTACTGTTACCAATGCCACATATTGCCTTGTTTGTTTATGTTGGAATCTAAGAATTTCCCAAAAGCAGAAAAATTGCTGCAAACCAACTAAGCCAAGAAATCAATTACAACTAAAACCTTACACACAAAAATTAAACAGTTGTGGTCAATTGGATTTTGTGAATCCAACAAAAGGCCAAAATTTATATCAAGATAGGGAAAAGAAAAGATTGAATCAAAGGATTATGTACCAGCTGTCAAAGAGAAATTTCCTCAAACACATGACATGCAACATTTTTCAGAGTCCTCCAATCATACCATTCTTTTTCTCATCTTTCTAACTCCCTCAAACCAATTCCAAATTTTAAACCTTAATCAAAACCAAATCTAGGCTAGATGCCTAAATCAAAACTAAGCAGTCCATATCAATTTTTTTGTGCATAAAAAAATACATTTACCGATGTGGTGACGGCAGTATTACGGTGGTGGGATGCCGACTGAAGGTGGGTGTTGGCTTGACAATGTTGGCAGCCCTCAGACTTCTCTCTCCGGCTCTCTATTTCTTCTCAAAGTGCCTTGTGAATGTTTTGCTTTGAGGCTTTGCTTGCAAATAGGGAAAAAATTGTGTTGCAAGAAATAAAGTACAGAGTGCGGGAGAGGGGGATAAAATACAGAGATTGGGAGAAGAAAGGAATATGTAATGGGCAAAATTTGTAACTGCCCAGTGTACAAAACGTTGTGTCTGTTGTTAGCATAGTCAATTGGCCTTGGGATTGTCAGTGATTTTTTGAAAGACACAGGTGCATGGTTTGCAAAATGAAACTGTTTGTGAAGGCTTTTCCGGGGAATGTGCAAAATAGACAGGGAAAAGGGTTTTATATGGTTAGTTAAGCAATGTTTGAAATAATAATGAAAAGTAGCATCTTGAGTTTTAGAAACTCGAGATCTATATTAAAACTCGAGTCCCAAAGACTCGCTTTGCGAGTGTTTGGGGACTGAAAATGCCACATAGATCTCGAGTCTTTAAGACTCGAGTTCCATGCAAAAAAAATTTCCCCTATAGTGGCATTTTTAAGCCTTACAGTGACGTTTTAAAGTCCTATAGCAGCGTTTTCCTGCAAATTTTTTTTTTATAAGTAATCACTCCATACCAGATTTAGGGAGCCCTATAGTGGCGTTTTTAAGCCCTATAGTGACATTTTAAAGCCCTATAGCGGTGTTTTTCTGCAATTTATGGAACTCGAGTATTTAAAACTCAATTTTCACGTGGATTTTTTTCCAAATCAAATCCATCCTCTTACAAATCGAGACTTAAAAACTCGAGTTTTATCTTGGAACTCGAGTTTTAGACACTCGAGATGCTAGTTTTCAGCATTGTTTTGAAACGTAACAACTAACTAAATTTTTTTATATTTATTGTTATTTGGAAAGGCTGTTCAGGCTTTTCCAGATTGGTTAAGGGCTGGTATTTATAAGCAGTAAGGGAAAAGCAACGTTAATTACCCAAAAACCAAACGTTGTACACGGTTACTTTAATGGCTTTAGGGAAAAGGCACAATTTTTCCAGTTTTTTTTTTTAAAAAAAAAAAAATGTAAATGTGGCATAAATTTATGTTTGATTTCTCAGATTCTCTCTCCCAACTCTCTGCGCCTAATCGACTCGTTCTCTCTCTCTGTTTATCAGACTTTCGGTCTCTTTCAATTTAACGATATTTTTGTTTTAAACCATTAGGGGTTTCCCTGATTTTAACAAATAGAGAGGAAAAGGGTTATGAATCCAAATTCCTAAATTGACAATAAAAAAAACAAAAGCAAATATCTACAAACATTTTGATAGAAAACCCTAAAACCCAAAACAAAAACGAATCAAATCTAAACCTACCTAACAAAAAAAAAATCAATTAAAAGTAACATTTCATACCCAAATTTGAAAAATGGAAAAAGAAAAAATTTAGCGATGCGGTTCCGTCGATTTGGGTGGTTGATACATGACCTAACAGTTTCTTTCTGTGCTTGCTGTTCGATGGTCTAAGTCTGGCCAGGGAATGGACAATGGCCAGCCTTGGATCTTTCTCTCTTTCTCTTGGGGTCCGACGAACAACTCTGTTCTCTCTCTTTCTCCGTATACGGGCAAGCCTTTTGAATGTAATTTACCCATTTAAGGGCCAAAATTAGGAATTAACACTGTTTGCCAAACAATATAATTAGTAGGCACTGTTTTCAAACTATATTTCATACTAACATCTCGAGTCTATAAGACTCAATTTAGGGCCTATAAATCAAGTCTCAAAGACTCGGTTTTCATGTTCTGATCAGATATGAGCTAGCCCTTTTCCACGTGGCGTCTACCTAGAAATCGAGTCTCTAAGACTCGATTTCTATCTCGACCCTTAAATGCTCGATTTATGTTCATACCTGCATCCCACGTGGATTCCAGCTGGATATCGAGCCTTAGAGACTCGGTTTTTAAAAAGAGTAATTGAGTCTTAGAGACTCGATTTTCAATCTTTGGTCCACAAGCTTCCACGTGGTTAGGGCAGCTACTAACCTTAGTCCTCATAATGTGGGTCTAGGGTCTCTCCATTTTTTCCTCCAAATAACCCAGCAGCTCTCTCTCCCTCTCTCACTCTCTCTCTCACTCTCATACAAAACTCACCCCCATTACAAAACTTCAAATCAAACTCACCCTCCATATTTTTACATCCTCATGTCAGGTAAGGTTTCTCACTCTCTCTAGTTGTTAGTTACATATATATGTATTGTTAGGTTTTTTTATGGGTATGTATATCATGACTATTTTTTTTTTTTTGGTTTGATATTGTTCTTTATATTTTTGATAGAATGATTTGAAGGTTTGTAATGGGGTGAGTTGTGTGTTTAGTTTTTTTTGTTGTTTGAGTATGATTAATGATTTTTTATTTTTTTATTTTAGAAACAAATGATAATGATTGAGTGTGTTTGTATGTGATAATGATTGTGTGTTTGTATGCAAATGTGGGGTTTGTATATGCATATGATGTAACAAGTTAGTGTATATATTTGCTAGGCTTTTATAAAAAGTAAAAAATATTGTAGATATATATTTGTATTGTTAGGCTTTTTATCATGACTATTTTTGTTGTTGTTTGGTTTAATATTTTTCTTTATTTTTTTGTTAGAATGAGTTGAAATTTTGTAATGGGGGTGAGTTTTGTCTTTACTTTTTTTATTTGTTTGAGTATGAAATGGTAATGATTGAGTGTGTTTGTATGTGATGTGGGGTGAGTATATGCAAATGTAGGGTGTGTTTGTATATGCATATGATGTAAGAAGTTGTAATTTTTGTACTTTGAGTATATAAAATGGTTTTGTAATTGATGTTAAATGAAAGAGATAAAATATGTCACTAACATATTACACTTGACTCTAATAGGTTCACAATCTCTGAAGAATATCGATATAAATGTATACTACGGTGGACCCCTTCTCAATCGTGATGAGATTAACGAATTCCCATTTAAAGGGCCAAGTATTGAATGCTATTACATGATGATACGTCATAAGTTGAAGACGTTATATGATTTGAAGATGAAAATAATGGAAGAATTGAATTTGAACCCTGCTTGTTATGATATAAAGATTATTTACTGTTACCCACAAGAAGTCCTTCATGAACGGATAAATTATGGGTATATGGCGATCAAAGAAGACAAACATGTAAAGATCATGTTTAATAGGATCCATAAAATGCCTCAAGTAAATGCTGCTGAGTTGTACGTAAGTTCGGAACCGCTTGCAAAAGTTGATGCCAAGGAGGTGCAACAAACAATTACATCTTTACAATTTACAACCCTAGATGATGGATGCACTACAATGGGGCAGTGGACCACGCACTGGAGGACCGTAAACACCCACTAGCGGGCCATGCTCAACTGCCGAGCACAAATAGGGGAACCTGGCCCATGCCCAATACTGGACCAACAGCAAGCACCCATCAATCTGATTGGCTTTCTTATTGCTTGCCCTGCATAACTCTCGGTACAACCATGCAAGGCAAGCACTTCCCCAACTGTACCTTTGTGGGTTGCGAAGGTCTCCAATTGCTGCACCCACATTAGATGCACCCTATCGCCGGATTTGTCCATGAAGATTATGTCCCCCAGTAGCGCTAGGATGTAGCATCGTGTGTACTTATGCAGTTGATCCTCTTTAGCATTAGGCGGCAATGGATTGACAACTTGCTCCAAAAGCCGTTTGATGAGAATCCTCTGGCCATTAAGTTGCTTTCTCTCATTATTTACAAGTCGAAAGCGAAGGAAGTCCCGGCACACATTCTCCCATTCTTTCTGCGTGCTCCCTGTTATAGCCTCGCCATTAACAGGAAGCCCAAGAAGAACCTCCACATCTTGCAATGTGATGGTGACCTCACTATGTGGCATGTGGAAGGTGTGAGTCTCGGGCCGCCGTCGCTCCACTAAGGCCGTTATCAGGACATGGTCAATCTCTCTACCCGGGATCCTGAGGAGTCCCTCCAAACCAAGTGCCTTAATGATGTCAATGACTCGGTCGTCCACCATTGGCTCTTGATTGGAGAACTCTTCACTACGGCTACGGCAGGTAAGGGACCCTGGATCTTGCACAGAACAGAACCATAGATTAATATATGACAACAAGTGCGTGTACGTTGTATGAATTAAATGCGTGTACATTGGTTAAATCTGTAGTGTTGTGTTTTACCTGCCCATTCCAAATAGCTTCAGACCGATGGTCGGCCTACTGTATCAACACCGACCCGTCAATGGGTCTAGGTTGTGCATGGTCAATCTGTCCAGCATTTGCAGCAGCCATACTGCACAAGAATGATAAGCAGTTAGCATGTAATAGACATTATTGAAAAAAAAAAAAAACAAAAACAATCTAACAAAGATTCTCAAAAAAAAAAAAAATTTAACAAAGTGGCAGTCATATGCCTAAAGAGAAAACACAGTTCCTATGAGGTCACATAGGGTGGAAGACAACCATTCAAGGAAAAATACACTTTACTCAACTTATCACCAGGAAACTAGAACAAAAGGTCATATTCTCCAGATTAATCATAAAAATATGGTAAGTAATCACCAGAAACCATGTTACTTTTCAGAAGGATTCACATTTTAATGAAATTGTAAACTTTATTGAAAAATGCCTAGAAGAGCCTTGGCAATTGCTCTAGAAACCACCCAATCACCATTGGGTTGTCAAATATAAATGTCATATATAAGATAACATATATACGGCTGTAATGATGCAACCCATTACTTAGCATTCAATTCTATGAAATATATATTACTCAAGAAATTTTATGACAAGAAAATTACATAAAATTTCTCATACATGTAGAAATGGTATCAATATCATAGAAGTGAAAGAATTAGCCTTATTAGTAAAATCAATAGTACAGCAATGAAGATCTAGCAGGAATATCAGATTCTAGCCTATATATGCAAGACATGCCCAAACTGATTATGCAAGCCATAAAAGTAATGTTTGATTTGACAGCAGCATTAATTCATGCATTAAACATATAATCATGCTTGAGAGAAAGAAGCACAAAGATGGAGACAGCAACGGAATTCAAAAATAGCTATGTATTAACTTGTGAAACAAGTATTATTTCTTTAAAGAAAGAAGAAAAGAAAAAAAAAAAGTCGAGCTTTTTTATATTTCATCATTTTATTCAAGCGTGTAAATTTATCGTTCATTAGAATTTAATATCTAGGGGAGAAGCTGTCAGTTTTTATTTTTAGCAATTATGGAGACAGGAATTTTGAGCAAAGGTCAATGATATTAATTAAAGTATACACAATAAACAAGACCCACAATGAGTATAAATATAATATAAAAGGGTATTTTAGGACATTTGATTGGAATATAACTCCATTATATCATCAAATCATGTTATACCATATTGTGAATTACAAATTCATGGTTCTATTCATGTTTACCACCAAAACAGATGCATAGGAATAGTAATTCCATTACAAATTCTTATATATAATTTTTTTCTAATTAGTAAAATACTTCATTGAAAGAAAAAAACTACTACAAAGAGGGTTACAACTTCTTATATTCCTTGCAATACTTATTTCTATTCCTAAGTAATCATTATCAATGTATTGAACATGCCCTTAGTTTTTCTGATGCAACCAGGTATCTCATGTATGGGTCATAGCATTTTAAATTTAATTCGTAAACTTAATGTACTGCACCCTAAACCTCTGCTTATCCATCTAAATAGCAAGAGACAACAACAACAAAAAAAAAAAAAAAATCAAATCAAATCATATCAAATCAAGTTCTGACCACTATTCCTTAGGCCTCTTAGTTTCCTCATGTTAAATTTTCTCAAACACGACAATCTCAACACAAAATAGAAAAAATTTCTCGCATTTTCTTGGGAACCAAACAGAGTAACACACGAAACAATCAAATCAATCATAATTTTGGAACAAAAACCACAAACCCACATGAAAAAATCACACAATAAGAAAATCATACTTGAGAGAACTGAGTGGGAGTGGAGAGGGTGCTTGAGAGTGGAGACTGAGTGAGAGTGGAGAGAGGCGTTAGAGCAAAGAGGCGTGAGAGTGAGAGAGGTGCGAGCATGAGAGGGTGTCTGTGTGAGGGTGGAGAGGCGTGAGAGTGAGAGTGAGAGAGTGAGTGACAGAGGCGTGAGAGTGGAGAGTCTGTGTGAGAGTGAGAAGGTGAGTGAGAGTGGAGAGAGGCATTAGAGCAAAGAGGCGTTTAATTTGAAAAAACCCTATATGAAATCGAGTCTTAGAAACTCGGTTTCCAGGTGTTTTCCACGTGGATCAAACACCAACAACGTCACTAACCACGTCACATATAAACCGAGCTTCTAATTGTCGAGATATAAATTGAGTCTCTAAGACTCGATTTCTAGGTGGACGCCACGTGGAAAAAACGCTAAATCAAACGTGATCAATCCATGGAAACCGAGCCTCAAAGACTCGGTTTATAAGCCCTAAATCGAGTCTTTTAGACTCGAGATGTTAGTAATATATATAGTTTGAAAACAGTGCCTACTAATTATATTGTTTGGCAAACAGTGTTAATTCTCAATTTTGGCCCCCATTTAAGCAGTTAGTGTTGTATTTATACTCAGAGACCATCAGACTGTTTTAACGCTGCGATAGGAAGCCTCTCCAAACGATGCACCGTACGATTTTTTAAAGATTAAACTGTATATGTGTCTGAATTTTAGATAGGCACTTTTCCTATATAGCAGCACCTCCTTAATTGTAGGAATTAACTTTTTCTCAGCTTCTGCTATTATATATAGTATATGATATAGATATAGATGTAGATTATTATTTTTTGTAATTAACAACATTATAAAAACTATACAGTAAATTTTGTAATATATATAAAATCTCTTTTATAAATAAGGATATGCGGAATTAAGTGGTTATTCCAGCATTTGACTAAAAACTAAAAAGTAGGGGAAAAAAAGCGAAAAAAAACGTAACCAATAACATTTGTCTCATTATCCATTTGCAATAAGGCATTGTTTTTAAACACAAGCCAATAGGGATAAGTCGACCCCACTCTCTCTCTCCAAAAAAAAAAATCTTTTTTTTTTTTTTTTAATTCATTCTGTCCATAATATCTAAAGAAGAAAATGCTATACATTATCAACAATGGAAACGCCTAATAAGACTGTCAAGGAAAAGACTTGAAGTTGAAAAGAAGCATGAGCATGGCTTGCAATTCACTTTCACTATTCTCACCCAATTATTTCATTCCCATATCCACTAAACCACCTGCTAAACATTTGTTTTCTTCCCACACGTATCTTCCATGCAATTTTAGTCAGTACTACAATAGCAAGAGAGAATTTCCACTACCATCAGTGGCTTCAATCCCATACCAACCCATCAATGTGGACTACTTGGAGGAAGAATTCAGTGGACATGGTGTCACCTTTGAAGGTATTGGTGATAACTGTGTTGCCAAGATGGGACTCGAAAACGGAAGCACAGTCAACTTGATGCTACCAAGTGGCTTAATTTCATCATACAAAGCTCCCATGTGGCATGGAGGCAAGGTGGAGTTGCTGCACACATCAGTCTCTGAGGATGAGAATGGTGGTGCTGTCATTCAAGGAGGGGTGTCTTTAGCCTTAAATTGTTCCAGTGATGGTGATGTCGAAGTTTCTTGGTCTCCATGTAATTGGGCTCTTCGTAATATAATAGGCGATGCTCAAGAATCCATTCAGGTCCGTGTATAATTTTTTAGGCCATGAAACTTTCTTGTAACCAAAGAGTAAACATTGAATTCTATGAAACCAAACTTTATATCGACCTATTTTGAAACTATTTTATAATCAAGATAAAGGCATTTTAGCCTAAAATTTATTGAAAGATGTAACCCCTCTTTGTTGAACGGAATAGAATATATCATAGATGGTTAGCGAATTTGGTTCAAATGGTTATTAAGTATTTTTAGAAGGCTTCAATAATAGTTAGTGCCTATACATTAGTTCATGAGTGATTTAATCCCTGATATTTGAAGTGATCGTTTTTAGTTTCAAACAAATTTAAAGAGATCACTTTACTTAATGTGTCTAATGGAATAATGACATGTCAGTTTTTAATCTGACCATGTCATCAAATTAAGGACTAAAGCGACCACTTAAAACATGAGGGACTTTCACTCAAAAAAAAACACGAGGGACTAAAATCGTTCATGGATTAAAACTTCAAAGACCAACAATGTATTTCAGATTTTTTAGAATTAGTTAATTATTATAGATGGTCAAATTGTCATAATGTATATCTTTGTTTGGTTCATGATTTAGTCTTGTAGATATAAGTACATGGTTAAACGTATGAACTTGTAAAATGCAGGTAGAACTGATAGATAGGGACTCGGAGAACAAAATTGAAGTAAAATACATTGTGACTCTCAAAAAAGATATGTTAAGCTCAGAGCTTGTTGTCTCAAACTCCAACTCTTCTTCATTGCTCCAACTGACGGGGTCCATTGTAAGCCATTTGGTAGTGAGCACGCCAGATGCAACTTATGCACTCGGATTAGAAGGATCTGACTTCTTCAACAGGTCACCATTATTAACAAACTTTGCTTTAGTTCCTCCGGATTTCGGCCAGAAAAATGAATTTGGCTTAGGCCAATTTTTGGGTCAAATGACACTGAAAGGCCTTTCGTCTGGTTGGGGTGCAAGAAATCAAAACACTGCTGATGATGCAGAAAGCAGCCCAAGAGAAAGTGAAGAAGAAATGGAGGGTGAAGAAGATGACAACTACAAGCATTTAAAAGAACAAATGAGTCGGATATACACCAGTGCACCTCGGTATTTCACAATAATTGACAGGGTAATTTTCTTATAATAACCAAATTCTAACATCTCCATTTAATTTGCTGCAAAAATGGTACTTACACCACGAACAATTGTATTTAACAGAGCAATTCATGTGTCTTACACCTCTAGAACCAAGTCACACACAACTTTGTTCTCTGGAGAGCTATGTTTCTGTAACTGAGTCTTTTCTAGAAGGTGGATCAAATGCTAACAAATCTTATTAGGAGTATCTCAATTTCCCTGCTCTGTGCTTGCACATAATTTATATTTTGTACACTATTGATAAGGACACCACCATAGTTGGTGAACTATGTACTCATGCCACAGGCCTAAATTCAAGTCATCCTGAGAGCCCTAACGCCAGCATTGTTTTTCCACATTTAGTTAACCAACTAGGAGATTTTGTGTCCATTAATTTTAAAGCATATGTACCACCCATTTGTGTCATGTATTTACTAAGTCATGGGACTGAATTAAAATAAGGCTCCATTTATCCATTTTTGTAAAATTAAGTACATTAATCAAACATAAATAAAAATGCTTCTCAAGTGCCACTTACCTGAACTCATGAGAGGATTCAATCCTAAAGATATTGACCATTTTCTCTTGTTTCCTTTCTGATGATCTGACCTCTATTATGGAACAGGGTAAAAGAAACTCAGTGGGAGTAGGGAGGGAAGGATTTGATGAACTATACATGTTCAGTCCTGGCTCAAGACATGAATACTACAGCACATATTCTTACGTATGTGTCGGTCAGTCAGCCTTGCTCAAACCTATCATCCTAGGTCCTGAAGAAGAATGGAGAGGTCTGCAGCATTTACATAACCCAAATCTCTAATTATATAACAGCATGCCATTGCTTTTATCTTATTTGCAGGCAATATCAAGAGTGCATCTGTACAAGTCGCTGCAAATCAAGTTGATGTAAGATGCTCCAATTGTGTGTACTATTTGGTTGACTGGAAAAAAAATCAAGATCTTGAAAAAGAAAATTAAGAATATTTTGTAGGTTACTATTTGGGAGTGGAAATAAAAAGATTCTGGTAGCCATCAACCAAGCAAAAGAATGGTTTAGTTGTCTTCTACTTTCTTTAGAAATAATTTCAAATGCCCTTTTTGGCAAAGAAGACGTTCTGAAAAAACACTAGACAAATCAATATTAGTTTTGATCACAAGAACTTACTGATTAGATTGCAGCAAACATTTCAGGCAAGCAATTAAATTCCACCAAACATTTAAAAAGATGTTAAAGCAAAATTTTAAAGCAATCAAGCAAAGGAACAAACAATCTTTCTCAAGAACTCAAAACTTTTACTTCTATAAAGCACATTGAACATCCAATACGAAGATTGTGATGAGTCTTAATACTGTTACAGATTTTGCATAACCCTGATTTACTACATTATCAAATCAACAATATACATCATTATGATTTATGAGCACATTAAGTTGGTACGAGATAGTAGCCTTCATCCTGATCCTTGATCCAAAGTAGTGTAGTAAATACTGCAAGTAAAACAAAAAAGAGGCCACAAATGAATTTCATAGCAGTCTTTTGATGAGCCTTCTGAATGCCAGGCTTGTGAGTTCGAGTTTTAAATTCAAGAACCACCTCACGGGACGCTTGCAAATCAGTATCAGTAAGAACATCATCAGTTGATGAAACTGATTCACGGCTGCCTTGGAACTGCTCACCAGTGGCATATAAACCTCCATTTTCTTTATCATTATAGTTCACAACATGCGAAAAACCATTCTGGTCATATTTGCTTGTTGGGGTCCACTCAATGTTGTTTGAGGATAGACTTTTGAACCTTCTGGCTTGTTTCTCAGAAAAGTCTGAGTTCCCATTATTTGGATCCTGAAGAGAGCAAATGAGCTTCCTTGGAGTCTTACAGATCCTGATGTTGTCAACATTAATCTGAGTGCGTGACCTCTGAAGCACAAAAAAGAGAGGAAGTGGCTACTACTTGTCAAGATCAGTACTACACAGAAAATAGAATTAAACTACTAGAATCACAGCTTTGGTGAAATGAGAGTTACAACTAGGAGCAGAATAGAGGACAGAATCACAAATTTACAAACATTGGCAGGCTCGATCAGTTGGAACTCAAGTTCATATAAAAAACAAAGTTTCAAAAAAAAAAAAAAAAATTGTGGTGGAGTTAATTTTTTTTCTTTCCTTCTTCTCCTTAGGAAAGCAGATAGGATGTCTTGAATAAGTTGCACATGATAGAACCAGAAATTTGAAAGTTTTCCATCCATACTAAAATCTTTGTCACCACAATTTGTGAGTTATTATTTAAAATTTGGCAAGAAACTATTTATCTTCTTTCTCCCATCACTTTCAGTTTAACTTATGAATTATACTTAAAAAACCAAGCATGACAGCTCCTATAACTTCAATTTCACTCAGCCAAAAAACCATAAACTACAATTTCTTATTCAAAATTGAAACAAAATCAAACAATAAATCATGATAATATGCATGAGCAACATACCAGGGGACTAGTTGTAGTGCTTCTCGACATTCCATTTCTAGGATTTCGGTTGCAGAACCCTGCAAATTCCTCTGTGTAATCTCCTCGATTACAATCATATTCATCATTCCCAGAGTGTGTATTAGACATGAAACTTCCCTGAACCTCTGAAAACAAACCATCCTTGAGAGACACATCAACCCCTCCATTCTCATAGCTCCAAAGCTTCCGGTTCACACTCCTACGATCATAATCTGAATTTTGAGAAACCTGCCTCATTGAAATGGGCGACTCAACCCATGACTCATATCCAAGAAAGGAATCAATAGTCTGTGATTCAGGTGATGGAGATGGAGATCTATCACCAGCATTCCATAAATTCCTCCTACTATGCTCTCTCCTACTAAAATTTGACCCAGTGATTGAGCCAGGAGTACTCTCAAAATTTGACCCTTTTGTGGGAGTTATTTTCCTTGCAGTTTGCAAAGCTTCATAAGCAGCACCTCTAACATAAGCCATCTTATCATCCTTGCAATTCTCCATCTCCTCAATTATCAACTCAAGCTCAGAGAATATGCTCCTGGAATCCAAATTCTTCATCAAGAAATTCACCATTTGAATGGCCAACAACCGTTTCTGAGAATTTCCCTCCGAAACCCCAGAATTCAATATCTGCAATCCAGACCGTATTAACAATCTTGCATATGCTTCAACAATTAAACCATTACGCTTTGCTAAAGCCATCACCAAACCCATATGAGAATTGGTCTGAGTAGACTTCTCTTCCAAAGCAGCAGCAACATTTTGACACACCTTATTAACCATCTCATCCGAAGCAAACCTCCAATTATCCGAGTCCACAAGAGCCTTTAAGCAAAGGGCAGCCCCAGAAGTGAGGCACTCTTGAGAACCCAATAGAGAATCTGAAAGAGGCTTACATAGAGAATGAATTATATGCCTCTTTTTGTCTTCTGGGGTAGTTGGGTCAATCCCATATCGCGCAATTGCGGGAACCACCTTTGAACAAGCCTGTTGAAGAGGAAAAGACCCTGCACTTGAAGCCAAGGTCGAGATTATGCATGTCATGATGCTGTCTATCAAAGGAACAATTTTGACACCATGAACGCGAGCAAGAACTTCATAGAGTGAAATTGTACACTCCCCAGACAAAGAACCAGTGCCCTTGGTCTCAGAAACTTGTGCAAGAAAAAGTGGAATTGACTTGGAATCCAGGTCTTTCACATAACACTTTAGTGCCTTCATTGCTGATTTACGACTATCAGCATCTTTTTGAAGATTTTCCAACTCACGCTGTAGTTTTGGGCTAAGATTCCTACCCATTGTAGACCTAAAAAGAATTTCAAGAAAGTTGTGAAAATGTCTGAAAGATGAAATCTTTAAATGGCTTCTATAAGATATGGGCTCACTATATTTTGAGTTGGGATTCTATAACTTTTTTATCCATATAATTCTTTGAGAAGAGAAAGAAAAGAGCAATTGACTACCTCAGAAACAGATCTTGAAACCAAAACAAAAAAAAAAAAAGTTACTATTATGAAACTACAATTCTGCGTATCCAAATCCAAAATTTAAAAAAAAAAAAAAAAAAAAAATGTAGAAAACGAAAAGGGCATATTCTCTATCACTAAAAATGCAGAAATTCAAAATTTTCCTCTTTTCCAAACAAGAAACATGAATTAACTAAAGCAGAAGAAGTAAGAAGTCAAGATAGCAAATGGGTATCTCACAAATCACAATTCTATTTAGAATAGCATGACATTCATGAATCAGAAAGAGCAAAAAAAAATGTAGTAGTAAGAGACTAAGAAGAATAAAAGAGAGTACCTATATGGATCTTTCTTGTCGTTCATCTTTATCTTCTTGATTATATGTAGAAACAGAATGAGAAGAAATGGTTTTACTTTTATGAATCAAAAACCAACCAATTTGGTTTCGAGAATTGTATTTGTGGGATTTGTGATACAGTGCTCTCTGTTTTGGGCTGTCTTATTTAGGTTTCCTTTTTTTGAAGAGTAGACACAGACACAGACAGTAGAGATTGTATTCAAAATGTAATGTAATATGTTTTTGTAGTTTGTAAATACCCTTCAATTTCAAAATCTTTCTTACAATTCCCACCGCTATCCCTCCTTACTGATTAACTATTTTGTTGGACGATAATACCCTCGTTCACGTTTACTTTCTTTTCTTCTTTTTTTTTGAGACACGAAATTTTCTCTTCTTTTTTTACTGCTTACCTACCAATACCATTACCAATAATATTAATATCTCAATTTTTGCAGAAAGAAGGGGAGTTGTTCTTGTTCCTATTTGGATTAAAATTCAATTAATTCCATAATAATCGTATATCAATTATTCAATTAATTTCCATCTTTACATATATCTCTGCATGTAAGGAAATAAGGAATCTATACAGTCCATTAAAGTAAGCAAATCTCACTCATTAAATTATTAAAACAAGTCATATAATTGTTAGAGAAATTTTTGTCACAAATTCGTTATTGCACTCTCAAGTCTCAACGCATGTTCTTTGAAATCATGAAGATTTCAATTAAAATTGTAAAATGGTGAAACATAATTTTAACTAAAACACTATTTCAAATAATGTGGCAATATGCGTAGTGTGCAATAGTAGTTGTGCGGTAATCATTACCAATTAAATCAATAATATAATTGTAGAGAGTCATATAACTCAATTGTCACTTTTTGGTGTTTACAACAAAGTTCAATGACTTGAAATTTGTAATTAAAAAAAAAAAGTTAATGATTTCAATAGCTCGAAATATGGAGCACTAGATGGAATGCATGCTTTTTGTTTTTGTTATTTTTTTTAAGGGGAGGTGGTTTTGGCTTTTCTCAAGTCCAATTATTATTGTATCATTTTGCCTAGTTTTGCTTCCTTTTAGAGTACTAGCATCAGGTGTGCCAAATGCCAAAAACTAAAAACATCTCACATGAGATATTCTATATGCCAAAACATTTGGCATAGATGAACAGTATAATCTCAAATTTGGAAGCGTACAAACAAGAATTGTAAAATTTTTATTATTTTTTTATTCCCTTTTCTCTCTCCTCTCTCACCCCTTTGTCAAATATCTTCCTCTCTTCTTCTCAAAAAACGATCTCTTCCATTTTTTTCTTCTCCCACTCTGATGTAGGGAATGTGATGGGCTGTTTGTGTATGGTTTAGAAACAATGAAATGCTGAGTTGCTTAGAAGGTGGATAATTATCTCTGCAAGAACACACAGTTCCAAATAGCACACAAATGCTAACAATTTATTCAATTACCAAAACCTGATTTACAAAGAGCTTACATTCTACTACTTATACTAGTTGTTTGGCATTGGCAGCCTCTAGATGATTGACAAGTGTCTAAATCCTATCGGTTAATACTTAAGAAATCATCTAACTAACTAATTAATTAATTATAAGAGGATTAGGATATAGCTACTTGAAATTAGGGGTGTCAATGTTCAACTCAACCCACGAACACGACACGAACCCAACACGAGTTTTTGTGGGTTAAGGTTGGGCCTTTGCGGGTTTGGGTCATAAAAGGGTCAACCCGAAAGTGACACGATAAGAAACATGTCATAGATGGGTCAACCCGCGTAACCTACAATAGACACGTTTGACACGCCAATTTATTTGTGTCAACCCGAAATAACCCATATAACACAACCCATTTAACTCGTATAACAAATAAATATTCATTTTATTTTAAATTTGTCAAATACCTTTTATATCCAACCTATATTTTAAATTTAAAAAGAAAAGTGAGTAATTACAAAAATTTACAAGGGATATAATTGGAAATTGAAACTTTACAAACCCTAGATCTCTAAACCCTACAAACCCTAAACCTTCTTATAAATCTATAAATATTTTTTTGGCATAGAACTTGCACAAATGAAATTGGATGAGCTTGTGGGAGATGTTATGAATTTAGACATCAACAAAGAATCTATGGATGATAATTGTAGTCATAGTTAGGATTAGTTTACTATTTGCTCCAACTCTTTCAATATTGATACTTAGCATTTGGCGAGTTTTGAGGATATTTTATTTTTGTTGAACTATGTTATTTTGAATTTGAGTTAAAATGTATGCACTTCTTTTAGAGTGTAAAGAACATATTTCTATATGGATGCTATATTTTTGTTGAACTATATTATTTTTAATATGCGTTGAAGACTTGAAGTGTATGCACTACTTTTGGGATGTAAAAAAAATTATTTCTAGATGAGTGTTATATTTAATATTATGCAGGTTAAAATGGGTTGTGTTACATTTGTGTCAATCCAATATGACCTGTTTATTAAAAGTGTCAAGTAGGTTGGGTCAGGTCAACCCGCCTTATTAACATGTTGGGTTAGGGTTGAAGGATCACGACACGATTATTAAATGGGTCGGGTTCAGGTTGAGCCATTTAGTCGAATACCCTTACCTCAATACGATACAAACCCGACACGCTAACCCGAATTGACACCCCTACTTGAAATTGCCCTGCATCAGGACTCTCACTCTTAAGAAGCACTTGACCTCAAGTGCTCTAGGTTGCCACAAGATTTGTATGAATTTCTAGCCTTCTAGGATGATGCAGTTCCCTTGTATAATGAGTTTGTTGTTGTTGGTAGCACACCAAATGTTGCTGCCTCTGTACAGTGAAGTCCCACACAACTGAAACTCCAATGTAGATGCATTTGCATTAGGAGGACTCCCTTTCTTGAAAGCAAACTTGTCCTCAAGTTTGGTTGACCCTCCAATTTTAAAGTCTTCTTCATCTTGGCCACTGGTTTGGGACTTGCTTTCCCCTTCTTTGGTTGAAATGAGTAGTGAAGCACTATCTTGTGCAAACCATATGTGCTGCACCTTCCTCCCAAGATGGCTTGTCTATAGTTACATGATCGTATGTCTACTTCATCACAAAGAATGGAATAACAACCTCTTGAAACTCTAATTTCATCTCCTTTACGTAAGCAAGACAGTTTATGTTGATGCTTCATATCTTGCTTGTTCAAAATCTCTTGCGACTCCATATTCTCATAACTACCTTTCTCAATCAACAAGTCACAAATTCTTCCTTCAATGCAGAAATTAATTGGAAAAATTTTACCTTTGTGTTGTTTGTCTTTCTCCATTTCTTGCTTTGGAACTTGCAAGGCCTTTGTTCCTAATGATAAATCATTTTTCCCCTCAACAATCACATCTTTTTCTTCCATAGACTAATCATAAACAAGTTCAACCACATATTTCATGCAATCACTCATTTCTTTCCCTTCTTCACCAATCTATTTTTCAATGTAATTATCAAAAATAGGCTGCCCCACATCATGATCTTCTAACTCTTTAACGAGCAAATCTTGATCTTTGAACGCTTCTACCAACAAGTCTTGATCTTCTAACTCTCGAACCAAAAAGTCTTGATCTTCTATCTCTTCAACCACAAGGTTTCACCCTTTGACAAAATAGGCTGGTTCTTGGCTGGTACCTTGGAAACTTCATTAGATCCAGTAGTATTTGACCCAATCTTAACATTCTTGGTTGGTTTCTCTAATGCTTAGTGAAGTTTCACTGCTTTTCCTCTCTTTCTCTCAGCCTCACCAAGCCAATGCCTCATTGTGCTACCAATCTCTCTCTTGTGGTGTTTTTTTTTTTTTTTGGTGTTGTGATTTGATGGGTGGGTTCTATTGTGGGTTCCGATGAATGGATCGGCGGTAGGTGGGTTTGGGTGGGTTAGCCTGAGTTCCAATGGATAGGTTAGCCTATGACATCCTTCTCACTCTCAAATGCCGCCGCTGATATTGCCCAAACTCCTCTTGCCTAGCCGCTGACATCGGCCAGAGGCCATCTCGTCCAGCCACCTCTTGTCCAACATCGTTGATATCGCCCAAAAGAAGAAATTCTATGCTGAAATGGGTTTACAAAGTTTGGAAATGGAGGACTTTTTAAGAGAGAGAGATGTTGTGGTGATGAATTTTTGGGCTGTTGTGGTTTTGTTTTTTATGGTGATGATTTTTTGGTCGGAGGACTTTTTGTGGGGATGATTTTTTGGGCTGTTGTGGTTTTTTTTTTCTTTTGTGGTTATGGGTTTTTTTTTGGGATGATCCGTGGTGGTGTGTTTACCGTTGTGATGGTGGTGAATGAGTTTTTGGTTCAGACCTCAGTGTAGAGAATGGGGAAAGAAGTTTTGGGTTTGGAGAAATTAAATAATTTTTTATTAGACGTTTATATTATTTTAATGTGTTGTAATGTTAAAATAGAATATCTGATGCGAGATGTATTGTAAAATGGTGTGGTAAATAAGATAAAGTGAGTTTTGGTGTATTAAAATGGCAATTAGGATGGCACAGCTGATGCTTTTAGGATGCTTGTCACTAAAATTTAGCATTTTAGCATACCAAATATACCAAAAAGCATGCTCCATTGGATGTGCTAAACTGAAGAAAAAAAAAATTGGCATGGAGTTACAGTGCACTTTGCTAGCTCATGTTATTCTTATATATATAATTTCTCTTCCCCTTCTCTCTCCTCTTAATGGCTCTTTCTTTTTTTGTTTTTTTTAATAATTTCTTCTTTGCTTTGGGTTGAGTTGTGTGTTGAGATAATATTATTATAATGTGTTATATGTATTATTTTAATGTGTTGTATGGAAGAATAGAAGATAAATGTAGGGTATATTTTCAAATATTATGCTAAAATAGATAAAATAATTTATTGGTGTGTTAAAGTAGCATTTTTTTAGAACATCCAATGTTGATGCTCTAATGTTTGATTCGACTTAATCTATTCACGTACTGGTTTAGTTACAAGGGAGAATAAAAAAAAAAGATTATTGCATCATATTGTTGGTTTGATAATCTTTATTAAAGATTATGCATTTGTAATTTGATTATCTTCTTGGTCAAATTATGAAATACTTCCTTCAAAAAAAAAAAAAAAAATTATGAAATACTTGGCAACATGTGTACATGACATGAGTTTGTATCTAATAAAATGTTTTCTGCAAGCATAGTACGCCCCTTAAATCTTTAATTTTTTTTTATAGGTTAAGATAAATCTTAATTGTAACTCCTACAAACACACGAGAGCATATAAGAATAATAATAATAATAATAAGATACATCTTAAATGTTTGTACCTAAGTTTAATATTATTAATATTCATTCTTTAAAAAAATTGTGTCTTGAAAGACCTTGTAAAGATATCATTAGATAAAATCACTACAAAAAAGCTGGGTTTAGGCGGCATTTGTAAAACGTTGCAAATAACCAAAACAACGTCAATGTAGACACAAATGATCTATCACGATGTTTTTTATAGCGACGGTAAAAAATGTCGCTATAGCACCATTGCAATAGGTCTGTTGTGACGTTTTTAAAAACGTTGCCATATATAACTCTTTAACGGCATTCAAAAACCTTTAGTGACGTTTTCAAAAACGCCACTAAATAATATGATATTTTCAGTTTTTATGTAGGAAAATACATTTGGCGACATTCTTAAAACACCGCTGAAAAGCAAGAGGGCAAAGGGCAAACGCTTTAGTGACGTTTTTAAGGTAATTTGTTGATGCACTAAGCAATTAGCATAAATTTTCTTGTTGTGATATATTGAAATTTGTTAATATTCACATTTTCGAAGGAAAAAAAATAAATAAATCTTGGACTTTGAATCAAAATTAAACTAACCCTTATGCTTCTAATTTGAAATTAAAATCCCTTGAACTATGGGAAATGCTCAAATTAACCCTTTGTTGCCATTACATTGGTTCGTTGAGTGGAGATAATATATCACCTGACCTACACTGCACATAATACTACAAGTATTAAAAAATCCTTTAAATATTAAAAAACCATTTAAAAGTTTCTCCTCTTTCTCTTCAAATGCCACCATAGCCCAATTACAACCAAAAGAAGCTTCAATCATTACTTCTTGACTTCAACCAAAACCCCAACCACCATAAATTCATAACCACACAAAAGCCTCAACTAAACAAATACCAAGCTATTCGATCCAAACCCCCCATTGTACAACCATGCCACCACCACAAACAGGTGAAACAACCACACACACCCAAATACGATAGGCTAAGCACAAACTTCAACCTCATATGATCAGCACAATTTACTAAAAATCTCTAATAATAGTATAGACACCTCATTTTATAAAGTTCAAGAACCCTTCAAGCAAGTTAAGTACCCTCCCTCATGGTTAACCTATCTTGCTAGTAGGTAATATGCATAATTGTTTTATTGTATGTTTTGCATGATTAGGAATTAGACCATGATAATATGATGACCATGGTGAATGTATAGTATGTAGATATGTTGGAATTAGGATGTAGACACATCATTGTATATCAACTAATGACTTAGATTAACTACCCCAATGATGAGCTTCAAAAATGTCTCTCACTGGTAATTGTGGCATTTTTGGTTGTTCAGAAGTAATTACAACTTCAAAAGTGTTTCAAAATATTCAAAAGATTTTATTGGAAAATGACCTTTGATTATTCATATCCTCGTATCTTTTGAATTTTGATAAATAGTTTAGTGAGTGTTGTCTCATTGAAAAGTAGACTTCCATGGCTTCAAATGGACTTAAATTTAACTAAATTTAGATTCATAAAAGTGATATATGCCTATTTTAGATTGGAGTAACTACGTTGCCTACATACTGCCATAATTTTTTTTTTTTTTTTTTTTTTTTGCATTGGAATAATGTATTTTTTATGTTGGCTGGTATATCCTAGGAGACAAACTTAGGTTGGGTGAGGTGGGTGTTTAACATCTTTCCACTTGGTAATTTAGCCTTGATCCTAGTCTATGGAATGTTGATTAGGTTTTTTACCTTGAAACTTTCTATTTACTTTCCTTAGGTTGTAACAAGTAATTATCTATTTATTTTTATTAGATTGTAACTAGGATATTAAGTCTTGTAATATTTCTTTTCATATATTGTACTTAGAACCAAAGTCTTGTAATTATTCAAGTCCTGTGCATTCTTTTTATCAATAAAAAAGATGTTCATCTGGAGGTCTTCTTAATTTTCCTTATAATTAATTAAATGACAACTCCATTTGTGTAACTACCTTAACAAGAAGGGGGGGGGGGGTCTGCATTGCCCATGAGGTTTTAAATCTCAAATCACTAAAAAAAAAAAAAAAAACTTTTCCAGGTTTGTAACTCCCACACATGTATCTATGAAATATCAAATAAATGATTCGGTATTGAGTCAAATAAAGAGAATTTGGGAAAGAAATTCTGGAAATTGATACATATATATGCCCAAACATGCAAATGCATACTAACAGCTTACATATGCATTCCAATCTAAAAATGAGCCAAATTTAGCCCCAAGGGGTTTGTTTAGTGGCTCTTAAGGCCTCATAATATTCATAAGATTTTGAGTTCGAAATATCTTGAAGCCACCCCCAAGAGATTTCTCCTTGTAATTACCTGTGTGTGTGGGATGGGAGAACTGCATACACCTAAGAGAATAGTCAGGTATTCGAAGAGGTTTAGATACCCTTCTTTGTCCATATAAAAATTGAGCCAAATTTTATTTTAATTAGTCGCATACCAGCACGTTGCGTGTAATAATTTTTTTAGGATGGTCTGATTAAATATTTTATTAATACTATAATTTTAGTTATTAACCATTGGTTTTCATTAGTTTTTAAGTTATAAAAACCTTAAATATACCTTTTTTTTTACCTTTATACACACACATATATATATAGTGAATCTTTACACATACCTTTAAGAAAACTCTATATATTCCACTTTTTTGGATGTGTAAAATTATAGACTACTACTCCATAATGATAGTGGCTAATTAATTTTATATATTTTTTTAGTAATCTCATTTGTAACGCTTTTTACCATTATCATATATTTACTAACTGATGATTTGCATAACAAAGACGATAAATGAGAGGTAGCATTATTCATTAGATTTTCGAAAGTAATAGTGTATGAAAATTATATATATAAATATATATATATATATATTATAAATAAGGTTAAATGAAATGTCAAAAAATAGATTTTTAATTTTTTAACTTTATTTCTTATGTAATTTTCTACTACTATTAGAGAACATATCTTTTTTAGTTATGATTAATATGGTTTCCATAGTTAGAGTTTGATTAGTTTTAAATTTAAATTTAGTACTATGATTGTATTTAATTGTTGATTGTTGATTTAATTTTTTAAGTGAATTTAACGGTTTATGTTACTACACTGTAAAGTTTTTAATATTCTCCACACGGTAATCTCTATTTTATTTTTTACTTCTCCTTACAACCTCTTTGTTTTCCAATCAACGATTACTAATTGACGTTTAGTTTTTTTTTTCTTTATCTACTTTTTATTACTTTGTATTGGTTTTTTTCTATACCATCTCTCTCTCTCTCTCTCCATTGGCAATCTATCATTTTCTAAAATTTGATGATGACTCTATGACATTAAATATGCATTATTAGTTTTTTTTTTTTTTAATTTAGTGTTTTTAACTTGATTAGTTTTGTATTTCATTCTTCCTTTGATGCATTGGGTGTGAGAATGAGTGTTTCCCTAGCATTACTCCACTTTATGTGGACAATTTTATTTATTTAATTTAGGCAAAATATTATATTTTAAAAATTTTAAAATAAAAAATGAGTGGAAATATAAATAATTTAATGATATATATGGGGGATGTGGCTGAATTTAAATGTTAAATAAAATGATATGAGAAAAAAATTAAAAAAAAAAAAAAAACATAACAATAAACACTAACTTATCCAAATAATTCTATGTAATATAATAATAGTACATTCTTATATACTATTTTTAATTATTTATATTGCAATATGATAATATTTAACAATTAAAGTCATAAAAAATAAAAAATAAACTTAAAACACAAAACTAAATCCCATCAACCAAAATAGAGTTCTAAAAAATACAAAACTTTATCAAGCTAAAATAGAGATGCAAGAAAAATAAAAATAAAAATCCACCAAAAAATTGAGGGAGAAAGAGTGGGAAATAACCACTTTTTTTAAGAGAAAATTATGTAAATAATGGAAGAGTGAATGACAAATTTATACTAAGAGGATGATAATAAAAAGAAACAAAATAAAGGAAGATAAAAGGAAAGAGGAAGAGTGATATCAAGGTAGAATGTTTGGGGAGATGAAAAGGTAAAGAGAAGGAGAAAGGTTGGAGAAAGTGTAAATGTTAAAAAAAATGAGTACAATTTGATGAGCACAATTTTCTTTTATTTGAATTTAAGTAAAATATTACATTTTTTATTTTTTAAAACAAAAAGAGAGAGAAAATATAAATAATTTAATGATGAGGAGGATGTGGTTGAATTTCAATATTGAGTAAAATAGAAGAGAAGAAAAAACAAAAAGAGAGAGAAAATATAAATAATTTAATGATAAGGAGGGTGTGGTTGAATTTCAATATTGAGTAAAATAGAAGAGAAGAAAAAAAATAAGAAAAATTAAAAGATATAACAATAAACACTAAATTATCCAAATTATGTTATGAAATGGAATACTATTTTATTTTTATCTACTATCTTCAATTTTTTAAATGTAATCGGATAAAATTTAACAACCAAAGAGCAAAATAATAATAATAATAACTTAAAACAGAAAACTAAATCGTATCAACCTAAATTAGAGTTCTTAAAAACACAAAAATTTATCAACCTAAAGCGGAGATGCAATAAAAAATTAAAATCCACCAAAACATTGAGAGAGAGAGAGAGAACCTTTTTGTGAGAGAAAATTATGCAAAGAATGGAAAAAAGTGACAAATTTATAGTAAGAGGGAAGGGATAAGAAGAGACAAATAAAGGAAGATGAAGGGAAAGATGAATAGCAATATTAAAGTAGAGGGTAGTGGGGAGATGAAAAGGTAAGGGAAGAAGAAAGCTTGAACAAAGTGTAAATATTTAAAAAATAAGTGAATGTAAAAAAATATATATCTAGGAAAATTGGAAATAAAAAAGAAATATATATAGATGTTAAAACCAACAAAGATGAATATGTAAAGTCAATAATCTATTTATATATATATTTTTTTTTTGGTAAAAAAAAGGAATAAATAATAATTATGTGGCAAATGACGTAGCGATGAGGTGGCGCAACAGGAGCTCAGCAGCAATAAATGCCACGCTTCAGTTTTTTTTTTTTTTTTAATACAAAATAGAATTTCTACTCTAACCTAATCTAAGTATATAACTATATATGTGTGTGAAGCTCTCTTCTGGAGACTTGAACCCTTGACCATGTTTCAGCTTTTAGTAATATATAGATATAGATATAGATGAAATAACAAGTTTGCTAAATTTGATGATTCTTATATGAATTGTGATTTTATTTGACTCATGAATATGTAGGATTAGGTTAATTAAGATTAGTTGATTATTTCTATGTTTGCTATTATTTGCTTCAATAAAGATATGGGAACAACTAAATTTTACAACATTTTCAAATTAGTCTACTACCTCACATGTGGGCCACCTCAGTTTGCAATTTAATTTTTTAACGGCCCATATGTGAGGTGTCATATTAGTTTGAAAATATTGTGAGTTTTGTTGTGTCATTAAAGGGATTCTATTTGCTTTCATGGGGTAGCTTTCCATCCTTTATTATATTATATTTGATTTGATTTAATTAATTGATTGACCTCGCCATATTTTAACTATATGCGATTTACTTTTCATATTTGACTCAATTTACTTAGTTGGCTTTTCATAATGAGTTTAATTTGAAAATATTTACATAATTTTTTTTAAAATAAAATATTTCCTTATCATTGCATTAATCATTTAATTTTTTTATATTAAGATTCCCTTAATTAGTGCTTGACATCTCTTGTTAATGTGTTGGATTCCTTATATGTTTTTTTTAGGAACATTAATTCACAGATAACACGTTGGAGCACACACATAGGCAAAGATGAAACTAGGATTGTTTCTTTGGGGAGAGGGAGGGAAGCATGAAAAGAAACTGACCTTTCAAAAATTAAAAATATTAAAAAAATAAATTAATATGTGAAAAATAAAACTAGCATTTATTTAATATTAACAAATTATAAATAAAAGAAAATTTATAAAAATAATTTTTTTTTATTACATTTATACTCAATCATTTGTGATCTATCAAAATGTAACTCAATAGTCTTTCAATCTATAATTGATTTTGTACTAAATATTGCAATAATTTTCCTTTTAATGAACAACATCAAAAAAATCCATTATAATTTTTTTTTTTTTTTTTTTTTGCTACAAAACCTAGTTTTGACTTTTGACATTATTTATGATTGGAATGTTTTTTTCATTATTGCAATAAAACCATTCTACAAAGTAAATTGTATCAACTATCAACCACACTTTTTGTTTCTCAAAAAAAAAAAAAAAAAAAAAAAAAAAAAACTATCAACCACGAATGTTGAAGTTTATATAAATAAATATATATATATTTATATATATTTTTTTTTGAGATCATTGTATGTCCAATATATGAAAAAAAAAACCACATAGACAAAAAAAAGTTTAAATTCCCAAATTTTTAACTTTATAAGTCTCAAACATCAATTAAGTGAACTGTAATATTAAACATATATAGGCCAAGTGACCATTTTATTTTTTAGATTCTCTAGGTCAATTTTCAATTTGAAAGGGTTAGTTTTCAATTTATTGAACCCAAAATCCTAAGTTTTAATACAAAACACATATAAATCAAATAACTGTTATATATTTTAGATTCATTGAGTTAGCTTTCAATTTGGAATGATTAGTTTTCAATTTGGGGGGATTATAATATTTTTTTTTTTTTTTTTGCATATTACTTTCAAATATATATATATATATATATATATAAAAAAGATTATTTTTTTAAAAAAGTGGGGGGGCTTGTTTCCTCTTGACCAAGTAATAGATCTGTCCTTGCACATAGGATTCCAAAAGATAATAGTTATGAATGCTCAACCTGAAATTATGTGCACTCACTCTCATTCAAAACAGCACAAACCCTATCAGAGCATCTCTAGCAGATTCTCCAAATTTTTGTACTGTTTGGAGAATGAACAGTGATTTTTACCTTTTAGCTACCCATTTTTTCAAATACACTTTCCAACAGATTTTCTATCTCATTCTCTATCTCATTTAAATATTATTTCTTTATTCATTCTTTATTCTTTTTTTATCATCATTTATTCTTTCTATATTCATTCCCAACAATTATATTTTTCAATGAAAAGTGTTATATTCACAACATTTTTCGAAATACTTTCACAAGAATCACATCAAAATCTTATGTGGAAAGTTGTTACTAGTTCTAATTTGAACCCACTGCTGAAATTATTTTTTTACTCGCCAATATTAGCTAATTACTTAAAATTTATTGTGAAAATATTGTGGTATTATTTCTAAATGGTCATTTCTTATTCTTTTCCTTTCTTTCATCCATACGTTTCCTTTTTTTTTACTTTTTTTTTCTCTTGTTTTTTCTCCACCACACACGTATACCCATATATCTCCATCCTCTCCTTTTTTATCTCTACTTTCCACTTGATTCCAGAACCTCCCTCTCTCTTTCTCCTCTTCTTCTGTGCTTACCTTTTTGTTTTTATTTTCGTTCCTCTTTGACTCACTTCACACACACAGCTGACCATGATCTTTTGACTTCTCCTTTATGTTCGCATTTTTGTTTTTTATTTTCTTTCTTCTTCATCTCACTTCACTCACACACACAACCGACAGAGAGATTGGCCTTTGTCTATCTTCTTCTTCTTCTTCTTCTTCTTCTTCTTTTTTTTTTTTCTTCCTTCTTTTCTTGTTCTGATTCACTTTGTTGTTACAATGGAGCTTAGATAGGCTTTCATGTTCTTGATTTGTTGTTTTTGTTTTGATTTTAGATTTGTTGTTCTAATTAAATTTGTCTTTTTCCCTGTTCTTGATCTGTTATTGTGTTTGTGTTTTGATTATGTTACCGTTTGAGAGAGAGACAGATGAACAAAGAAGAGAGGAGGAAAGAGAAAGAATATTTTTTTTATTCAGCTGGGTATTTTTTTTAAGATAAAATAATGGTTTGGAGTTGTTATAGTGTCCTCTAGATTAAGAGAACTACTGTAGCAACTTAAAAAAAAAATTGGAAAAGTTTTGTGTTTAGACCGGCTATTGGAGTGTGAACAATAAGCTTTTTTGGAGAAAAAATAGAGATAGAGCATCTATTGGAGATGCTCTTAAACTGCTAATACATCAATACCTATGTAAAATTTTGAAGTTCATTTTCAAGATAACCCGATCCAAAATACAATGAAAAGGCTTTGACTCCAAATATAATTTTGGAATTGGGCTCTAACTACCAATAGGAAGATAACATGAGTCCCTTCATGTGCAATGCACATGACTCACTTGGTTGGTTGGATTAAGTCAGTCATGTGTGCACATGACAATGCCAAATATCATCTTTCTATTAGTTGTTAGAGCCAAACTTTGTCCAAATACAATCCAAGGAAATAATCCCAAAAGGAAAAAGAAAATTCAGAATTTAAATTCAAAGAGAAATCGAAAGAAATAAATTTTTTTTAGAGAGGTGATTCGCAAACATACATGAATACACAAAGAATTTGAGAAATTATAATTGATCTAGGGGAAGATACTTATGCATTTATGTCTTGTTCATTCAAATCGAGTTGGCCATGTATATGAAGAACCGACAAAAAGATGTCAATAAATTAAGAGTTAAATCATTAAAACGTGAGTGATATAAAATTTAAATAGCATGATAGTTTTTTTTAGAGCAAAATTAAAAGATTAATAGATATTTATATTGAGTGAACAGTTTATAGTACAAATATAAATTTGCTAAAGAAAATGGAGACATGATAAGTAATTTTCTTTAAAAAAAAAATAAACAGATGAATTTTGAAGCAAACCTTTGGATACTTACAAACAGGCACACTAACAATTGTCTTGCATCCGCTACTACATGCAAAATAGAAAATATCTAAATGAGGACAAAACTGCAAAATTGCAAATAAAATAATTGTAAGTTAATCAAAGAAACTAATGTCATAAAAAAATATTAATATTATGTTTTGCCTGAGAAAGACAAATCTATGCCATTGAAAAAGTTCCCAAAACATAATATTTACTTATTTAGATGATAAAAAGATCAAACTTGCTTATTATGGTTCTTTGAATTATGGGAACTTTAAGAATGGTATAGAAGTATAAATTAGATGAATGATTGGGTTTTTGATGTTCCATCTCCTTGTCTTTTGCACTAAATAACTCACTTGACATTAAAAAAAAAAAAGATGGAATAAGTGACACAAATTTAGACTCTAATTATAGAATCTAATTGGATTTTCTCTCAATTTTAAGCTGAGAGATAATCCAATTATATTTAAAATTGGATTCTAATTGTTGTCTAATCTTATGTCACGTTTCTTATCAATTTCTTTTAAATTTTTTTGTTCTAGGTGAGTTAATATTGTGCAAAAGATGAATAGTCTAATATAAATAAACCATCAAAAACCCAATAAACATAAAAAAAGAAAAACGAAAGAAAGAGTAAACTAATGTGTATATATAATATATAAAAAAGAGAGTAAAACTCATGTATATATCTATGGCTTTAAAAAAATGTAACTCTTAGATTAAGTATAATTTGAACTCATATATATGTGTAATTGTGATTGTTTTTAATTGTACATGCACGAGTTATACACTAGTATATTCAAAACGTGAGGGAAAATTCAATTAAATTCCAAATTAGATTTCAATTGTGGGCTAATTTTGTGTCATGTGTCCACTTAATTATTCAAATCTTTGTGCCAAGTGAATTAATGAATACAAAATACTAACTACTAAGAGTCAAGTCCAATATTAATTAACTATAAAAAAAATAAAATAAAACAATTATATATTTACTCAACAAAAATTACTGCACGTTCTATCTTATTAAAAATTAGAATAAAAATGATTATAAGCAGTATTAAACCTAGGCAGGAATTATAACATACATATAATTAAGTTTTTTTTTTTTTTTCTAATAATTTGATTAATTATTTATAATTTTATGATAAAAAATGTATTTATTTTTAAATACATCCATGCCTATACATAGATAACAAGCTAGTCATTATTTATTTTTTATTTTTGAGAAACAGCGGTCATTATTATTTTTAAAAAAAGACGATATACAAAGGAAAATTGGTGCCATTCTTATGGTAATTCAAAATTAATCATGGACCAATAAAACGAGGAAATAATAAAAGAGAACATTTATCTCATCTTGGGCCTTGACGTTAAAGGACGGTTGAGGGTAGTTGGGTCATTTGGCTACAAATTTATCTCGTAATGTCTCGCGCTAAAAATTTCGTTTCCCGCTCTTAGTATTTAAATTCTCCGCAAATTTGACGGACACAATTTGAACGATTATGAAACTCAAAAGTCAAAGAGCAAATTGACCATCAATTCCCCTTCTCGTTGGGCCATGGGCCATGGCCCTATAAATTAAGGGTTCTAGTTCTACTCTTCTTTCTAGACATCCAGTAAAGCTCTGTAAACGAATTCCCATATGGTTTTTTTTATTAGACCACCTTTCAGTCTTTCCATGTTGACTACATAAAGATTAGACCATTACCATATAAAGAAAAATTAAAATGTATTTATTTTTTTGAGAAAAAAATTAGAAATTAAAATGTAATTTAATTAATATATTTATATAATTTTGTATTATATTATTTAAAATTATATAACAGGAAGGAAAAATTCAAATTCTAGTTTTTTTTTTTTGAATAAATGAGAATAAAATATAATACGACTTACACAACTCTTAGTGATAATTACTTATTTTGAAAAGGGACAAATTTTGATATAGTGCATTAGGTTTTTCAATTAATTTTAACACCTAGTTCAATTGGCCAGTCAAACTCAAAAAAATTAAATTCAACGCAGTTATGTGTTTGAATTTAATTGGAAAAGTTAATATAATGCATTTTAGAAATTGTAAATCTGTATGTTTTGAAAAAAAAAAAAAAACCTATTATGAAGAAATTTTTTTTATTTTATGTTTTCCTGTATTTGATAGTATCAAAAAAAATGTCAAATAAAAACTATCATTGCTCAATGGAAAATCTTATTAAACATATAATTTATTTTTAGAGATTGTTTTTCACTAAAATTTTGGAAAACAACTCTATCACATGCCATGCTAAATAAAGGAAGCTAAGAGGCAATATGGAAACTATTTTTTTTTATATAGGAACAATGTGGAAACTATTGAAAACAACTCAACCTCATTTTTAAGGTCGTCACCAAACATAGAAAAATGATATAGTTTTCAAAAAAATATTACCAGGCATAGGAATATGAGATAATTTTCCAAAAATACTTTTTGAAAAATGTATATTTTCTTTGGCTTGAAAAATGTATATTTTTTAAACAATTTTTAATATCGAAACAAACAGAGTTATTTTTAACCTTTAAAAAATGGAAAATGCTATGTCTACAACATTTTCACAACAAATCCTATGTGATAGGTTGTTATGGGTTGTTAATGGTGGGGTAAAAAAGTAATTTTAGTGATAAGTTCAAATTTGAACCAATAACAACTAACCACCTCTAATTTGTTGTGAAAATATTGTGGACGTAGCACATCTCTTAAAAAATATAGTATCATATGTATTTTGTATTAATAAAACTAAAATCTTAACCATAACATAACATTTTATTAATTTCACAAGCATCTTGAGAATTTGAATTTACCAACAGTATAATCCATGCAATGCAAAGTTACTTTTCTTTACTATTCGTCTTTAAATTGTGTTGACAAATATGTAAAATCTCTTGACTGGTAGGGTTATAGCTAAAATCATAATGAAATTATATTATCGTTTGTCAAGAGCCTTGTAGTTTAATTTTTTTTTTTTAAAAAAAATAAGAAGAAGAAAGACCTCGAAGTTTTATTGAAAGAAAAGTTAGCCATAATCAGTTGCAAGAATATCATGTAGGTGGGAGGGAACATACTCCATCCACACCGATAAATTTCTAACATGTCTAGCATGTTTAGTTAGGTTGTGAGGTACAGTATTACCTACTCTACGAGTATAAAAAAAGAAATACGATTGAAAGCCGCTATGGTAGGCTGCACTATTGCAAGGAGATGTCCGAAGGATGCCAATGACTCCTCTTCACTTTTGAGAGCATTAATAACCACCATGGAAATAATGAAATCTCCCTCAAGAATAAAGGAAGAGAGACCAAGATCATAAGCAAAAAGGATGGCTCATATTGCCGCCGCCTTATAGTTTAACTGATTGACACTACCAGGTGTTTTCAAAGTATATGTCCATTTATTATTATCCAAGTCTATGCTAACACTCTCAATGACAAAGTTCTTATAACCATTTTCTTTATTAAATCTCTCTTTGGCAATCACACAAACTGGACCAGAAAAATATTGCTTTCCACTAAATCAAAGTTTGCACCATAATTCTAATAAAATTGAAAAATAAGATGTTAACTTGTAACATTTTGTAGGAAAAGAAAATACAATATCAAATTTGTTATTGTTATAACTTTTAAAAGAGACTTGACTAAACTCACTTGTTATTGTTATAACGTGATAATAAAATCATACTTATTGCTGATCCAACAATAACACCAAGCAAAAAAAAAAAGCTATTTAATTATTCCTTATAATTAAAAAAAAAAGCTATTTAATTATTCCTTATATTCAATTTGATTTGACAATCAAGCTCTTTTCAGGTTGTGATTGAATTGAAGCGTCTAATTAGTTTTTAAATGTAAACTTGAAAGTCGAAGGAAAAAATATATATTAAAGAAAATCTCATACTCCAAGATTTTTAGTTGTAATTGCATTTTTTTTACATTAATAATTAGAGGTGGAAGAATTTGAACTATGGATATTTCTGTTAGAAATACTTAAAGGTGTCAATTAAACTTCAAAACTCTTGGCAATTCTAATTACACCAATTCTAATTACTTTTTATTCCTTTGTTAATTTTTTTTTGTTAGTAAGCCTATTGTAATTCATTTTTATTATATAATATATAATTTTTTTTTTTTGATAATCTATAATATATGATATGATATAATTTCATTCTTTCCTCTTAATATAATTATATATTAACATGCCCTATCTTAGCACAACTATCATATTTAGTTTCCTACGGGCTAAAAAAATACCTAGTATTTTCACTACTTTGTACCATTACTCTTCTACCTCAGGCAAGGGCACGAGGCTCTCAGAGCCCAGAGGTCATACTTGTAAGACGTGACATATTATAAGCGAGCAATTCGCGCCTTCGCAATTTACATTCCTATTTTGCGTTCACACGGAGGACAACAAACTCAACACCAAATGATTGAGGCTAGTTCAGGGTTTTACTTTTTTATTTTTATTTTTATTACTTTAAAAAAAAAAACCAAGGCTTGATCAAAATAATTATCTTTCCTTTCATCCACCCCCACCCCCACCCCCACCCTTCTTTCCAAGTTCCCTCAAAGTAGTCAAATTTACCACAAAAATCAATCGACTTTTGAGTTACAGTTCTAGACCCCAGCATACAGATTTATGGGGACTTCATCATTTGTCTATTGGTTTTCATTTTTCTTCTTGCAAGGTGGGGTGGGGAGGAGAGGGTATCTCACAAGACCACTCTCTCACAGCATGCGGAACCCATACATTCTGAGAGAGAGGTCTAATGAGACCATCTTATAAGATAATTTTTCGGTAGTGGGGGAGCGGGGGATGGAACAAAATATTGTGGGAATTTAGTAGATCACAACTCTTTTAAGTAACAAAACCAATTAATCACATAACAGTCACCAAACTTTTACCCACTTCTTTCCTCTGAAAGTGATAATGAAATAACAATGATTAATTACATCAAGCAGCTCCAATTGTGCAACTTCATTGACATTGTGGTAACATTCTGCAGGTTGGACAATACCACTTTCCTTTGAACCTTGTCTCAGGTGTCAGCCCGACACATGAGTAATGGAACCACTCACCTCCTTGGCACTGTCATTTTATAATAGGTTAGCAAATCCATACAGGAATCTAGAAAACAACAATTAAGTGATACAGAAACTACAAACTGTTAAGTCTGCTTGATATATCATTATAAAAGAATCTAATGAAACCATCCTAACTCATTTAGGATATCATGATAGAAATATGTGTTCATACTTTCAAGAGAGGAAATTTAAAATACATAAAAGTGGTGGTTACTTGCAATAATTTGTTTATGTGGATACGTAAAAAGTTCCAGAAAGTACCTTGCGCAGAGAAAAACAAACCACAAGGTGTTGGTGTTCAGATATTCCAATTTTCTTTCATATCATATTGCTGCTAATAATAATATTACAAGATAAATCTAAAGAGGAAAATGGTTTAGTAGTAGTTAACCCAATGTTCTAATCATATGTTGTTCAGTTTCTAAAACATGTAATTATAGCATATTTTGTAGGATATCCCAAAGGAACTAGATCCAATTACCAAGTGAATCCACAGGCATATTTGGCAAAGTTTTCAAGTAAGCTACAACTGAGGCTTTTTATTGGTTCTGGTTTCCAGTCATAAGAAAATAATATTAACTAGATAATCAGAGAAAAATATAAATAATGCAGAGAAAACAACACTCACATTTTCATTGTCACAGGCAATCATATCTCCAAATGACACCTAAAAAATCAAGAAAATTATTGCACTTTAGTAAATGAGTTAAAGCAGTTGAAGCATAACTGAAAAATATAAAATATGTTCATCCAAAAAAATAATTTACTGAAACAATATGCTAAAAACTTTCAATTTGAAAATTAAAAAATTAAAAACAAGAAGTCAGGACCTGATGACAGACGCAGTAGGTGGGTTCATTGGGATCAATAGGTTGCTCAACATCCATGGGGGCAGCAAATTCCTTTTTATGGCTTCCTGGAGGAGGCATGAGCTCAAAATCCCTATCACGCTCCCGATCCCATTCCCTATTATTGTAATCCAGCCTCTTTGGTTGAGGTGTTCCATAGAAAGGCTTCCGCTTATCACTTTTAGGGACTATAGGTAATGGGGGAAGAATTGCTGGTTCATCTGGGGCTATTTTTCCCTCTGAAAAAAAAAATGGAAAAAGGAAAATAAAACAAACATAAGATAGATAATCAATTAATAAAGTACCTTAGCTTCTAAGATGAAGAACTCTAACAACAACTTTACCACTTCCTCAACATATTACTTTGTCCAACAAATGGGGAAAGTGGAAACCGGAGGGGGGGGAAGCAATGAGGAGGTGGCCGAATCAAGGCATTCCACAAGGGCAAGCCATGTGAACAAGTCATACTTCCAAGCAAGGCCATCTTTTAGAACATGTGCTCAATTATTTTAGGCATGTGCTTAGTTGATTTAGAAGGAAGTTAGTGATATGCTTAATTCATTTAGACATGTGGGATAAATGTTGTATTAGCTTAGGTTGTGATTATTTTAACATATGCTAAGGAATTACTTAGTTATGATGATGTCATCATAACTAACTCTTTGTTGGTTAAATAGCCATGTTCATTGAATCAGAATTTACTCTTTGTGACTTGGATTTGAGGTTGAAAAATACCTCCCTTGGGGTTGAAGATTTCCTCCCCACCCGCCAATCAATGAGTGGATTCTCAAAGAACTTGAATGCTTGTTGATGTGATTCAAGCAATGGCTTGTTAAAATAAGGGACAAGGAATTAAGCCAATTCCAACAAAGATGCAGAAATTCTCTCCTTGCATGGAACTAGAAGATGCTCATCAATCTTGGCTTCAAAAAAATGAGGTTATGCAATTGAGAAGGCAATTTGCTGCCTAGAGAAAGCTGGTGCAATGCTTGGCAAAAAGTGTAGAGCAACACTTGGATTGTCATTGTGCAAAAAGCAATGAACCCATTAATGCTCTCACTGTTTTGAGATTCAAATCCATTGCTAAATTGAAATTATCTTTTTGCAGGAATTAAGCAAGGGCTTAGTAATCTGCATCAACTTCCAACCAAAGTTATTCTCATTCAAATGATAGGTTTTTCACAAAAAAAAAAAAATTCAATTCTTTCAAAAAAAAAAAAAAAGGAAAAAAAAGAGAGGAAATTCTCAAAAAGGGCCTTGGGATTAGGGGCATTGGGCTCGTACTTCTTAGGTTGCTTTAAAAAAAAAAAACATCAATCAAAGTTTTCAATTCCTTGAAAAAATTCAAGATTTCCAAATTTTTCAAAAAAAAAAAAAAAAAAAAATTCAAAACTCCCAAAAAAAAAATCTTCATTAAATTTTTCTTCAAGAACAGAAAGCTATGATCCTCTTCCATATTTTCCAGTGGTACAACATTAAGTTAACTGTCCACCCTCAACATTCACCGAAGCATGGAATATGTCCCAAACTAGGGGCATTTGCCAGGTATGCCAACTTCTTTTTAATGAATAACTCCGTTACTAATTGAAAATATTTATTTTGCAGGTACTAGGGTAAAAGGCCCACACACATCGGCATGAGCTAAACCCCAGAAACCTTTGGTCCTCTAAAAACACGAGCCAAAGCCAAAAATCTTAGGTCCTTTGAAAACATGAGCCAGGATCCAGAAACCCTTGGTCCTCTGAAAACATGAGCCAAGATCCCAAACCTTTAGTCCTCTGAAAACATGAGCCAAAGCCCAGAAACCCTTGGTCCTCTGAAAACATGAGCCAATATCCCAAACCTTTGGTCCTCTGAAAAAATGAGCCAAAGCCCAAAAATCCTAGGTCCTCTAAAAACATGAGCCAAGATCCCAAACCTTTGGTCCTCTGAAAACATGAGCCAAAGCCCAAAAATCCTAAGTCCTTTGAAAACATGAGCCAGGATCCAGAAACCTTTGGTCCTCTGAAACCATGAGCCAAGATCCCAAACCTTTGGTTCTCTGAAAACATGAGCCAAAGCCCAAAAATCTAAGGTCCTCTGAAAACATGAGCCAAGATCCAGAAACCCTTGGTCCTCTTGAAACATGAGCCAATATCCCGAACATTTGGTCCTCTGAAAACATGAGCCAAAGCCTAAAAATCCTAGGTCCTTTGAAAAGATGACCCAGGATCTAGAAACCCAAGGTCCACTAAAAACATGAGCCAAGATCCCAAACCTTTGGTCCTCTGAAAACATGAGCCAAAGCCCAAAAATCCTAGGTCCTCTGAAAACATGAGCCAGGATCTAGAAACCCTTGGTCTTCTGAAAACATGAGCATAGATCCAAAACCCTTGGTCCTCTGAAAATATGAGTCAAGATCCCAAACCTTTGGTCCTCTGAAAATAGGAGCCAAAGCCCAAAAATCCTAGGTCCTCCGAAAACATGAGCCAGGATCCAGAAACCCTTGGTCATCTAAAAACATAAGCCAAGATTCCAAACCTTTGGTCCTCTGAAAACATGAGCCAAAGCTCAAAAACCCTTGGTCCTCTGAAAACATGAGCCAAAATCCCAAACCTTTGGTCCTCTGAAAACAGGAGCCAAAGCCCAAAATCATAGGTCCTCTGAAAACATGAGCCAGGATCCTGAAACCCTTGGTCCTCTGAAAATATGATCCAAGATTCCAAACCTTTGGTCCTCTGAAAACATGAGCCAAAGCCCAAAAAACTCTTGGTCCTCTGAAAACATGAGCCAAGATCCCAAACCTTTGGTCCTCTAAAAACATGAGCCAAAGCACAAAAATCCTAAGTCCTCTTAAAACATGAGCTAGGATCCAGAAACCCTTGGTCCTCTAAAAACATGAGCCAAGATTCCAAACCTTTGATCCTCTGAAAACATGAGCCAAAGCCCAAAAATCCTACGTCCTTTGAAAACATGAGCCAGGATCTAGAACCTTTGGTCCTCCGAAAAAATGAGCCAAGATCCCAAACCTTTGGTCCTCTGAAAACATGAGCCAAATCCCAAAAATCCTAGGTCCTCTGAAAACATGAGCCAGGATCCAGAAACCCTTGGTCCTCTGAAAACATAAGTCAAGATTCCAAACCTTTGGTCCTCTGAAAACATGAGCCAAGATTCAGAACCTTTGGTCCTCAGAAACACATGACTAGAATCTCCGTATCTTCTTGACCTCAAGTAAGCATGTCTTGTACTAGTTTCAAAAAAAAAAAAAAAAAAAAAAAAATTGCATGCATGAACTACGTTTAGACCTGATCCCTTCACCAAGAGGTACGTAGGCAATCTCCCTCGAGATTCGGTTCAATTTTGATCCACAACTTGACAATCTGCATTTTTATCGACATGCATCATACATTCACCACGGTTAAATACTGATTGCAAAGTTAGGTGTCTCTTTCATACATTGACATTTGCTTTTCAAGCTCTGCTAATGAGGGGCATTCTGTTGACACCCCTTGGTCCTCTGAAAACATGATCCAAGATTCCAAACCTTTGGTCCTCTGAAAACATGAGCCAAAGCCCAAAAAACCCTTGGTCCTCTGAAAACATGCGCCAAGATCCCAAACCTTTGGTCCTCTGAAAACATGAGCCAAAGCCCAAAAATCCTAAGTCCTCTGAAAACATGAGCCAGGATCCAGAAACCCTTGGTCCTCTGAAAACATGAGCCAAGATTCCAAACCTTTGATCCTCTGAAAACATGAGCCAAAGCCCAAAAATCCTAGGTCCTCTGAAAATATGAGCCAGGATCCAGAACCTTTGGTCCTCTGAAAACATGAGCCAAGATCCCAAACCTTTGGTCTTCTGAAAACATGAGCCAAATCCCAAAAATCCTCGGTCCTCTGAAAACATGTGCCAGGATCCAGAAACCCTTGGTCCTTTGAAAACGTAAGTCAAGATTCCAAACCTTTGGTCCTCTGAAAACATGAGCTAAGATCCAGAACCTTTGGTCCTCAGAAACACATGACTAGAATCTCCATATTTTCTTGACCTCAGGTAAGCATGTCTTGTACAAATTTCAAAAAAAAAAAAATTGCATGCATGAACTACATTTTGACCTGATCCCTTCACCAAGAGGTACGTAGGCAATCTCCCTCGAGATTCGGTTCATATTTTGATCCATAACTTGACCATTTGCATTTTTATCTACATGCATCATACATTCACCACGGTTAAATACTGATTGCAAAGTTAGGTGTCTCTTTCATACATTGACATTTGCTTTTCAAGCTCTGCTAATGAGGGGCATTCTGTTGACACCCCTGGCAGGAAAGGCATCAAGTTCTTGGAGTCTGACAATGTTCCAATGGTAGAGCTGACAGTGAGAAATGGCAGCTCTGTAAAGCTTCGAATACCCGATGCCCATGTCACTTCATACAAGCCAAAAGTCCAGTGGAAGGATGATGGTTTCACGGAGGTTCTTTATACAATTCCAGCTGTTGGAGCAGATTCTAACAAATCCAAGGGTGGGATAGGCTTGGTCATCAATGAGTTTTCCGAACCTGGTTCTAAAGGGTCATCTCTTCTCACCAGTACTTCTAAATGGTCTGTAAAAGATGTTGATTACGATGCCATTGATGCTCTTCAGGTATTATTTTCTCCATTAATCTTATTCAAGTGCCACTATGGTTAACAACAATATTTTTCAACTGGGAAGTGCCTCTCAATTTAGCATTTCCATTTAGTTTCAGTTTTGCAAAATAAAATGATGGAAATAACCAAGAACTCTAAAAGATGGAGGGGATCTTTAAAGTCACTTCCTTGACACTCTTTTTCTCTTCCCTGAATTTTGTGTCAGATGAATTTGTAATTATGTGATGAAGATTCATAAATACCAAGATTATTATTGATTAAAAAATTATCCAATTGGTTATTTGGATATCATCTCCTCATTAACATCCATGTTTCTGTTTTGGGGACTGATTGACAAACTTCTAAATTATGATTTCTCTAGAGGCTTGGGAATTTACTTACGTGGTTTCTCAAACATGATTTAAAGCTCATATATGATCCTATGCTTTGAAATATATAAATGTGAATCTTTGAAGATTATCCTGAGACTAAAAAATTTTGATGAGAAAATGTTCCCACTTGCACTGCAGGTTGAATTGAGCTGTACTAGTGGAACACTTGATATTACCTATGTTGTGTCACTCTATCCACTAAGCATGGCAACAGCTGTTGTAATAAAGAATAATGGCCGCAAGGCAGTGACTTTAAACAATGCTATACTGAGCCATTTTATATCTAAAAAACGAAATGGGACAGCCATACAAGGTCTTCAGTGCAGTTCTTACTGCTCACACCCTCCTCTCTCTTCCCCCTTTGCAATTCTATCACCAGCTGAAGCAATGAAAACTGAGTCTCTTGGATGGTTCTCTTTTGGTTCTGAGCCTGAAGATAAACGTGACTCGTGGACTCTACAAGATGTGCCCTTCACCACTTTGAATAACAAGCTCAGCCGAGTTTATGCCGTCCCTCCAAAAGAGAGATTGAAGGGATTTTATAACACCCTACCCTCAAAATTTGAAATAATTGATCAGGTAACCATGATGTTTCCACTTCTAATCCAAGAAGATGTGGTATGAATATAACAAATAGTATCTGTGGTGAATGAATGTTTCGCTGTTACAAATATGATTTTCCGAATCATCCAATGCCTTGAACAATTCACAGTTTGGGCTTATCAAAAACCTTGTGCAAATGGAAGTTTTCAAATTTGAGGAAATTTACTTATAGATGTCTATGATCAACTGCTTTGAACCAAAAAAAAGAAAATGATCATCTTCATTTGAAATAGATTCATTTCATGATTCAGATTAAATTACATATCTAAATATGTATCCAATACTGCATCATATGGCATTATGTATACTATTAGATACAGAAAATAAAATCTTAACCTTGAAAAAAATTCTCTTTTATTTCATGCATAAGTTTATGTTTGGTTACATTGTGAATCAACTATGGTTCTACAATTCTTACACTTTTATCGATGAAAAGTACATGAAATGAAACTCAATGGGTGTTTTCAGTAGATATGAACCTATACATGATATACTCAATTTTTTCTTTTTTCAACTTGATTCTTGCACACTAGGGACGTGAGCTTGTCTTCAGGGTGGTACGGATGGGTTTTGAAGACATTTATTTATCCAGCCCAGGTTCCTTGTCAGAGAAGTATGGGAAATACTACTTTATCTGCACTGGCCTTGCTTCTATGCTGGAGCCTGTCATTGTGAAACCTGGTGAAGATTGGAGGGGGGCACAGGTTATTGAGCATGATAATTTATAATAACATCTCTCAATTTTTTTTGAATAGTTATCCTTTTCAAATTATTCATTTGTAATTGAAAAGTTGTCTTGTTTGTGGTACTGTCATCATAGTTCAGTGCCCAACTAAGTTACTGATATGTGCTTGTAAATACTAGCTAAAGGGGTCTTTAATGCCTTTTGGTTGCCATTTCCTTATCTTCTGGCATGTATTGGTTGTTTAATCTAGAAAATTTCTCTCCTTTCTTCTTCTTCCTCAAATTTTTTTTTTTTTTTTTAAATTTTAAATTTAATTTTAAGGTGGGGGTGGTGGGTTGGGGTAAATCTGGATAATTACTTCTGTGAAACTGTCATATACATTACAGATTAAGAGTGGAAGAGACATTAAACTTAAGCCGTAAATTTACTTCATATAATGTTTTAAATGTAAATTACAACTTACATAGGCTTAAAGAAGTTGAGCTTGTCTTTCAGCAGATACTTTTATATTCAACTTACCCAAAAAAATCAAAGAACAAGATTACCATAGTCCACTGCTACTTATTGGTTAACTTCATAATCTTCATTTTAAAGGTAAAAATAAATAAGCGGAAGTTATGAGTTATCGGATGGTTTAGCCTATAGTTTCTAAATAGTAATTCAATCTATACCTCTTAAACTGTTGATTCCCATCATCTTCCTTAATTGAAAAATTAGTGTCATGAATCTAATATGCACAGGATTTCGACAAAACGTTTCTAAGTCAGAATTCTGCTAGAAGTGATGTATATGCCTAAGGGCCTATGGCTGTAAATGAGCTGAGCATTAAAAGTTTAGGGTTGTTCATTTGATTTTATTTTGGACATGAGCCGAGTTCAAACTCATTACCAAATTAGAATATATAAATATATATATATAAATATATATTTGTTAAACAAATTAGATTATATATTGAAGTTTGGTTCATTTTCTTATTAAATAAGCTCGAGCTTGTTCACTGGCTACTTAGATAATTAGATAGAGTGATTTTTGTTCATGAACTTATGAAAAATAGATTCACAAACTTTGTATTGTTAAAAATTTAAATAATTTTTACTACAAAATAGACTATTTATATTATCAATAAATTATAAATAATAATTTGATAAATTTTGAACTTATCTACAAACTTATATAATTCAATATTTCTATATAAAAAAAATATCAAGTCTAGATATAATATTATACTTAAATTGAGTCTCATATTGACAAGATTTTTCATGAGAACATCATTATGTTTGAGATCATCATGTCTAATAGTTGAGCTTAAAGTTAGGCTTGGCCTTCGCTCATTTGCTAAATTAGCCAATATACAAGCTTTATCTCAGTTGCCTATTGCTTGATTTTCAACAGACAGTATAGGCCTTCCCACTCTTAGAGGCACACATTAGTGAAGTCATTTTAAGTACAGTTCACAGAGAATGGCAAGTAGAATCCTTTATAGACTACTTAAAAATGTAAAAGGATGTATTATAAATGGCAGTGTGGGATTGTTGCTATGGTCTATTGAGATTCAACATTGTCTCTTCAGTTTGTCCCTCTCCTCCCTAACTAGGAATGACAACGGGCCGGGTTCGGGTCGGGTTTTTGCATACCAAGACCCAACCCGCAGGCCAAGACCCGAGACCTAGACCCGACCCGATTAGTAATCGGGTTTTTTTCTCGAGGCCCAGACCCACCCCACCGGGCCCCATTTAGCTGCTTGGGCCCAAATCTAGCCCAACCAAAAAAAAAAAATTAAAGCCCATTAAATTTTTTTTGCCTAAATTCAAGCCCATTCAAGCCATATAACGTGCCCCAAATGCCAAATTTGACATTTAGGCCATGTTATATGGCAGCCAAATCATAGGTTAATCATAAATCAATAAATCAATCCAAATCATAGGTTAATCATAAATCAATAAATTACCTGTTAATTATACATCTATAAATCAATAAATCATAACTAAAATCACTAGCTAAACATAAAAATAAAATAAATCCAACAAGTCCAAGAAATAAGTATCACAAGTCCAACAAGTTCAAGAAATTAAAAAGCTACAAAATAAATCCCACAAGTCTAAGAAATTAAAAAGGCTAAGAAATTACAAAATGTCTTATCCTCCACAAACCAACAAATTAAAAAGGCTAAGAAATTACAAAAGGCTAAAAAGGCTTAGAATAATTACAAACCAACAAATTAATCCAACAAGTCTAAGAAATTAAAAAAGGCTACTAAATTAATACAAAATGTCTAATCCTTCACAAATGTCTAATCCTCCACAATTGTGTCTTCCATCTCCGTTTTAGGCTCTACATTCCCAACAAACATAAAAAACAATAAAGAATTTCTTCCATTAGCACAAATTAGCAGTGATGGATTTCTTTTCAAGGCACAAAGATATCACATTATGATAATACCATTAGGGAACTCAAACTGATACCCTGTGAATTCCTCCAAATAAATTTGAAGTACATAAAGCCCAATACAGGTCAGTGGATGATTCGTTCCCATGTGGGCACCACAACTACACAGAAAGGTGGTTTTTTTTTAATTATATTGGTGGACTCTTTTTTATTTTTGGGGGACACTTTTAATAGGATCCAAAGACTGCAAATGCTAATACTGTAACATTCCTAAACATGCCTCCATTTTAATAGGATCCAAAGACTGCAAATGCCCCTTTCTGACCTTTTAGAGAGAAATCTAATACTGTTGGTTGGTTGGTTGAAGAATCTTGTTTCCTCGTCACATTCCTAAACATGCCTCCATTTATTGGCTGGATATCAAAGATAGGTTGGTTTCAAGAGAAAGGATGGCTACATGGGGTTATAGGGGTTATATGATACGTATCTTTCACAAAATTCAATTAGAAACCAGAGACCATCTATACTTTGATTGCTCAGTGACAAAAGGGATATGGAAGGAACTATTGAGAAGCTGCCTATTTAATAGGCAATTTTGTTGGATAATGAGCTGAATTGGATAATAAACAACTAAAATGAAAGAATTTAAAGCATTCAGTTTATGACAGATTGGCTACTAGGACCAAAGTTAAAAACACAATTCAGAATAAAGCTTTGTGTTGTATTTGGAAGCTTCCATACAGTGTTTTCACAAGTTGAATCTTGTAGAGTAGCTTGTCGTCTAAGGATGATGTCTGCAACAACCTGTTTGTAATGTGTTCTATTTCCAACTTTCTTTTGATTGAATAATTTCTTATTCATAAAAAAATAATATGAAATAAAATAAAATCATGAGAATGTTTAACATGTGATTTCCATATATAAAAATGGAGATTTCATATAGAAAAAGCGTAGCAATGGAATACCAACTGTAAAAGCTGGTATTCTGTATTAAGATAACAAAGAAGTCCTAGTTGGCCAAAGGGTTGACATCCATTTGCAGTCTTTGGATCCTATTAAAAGTGTCCACCAAAAATAAAAAAGAGTCCACCAATATAATAAATAAATAAACCACGTTTCTGTGTAGTTGTGGTGCAAATACCATGGCTCGAAAAAGGCTTTCCTCTTCAAAGTAATGCTTAAAAGTTCTAATTGTAAGCTAAATCTATTTCATTTAGTTCTTATAATGCAATGTGTGTATATTTATATCCATAGTTGTTCACAATTAGATTCACTCTTATAAAATTTCATAGCATTGCCCCATCACTTCCAAAATTCACAGCATAAAATTTTTTTAAAAAAATCAGATGCAGTTTGAACTTCATAAAACTATTCACATCATAAAATTAACATAAAACTAACCGAATTACTCCAAATCAGATGCAGTTTGAACTTCATAAAATTAAAAAAATCACAGCATAATACTATTCACATCAACTTGAACCAACAGAATTACTCCAAATATTTCTAAATATTTCAACTTCATCGTTCTTATGAAGTTTGAAGTGAGCGGATGCAGAGTGTAGACTGAGAAACCAATCCACTTTACTGAATGAACTCATCATACCAAACAAGGAAAAATAGAACCAATTTTTGGGACCTAGACAGCAAGCAGATAAGTGAAAAACAGCCAAAGAAGAAATTAACATACCAAACGGTGAGAGACGAAACCCACCGATCCTTACCCAAACGTGCTCTTGTGCGTGGCTGCGTGCTCTTGTGCGTGGCTGAGGCGTGAGTGACAGAGAGATTGAGGGTTAAGGTGAGGGGCTGAGGCGTAAGTAACAGAGAGATTGAAATGAGATCAGATTATGTGAGGCGGATGGGTTAGGAAATTAGGGTTTACAACTTTTTATATATATATGGGTTTTTTTTTTTGTAATTTCAGGTAACCGAGTCTTAACTGGGTCGGTTTCGGGCGGGATTTTGATAAAATCTGAACCTGACCTGGACCCGCTTTGGGTTTTTTTTTTTAATCCATACCCGACCCTATTCTTTATCGGGCCGGGTAAAATACGGCCCATTAGGGTTGGGCCGGGCCGCGTATCCGCGGGTCGGATTTAAATTGCCATCCCTATCCCTAACCCTACTAGATTCTTTCTTCCCTTGGATACCCAAAGGCTAGCCCAAACGTCCTACCATACCATGCCTAAATTTTATGCCACCTCTTGCTAAGGATACTTAAAAGGATTTGAATGTTGTTGAAACCATCTATGTTCAAAAATGTTATCATATTACACTTTACCATTCTAAACTATACCCTAAATTACACTTTGCATCTTAAATTTTTCAAATGCATATTTTGCACTCTAAACTATGACCATTGTTATACTTTGTATCCCGACTTCAAGTTTGCTGTTAACTTGGATAAAAATCCAAAGTTTAGGATGCAAAAGTGTAATCAAGACTCAAGAGTATAGTTTAGGATGGTAAAGTATAATGTCTTCTTTGTTTTTAAGGGATTGAGAAGATAGACAATTTGGTTTTTTCACGTGATGTCATACTTTTCCATCCAAGTTAACGGTAAACTTAATGTCAGGGTGCAAAATGTAAGAATGGTTATAATTTAAGGTAGAAAACATGCATTTGGAAAGTTTATGGTGCAAAATGTAATCTGCGGTATAGTTTAGGGTGGTAATGTTAGGATTAGTGCCCCTAAATCCTATTATATGATGCTATGTATGATATTATATATGACATTATGTTTGACTTAATATTGTGTTTAATAAAGTTGTTTTATTATTATCTAAAATAATGGTAATATGAATATTCGGACATTATCATATAGTCCATGAGATGCATGGTATGTGATTTATGTGAAAAGTTACAGAAGATATAAATCACAAGTTCTTTATAAACTCAGAATTGTAGTTCGTAGTCGGTGATGAAATTGGGCGTTTCATCTATGAAAACTATAACATATCAACTAAGATGATTTGTCTTGATCATGAAAGTGGAGACTTATAGTTGATATGTTGATATATTTTAAGAGTTAAGACATATTGAACTGGACTACTGTGAAATTTATTATTCTCCTAACGACTGTCAATTGAATAATAAATTTCACGACTTTTATTTACATGAACTCTTAATCCTGAGAGAATAATGAACATGATCATGAAGTGTAGGTTGCTTTGATATATCAGGAGTGAGATCTAAAGTAACGGTCAAAACCTCAGTATGTTGGGCAGCCACATTTAGTGTTGATGGAACATATATTCTCAAGATAGAATTCATAGTCTCTTAACGGAGATATAAAATATTCCATTGAGATAAGTTTAATGGGTTCGGTTATTCAGAGAGTTAGGCCTAACTACTTTAGTAAGGAATTACTAAAGTATATATTTATGAAATTGGATTTCATAAATATATGATGAATAACTTTAAACCGGGTACTCGAGGATTAAAATGTAGTAATCTACAAAGTGGCAGTCTACATTAATGACTTTGTATTACTACGAATATTTTATGAAAATGTTGCATGCACAATAAAGTCTTGGGATATAATTTATTAATAAAGCCTAGAGTACAATTATATTTATATAGTGGTATTAAATATAATTAATGGTAACTTTGGACTTCTCAAGAGTTGACAGAAAAGCCCAAGGCCCATTGGAGCTAGTCTCTTATTTGTTCCCTTTTTGTCCCACTCCAAGCCACATACTAAAGTCCAATTGGAAAAGCCCAAAAGGCTAGCCCAATTAGATAATCAATTATAAAGAGAGAAACATACAGAATTTTAAGTTACATGAAATGGTTTGTATGTGAGTGTTAGACACTCTTTCATTCTCTCTTGAACACATTCATAGAAACTAATTGAGAGACCACACTTCTTGGGCGTTAGTGGAATTGGAGTGAAGATTAAAAGTGTTCTCAAGAACTTGCAATCTTTGTTTTGAAATTCACCACACCAAGGTACACTCTCTTGTTCTTATATTCTGAAATTTATATAGCACATGTTATTTATTGCGAATGAAGTAGATCCGTTATTTTTCCGCTGCGTATGTTTTTGTATGTGACACACACATGTATTTTTCCATCAGGTAACATGTAATTTCTACTAAAATAAAATAAAGAAAATAAGAGAGAGAGAGAGAGAGAGAGAGAGAGAGAGAGAGAGAGAGGTTGGGCTTGATGACTTACATCTACAATGAAATTCCCTTTGCGGCTACATCTTTACTATATAAATATAGTGAACCCTAGGTAGGATTTACATGGGAACTAAAATTAACTTAGGAGAATCCCTTGATTGGACTAAAATCCAAGACTAATGTTCCTTGATTTTAGTTAATCAATGCTATCAACATGTACTCAAATGTGATATCCATCTTAGTACGATTGTCACTCCACAAGTATAAGTGCTTGTGGGTTGTGGGGGTGTAGGGGGCAAGAGTCGGGGTTTAAGTTTCCAGAAGGGAGCTTCACACATGAAAGCTCGAATTTGTGTATAAACACAAGAGCTGTTTAAACCCCTAAATTAAAAATTACGGCTAAATTGCTTTTACTTTAACTTATCTAAGTGCGGAAATAAGAGTAAATGAAGCGCAAACAACCAATACTACTCTAGTGCATAAACATGAATAACGAACAATAAAAGTAAAGTACAAGAGTAAGGGAAGAGAGATGCAAACACAAGATAACACGGCGATGTGTTATCGAAGAGGAAACCGAAGAACTCGGCGAAAAACCTCTCCGCCGCCCTCCAAGCGGTAAATCGATCCACTAGACAATAAGTTGGGATACACGAATAACAAGAGACCCTCCAAGCCTAATCTACCCAATGTACTTAAGCCCTCCAAGCTCCTACTCCAACAAGGCTTCTCGAAACCGTGTCTTGTCTAGCTTTCCGGATCCCACAATACGTCCGATTGCATCTGCCAAGCCTCACCGGCTTCTTTTGGCAAATCCCTAAAGCTTCCCAAGCTCCAAAACACTCTCTACACTCTGAATAGGTGTGGGTTGTGTTTGGGTACAAATCTCCTCTCAAGGTATGTCAATGGGAGAGGGAATGAGAAGAGGTTAGAATGATTTTTCACTAAGGATGAGTAACTCTCTCTCTAAAAGATGGGTGTGTGTGTGTTGTAGAAAACCTATCTAGGGTTTTTCTCTCTGAATGGACTCTCACAATTTGTGGGTAATGAGAGTATATATAGTATGGGTGAAGGGTAAGAAAAATACCCTTAAAAATCCTCCAGGCAGAATGTTTCGCGACTACCTTGCGGGAAGGCCTTACACACGAAATACTCGCGAAATTGACAACCTGGCATGACTCTTCAGCTTCCAGTCATGTGCTTCTCACATGCCCTTTTCGCGAGAACCCTTCTCGCGAACTTCTCGCGAGCTAGTCGCAAAATGCACTGATTTTCATTTCATGCTCGATTCTTCACCAACTTAATACTAAAGCCAATACAATAAAATCCCACAAAATACAAGGAACAAAATTAAAGCAATTACAACACTTTTTGTCATGGAATAAAGTCAATATAAAACATAGTTGTAAATCACAACTTTACAACACACATTTACACTTAGATTAGATTAAAGTAGAATTTCTATCTTGTATAAAAAATTTAAAAAAAAAAAAAAAAAAAAAAGGTGATATCCATGATACACTAACATCCTCAAACTCAAGGTAGAACTTAATGATGCATTGAGTTTGGACTTTGGAATGTAAACTTATGGGGTGTGGGGTGTGGGAGGCAAGGGTCAGGATTCAAGTCTCTAGGAGGGAGTTTCACACACATTTGCACTTAGATTAGGCTAGAGTATAATTTCTATCTTATATATATATTAAAAAAAAAATGTTATATCCATGATATACTAACATCCTCCCTCAAACTCAAGGTAGAAGCTTGATGATGCATTGAGTTTGAACTTTGGAATGTAAACTCGTAAGATGCATTAAAGATGACCATGAGTGACTGAATTAGAGGTAGAATGGGCAAAGAATGACGATATGAAAGCTCGAAATTGTGTTAAAACACAAAAGCTTGTTCAGACCCCCAATTAAAAATTACGGCTAGATAACTTTTACTCTAACTTATACTAAGTGCGGAACAAGAGTAAATAAGCACAAACAACCGATAACACTACCCTAAGCCATATTCATCCATTATCAACAGTAAAACGAAAGCTTAAAGAGTAGGGAAGAGAGATGCAAATACAAGATAACACCGAGACGTGTTATCAAAGAGAAAACTGAAAAACTAGGCGAAAAACTTCTCCGCGACCCTCCAAGTTGAAATTGATCCACTAGAGAATAAAGTTGGAGTACACGAATAACAAAAGACCCTACAAGCCTAGTCTACCCCATGTACTTGAGCCCTCCAAGCTCCTACTACCAATTGACTTCTTGGAGCCTTGTTTTCTCTAGCTTTTCGAATCCCACAATTCAGCCCGATTGCATCCACCAATGAATGGCTCCTTCCAATGCTTCCCAACAGCACCAAAATCTCACTTTACACTCAGAATGAGTGTGGTAAGTGTTTGGACTAGCAACCTCTCAAAGATATAAAGATAGAGCGGTAAGAGTTGAGGAAAACCACAAGGAAATGTGTAGATGATTGTGTGACCTCAGGTAAGCATGTCTTGTACTAATTTCAAAAAAAAAAAAAAAAATTGCATGCATGAACTACGTTTAGACCTGATCCCTTCACCAAGAGGTACGTAGGCAATCTCCCTCGAGATTCGGTCCAGATTTTGATCCACAACTTGACCATCTGCATTTTTATCTACATGCATCATACATTCACCACGGTTAAATACTGATTGCAAAGTTAGGTGTCTCTTTCATACATTGACATTTGCTTTTCAAGCTCTGCTAATGAGGAGCATTCTGTTGACACCCCATTTTGCAACCTGCATTTAACCTCACATGGAGGGTAAAAAGGTAATTTTGCCTTGGAAATATGCATCTTGATTCTGGCCGTTAGATCATTAATCTCATTTCACCAAAATGATCTTGATATCGTAACGATCAAATTGACTGGTCATATGCCTTAATCGGACCAATAGATTGAAAGTTATCATCAAATCAAGTTTTAATGGCTGAGATGCACTATCAAAAATTGAGTCCGACTATATGTGATTATGAACAATTGATTTCAATTGGTTATAAGTATAATCAATTTGAGATCAATGATGTGTCATAATTTAATTGATTATGACTACATTTTATGGTGAGGTTGCATACACCTAATTAATTAGATAGTTAAACATTAATTATTCAATGAGTAATTTGTGCAATTATCTTTTAATTAGGGTAAATTTGGAACCTATTAAGTCTGAAATGAGAGTAATTGGAGCCATTTAATGTTAATTGGGAGCTAATTTGGGACCGATTAATGTTAATTGTGATAAAATCATTTTCTAACAAATGACCTCTATTCACTATTTCATCGATATCTCTCAGAATATTTTGAATCTGTGAATGGGGTTAATTTTTCCAGAAACTAGACATTCGGGGCTTCAATTTGAGCACAAGAACAAGATAATTCCAATCAGAATTGAGTCAGATATGATTATTCGAAGTTGGCTCTACAGGCTGTTACAGCAGCTACGGGAAAACCGAATTTTGGCTTGCTCCTCACTCCCACCGATCTTTCCATTTAATGCACTAGATTTCCCCTAAGACTAAAATGAGGTCTAGGTTCATGATTCTTTGTCAACCCTCATTAAATGGCATTCCATTCATATTTCCTCCACCACTACTACGTATACCCTCCCTCTCTTTCATTCCAAGGCACACAAGAAAACCCTCATCTCTTCTCTTCTCTTGAGTTCTAGTGAAGTTGAGTAGTCTTGTCATATCTTGGTCTTCCTGAGACTCAAGGTATTGAGTGAGACTCACTCTCCCTCTCCTAGTTCTTCTTTTCCTCCACCCTTAGGACCTCCATCAAGAGTCCCCTCTTCCACCATATGGATCTTGCATGAAGGTATAATCCCCTTCCCTAACTGTTTGTTTATGTTGCCATGATGAGAATCTAAAATTTAAGCATGATAATTTCCTTGAATATGTTTGAATGTTCTTAATTGTTCTTATGTGTTCTTCACATGTTTTTTGTTGTTCTTCACATGTTTTTTGTTGTTCATCACATGTTCATGCATATCACTAGACTTAATCTTAAATCCACATCAAAAATATGAAAAACATGTTTGTTTAATAATTCTTTCAAATCCTTAAATGTAGGATATCACCATACACACACATTCACTAGAATTTATTTTTCAATTCAAATGCAATACTTAATAAATTGAATTAGGGTTATCACATGCACACACTTTAAATTCAACATGCAAATTGATTAATAACTTATTGGATGATGTGATATGAATGTTGGTCACCATAGTCTAGAAGACCGGTTTCACCGGGCAAGGTGGGTGCCTAACACCTTCCCACCTTATAACATAGCCTCCGAACTTAGATCAAGGGTTGATAGACCAATGCTTATCCTTGTAATTTTCAATTTTTAGATTGTAACTAGGAAACAAAGTCATGTACTTTATCTTAGATTGTATCTAGGACCAAAGCCATATAATTTTCCTATTATCAATGTAAATTCAATTGAAAATTAATAAAATGAGGAATTTTTCAATTTTGATTTTCTTATTTATCCCAATAATTAAATAATTGGCGACTCCATTGTAAAACCCTTAATCTAAAGGGGAAAATATAAATAGTCAAACCTCCATTTTGAGAGGCAATAACACGACTCCACCCATTCACGTGGGTTTGGCCCAACATCCTATAAAAGGGGCCAGGGGCGCGGTCTCTCACACACTGAATGGTAGTACCAGTGATGAGTGACATGATGTCGTCAAGAGGAGAGGTCTCATCATAAGGATAAACAGACTGTTGTACCAAAGGTACACCAAGAGCAGAGGCCACTACCTGAGGAGTAATGACATACTCTTCTCCCCTTATCCAACTCTTCACAAACTGAATGTTGGATGAAATGGAGTGAATAGAGTGGTTCGAATAGAACTCTCTGATCAAAACAGCCGGAGGAGGATGATTTACATCTAAAAGAGGCAACCAACCCCTACGATCAAAACTCCTACAAATCTCAGGATCAACCTCATCTAAAATCACTTTCCTCTCAGCCCACACCTTTCTATAGACATTCAGTTTCTCAAAGGTTTCCTGATTTTTCGGGCTAAGAAACCTATCACTCTGGAAAACAGGGGTAGAGGAGGTGGAGGTTTTCTTATGGACTCTAGACTTCCTAACCATGATGCTAAGGGTAGGAAAGGAAAGACCAAAACAGAAACAAAAGAAAGAAAACAAAGAAAACCAAAGGCAGACTGCATCAGACAGGGTTAGAGAGAAAACAACAATAGAAAATATCATTCTATATGATGCATGAACTGAATGAACAAATGATTCATGCTCTAATGCATTGAAAACAGTTCAATTATACTTTAGAAACCAACAATTGACTTGAACATAGAGTTTTAGTACAAAAAACCCCAAATTTTGAAAAACCCAATTTCAAAAAGTAGCCCAAATTGAGCAATTAACCATCATACTAGTTAGAAAACATCATATACTGAATTAATCAATCAATTACACAAGTCAATTTTACCAATTACAGCACAATTGAACAAAATCCCCAATTTCATGTAATTTCAAGCCCTAGAATTTCAAATTGTTCTCAAATCACCAAATTGATCAAATTAATGCATGGGAAACATGTTTACAACATCTAAGAACAAAAACCCAGTGATCAATTTTGAAAGAAACCAACTCAAAAAAAAAAAAAAAAAAAAAAACCCCAAAAATCTATAGGTCCAAAAATTTCACCTAAAATGCATGAAAAATGTAAATAAAATGAAAAAGAAGGGGTAATAAGGTCTTACCAGCACTTGAAGACAAAAACCTTGAGAAGAATTAGGAAGAAAACGACAAAAATTGACTTAAAGTGGATCGGTCGAAGAAGGAGAGAGAGCTTTTTGAAAAAGTATGAACAATGTGATGAACACGTGAGAAAAGCCTTTTAAAAAACTCTCTGACCGATTTTCGATCGGTCGAAAAAATAGATTCGATCGATCAAAAATCATATTGGATCGATCCAGCATCAATCAAGAACCGATCAAGCCAGGCAGATTCAAACCTAATTTTTTATCGCATTTTCGAACGGTCAAGCAACAGGTTTGATCGATCGAAAATCTGGAAAAAACTGTTTTTTTGAAAAAAAAAAGCATTTTAATGCAGAAACTCCTCAAATCACAATGTTTTATGAATAGAATGCATGAGTATAAGATGAAAAGTTTTTCAAAAACACTTGAATTCAACCTAGATCTTCCAAAAACAAGATTTTCAATCAATTTGTCCTCAAAGCTCAAACATTAAACATATTTTGCATTAAAATCAAGGAACTTTTAATCTTGGATGGCCACAACAAGTTCACACACAATATCATGTACTAAGTTTAGTAGAAAGCAAAAAAAAAAAAAAAGTACTAAGTTTAGTAAAGAATAACTTGTGTAGTGTGTGCAACTAGTAAAAGCATGAGATACATGTGAGGTGATAAGTAGATAATAATCAATCACAATTTATACAAAATTCATCACATAAGTTTGAAAGTGACTATCACCTAAAGAGTTACATCATATAACTCTCACATCTCCTAGAAAACAAGTTTGCAATCATGTAAGTTTCTTGATTTGCCTCATAATGTACACACCAATCTTATTTTAATTTGAATTTATTATAGCCCAATAATGTACACACCAATTTTATTATTTAAACCGAGGCTACACCTTATGTTCTTTTTGTGCATGTGCTACACTTTCTCGAGCACAAAATCATATGATATGCACTAAGGTGTTCATGATTTTTTAGTAAACAGTGGTGAGATGGTTATTTATGCCTTTCTTTTAGGATTTTTTAGTCCTTACAATCAAAAGTATGTGACTTCAAGATCAAGATTATGTGATCAAAAACTATAAACAACTCCCACACAACATGCACTACAAAGCTAAAACTAGTAAAGTGTAGTAGAATAAGCTCATCCAAGCTAAACAAGGTACATAAACATGTTATGTAAAGATAATATGACCAACCTTGATTTCAAATCCAAGAGAATTAATGCAAAAAACATTTTTCCTACCTTTTCCTCAAAATTTTTTTTTTTTGTTTGTTTTATTTTTGAAAAGAATAACAAAACCAACCTAGCATGAAATCCATGAATGTTATGCAATGAAAATCCTAAAAAACAAAGACAACAAAAGCAACAAAGAAGAATGGTCGCAAAGAATAGAAAGATGAAGCACAAGGACCATGTCAGAAAGACTCAATTAGATTAAGCCTTTTGCATCCAAAACTTTTTAAATGCAACTCTTGCATTGGAGTTATTATTCATATTAGAATGATGAGCAACTCCAGGATTGGAATAAAGGTTTAAAGCCTTTACCAACTCACCAATAAGTACTACGGAATCTTGTGCTTGAGGCACATGTACTTTTGGCTTATTTGCTCACTTAGCAGCTTGCAACTTGAAACAGTTTGGACGAATGTGTCCAGGTTTTCCACAAAAATGACAAACCCATAAAGGCCTATCATGCTCCTTATCCTTAGGAATGGTAGGATTCTTAGGCTTAGACTCTTTAAGATCAACCCTAGTCTTCCTAGGAGGTGTAACTTCTATTGGTTTGACAATCTCACTCACGGGAGGCTCAGAAGAAGAAACAAAGTTTGTGGAATGAGTCTTAAGCACAAAGATGCTATCTTCAAAACCTAGACCAGTTTTGTCTAAGGGAGACTTCTGAATACTCAACATGTGTTCAAGTTTAGAACTAGCAGACCTATTTGTTTGTTCTCTAGCAACAGATAATTCAAGTTCCAAATTCTTAACTTTATCAAGCAACAACATGTTCTCAGTCTTCACCTTATCAAGCAATTCATTAGCATCAAACAATTTCAAGAGCAAATTTCTCTTATCAAGTTCAAGAGAAGCAATTTTCTGTAAACCTAAATCAACATTCATAGCATCCTTTGCAGCAACCTTGCAAAGCTTATTATAGGCTTCTTGCAAATCAGCATTCTCAGAGAGTTCTCCATCAGAAGGGTTCTCATCAACCACAACACTTTCATCAACTATAGCAGTAGCTGTGAAAGTAATGAAGTTTCCATCTTCATCACTACCAGACTCATGGTCATAAACTTTATCATCACTGAGGGTTACAGCCATAACTTTACCCTTTGATCTCAAGAATGTAGGACATTCTGATTTCACATGACCATACCCTTGACAACCAAAACATTATTGACCCATAGAATTATTAGAGGTTTGACCTATTTTCTCTCTAGGTTTATCAGTATTGTTCACTTTAGTGGGTTCATTCCTCCTAAAATTCCTAGGTTCAACATTGTTTTTACCTCTTGCCCTTCTATTATTGTTCCTAAGAAAATTTCTAAAGTTCTTGGCAAGATATGCAATTTCTATAGCAAAGAGTTCATCATCAAATCCATTCCCTTCAACATCATCAACTGACTTAAGAGCCATTGATTTGAATTTGTTTGTCTTGGGTAGGTCTAACTCATAGGACTGGAGAGATCCTACAAGTTCATCAACAAGGATGGAGTCCACATCCTTGCTTTCAGTAATGATAGTCACTTTGGGTCTAAAGTCCTCAATCAATGATCTAAGTATCTTCCTAACAATCTTAGGTTGATCATAAATTTCACCCAAATTATAAGTAGAATTAACAATATCATTAAGTTTAGCATAGAATTCATCAAAACTTTCATCATCAGACATTCTAATACTTTCAAATCTAGTTGTTAATTGCTGCAGCTTATTGATCTTAACTGCCTTTGTGCCTTCATGCACAGTTTGGAGAATATTCCATGCAGTATGAGCAACCTTCACCATTAGAGATCCTCTTGAATTCCTCCATAGAAACAGCATTAAAAATAGCATTCATGGCTTTGCTATTAAGAGCGACTGCTTCTTTTTGAGAAGTTTGCCACTCGCTTACAGGAGTAGTTGGCTTCTCCCATCCGTATTCAACGGAATTCCAAACTCTCTCATCAATAGATTTCAGGAATGCTTTCATCCTTACTTTCCAGTAGGCATAATTGTTCCCATCAAAGTGAGGTGGGATCACAAGAGGGTGACCGTGTTCCATGATAGTAGGGGTCAAGAATCAACTCTTAGATCAAAGGATCTAATTACTAGAGCTAACCCGCTCTGATATCACTTGTACGTTTTTAGACCCCTTAAAACATAAGTTGTTTAACCTAGTTATTTAGCCAAGTGATTACTTAGGTAAATTATTTAAATCTAGGTCAACACAAGTAAATCATATCATGTAAACAATGCGGAAAATAAAGAACACAATGATATGATAACCCGGGAAAACCCAACCGATAAAAAACCTGGGGATGATTTAACCTAGCTTTACTCAAGGTAAAACAGATCCACTATGAAAGAATTGAAGTTTTTACAATAGCGACTTAGACCACTAACATCCTATTGTTAGCTCGAGTAGAAAACTTACTACCACGACCACGTGACAGCTCCGAATCCGCGAACTACTTCTTTCCTTAATCCACAGCAACCACAAGTACTCCCTCTTGTGTTTTTCTTTAAGCTCTTGAAACAGCAACTAAAACGATCACCAACCTCTCGACATCAATCTTGATCTTGATAACCCTAAGTATGTATGAAGGCATAACAACAACTTCTAAAACGTGGTTAGGGTTTTTTTTTTTTTATACTTGAAGCAAAACATAAAACCCTACACGTCATATGGGCTTGGGCTGAGTTGGAAAATTCTACAGAAAAACAATCTGCACGAGCTTCGATCGATCGAGCCTTGCAAAAATTGAATAGTAATTTCCTGCAGTTACTTGATTCCAACTTTACACATACACACACTTTGAGCAGCCTAAATCTAGACTAAACGTTTTGATCATGGTTTGCCAACTTATACATATTGAAGTTTTAATACATTAGTTCCTAATTTCTTAGAACCTAACACTTATCTTATATAATCGTTATTCCACTAGGTGATAGATATTAATATTGGAGTTACTAAAGATTGTACTAGAAGAAACTTGACCCGGTGAACATATAGTCCCCAAATCTTTTATGTCTCATTTTCTTTGAACATAAATTAGTGTTCAAAAGGATATATATGTTCCCTTATTTGCCAACACTTATACAAATCAATTCTTCTAGCGACTCCTATTACAGTACTACTTCCCATCAATAATGATAGTGTTGGGCAGTGGATTGTCAAATATAAAGTAAAAATAATAATGTCTTTAAAGTCGATGGCAGCATAGAGATAAATCAAAAGATTAATAATGCAAGGCCAAGAGCAAAAGAAACTTTTGAAATGCAGCTACCAGCTGGTCTTTAATTAGCTTGAGTTCTATGATGGAGAGTGGTCATTGTTGGACTCCAAAATAGAAAGGTTGATAAAGTGGATTCCTGTTATTATATTCATAATTGTGCATAGAAAGTGGATTCCTGTAATTATATTCCAGGTATTTAGGATTTTTTTTTTTTTTTGGGACCAAGATAAAGGCTTGAATGAAAAAAATTGTGGTATTAAGGAGCATAGTTGTCAAAACATGAATTCTATTATAAATTGATTTTTTATTTTTTTGTATTGTGTATCGTATCGTATCGTATATCATCAAATACACAAACACATAATAAAATTTATAATAAAAAAAAACAATTATAGATGTGGGTACTTGCCCCGCCATTAAGCAGTATTTGTCCGCTTTGGGGAGCCAAGCCCTCACGGATTTGTCACGAAGGGGTGGGAGTCCAGGATCTTCACCACTTTCGGCTTTACACCTTTGTCCCACATCGCCTAAGTAACCCTCCCACTCATGCTTTATATGCCCTTGGAGCTTGCATGAGTGTACCACTACTCACATGTGGGACAAAGGTGTAAAGCCCAAAGTGGTGAAGATCCTGGACTCCCACCCCTTCGTGACAAATCCTTGAGGGCTTGGCTCCCCAAGGCGGACAAATACTGCTTAATGGCGGGGCAAGTACCCACAATAGATATACATATATAAAACATATATTCATTATAACTTCAGAATATATTCAATTAATGACTAATTTGATTATCACTTATGTAAAAATATTTAATAAAACTAACTAAATAAATAAAATTAACATATGTTTATATCATACACATTCAAATTGATTAAGCTCAAAAGTGATAATACATGACATATGAGCCAAAATTGATTTCTTTTCATCATATTCATCATCTTGCATAATCAACTCCATTTAAGTCAATATTATCATCTTGTTCATCATCTTGTAAAACCATTTCTTCATTGGCATTTTATTCATTATCATCATCAACATTTATTATATCTTCTTGTTCTTTTATTTTAATAATTTTTTCTTTATATTTCTTCTTGGTAGTCTAACTTCTTAGACTTGTAACAAAAACAAAAATAAATATATTGTCATATAATACCTTATTTATATTATAGAAAAGAAATTTGTAAATATAAAGCGGGGGAAAAAATCATGGACAAGTTATCTAATTGGGCTCAATCAAGTAGCCTAATAATTTTTTATTAATTCAAATAAAAACACAAATTTTAACAAATAGCCTATCTTAACCCACATATCTATGTATCGTACGATATGTATGATTTTACAATACAATACGATTCATACAATACACACGTATATATCATACAATTCATGAACACTTTCGATATACCCTTATGATACAGAACTTTTTGTATACGATACAATACGTATCACTTATTGTATAATATTAACAACTATGTTCAGGAGAGGTTCAAAGGAGTTTGAATAACAAATAATTTAGGAAGAGAACCCATGATCATTTTAGAGATATGACTTTACATGTAATGCAATAACTATGCTTATTTATTTTTATTTTTATTTTGAGAAAAAACTATGCTTAATTAGTAATTAGCAATTAGGGTGATGTGAATAACGTCAATCCAAATGTAAGATATATTTTTTGAATAATTTATGTGCGGAATGGCATGTTTTTTGTATATAATAGGTCATGATTCCATTCTCATAAAAGATAGTAGATGAGGAATTTGGAAATGATACATGTCCATATCGTGTTGGCTTCAATACACTAAAGTACTGGAGGTAAGTCAAGTCTATTTGAAAATAATTTCTAGCACCATCCTGTTTATAGAATAGCTTCAAATATTTTTTTAAAAATAATTAATGATACCAATAATAATTAGGGCAAATTACAGCTTACCCACTTGTGGTTTGGTCGAAATTTAAGTTGCCTACTTGTGGTTTGAAATTTGACATTTTACCCATCTAAGGTTAGTTCAATTAGATTTCCTTAAAATACATCTGTTAAAAACATGGCTAAATATATAATTTTGCTTCACTTTTATGTTTCTCTCCTCCAAAAAAAAAAGAAAAAGAAAAAATCAAAAATCAAAATACAAGATAAAAAAGAATCAAACGAAACACTTGCATCATGGGATTTCAAATCACAGGTAAGCAACTTAAATTTCAGTCAAACCTCAGGTAGATAAAGTGTCAAATTTTAAACTACAGATAAACAACTTAAATTTTAATCAAATCACAGTTGAGAAAGCTGTAATTTATCCTAATAATTAAAAAAAAAAAAGAGGGGGGGGGGGGGGGGGGGAAGAAATGTCATATTTTATAGATCAAATAAGTTTTGGACAAAGGAAAAAGAAGATTGGATGATTAAAGTCGTATTCACAGCCGTTTAAGATTTGACAGGTAATGAACTCAAACTTAAAGTTTGATTGTACAGATTAAAGGGGGCACAAGAGATATGCTCACGCTGAGTGTGCCACGGATCAGTGGGCACATGGCTAACCCGCGCTATCACACACCTTAATCTCACTTTCTCATGTTTCGTAGTTGGAGCCTATGCCAATTTCATTTGGTTGTTTAGATCACGAAAATGTTAAAGCTACTTGACTTCTACGTGCTTTATTGTGAAAGGTCTACAAACTCATAGATTGATACTCTACTTCAACCATATAATAAACAAGTTTAGGATCCTATACATATGCACAAGTGCAATCAAAAAAGAAAACACAAACACACCATATACACAAGTTTCTACCTTTTTCTCAAAAATAAAATTTCTACCTAATCAATAATAATTGTTCATAATATTATGTAAAAAGTTGATTAGTTTGAATTAATTTTAGCTAGACAAACAAATGGTATTATAAAGCATAGTATTTCAAATTCTCTCTTCTTCTAATTTTAGATATATAATTTGATATGTGATTGACTTTCTTATGGTTCATTTACATTGGACTCCTTATATTTTTTACTGAATTAACTCATTTGATACAAAAATGAAAAAAGTTTAGATTGGACACATGACACAAAGTTAGACTCCAATTTGGATTCTAATTGGATTTTCTCTTAATTTTGGTTTATAATATATATATATATATATATATATTTGATGAGCATTTAAAATACTTTTTCTTTTATTGGTGATACATTAATTTTTAAGATTTATGTAGTGAAAATTGTAGTAGTCCTAATATCATTTTAAGATTTTGTTTGTTTGTTTGTTTGTTTCCTGACACCTTTTTAGATTACCAAAAGTCTAAAGTCATAGCAAATTTTATAATTGATATGGAGGTGGATTGTGATTGGTGTACAATATAAGAGAAAATGTCAGCGATGGTCTCATACAAAAATGATGTTGTAGACTTGCAGTAATCACAATCTGTCACCTCAATTATTGTGAATTTGTTGTGTATGTAGCTTTGTTGTTAGATTAATGACATCATTAGTGGACCAAAATGACACTTATAAGTTTCTAAACTAATCAGTATCTAATATCTATATCAACATTAAGGGGTTGGTTTTCTTATAAAAAAAATCAAGTAATTTTTTGTTGTTGAGAAGAATCAAGAAGTTGGTGTAGAGGTTATAAAATCTTATGAGATTGATGAAGTCTTGAATTTAAAACTCCCTATATTTTTTACTTATTATGACTCTGTTGAAATTTTGTCATAGTAACCACTAACCACTCAAAGATACATCTTAAACCCACGAAATTCCCAACCTAAAGCACCCATTTCCCCATTTGAAGACCCTTCCATTTATACGATAAGCCATCAAATTCATTAACCTACATTTCATATAATCAAGACTTCAGTCATTAGCATCTGTCTTCAGCAATCAAGAATTCTAGCACTTCTAACCATGGGCGGAGCCAAGGTGTGGTGAGGTGGGGCAATTGCCCCACCGACCCCACCCAAGGTCCCCCCCTAAGGCTATGTTTGGTTGGGGTGATTATAGAAAGGATGGAAAATAGAGGAGAGAAAAGTAGTGAGAAAATGATGTTTGTGTTTGTTTGGTTGAGGGGGGAAGAGAGGGTGATTTTGGTGGGGCTAGGAGTTTTCTCCCCTGGCCCACCAAAACACAATCTCCCCAAATTGAGGAGAAAATGAGCTAAAAGTATTTGGACAAAAATGCCAATGTCACAACTTCCCTGTCTTTTATTTTGGTTTTTTTTTTTTTTTTTTGTTGGGGGAGTGGGGGGGGGGGAGGGGGGGGGGGGGGGTAATATTAGATTTATATTCAAGCATTAATTCACTATGTTAATACTTAGGTTGCGTTTGGTATTGGCATAAAAAGTCAGTTTTTTATTTATTTATTTACTATTTAGCATATTTTTGCTACTATTTAACTTATTTTTTCTACTATTTATAGGTACCACTGAACTATTTCAGCTACCTTTTAGCTTTATTTAGGGTCCCACTGGACTCTTAATATTAGACTTTATATTTCATCTTAAAAAAAATTAGATTTTATATTCATTCATCAAATTATAGTTTTTTTTTTTTTGAAAGCATTCTTCAAATTATAGTTAAGTTAGGTAAGCTATTTTTTTAATTTATAAATGCTCTAATCTAACTTTTTATCTATTAAAATATTTATTATATATGAATAAATTTATTCAACTTTTTTTTTTTATGATATTCTATTAAGCTTTTTCTGTGTATTGAAAAATTGTAGCACTCGGTATAGTTTATCCTTTACATAAAATTGGATAAACTATACTCGTTGCACACTTGGCGGTAAAGGTATGAAAAATTCGTACCTTATCGGTTCACAGCATAGACCCGTTCTTTTTTTTTTTTAACCATGCATAATTTTTTTAGTAAGGTTATATGAGTCAATTTATATAAATTATCTTTTCCATCCTCTTACTTTTTTCCTGAACCAAATAAAAGAGTTTTTAATCCTTCCACTTTTTCACCCTCCAACCAAACACAAATGAGGGAAACTAAAATCTCTTCTATCTTCCCAGTTTTCCAATCCATCCCAATTTTTTATCATCTCACTTTTCCATCTTCCCAACCAAACAAACCCTAAAGGTTTTTTCTTTTTTCAAAGTACTAGAATCATTTAAAAAAAAATTCTGGTTTTTAATTATATTCCAAATTCAAATCTTCTTTATTGAAAAACACTTTTAACTCTCCTAATGTAGTCAAGAAAAGAAAAAGGTATATTGTCACAATATCTCCTTACCAATGTACCTCTCTATAGTTTCTAGAAAAAAAAGTATCTCTCTCTCTCTCTCTCTCTCTCTCTCTCTCTCTCTCTATATATATATATATATATATATATATAATCGTTTATGATGTTATATGCTTTTTAAGGTCTTTTGCAATCAATTTACACTAATAGTTGGAAATGAAATCTAAAATAGAAAAAACCAAACATTAACACTTTTAAATTATTTCAAAATAAAAAGGTCATATAACGTCTTTAAAAATACATAGAACATTTAAAATTGTCAATTATATGATCATATTTAAAGTACTTCTAAGTTTTAAGTAAATTTATTCTTTCATTTTACTTTTAAGTATTCAAATGATCTGTTTCAATATGTTAATTTTAAAATAATCTTTTAATTTTACATATTAATGACCATTTATTGATTATTTCTATTTTTTTTTACTTATTTTAAATGTATATTTTTAGCTAGATTAAATTATGAAGTAGCTTAAGCATAACAATGATTATATTAACTCTAATGCTTATCTTGTAAAAAAAAAAAACTAAATTATAACTAACATTTGCATTATATTTTTTATGTCAATCAAATATTTTGTTTAATAAATTAAGTGATTTTTTAAATTAATTTTTTATCAATATTTTATCTTAATCTTTCCCTCCCAAACCAAAATTCTGGCTCTGAACTACTTCCAACATTAATAGCAATACAACTACTCCATGGAGGTCTTGAGAAGAGTCTATGGATCTGTGATTAGAGGTAGATCATGGCGAGTGTTGTGTTGGTTGCATTGTTCGTCCATTCAAACTTTTAATAAAAGATGATTTGTCATTCATACTCATGCATGGAGGTGTGCATGCATGTAATCTTTGATCTTAGATAGTTATGTAATTTTATTTTATATAGAATGGTGTATTTTGATTTAGGTTCATTTCATATGAATTGAGTTCTTTGAGAGACAAAAAATACAACAAAACCAAAAAAAAATCTTTTGATTTTGATTGCTTTCTAGGTTAGAATTGAGGTAGATTACAAGAATCAAGATAATGTTTTGATTTTCAAAATTTCTTTTAATTCACTTTCACATGCCATTTTGCCAATGTTTCGTGCATTTTAATGTTATCTTTCATCGTAACACGAATATGAACAAGTGTATTAGGTCATAAAATCATCAAGAAGTGGTTGATTGGATCTTAGAGTTTTTTTATTTGTTTCTCTAAATTTTTTTATTGCATTAGATTAAGTGGCGCTTTTGGACGAATGCAATCGATGATGAAGAGCAGTATCTTGGTGTCGAATCCTTGTAAAAATTAAAGTTCTCTTTGTAGAGAATTGAATTGGGGGAGAGTTTAGGGATTTTTGGTTTTCTCTCTTGTATGAATTCATTTGTAAGAGAAACTAGCTTGTAAATTAGGTTCACAATATGAGAGAGAGAGAGAGAGAGAGAGAGAGAGAGAGAGAGAGAGAGAGAGAGAGAAAGAGAGAGAGAGAGAGAGGAACACAAAAAATATGACAAAATTTGTATTCAGAGGTCTAGTGTTTCATATGACATGAAGGCATCTTCGTTTTCAATTCTTTAGGGCCTGTTTGATAGTAGCTTTCAAGTATTGTTGTTTAAAATGATGTGAAAACTGTGGTTTAAAAAGTATTGTGAAAATACGTGTTTAAAGTACTCATAATGCAAAAAATGTGTTTGATACCATATTTCAAATAACATATTTTGAAATGTGAAAAAATATAATTATGCGTTTGGTATGTGTATGTTTTTTTTTTTTTTTTTAAAGTGGTAACTTTTTGACATGTACAATTATTTTATTAATATTTATTATAGGAGTGAGAGTTTCCCACGCTATTCCTAGTTGGTCTTCTTCTTTTTCTATGCTCTTCTTTCTCTTTAGAAATTTTTTTCCTCTTCTTAAAAAAAAAAACACACACACACACACAATCATTTGCTAAAAAAAACCTAGGAATCTACTCTCATTACTCTTCTAAAAAACTAACGAAACCTTTGCACAAAAAAAAAAAAAAAAAAAAACAGGAAGAGAGAGATTGTGAGAGAGAGATGAATAAATCTAGGTTTGTGTTTTTTTTTTTTTTTTTTTTCTTCTAATTAGTGAGGTTGGATTTTATTTAATCTACCTGGCTTTTTCATATAATTTTACTATGATTTGGAGAGAGAGAGAGAGAGAGAGAGAGAGAGATGAGAAGAGAAGTCAAAAAGTGAAGAGAGAAGGAACGTGAAAGAGAAGGGAGGAAAAGAAAGAAAGAAAAAACAAGATGAGGTTTGCACGAGAGAGAGAGAGAGAGAGAGAGAGAGAGAGAGAGAGAGTTGTGGTTGTGTTAGGTCTGATCAAGTGGGTTCCACACTTTTCTAAATATTTACAAAAGTGTCATTGAGTAATATTATTCGAAAATTAAAAACTAGTAAGAGGAGTTTTCTAAATTTAGTGTTTAAATATCCTTAAATGAAAAATGTAACTCAGACACTCTTAAATGAAATCCTTTACTAAACGCATTGTTTTTTTTTTTTTGGCCCATAATTTTTAGTGTTTAAACACTGAAAATTATTGTTTAAACTACCTTATCAAACAAGCCCTTAACTTCTTTACCCACTTATAATTAAACAAAAGTCAAAGGTTTTATTTATTTATTTATTTATTTTTGGTAGTGTGAATAGAATCCTATTCAATTTTTCATTAAAAAAAATGACATTAGATTGGAGGACTATATTAGCATATTAGCTAGATGGCGTAGCATAGTCCAATTGGGGGGTTTAGATAATTTCTCAAGTTTCATATACAAAACATATATTTTTGTTTTTGTTTTTTTAAGAAAATTTTTTAGGGCTTACGAAAATGAGTCACAACTCACAAGGATCATAGATTCGTGGGTATATAGAATATACTGCCATAATCAATTATTCCAACGGCTAGATACATTCGTGCAATCACTGTAGTTTGCCACTTCAAAAAAAAAAAAAAAAAAAAACTGTACAAACGTCAATTCGACCTGTTACTCTGTTAGCTCCTGAACATTCAACAAAACCAACGTAATGGATCACGCTTCACCACAGTCCACATGTCCTATGAATTCTAATGTCAAATCTGCCAACCAACCCCAAGAAAGTGGGAGGCTGGGAACCAACCAATGTTCACATTAGAGCAGTTTTGGTGCCACAAAGGCACAACTTGTGCCACAACTCGTCACATCACTCCTTTACCAACCACAACTCGTCATGTGGCGAGTTGTGGCACAAGTTGTGCCTTTTGGTCCAAAGTTTTTCTTCACATTAAGTCCAGTGTTTATTTCGGTGCACCGGAAGACTCAAGTTATTATGACTCAGCGTAACTTGACACTGCATCTAAGCTAAAGATATATTTGGTAGACTATAATAGGCTCTGTAATGTAATAATTATTCTTATTATTTAACTATTCAATAGTTGTGTTATGTTTTTATTACAGAGAATAGTCATTCCTTATGAATAACTATTTTTTAAAATGAAGAATAATTATTCATATATAAAAGGGATGTAATAGCTATTCCTTAGCAAGTGTATTAATTTCTACAATTAATATATTTCTAAATAAACAAAATTTCCATATACACATAAAAATTATGAAAATAAAAAATCATAAAAAATAACTAATCCCTCTTTCAAATTTAAAAATATTATTTTTTAGGAAATATAATTATACGAGTAAGATATTTCCTAAAATATATCTTAAGTTTAATTTATAATGCTTACATTTCATTATCTTCAAAGATGTTGTCACCACCACCGCGCACCTTGGTGTAGTGGTTACTCCACAAGTATAAGTGCTTGTGGGGTGTGGGGGGCAAGGGTCAGGGTTCAAATATTCAGGAGGGAGTTCATATATATATACACTTAGATTAGGCTAGAGTAGAAATTTTATCTTGTATAAAAAAAAATGTTGTCACCAAACAAATGAATAGCAATAAACATTACATTACAACATTTTGTATTCCTTGTAATATCTATTCCTATTTTTATGTAATTATCGTTAAAGTCTACCAAACGCACCCTAAGTTCATCAGCATATTTTTATTTCTTAATTTGTTTTAGTCATTAATGAGTATTTTGAGAAGAAATTTTCATAGGAGCGGGTTTATACAATATCTCTTTCACTTACATGCCGGCACGATGCTTCAATATATGGAAATTACAGCATGTGTTTGTTAGTTTTGGTAAATAGTCTTCTATTATCGTAATAAGATGGTTTCTTTTTTGGGTGTGATAATCAACTGAAACTTGTATTGATGAAGAACATTATAAACTGACCTCAACCCCCCAGCAGGGGACCGATCGTTAGACACAGCTTTAACAAAAATTGGGGAACCATAACCATTACAAACATCAAAAGACCCCAACAAAACATTATGTAAAGACCATTTAGATAACTCATGAGCAGCTTTTTTGGGATTTCTACAGACCCACCTAAAAGTGCTATCAACTAAGTCAGCACAGATATTACTAGCTAAGTCAATACAGCTTTGGATCCTCTACAATCTGTCAATTTTCTGTAGTGTGAAAATTGCTTTGATACATGCTTTAGAGTCCCCTCCAATGACCACTGCTTCAAACTGATTAGCCTCTGCTAGCTGTAAAGCTCACAATAACGCTTTAGCTTCAGCTTGGAGAGGGACCACCAAATATTCTTGATGTAATGGTTACTTCACAAGTATAAGTGTTTGTGGGATGTAGATGACAAATGCCGGGTTTAAATTTCCAAGAAAAAGCTTGGTGTTAACTTTTTTCGAAATGCTGCCTCTACAATCTTTAGCAACCATAGCAATGACTGAAGATGTCATAATCGAAAACAGGCATGATAGCTTGTTTTTTTTTTTTTTTTTTTCTCGATCCTATTATATACATATATTTGCAGCATTGAAGAAAGGTATTGGAAAGATTAACTAGACCACACGAAAGTAAAGAGCTAAAAATCAATCTGAAAAGAAGATATTGAAAACCAAAATGAAATGATTTGAGAACAAAATTTCTTTTTTCATTTTGGCTTGCAATAGTTAGTGATTGGTTGTATTAGCAAAAGAAGGAAACATATATTGTAAAAATATCATATGATTTTGTCATTTTATTAGATGCGTGTGTAATGCTTAGGCGTGCCACACATTTGTCATTAAGATAATTCACTATGGTTGTTTCAAAAGGGTTCCACTAAGGATGCACTACAAACTTTTTTCATATAAAATCACCTCTTTAGTTGTACCTATTCTATCCATGATCCAATATCCAATCTAAAGATATTCACACTTCATCCTTTCTTTACATTTTGTTTGGTCATTTCTCTTCCCACTTTCTACCACTATCCTCCTCTTTCTTTTATTTATCCAAGCTCATATCCAAAAAAAAACACATCTTTTTTTTTCTTTTTCTTTTTTTGTTAAGTAATATAAATGAAATAAAATAAAATAAAAATTGACCCACTTAGACACTCGTGGGTGTGGGTGTTCCAAGAAGGGAAATTAGTTGTTGTTCATCTAAGTAATGAGTGTTTTCCAAATGGGATTTACATGAATTTGAACAATACTTCTTAATTATTGGCTAGACCAAGATGATTAAAAATATCCCCACTTTAATTTGTGTTACTGAAGATGTCGCCAATTTTCTCCTATATATCAATAATTGAGAACTAGGAACTGTGTTTTCAGAATTGAAGATATTCAAGATTATAAAAAAAAGAAAAAAGAAAAAAAAGAATTGAAGATATTCAAGTCCAACAATTTAGGCCTATTATAAATACCCATGTTGGTTCATTGTAACACATGTTTTTTTATAAGAGGCTAAATGTTAAACTAATAATACCTTAACAATGATTAATAGACTTATAAGCGTAAATGTATTTATATTATAAATTTTATTAGAACTGCCCGTTTTTTATCAGAAGCTTGTGATTTAGTTTTTGATACAACAAGTAGGGGAAAACAATTCTTAATAGCTGTACAAGTATAAGGCTTGACTTACATACCAAGTAAGATTGAACTTAGGCCTAGACTATTGAGCTTGAATATCTCTAACATCCATAAGGCCATATATCTAAACTCATCCAGAGAATGCATTTTAGTTATTATTATTATTATTATTATTTTATCTACCTGAAATTCTAGCTAATATCTAGCTAATATGTTTAAAAATTTTATAAACCAAGTGGCCAATCAAGGAAAGCAAACAAGGGTGCTAGACTCTATAATAATTCTACCTCTAAAAAAAAAAGAATTCTATAATAATTCAAACAGGCTATGGGCAAGCAAGAAATGACTAAACAATGGTTATCAAATAAAAAAAGAAAAAGAAAAAAGAGACTAAACAATTTTAGTTTCAGCAGTTGCCCAAGTTAATGAAGTTATAGCTCTAACTTGCAAACCTTTTTTTTTTTTGCTCTAACTTACAAACCTGATCGTATATTAATTTAGTAAGATAATATATATTTTTGGTGCTAAATGTAAGATCATGTTGTGGAAGCAAAACACACACTAAGTTTTTAATGTTTATCTTGTCTTGGCTTAGGAAAAGAACCTTTTGGGTCTCTATCATTGCACCAGCTAATTAAGCTAGATAACATTTAAAATTAGTGGTAACCCAGTCTAAGGCATGATGTGGTGTTTGGTGGACCATCACCTTGAGTTCAGACAATTACACGTAACAATGTTGGACTTGTTGTCGCTTATGATAATTAGGTCTTCAACCCATTTTCATTTCAGTGAAGAAGATATTGGGATCCAATAAATTAAATTTAATAATATGTAATAGCCATAGAATGAAAATCAAACTACCTTTCTCAGTAAAAAAAAAAAAAAAAAAATCAAACTACCTTTGTTCCAATAAAGGAGATCTGTAGGATTCTCTTCATTCATATCTATATCTTTGATGATCGGATTATGAAAGGATGAGTTCAAATACATGCACCATGTACTTATATAAATATTATTACTAAAAGTCTATGCCTTTTCTAATTAAGAATAAATTTTAATATCTTTTTTTGACGTTTATCAAGCTATTCAATTACAGCCGGATTTTAAAAATAAAAAAGAAAAAGGTTGGGGGGTTGTACCTATCTTAAAATTGATTTTCATTTTCTTCTTCCTTTTTTATGATTTTTTAAAAAAATTATTAATATCCCAACTAACTTCATTTGAAAAAGAAGAAAATATTTCTTAATTTTCAATGCCTTTTAAAGGTTTTTGCAAACCTTTAAAAAAAAAATAAGAGTCAACTATATCAGAATTCACATAAGTTGTACTTGAACCTGTTAAGTTACTAAAAATTCTTTCCTACGAATTGTAAAGAGAATTTTGGCTTAAAACAATTCATAAGATGGTTGATTCATTTGAAAAAAAATAATTCTCTAACAATTAAACACAATATAACATGTGGTATTTTTTTTGTTTTTTTTGGGATGGTTTTCTTGCTTTGACATATCACTTAATAATAGCCAAACCAACCCATTAGGTTGGTTGATCTTAGAGATCTAATCGGTCAGCAACTCAGAGTAGGATGACCATAGTCCCGACCTTTCTAGCATCGAAGGTGTTCTAATCAATGAACCCTTGAAACCTAATTTATTTTCTAACAAAATTAACCAAGTCTATCCGATCACCACATGTTGTTAATATTGATTGAGTTTGAGGGATGTTTATTGATTGAATCCATCCATAAGTCATAGAGCTCATTTGGATTGAGGAGGGAGTAAAGTAAAATTAGCTGAAAATAGGTTAATTTTTGGCCATTTCTACTCTACTCTGCTCTACTTTCTTTCAGTTCAATTGGACCAAACCTTGGCAACCTTCGCAGCCAAAGCATCACGACAACATCCTAATTAGGTTACCCTTGGATTCTTACGTAGGGGGCAAGGAGGAGCACATAGGAATGCCGACCAATACATTAGCCACTAAGCCACTAGTGGCTAGTTTTATATTATATATTCACATTGGTTTTAAGTAATCACTTGCAAGTGTGTGAATGTGTCTCTTAAAAATTGGTATCAACTCTCTCTTTTTTTTCTTTGAGGTCAGAAATCAAATTTAAAATCCTCTCTCTCTCAATAAAATATATTAGTTGAGCTTCTACATTTGAGTGCGTGTGCTGAGCTTATGTATGACACACATTCCGCATAAACTATTTCACAATGTGTACTTTTTTTTTTAAGACACAATATTTATACTCAAATGATTGAGATTCCACAATAAACTATTCTAAGAAAAAAAAAAAGATTGCACAATAAACTTCTATTATAAAATATCCTTTTTCAATTGGATCTGTTTCAATCCACAACCTTGTCTTCCAAATTTAGAAAATATATTTATACTTCTTTTAATCTCTTCTTTGCTTTGGTCAAATAGTATTTTTCCACTATCACTTGTAATAGAATAGGCATGTTGTCCACCAGGAAGCTACTATTGTTGGATAAATCCCCGTCTATGTATGAATTAAATAAAATATAACCCAAGCAATAAAGAAAATTGAAATCTACGGAAGCGATAAAAAAATCAACAAACAAGAACACCAAGAAATTACGTGAAAAACCTTCCAATGTAGAGAGAGAAACTACGGGGCAAATCCAATCAATCCACTATAATAAAATAGAGATTACAATACTCAAGTTATACCCAAAACCTGAGTTCACAATAAATTGGGAAAATTCAATAATATCTCTAGAAACAAATACAATCTTACCACAAAATCCGATAGTAAGATCTTCCACTCTGAATACTTCAACTCTCTGTGGTTGTAGCATCAAAATAATCGTCCTAGAAAAAACTCCCAATTTATCTTCCTTATGTGTCTTGAGCAAAAAAAAATTCACATTTTCTTTTTTCCCTCAGTGCCGCACAAAGCACTATTCTTTTTCCCACGTACTAAGCTTTATATATAAAGCTCTGCAGCCGGACACTCCTAATTCAATTAGGAATAGGAGTTTTTTACTTCTTGTGCAATTGGTACACCTATTTCTATATGAAATAGGATTCTTTCAATGCTCAAATACAAGTCTTATATGGGCTAGACTTTAAGGTGCCGTGCACCTCCCAACAACTATGCAGCTTAAATAAACAATTGACAACTTTAGTCAATTACTGCTAATTATGCTTCTATGAGGGGATACTTTCAATTCTAATGTCACATGGAAGAGTATCATTATGGGTTTCAGGTAAGATTTAAAGACTGAACAATATTGAAACTCATAAACGACAAATTTGTCTTCTCACGCAAACTAAAACTGGTTTGTCCATGAATTTTTAATTATATTTTAAAGGTTTGGCTTGCATTTAATACTCGAACATGGACACCACATTTATTCTAAAATAATGATAAGTTGACTTCATATATTGTCAAGTGCACAAGAGTACTGGACGGAAATATCACCTTTTCAATATTAAGGATAAGCGAATCACATAAACTGGTTTTAGATTTTGTAGAGAAGATCAATTTTCTGCAAACTCTGCCTTTTGCTGAAAGTGTTTTATTACTAGCTAGTTGCTGAGTTGCCATGTGAACAAAAGAGTGACTAACATATTATAAGGTTCATACTGATAAAATATTGGATCAGTCGGTCATAAGTTTCATATTGATGATAATTTGAAAGTAATCTTACAAGAAACCTCATATAATTTAGTGTTTGAAAATTTGAGCGAGAAGTTCATATTATCCTTGTAGGTTTCTCAAGTGGTTTCACCGTGGATCTTCAATTCTTTTTTCAATAACAATCGGTGATCACATAAACTGATAGCTCATTTTCAAATTATTGATAATCTTTTCAAAGTTGTGGAAATTTTATGACTTAATTGCAATTTACACCCTTAAAGTTTTGGATAATTTTGATTTTGTCCTTTAAAATTTCAAAATTTGAATATGTACCCTGACATTACATTAAGCTTGTATTTAAGCCATTTTGTACTTGCGTTGTGGTCACCACCTCCACTAAAAAATACATTGTTTTTTCATTCAAAACTATGTTGCATTTTTTAGAATACTAAGTATTTTTAACACACACACACGGAGAGATGGAAGAAGATCTTAAAGAAACTGATAGATATGTATATCCAAAAGGGGTTAATCTCATATTGGAAAATGAATGTGAGTTAAAGAGATTTAAAACCTGTGTTGTGTATCCAAAAGTTAGGTCATTTTAAATATACACCACTGTCAGTTTCTTTAAGATCTTCTCTCCTCTCCCCATGTATGTGTGTTAAAAATACTTAGTATTCTAAAAAAAAAAAAAACTATGTTGCATTAATCACTAGTTTAGAATTTACGCTCTTTAAGTTTTGGTTAATTTTGATTTTAACCCCTAAAATTTCAAATTTTATATTCACAAAATTACGTCATTGTGAGTTAAAATGAAAATTAATTAACCGACACCTCATCACGTCACATAAATGGAATAACTTAAATTCAAACGATATATAATATTAGGTGCATGAATCCAAATTCTGAAATTTTAAGGGACAAAATTAATTAATATTAAGGCTGTTAATTACAATTTAGTCAAATTTTATCATACAAGATAGGATAGAAAAAGAAGGGATTTGGTTTTATATAGATATAGCCATATCGGCCTAAAAGCAAAAGTGAATAAAAATCGTAACCGAGTGTGGAGGTGAGCATCAACGCTTTTGAGTGAATAATTATTTAAAGTATGCATAGTTGCATACCAAGTTGGTTTATTTAACTATAAAAACAAAACAAAGCAAAAAAACAACTAAAGTAATGATTTAAAGTTGAAACTGTTATGGAGTCAAAAACCAGATCAAGTCTAATTACATCAAAAGAGGTGTGACTAGTATTGCCCTTAGGATTATCTACAACAAAAGGAGGACAAAGTCTATCGACACCCCAACCCATCCTCTCAAACATTACAGCATGTTGAACAATTAAAAGCTGGGCTCTGAGTATATTCTCTTATTCTTTCTACTTGATTTGTTCCTCTCTTAGCCATAAGATGTGCAACCTGGTTAGCTTCACGGTAGATATGTTGTAACTTAATGTCCTATTGTCTATATATGCACACACGATGTTTAGTGGATTGCTGTGAAGTGAAATTTGATAGTGATGTCAAGGGCAAAAAAGAATGTGATTCTAGGCACGAAGTGATTGGTAGTTATTTAGATTTCAAGAAAATAATATAGGTCAAGATATCATTTAAGTCTTTGAATTATGTCTTAGATTTCAATTTTATCCTTTAACTATTTATTGCTTCAATTTTGCCTTGAAGTTTTAGAAATCCTCAATATGGTTCCAAGGTTTTGAAAAATGTTTCAATTAGTTCAGCACTACCATATCAATGTCGAAGCATTTTTAGAACTGCATGGACAAAGTTGAAATGATGAATAGTGTAGAGACAAAATTGAAATATGATACATGGTTCATATATAGATCAAATCTATATCCATGATCACCTTGCATTCTTTACTAATAATGAACTTTGAACTAACAGTAGACCAATAGAGTGGAACGTATTGAGTATTTGAGCGTCCAAGGTGGCAAATAAATCACAGATTGAAGATGCTGAAACTGTAGTACATATGGTCTATTATCCGAGCTTGAATGAATAGATGAAGAAAGTGTTTCGAATGACATATATCCAACGTGAATGTGACTAAGAAATACATTGAAATTTATTTTGAGGAAGTGTCTCTTTGTACCATTAAGAGTACAAGTTAAAAGCTGATGGAGAATGCACACCCACTTATATAAGGTTACCCACTTACCCGTTTTTGGTTCACATGAATGATTGTCCTTAATTTATAGCTCATTTTTGGTGAATGTATGAATGTGATATAACCCACTTTATGTAACTCAAAGTGAGGCAATATCTTCCTTTCTCACCAAGGTCTCATCAATTCAGGTTTGTTGATAGGGGCACAAAGCCAATTGGTTAGGCTCATCCTAAAGCGCTTTTAATTGCCAATCTCTCGTATGGTGAAAAAGGCTTTAAAAAGCTTGCTTTAAATAAAACAAGGAAAAAGAAAAAGGATAGGCATAGGTGTTCAATCATCTTATCAGCCTAGTAAAAGAGTATTATCTAGGACCACACCATCAATAAGAGAAAGTTTCATTAAAAAGAAAAACAGAGAAAGTTATTTTGCGGACACCATCAATTCCTGTTGAGAAATTGAGTTTCAGTACCACTTTGAAGAGTATTGTATTGTTTCATGCAAAAAGGGACACTATTTTTGGGCTTGTATAACCAAAATTTGATAAGCCATTTTTGTTTCAAAACCTTTCATAGAGACGCATGAGTGGGGTGGCTTATACGATTAAGTTAGAAAGTACGGACACAACCCGACATGACACTACATAGATCATAAAGACTCAGTAATTCTTTAAAAATTAAGGTATGACACAATGGGAATACAACAACGTACTAATTAATTTACTGAAATAGATTATTAGGTATATTTTATATTTTTAGGCATATTTTAAGTTTATTTAAGGTTTTAAAAATAAATAACAACTATCAAAATCTTTGCAAAAATATATAAAATTAATTTAAAATTAAAATTAAAATTAGATAACAAAAAGTACATTGATACCCATAAACATTGTTGCAACTATTCGGGCCACTAATGCCATAATTACATAGTGATAATAGTTAAATATATATAATTAAACTCTTAAACCTTAAGGTATTAAAATTATTAGGCTAACATCTTTACATTTTATTGTTTACTATTTAAGTCCTCTCCATGCACATAGTGCTTAAGCGATTAAGGAGGAAAGGGTTCGAGTTGAGTTATTATAATTATTTCAAAAGAAAAGTACACCGTTAAAAAAAAAGTGTGACTAGTGGATGTAAAAAAAAGAAAAGAAAAGGGGAATGCCACCAAAAAAGGAAAAAAAAAAAAAAAAAAAAAAAACCCTCATTGGTGGTAGATATTCAACAGCTACAGCAGTGGAGCAATTAACAACAGAGTTGGCGAATAGCAAAGAGAGACTGCAATCAGGGATGAAGTTAGAAATTTGAGTTAGGGGAGGCAGTTTTACTATTGGCTATGTGTGGTGGTTTCAATTTTTGATTCTGCTACTTAATTGTTGAGATTTTTTTTTTTTTTTTTTGTGGGTAAGAATAAAATTATTTTTGTTTCGAAATTTTTAAAGGGCAAGATTATTTATTTTGGATAAAATTAGTTAATTGAGCTTAATTTTGTTTTTAGTTTTACTGGTAATTTTTGTTGTTGAGCTTTTTTTTTTTTTTTTTTTTTTTTTTTGGCTTGTATATTTTGTTTAGATTTTAGATCTGTAATTTTTTTATGGTCACTAAAATGAGGAAAATTCTAGAACTATAAGTTTTTTTTTATTATTATAAATTATTGATGTGATAAGTGGTTACTAGTAAGTAAAAAAATAATGTGGGTGGTGTGCCTATATGCAGCCCAATAAAAATTTGCTACCAAAACAGTTTGTAAAACTGTTATAAAAAAGTTTGTGAGTATAACATTACTTTTAAAAGAATCAATAATATTGTTAAAGGGAAACAAAATGTAATTTTATAAAACAAAATTGCTAAAATTATTACACATTTATATAATAATATTTTTTAAAAAAAATCTAGGGGGAGCCATTGCCCCCTGGTCCAAAGGTGGTTCCGTCCCTGACTGCAATAGAAAGAAATGAGAGAAGAGTAAGGAGAAGAAGAAACGTCTCAACTTCAAAAAACTGACCACCCATGCATACAATGTATATACGATGACCAATAAAAAAAAGGTCAACTACTGCACACATAGTGTCTGTGCAGCCATCAAAGGTTTCAAATCATAGGTTTTGCCTTTCACTATATTAAGTCTAGATAAGCCATCTCACCCCATATGCATGTCTTCCCAAACTCACCAAAATATACAAAACACTTCTATATGACCAAAATGAGATAAATGTGGTAAGAACAAAGAGATAAAGTAACTCAAGCATGTTTTATAGATAATTAAGTTGAATTTTTTATCCAATGACTTTTTTCATTGAGAATTATTTTTCTTTTTAGAAGTTTTTTAGTTAGAGAAGTACAATAATGATATTAAAAATTGTAGTGTATATGGTAATTAGAATATCTATTTAAATCATGGAAGCTACTGGCATATTTGAAGAACTTTGTGGATGGTTCATGGTTATGCGTAGGGGATTTTAATGCCATTCTTAATGCTTCGGAAAAGCAAAGCACAAGGCGGCCACAATCAGCCCAAATTAATGCATTTCGAGAAGCTCTAGAGCTTTGTCAGTTGGAGGATTTGGGTTATAGAGGTTATCCGTATACTTGGACAAACAAGAGACTTGGGGATGCGAATATGAAGATGCGGCTTGATAGAGCTGTTGCATCGAAGGGGCGGAGGGAGAAATTCCAAATGAGTACAGTTGTGCACCTTCCTCCTCATGCTTTGGACAACTTACCTATTACTGTTCAGATTCAGACATTCAGCCATAAACAACGAAGATTTGATAGGTGTTTCAAGTTTGAGGAAAACTGGCTCCTGTGGGCTGATTGTGAGGCGGTAGTACAAGAGGCATAGAACATGGCAGGTAGTAAGGAGTTCGGACTAGCAGCAATTAAGGAGAAAATAAATGCTTGTGGGGTGGATTTAAAGGCATAAGGAGCAACAAAGACTGAACCTGAAGTAGAGGCAATCAAACAGCTACAGAATTCGCTTGATAGTTTGAATAGGGCTGATACTACTGATGCTAGTCAGGCCGAGTACTTGGAGGTGAGCAAAAAATTGGATGATCTCTTATTAAAGCAGGAGATTTATTGGGCGCAACGGTCAAGGGTGGCTTAGCTAAAGCATGGGGATAAAAATACAAAGTTCTTTCATTCAAAAGCATCTCAAAGGCAAAGAAGAAACCATATAAAGGGTATTAAGAATCTACAAGATCATTGGGTGGAGGAGGTTGAGGATATTGCCAAGGTAGCAATTGAGTATTTTGATAATCTGTTTTGTGTAGGTTCATGTGATCAGATGGAGGAGTGTCTAGAAATAGTTTCGGTTAAGGTGACACCTGATATGCAGAATCTTATGCCCAGTGATTTTACTACTGAGGAGATTAAGGTAGCGGTGTTCTAGATGGGACCAACAAAGGCTCTTGGACCAAATGGTATGAATGCTCTATTTTATCAAAAATTCTGGCATGTTGTGGGTGAAGCTGTTGTTACTGCTGTTTTAGGTTTTTTGAATGATGGGATTATGTTGCTTGCTTTGAACCATACTAATATTGTGCTTATTCCTAAAGTAAAGAATCTGGAGAAAATGTCAGATTTTAGATCGATCAGCCTTTGTAATGTTATTTACAAGATTATTTCCAAAGTTCTTGCAAACAGGCTGAAACAAGTGCTCCCTGACATTATATCCCCTACTCAGAGTGCTTTTGTGCCAGGTCGCCTTATTACAGATAATGTTCTGGTGACATATGAGACATTGCATACTATGCATTCCAGGAAGAAGGGAAAGACAGGTTCTTTGGCATTGAAGTTAGATGTTAGCAAAGCATATGACTGAGTGGAATGACTCTTTTTACAAGGAATCATGCAGAGAATGGGTTTTCCAGAAAAATGGATTGATAGAGTGATGAGTTGTGTTACTACTCCATCCTTCTCTATTTTAATTAATGGGAAACCATATGGTAATGTGCTTCCATCTAGAGGGCTTCGTCAAGGAGATCCTCTTTTACCATATTTGTTTTTGTTGTGTGCAGAGGGTTTTACATCTCTACTAACAAAGGTAGAAAATTATGCAAGAATCCATGGAGCATCCATTTGTAGAGGGGCACCCAGAGTCTCTAACCTATTATTTGCAGATGATTCATTATTGTTCTGCAAGGCAACACAAAATGAAGTGGTGGCCATTTCTGAGATCCTTCAGACCTATGCCAATGCATCGGGACAGTGCATTAATTTGGAGAAATCATCAGTATATTTCAGCAATAATACATATAATAGTCAGAAGCAAGAAATACAGAGGATTTTGGGGGTACAGGAGGTGAATAGATTTGAATCATATTTGGGGCTGCAACATTAATAGGGAGAACTAAATACCATACTTTCTCGTACTTGAAGGATAGAATATGGAAAAAATTGTAGGGTTAGAAAGGTATGATGTTATCTAAGGCTGGTAAAGAGGTGCTTATTAAGGTGGTGGCTCAATCTATTTCCACTTATACTATGAGAGTATTTAAACTCCCTATGAAACTTTGTGATGAACTTGATGCGATGTGTGCTAAATTTTGGTGGGGTCAGGTTGGTAATGAAAGAAAAATTCACTATAAAAATTGGGAAAAGTTGACGCTTTCAAAGAAAGATGGAGGAATGGGTTTTAGGGATCTAAGGGCTTTAAATTTAGTTATGTTAGCTAAGCAAGGGTGGAGGTTGTTGCATGATACTAATTCTTTAGTGTACCAGTGTTTTAAAGCAAGATATTTCCCAAGATCTCACTTTCTTGAGGCTAAGGAGTCCCCAAATTGCTCCTTTGTGTGGAAAAGTATTATGGCTGCCTTGCCTACATTAAAATTTGGGTGTTGTTGGAGAGTTAGGAGTGGGCATTCAATCCGGGTTTTAGGGGACAAATGGATTCCTAATTATCCTTCAAATTCTATCATTCATTCGGCCAAGGAGGATTTGAGGGATGCATTGGTTTCAGAGCTTATAAATCAAGAGTTGCATTTGTGGAGGAGTGATTTTATTATGGAGATGTTTGAAAAGGAAGATGCTGAGGCCATATGTAGAATCCCATTAAGCAAGAGGTATGTGGAAGACTCTATAGTTTGGCTGCCTAACAAGAAGGGGCTATTTACAGTCAAATCTGCATACAAAGTGGCTGGGGAGTTAATGAGAGAAGGGAATGTGGCCGAATGCTCAAGGGGTTGTGTTGGAAAAAGGGTATGGGCTGCTTTATGGAAACTTCGAATTCTAAACAAAATTAAGGTATTTGGCTAGAGAGCATGCAATGAAATTCTGCCAACGAAGATGAATCTTACAAAAAGAAGGATCATTGAGGAAGCAGCATGTCCAATCTGTACTAGGTTCTTAGAGAAGCCGTACATGTGTTATGGGAATGTGATGTAGCTCAGGATGTTTGGGCAGGGAGCTTGAAATCTTTGCAGAAAGGAGTCCATGGAATGACTAATATGTTCCGGTTATTGGAGTATTTGATGGAGCGGTTGGCTTTAGAAGACTTAGAGCTGGTGTTGGTTCAAGCATGGTTTATCTGGAATCAGCGAAACAGAGTTATCCACGGTGGAAAATTTCATGACCCAAGTTGGTTAAACAAGCGTGCATTGGATTATTTGGTGGAGTATCGGGCCACATGTGATCAATTGGTAGCAAACCAGATGTAGCAGTCCAATCGGGATTCTTGGAAGCCTCCTCCACATTCGGTTTATAAACTCAATTTTGAAGCAGCTGTGTTCTTAGGTTTGGATAGGTCCGGTTTTGGAGCAGTGATAAGAAATGACAAAGGGGAGGTCATGGCAGCCGTGGCAGCCAAGGGACCAGAGGTGTTTTGCAGTGAAGAAGTTGAGTTGCTTGCGTGTAGAAAGGCAATTGAATTTGCAATGGATGCTAGTTTTTCTGAGTTTGTCATTGAAGGAGATAACAACACCGTCATGCATGCCATATCCTCTCCGAATGCAGATCAGTCATTGCTTGGAAATGTGGTGGGGGACATCTAGCAAATGCTTAGAGGGTTGCATTGGGTGAGTATAGATTTTACAAGAAGAGGGGGAAACAAAGTGGCTCATGTGTTAGCTTAATATGCGAGAACTATTATTGATGACATGTATTGGATGAAAGATTTACCTCCTTTAGCTATGGAAGCTTTGTATCAAGATGCAAACATTATTGATTGAATGAATGAAGAGTCCATTTAAAAAAAAAAATCTATTTGACGAATTAAAGTAAATATTAAAATTTATTGAAATTTCAGTAATAAAATTTTAAATTTCTTAAAACTTAAATAATATAGTTTTAATTAAATTTTAATATCATTAAATCTTATCATTATATCATAAAAAAAATCTTAAGATTTGATTTGAGAAATATATTTAAACAATTAATAAGAATTAATTTAATAATTAATGAGAGTGTAGCCATGTGTCGCAACTCGCAAGAGATAGCTACTTAATTGGTGCAACTACGGATTCTAAAACCCAATTTATATTATATAATATATTGTATGATGAATGGTTTAAACTTTTTTTTTTTTTTTTTTTTTTTTTTTGAGGAACGGAGAAGAGAATGATTTAAATCCTCATATTAGTACACAAAAAAGAAAAAAAAAATTGTATACTATAAAAAAGAATCTAACTATTGAAAAGATTAGATTCATACGCATGTGTATATATATAAATTTGGTAAAAATACCTTTTGATAGCTCTTAATTTGTATTTAATGTCATTTTAGTCTCTTGTGTTTTAAAATTGTCAATTTCTAATTTATTACACCTCATCTTTGAGAACACACCAAATATGCTCCTACTATCCAACTCTGTTGATTGTTGCCATTAACATCACAATTAAGAAAAAACAAAAGCAAAAAAACAAAACCAGCTGACCCGAAACAAAGAATGTTGCTATCACCTCCAAATCCACCGATTTCTTCTCCCAGAACACCATAACTCCATCTCCACCAAGCCCATATTGTTTGTTTTTCCCAAATCTATTTGGCAAGGTGTGGATTATATATACGTACAGGTTCAGGTTACTTGGTTATGGTGAAACGGCCAAGCCATGCTATAGCTTTATCTCGCCCTAGTTGATGTGTGGGGTGGACTTTGGTTGGATTCAAAATTGTCAAACCAAAAAAAGAAAAAGAAAAAGAAAACTCAGATCCTTTCAGTTTGGAATTTACTGGGGCAGCTAATGTTAATCAAGATAATAATAAATGTTTAATTTTTTTTTTTTGAGAAAGAAATAAATGTTTAGTTAGATTTGGGTTTAATAAGAGTTTGGCGAATCCTTCTATACCTCTAATGTTGGTATGTCATGGCTAAGAGTTTTGTACCTTAATCGACACTTTCATGTGCTTGAGATTTTTAGAGTTTATATCTCTCATTCCTTAACTATTGAATTATCGATAATATAAATGTCGATCGGTATATAATCTATATATATAATAATAGGTGAAGTTATGAGAAACTCAAATTAGAATTCCAAATTAGAGTTCTAATTTTGCACTATGTGTTCTAAATTATTTATTCTCAAAGAGTTTTATTTTTTAATTTTAAAATAAAATATGAGATCACATCATAAATATTCATTCAAGTGAGTTATTAAGCACAAAAACCAAAGAGTCTAAAATAAATGAATCGTAAAAAAAAAAAAAAAAAAGGTGCTTCACAATAATAATAAAAAAAATGACAATTTACATTTTATACCTAATAATATCCTTACAAATTTTTTTAAAGAGTTAACAAAATATAAAATGACTATCAATAGTATTTCAATTATATATATAGAAATTATATTATGCATCTTATTGTATATTTTTAAGTGTATCCGTGCATATGCATGGGGTTACAAGTTAGTTTCATGCTAACAAATGATGACAGGTGAAATCATCATCAAGCATTCAACCACAGGTCCGTGATACAATAATGAAAAACAAAGATTTTTAGAGTTTATATCTCTCAATTCTTAACTATCGAAAATATAAATATCGATTGGTATGTAATTTAATGCTAAATCATGACAGGTGAAATCATTATCAAGCATTCAACCACAGCCCCATGGTACAATAATGAAAAACAGAGATTTTTAGAGTTTATATCTCTCAATCCTTAACTATTGAATTATCAATAATATAAATGTCAATTGGTATGTAATTTAATGCTAGCAAATGAAAGGTGAAATCATTATCAAGCATTCAACCACAGCCCGTGGTAAAATAATGAAAAACACAATTATTTATATAGAAAGCAGATTTCAAAAAACAATCATGAAAAATTGGAAGCATATTTCACTGTTTGGTCAGGAGTAATAAATCTGTGGGGATTTGGAGGAGACATCAACTTATAGGCCAAGTTTTGTTTTTTCACTTTCGTTTTTGTGATGGCCAAGTTTTGTTTCTTCAATTTTGTTTTTGTTTTTGTGATGTTAGTGGAAAAAAATACTACAAATATATGGAAGGGGCATATTAGATGTGCTTTCAAATATTTGGGCCTAAATTGACAATTTCAAAACACAAATTACCAAATGATAGAAATTTGTATTTATTTATTTTGATAATTAAAAAATAAGGTACAATCGTTGAATTAGTCACTTTCCACCCGATGAGATAAACCCTGCACTTATACGGCTCTATGGCCCCAATTTGCTAAGACTGTCTTGAACCCAAGCGTTTATGGTGAGGAAGACAAAAAGTATTTTTGCCTATGAAGTTTTATTTACCTAGAGTTATGAGGCCATATGCCCAGCCTCTTGAAAACTCTCTCGTCTCTGATTCACAAACAACTATATATTAACAAACTGTTCAGGATTTTAATGAGATATTCAAGGCTGGAATTATTATTTCTTAATCTAGTTAAATTTACATTAAATTTTGAGTGACCTGATAATCATTATGGGGTTTAGGGGCAAAACGATCTAAGCTTCCAAAAGCACTCCATACCTGACCAAAAAATGTGTAAAGCTTGCATGAAGATTTTGCCCCAAAGGGGCACTTGATGAAGGCAAATATCTGTGAACAGGTCATGTCAAGTTGTCAACCTGAGCTGGGAGTATAATTGTACAACCACTTTAACACAATGTACCATGTGTTTCTTCCTCGGATCATAAGCTATCAGAGTTGATCCCCAGCATCTTTTATCTTGCCAGCCATTGAAAAAAGAAACACAACTTTGCGTTGTTTATAACATCAGTATTCATCACCATTATCATGAAGCTTTGTCCATACCATCTGTTATTGCTTACAGATTCATCATCCAATTCTATCATGGCTGTAATATCCACCAATTCATTTCAACTTTGTTATGTACTTTCATCATCTAGTTCTAGAGGATAGGATAGGACAGCACATCTGCCCAATAATTATGTTCCATAAACTACTACTTTTTGTTTATTGCGCTTATATAGTAAATGTCTGCTTAACTAGTACCCTTAAGAAATTTGTTAATAAGTCATTTTAGGAAAACTTTTATACTACTTTTAAGAGAAACATAAAAAACTATAAAAAAAAATTACTTTTTTTTTTCTTATTCAATAAAAAATTTCTAAAAATATTTCCTAAACCAATGTTCTTAGAGTATCTGTTAACTTTTTTAATATGATTATAACATCCTAGATAGTTAAAAATGACTCTCTCTCTCTATATATATATATCAGTTCTCATGTTTGTGGAGTCTGACAGCCAACAAGGCATACCCGAAGAAGTAATTATAGTAATTTCTAGTTTTAGGCCCCGTTTGCTCAACATAAAATGCTTTCCTATTGAAAAATAATTCCAACTGAAAACATTTTCTATTCTTTTTTCCACTTTCACCTAAAAAGGAAAAAGAAGAAAGAAATAAATAAATAACAAACATAAGAACTGACAAAATAGCATGTTTCAAAAGTAATTAGAAATTTTCCTTGATAGAGTTTTTACCTCCCATACTTTCTCATATTGGATGCTTCTTGAGTTAGGAAGGACATCATCATTTTCATTTGTCCATAAAAACAGAGATAAAGATAGACCCAAAACTCTTTCTAAACAAACTAACAAAAAAAAAAAAAAAAAAAAATTGTATTTGGATTTGAAGATTTAAAAGAAAAGGAGTTTACAAATCATTGTCAAATATAAAATGGTTTGATATGAATTATAACAACATATGATGGGCCTGAGTTGAAAATTTTGCTATATTAAAAACATTTGTGCCAAGAGATTTGTAGCTCAAATGATACTATTTGGTATTTTTAGTAAAAACATTTGGGGGATCAAATTTATCTTCTCCCAACTATCAAATTATCATAAAGAAAAAAAGAAGAAGAGCCACTTCTAATGAATTTGAAATTACGTCTTAGTAGTATTTACTATTTAGGCAATGTGGATTTGAATTTGGGTGTATTAATCAAAATAGCTTGATTGGATAGTTTAAAAGATTAAGGATTTAGATTTATGAAAAATACAAAATAGATTCTAAAACCTGAAGTCATTCGATTTGAAATAAAATCTAAAATCATGGAATTTAAAAATTTTTAGTCATACTCCAAAATTACTATAAGACTCTAAAACAACTTAAATGACCAAAATATTCTAAAAATTCCCAAATGACTAGAATATCCCTAAATGTATAAAATGATCAACATCCCCAAAATTACAAAAATGACCAATATACTCTTAAAAGCTCCAAAATGACAAATTACTCCTAAACCTCTAAAATGACTAACATACCCCTTAAAACGAAAAAAATGACCAACATACATTTTAAACTCCATTAGAGTATAGGCATCCAGATGTGCCAAATGCTAAATTTTTATCATTTTGTCACACCAAACACCAAAAACCTTACATCAAATGTTCTAAATGCTAAAAAAATTTAGCATTGATAAACAGTACAATTCCAAATTTATAACTATAGGGGCAAAAATTATAAACTCTTTTCTTCTTTTTTTATTCTCATTTTCTCTCTCCTCACTCACATATCTCTCTCTCTTCAGTATGCTTCTCTTTCCTTCTCAGCCTCTCTCGCTCTCATTGTCAATTTGTCTCACTCTCACCATGTAGTCGATCTCACCACCTTGCCATGCCGCCACCTAGCCACGCCGTCTAGATTTCTATCTCTTGCGGTGAGTTTTTTTTTTTTTTTTTTGGTGTGTTGTCATGGGTTTCGATGGTTAGGTTCAAAGGTGAATGGGTTCTAACGGGTGTGGGTGGGTTTCCATAGGTAGGTTTGGCGGTGAGTGGATTTCGATGGATAAGTGTGACAATTTTGGGTTGGGTTGCTCCAATTTTGGATGGGTTCTAATGGGTTTTGGGTTGGTTTTTGTGGTGGTTGGCTAGTTATTGTTTGTGGGAGGGTGTTGTCGTTGTTGTTGTTTATTTATTTATTTAAATTTTAATAAAAGGTATGAATTTTTGAAGTTATTTAAATGGGTGATGTGGTAAAGTAAGAGATGTGATGTAGGGTGTATTGTAAAGTGATGTGTTAAAATAGATAAAATAACTTTTTGGTGTATGAAAATAAAATATTTTAGCAAAACTGATTCTGATGCTCTAACAGTCCCAAAATTACTAAAATGGTTAAAACACCTCCCTAATTCAAAAATGACCAAGGTACCCCAAACCTTTTAAATGACCAGCATACCCCTAAAGCCTAAGAAATGATGAAAATATTCCCAATAGCTCCAAAATGACTAGAATGACCGTAATTCTCTAAAATGATTGAAATTCTCCCAAAAGCTCCAAATTGACCAAAATACCCCCAAATTTTAATAATGACCTAAAACCTACGAATGCTCTAAAACGATTGAAATATTGCCAAAATTATGAAAATGTCTAAAATACCCCCTAGAAATACCTAAATGAGTAAAATACCTCAAAACCTCGAAAATGGCCAACAAACTCTCAAACCTCAAAAATGAAAAAAATAACCCCCAAACCTCTAAAATACCCAACAAACCCCAAAAAAGATCTAAATACCGTCAATTTTGGTATGCTTTTGGGTTAGTAATTAAGCTAAAAAAGTTATTTCGAACTTGTATCATATATGTTGTTTCAAAACTTTTAGACTATATGATTTGAATATTAGATAATTTACACAAATAATGTGTTTAGTTTTTGATATTTAAAAAAATGATGACATATGATATACTTTTTTAAGTTTACAATAATGTTATATTGTTATTTTATTTCAGCTAATTTTTATAATTATAAAATATATTCTCTTGAAGTTGCTTGGATCCTTGAAGACATTAAACTTATATGTGATAGTTTTGATTTTATTTATTTTGTTAGCATACTTTTATGATGTAATCGTGCTGCTCTAGTTTTGACCAGTGTTGCAAAAGATAAAGAGGAAGTCATTGTTTGGTTAGAAAAATGGCCATTTTTGCTTTTTCACATTGTACAATACGATTTTGCATAAATAAAGCTTATTATCGTTTCTGCTAAAAAAAAAAGAGTTAATTAATAAACATAGGGTTTAAAGTTTAAACCACTAATGCATCAGCCCTACAATCTAGACAATCTCTAGTTTAGATTTGAATCATTTGATTACTATGACAGTATGACTAAAAATAATTTTATTTTTTTATTTTTTTTATTTTTAATTTCCAAGTACTAAAATAGAATCTGACCCTATCAAAAAAGAAAAGAATCTGACCCAAATTTGATAGACCAAACCTTTAATTCTTGAGCCCTGTTCTGATGTGAGGCTCCTTTCAACCTTTCACCACCAATCTATTCATAGGCCCAAACTCCAAAAAATATGTTCGTTTCCCCATATTAAACCCATCACTCACCATAGGCCCAAAACCAAAAAAAGTTCCATCCATCTACCCCACACCTCCAACAAAAAAAAAAAAAAAAAAAACCCAGAGAGAGACAGACACATTGAGAGAAGAAAACAATGATTACCTTTCTCTAGCACGTGAAGAAGATCATCAAATCAAAAACACTAAAACAATTCCTTGAAACCCAAAATCCCATCCTCAAAAATTTTCAGAAATTTTCACCCTCCTCACCAATGATCTCTTCATAGTTTGATAAAACACACACACACACACACACACCAAATCTTGCTATTTCATATCTCATTTCTCATCCCAATATTAACCTTAAAATCCACAAACAATGGCTAGTACCACTTCTTCCATCATGGACACACTCTTCCAACGCACTTTAGAGGACCTAATCAAGGGCCTCCGCCTCCAACTCATCGGCGAGTCCGCTTTCATCTCCAAAGCCCTCGACGAGATCCGCCGCGAGATCAAATCCACAGACCCACACACCAAATCCAACGCACTCCAAAAGCTCTCCTACCTCTCTTCTCTCCACCACTTCGACATGTCGTGGGCTGCTTTCCATGTCGTCGAAGTCATGTCCTCTTCAAGATTTTCCCACAAGAAAATCGGGTACCATGCCGCTTCTCTCTCCTTCAGCGACTCCACCCCTGTGCTCCTCTTGATCACCAATCAGCTCCGCAAAGATTTGACCAACCCAAACAACGAGTTTGAGGTAAGTCTTGCTCTCGAATGCCTCTCTAGAATTGCCACTACTGATCTTTGTAGAGACTTAACTCCTGAGATTTTCACCCTTTTGTCAAGTACTAAGATTTTCGTGAGAAAGAAAGCGATTGCGCTTGTTTTGAGGGTTTTCGAGAAATACCCAGATGCTGTAAAGGTCTGTTTTAAGCGTTTGGTTGAGAATTTAGATAGTACAGACCCTCACATTGTGTCTGCGGTTGTTGGGGTCTTTTGTGAACTCACTTCTAATGACCCCAAATCGTATCTTCCATTGGCGCCCGAGTTTTATAGAATTTTAGTTGATTCTAAGAACAATTGGGTGTTGATTAAGATGTTGAAGATTTTCGCCAAGTTGGTGCTGTTGGAGCCAAGGTTGGCGAAGCGGGTTGTTGAGCCGGTTTGTGAGCATATGAGGAGGACTGGAGCTAAGTCGTTGATGTTTGAGTGTGTTAGGACTGTGGTGAGTAGTTTGAGTGAGTATGAACAAGCGGTGAAGCTTGCGGTTGTGAAGATTCGGGAGTTGTTGCTTGATGATGATCCGAATCTTAAGTATCTTGGATTGAATGCACTTTCGATTGTTGCTCCGAAGCACTTGTGGGCTGTGTTGGAGAATAAGGAGGTTGTATTTAAGTGGTTGAGTGATGAGGATCCTAATATCAAGCGTGAGTCCTTGCGTCTTGTGATGGCAATGGTTTCTGAGAATAATGTGGTTGAAATTTGCAGGGTTTTGGTGAATTATGCTTTAAAATCTGATCCAGAGTTTTGCAATGAGATTCTGGGGTCCATTTTGTCGACATGTTCTAGAAATTTGTATGAGATAGTTAATGATTTTGATTGGTATGTGTCGCTTCTTGGTGAAATGTCGAGGATTCTACATTGCCAACAGGGGGATGAAATTGAGAATCAGCTAATTGATATCAGTATGAGGGTCAGGGATGTTAGACCAGAGCTTGTTCGGGTTGGTCGTGATCTGCTAATTGATCCTGCATTACTTAGTAACCATTTCTTGTATAGGATATTATCTGCTGCTGCTTGGGTGTCAGGGGAGTATGTTGAGTTCTCGAGGAATCCGTTTGAACTTATAGAGGCACTGTTACAACCTCGTACGAATCTCTTGCCACCATCAATAAGGGCAATATATATCCAGTCTGCTTTTAAAGTATTAATCTTTTGTTTACATTCTTACCTCTTACAAAGGAAAAGTACTGCTTCCTCATATCCTGATACTTTGGCACTTTCTGAATTAGCCACTAAGAGGGAAATGCCTGAGGGTTCTGATTTGGCAACATTTAAAGCTCCTTCTCACAGTGAACAGGATGAAGTGTTCAATCCAAGGGTGTCAAATCAATCATCTGAAGAGCTTTCTGTAGGAAATGGTGGGGATAGAACTATTAGTCATGGTCAGACATCTACACCTGTTACTTCAGAGAACATTTTCACACATGAAGTTGTTGTCAACCAATTAAATCTAATAGAGTTGGCTCTGGGCCCACTTACAGGAAGCCATGATGTAGAAATACTGGAGAGAGTGAGGAATCTATTATGTTTCATTGAGTTGATTAAGGGAGAAATACTTGAGAGCTTAGTGCAGAAGGAAGAAAACTTGAATAGTGCAGAGATGAAATCTTCCAAAATCATCAAACTGATGAGTGATGCCTTTTCGGAGGAGCTTGGTCCAGTCTCAGTTAGTGCTCAGGAAAGAGTTCCTATACCAGAAGGATTAGTGCTTAAGGAGAATCTTAATGATTTGGAGATGATCTGTGGTGATATTCAACTACCTTCATCAATTTCATTTTCTCTGGTAAGTACTCATTATGAAGAGGGGGTTGGTGCTTCTCTCCCTGACCTCCAAAGCAAAGAAGAATTGGAACCACCAAGTGAGGCCATGTCTCTACTTGCTGAACACCGTAAACGGCATGGGTTATACTATCTTCCTTCAGAGAAAAATGACATTGTAGCAAATGATTATCCACCTGCCAATGACCCCAAGTTGCAGGATAATCAGAATAATGACACTGAAGATCTAGTTAAGCTTACTGAGCAATTACATGTGTCAAAGAAAAGGTCAAACCAGGCAAAGCCTAGGCCTGTAGTGGTAAAATTGGATGGAGATGTTGTACCTGTTTCAGCCAAGAGGCCAGTGCCAAAGGATGATTTGCTATCCGGTGCAGTGCAGGAAGTTCTTTTGGGAAGTGACACAAGAACCTCTACATCACGAAGTAATCCCTCTGATAAGTCATCAAGTAAGAGAAAAGGAAAGGAAAAGCTAATCACTGATCCTTCTTCCGAACTGAATGAAAATTTGGGTGATGCAGAAAAGCTTGACCATGAAAATCCAAGTTCAAGAAGAAGTAAAAACCGTACTCATGGTAAAGAGAGAAGACATAAGAGTCCAGGAAAGATTAGGGAGGAAAGGGAAGAAAATGGTCAGAAAGAGAAGAAAAAGAGTAGTCATCGCCATGCTAGGCACAAAACTCGACAAAGAGCTGATGTGCCCTTGAATGTGGTTTCAGAAACACCAGTAATTCCAGATTTTCTTTTGTAGCATTAATGACCTGGAATCATTATTTGCCATCAGCTGTCACAACTTTTTTCTCCCTCATATTTCACCACTTTGAGCGATGAGGTCAGTTCTGTTGTAGATTTTACACTCTTTTGTTAATTTTTTTGGTGAGGGTTTGCCATATATTTTTTGGATGAGGGTTTGCCTTATTTTCCAATGTTACACAAAGTGAATTTCATCAAAGTAAAATTTCAAATTTAAGATCGTTTAACTGCTGTCTAGTAGTAGTGTGGAAGCATTCTTTATGAGCTTTTAAGTTTTTAACTTTCTTTCTTACTATGTTTTTAGTTTGAGCTGTTTTCGCAATTCTTGTTTGCTTTCATGATGAGGTGTCTTTTATTCTATTTAAGATAAGTGGACTTCATTTATTAAGTGTAATATTGTATAGTTTTTAGGGGAAATTACACTTCACCATCCTAAATTATACACTAGATTACTCTTTGCATCCTAAACTATTTGAATGCACACTTTGTACCCTAAACTATCATACTTATGACACTTTGCACCCTGACATTAGTTTCACTGTTAAGTTAGATGGAAATTAATAGCACATGACTTGCACATGATTTTTGCGGTGGAACAAATTAAAAGACAAATATACCCATCTTCACAATCAATTGAAACAAAAAATTTTCCTTATTTTTTCTAGCTCTCTCTCCCTCATGCATCATTGATGGAAATCAAGGACCTCCATTGCAGACCCTGCATGAGCATTTGGATATCAAGGGCAATATGACCCAATCTAGATACATGAGACCCATAATCAGTAATGGCCTTCATAACGTTAGTATTCTCTCCTTTAATGACCAGATCTGTAAAGCCAGCTTCCACAGCAAATTCAATGGCCTTGCGACAAGCTAAAATCTCCACCTCATCACTATTAGCCACTAAGGGACCTTTAGCAGATATGGCACCTCATCGCTGTTGTTCCTTTTAAAATGAAAAATCACATGCTAAATATACTATTACTATGGGTTCTATATAGTATATATTTTTTCGGCGGAAATCATTGGATCTGTACCTGTACCATAATGAAATAAGCTTTTGTTTTTAATTTTTTGTGAAGAGGGTGTTTTTGTCTTTAAGCGATGTGCCACCTAAGCAAAAATCATGTGCAAGTCATATGCTATTAATTTCTGTCTAGCTTAACGGTAAAACTAACATCAGGGTGCAAAGTGTAATAAGTGTAATAGTTTAGGGTGCCAAATGTGCATTCAAATAGTTTAAGCTGCAAAGTATAATTTAGTGTATAGTTTAGGGTGGTAAAGTGTAATTTGCCCTAGTTTTTAAACAGCAATAGGCGCCCCTTAGAACCTCATTTGCTGCGTCATTGCCTTAAGCACAAAAATAATATATAGTGGTATAGAGTATTACCACAATTAAATGGGACTAGCACACTTTTTGATTCATTTTCAAAATATATAGCCATGTTAATTTTTTTATTTGTAGCCAAATTGTCTTTTTATTTTTTATTTTTATATATACCTGACTAGTTCGGGGAAAAATTTTGGGTAGCCAAAGTGCCAAACCCAATCACCTGGGATTTTGGCCTGGTTCGATTAAGTCAAGTTGAACCCGGTTTTCCATATGCCCTCTTTCTTCTTTTTCTTTTTTCTAGGTGGGGTAATTTGCCTCATCTAGTACATCATATGTAGTCAATGCCTGGCTTAGGATTGATATAGCATACTTCACCAGACCAGGGTATAATTAACAGGGATATCCTGGATTTCTTAATATATAGGATATACAGCTTCTTGATAAATTTATATAAGATGTTTACTTTACATAACCTTCTACCTAAACATGTTAGTACTATTTGGAATTTGTTAAACATGAAGAGTACAAACCACTTTGTCATCTACATATGGAAGGAAATCTGGTTTCAGAGATGTTTACACATGTTTTTGCGATTTTCTTAGTACTTCCTATTCTTGGTTATCTGCCTTATTGAATTAATTGTATAAACTGTTTTCTCACTACTGCTATTCTTTTCCATTAATGTTAATTGGAAATTTGCAATCTTTGAGCTTTCTCTTCTTGAGATGTGGTGTTCAAATCCTACAAGTTACACACCCAATCAAATCAACAAAAAAGCTTAAGTTGAAAATAGAGGATTAAGAGAGCGAGAGAGCGAGAGAGAGAGTGGGATCAAACTATCAAACTTTTGCTGTATTTGTTTGTAGTGGCTTGCTGTCTGGCAATATAAGTTTGGCAAGAGACATGTTTTAAGTTTTTGAAGTAGTGGACCTGCGCAAAGAACTCATGATCAATTATAAATTTTTATTAGGTTTTGTCCAATTTGTATTCTAGGTGTATTTTAAATATCATTGAATCTCAAATTCTGGTTGCATTATCTTCTATTCATATTCTTGGTTCATTCTAGGCATAAAGTGAGTCACAAAGTGTGAGTTACTGACTAACCTTGGAGTGTTAGCCTTAGGTTACTTCAACCTGAAAGCAGTGCCTAATTCAGGTTACAATTTGTTACTCAATAGCCCTTTAATACCATTCTGGGTTTGCAAAATCTCTTGATATCTTCTAGGAGGAAATTTTGTAATAGATAAAAAATCTGTGTGAAAAGATTCTTGCAATTCTGGTATTGCTTTTTGACTTATGAAATGAACTTTTAGATTCTTGCAATTCTGGTGTTGCTTTTTGACTTCGGAACTGAATTTTTTAGATTCTCATAATTCCGATATAGCTTTCTGAATTGTGAAATGAACATAATTTTGATCCCTGAACTATCCATCTGATCTCAATGTGATCCATCAACTATCAATTGTTTTAATTCAGTTTCAATGGTACTCACCTTACATTGCCATTATTGATGGCGATTGCTGTATTATAAAATCAAGGTTAAGGGAGGACAAAATATATTATTATTTTTGTAAAAGTTTTATAACCATGTATTTTCATTTATTTTGACTTTATGAGACTGCTACTTGGCATAACTTATCAAATCAGTAATTGTCATTTGTAAGTGACATGTATATGATAGTCTGGGAAGATCCCAAGATATGGATTTTGTTGTTTTTGACTTTTTTTCTGCTGCCCCCTATTCTCTCTCGGGTTCGTAATGGATAATTTGGTGATGACTAGTTATCGCCTTGTTTCGCTTTCTTAGTTTAATGTTGAATCTGTATTTACCAAAAAAAAAAAAAAAAAAAAAAAACTCTTGAGCACTACTTTAGGTTCAGCCATAATGAGAAATAAAATGGAGCATCCAAACAACGTATCATCACAAGTCAAGGATTGTACAAAAAGAATCAATCAAGTTAGCAAATGTTGTTTATATGAAAAGTTTTTAGAATTCTATGAACTCAATTAAAACAATTGATAGTTTTGGGATGAAATTGAAATTTGATGCGTAGTTTAAGGATCAAAATTGTAGTTTGACTTAAATGTTTGTATGATATGATGCTTGTTATGTTTGAACTGTATTTTGCTTAGAATTCAGACATTTATGTTTGGAGTACTTTGGCTCTGATAAAATAAGCTGGACATGAGTAAACTAAAATTGTGTACTTTGAGCCGTTCAGGTGGAGTAAGGCAAAGCTTGGCTCAGTTGAATCTTTAGTTTTGTTCAAAGCCTGTATGAATTGGCCTCTTCTGTTAAGAAATTTAGCTTACCTTGCCTGAAAGCACAAAAAACAATTATGTTTGTAAAAACTAAACTAATATTATTAGTATTGTTTTTGTTATTATTAAAAAGAAAGAAAACCCCGGATTAGAGATTGTTTTCAATGTCAAGCTTTGTTTGAACTAATGTACTGTTTTTGCAAGCCAAACCAGATTTCGCCGAGAGTGAATTCCTCAGCATTCACTTACAGGTTCACTTCATCTTGCTAATCAATCAGGATTCAGAAGACCAGAACTATTGAACAGTTTTGTTGTTATTCAAATCTAATTTGTAGGGATAATGAAGTAACATGTAAATTAGGATTCAATCATAGCAACAAGCTCATATAGATGAATTCGAGAGCAATTTTGAACTCAGATAAGATAATACAATCCAGCATATAGAATTAAGTCCGAGATACAGCTTCATGAAATGCTTAACTTGATGTCTCTCTTCATATGTTGCTTAGTAATAGTAATTAGCATGGATCATATAATTAGGTTCTCCCCTGCATTTGTGCCATGTTTCCTGTTTCTCTGCTGGAGTCAGGTAGGTGGGTTGGGTTTGTTTATAATGTTGTTGCTCTAACGCACTAAACCTAGACTTGACTTTCTTCACCTATTTGCTCCTCATCCCCCAACCCACAGAAGTCGAAAGTCTGGAATTGACACTTTCCTAACCCAAAAACTGGTGCTAGTAATAATTCACAGAGATCAATGATGGCAACGCACTAAACTGAGCCAGTTTCTCGATCCCGATCCAACCGTCTTAAATCTGTATTTGGGACTTCTGTTTAGGTGGGAGGAGGAAATTTAAACATTAATTTTGTTTGGGATTTTATTTATTTTATAGATGTTGATGACTGTTTTTGCAAAAATTCTGCAAGTCCAAAGCCCCCCTTTTTTTTTTTGGAACCGCTATATATATTTTTTGTAAAATATTTTATTCTTTTATACATGGCCAAAGCCCATGTAATTTAAATGGGGACTTAAGGAGTGTGGTTGGAGAGTACAATTGAGTTTACTTCGGTTATTTTCATGGATCCAGAGCATAGATTTTGCTAAATGGGTTGGGATCACTTACAAAATCTGAGGATCCATAAGATAATTCACACGTTGACCACTTTCAGGCGTGTAAGACATTGGTTACTCTGCTCTATGATGAAGAAAAAGCACCTAACTTCATCAGAAGCTCTCTGACGAGGTTTGACACATTTAATAGGTCCCTAAACGCCGATTTGGCCCAAAGGTTAGATAACAAAATTTTCATATCGTGACTAAAATAACTCATGGAAAGGAATGAAAATGAATGAAATGAAAATGAATAGAATGAATAAGTAATTTTATTTGGGAGTAACATAGAAGGAATGAAATGAAATCATTTTATGACAATATTATTATTAGACTATTATTTTAAAATAAAAGGTTGAATATATAGGGGTATTTTGAGAGTTTTAGTAAAAAAAAAAATTAAATCTAATTTCATTCCCTCCCATTCCTCCTAATTTTGGGGGAATGAAAATTTGCAATTTTAAAGGAATAGAAAGAAATGAGTGTTCCCTCCTAACTATTTTATTCCCTCCCACTTAAACTCCCAAATAAGAGAATGAACTTTCCATTTCCTTCATTAAAATTCTCAAAGAGGGAAATAAAGAATATTCTAAAATTATTCTTTTTATTCTTTTCTATTCCATTCAATTCCCTCCTCTCAAACGAGGGATAAGATCCAACCAAAAGAAAAACTAAAACTTACCATCTCTTTAGATATACCCCAATTAAAAGCTTATATCCTTATTCAAAAATGGTTATCAAGCCAAGCATGTGTGTATATATATATATTGAATAGATACTATTTTTTCAAACAACCTATCTTAAAAATGGAAAAAACGAAGTTCTTTTTATCAGAACTTGGGCAGGGCTTACTATTTTGTCTTGAGTCTAAATCCTAGGAGAGGAATGCTTTGCTTAAGTTACTCCGTTTCTTATGAAACAAAAGATTGGACTTTTTTTCCCCTAAAAGCAACTTAACATACAAGTTCAACAAAAATGCTTTATAGAGCGTATTCCGCCTCATCCGGCGAACAAAACGGTCAAGTATCAAATTTATCTTAAATTGTTTTGTCAGTCTGTCCCATAAACAACAGTGTCTTTATATCATGGAATTGTCAATTTGTCACTCCCCTTAAAACCTTGCGTAGATTGGTATCTAACTTCATGGGTCCTGTTTACCTAATTGACGAAATAAAAAAACTTGAAAGTCCACAAAGTCCCATTACATGGTCAGCAAATCGGTGGAATTTCTAAGGTCAAAATTTTGAAGTCTACTCATGAGTACTCAAATTGCAGATGGACAAGAAGTAATAGTGGCATATTTTAATTAGAAAAATATCATGTTAAACTAGTTTACATCAACTGTTTTACACATAAATATTCGGCGAAAATAGCCAAATAGCACATTTTTGCAAACTATGTTACAATCTACTATCGTTTCGAAAATATATAAGAATCTGCCACTTTTTGGGTACTCGAGTTTGACGAAATCGAGTTTTCCATAGTTCTCAAGTTTTTGAAGTATATTTTTTTTTTAAATTCAAGTTTTTGGAACTCGAATTTCACAAACTCGAGTTTCAAAAAGGTGATAGATCCTTACATATTTTCAAAACAGTGGTAAATTGTTAATTTTTTTTGCTAAATAGTGGTAGTGGGCCATTTTCGCCCAAATATTCACGATTGAGGTAGAAATGTCCACATTTTAAACATAAAAATAAATGTAAAAAAAAAAATGAATGTAAAAAAAAAAAAAAAAAAAAAAAAAAAGTAGATGCGAAAGTATTGCCCATTTTAATTAGCACAATTATATTTTAGCACAACACACCAACTTGACTATAGGTTCACCGAATGTTTATATTATAATAATATGGTGATGGTTGCTCATACTTTACACCGAACAGCTATATAGAAATAAAGCTCCCAAAGTGCTAAATAATTCGACCTGGACCGGTTCTAACATCGAATTCTGTATATGTATATAAATATATATATATATATATATATATATTAATATATACACACACAAACCTTCAAGGTTTCGTGCTTTTTCTGCTACTAGTAACGACTTCATCATACCCAAGGTCAGAGCAACACACATGCATGCCATCTTAACTTTCGGTTTAAGTGTTCTAATTAGTCATATCCTGCATTAAACTTACTGGGTTCTTCCTTATTGCCTCTCTATTCTATTCTAGAGACAACCCCTCTACCATTTTCTTTAGATTAATCAATGGGAATTGAACAACAGCAACAATCCCCAAAGATTGCAAAGAATTCATATTTATCGTTAAAACATGTCTTATATTTTGTGTTCTTTGTGATTGGTTTGTCCATTGGAATCACAACTAGTTTGTACCTTAACACCTTCTCTTTCTACATTCAAACAAACCTGTCATTGCCATCGTTATCAGCAACAATTATACAGCAGTCACCACCATCACCATTGCCACCACCACCTCCACTACTAATAGCTCTACAATCACCACCACCACCGCCGCCGCCGCCAGTACTAATAGCTGTACAATTACCATCACCACCACCACCCACTATACCGAATGAAAGTAGGATTGCTTCCAATGATAAGCCGTCTCTCTTGCACAACACGGATGATGACGAGTTGTTTTGGCGAGCATCAATGGTTCCAAGTAATAGAGAGTTCCCTTTTAATTATGTCCCAAAGGTTGCTTTCATGTTCTTGACAAAAGGGCCTATACCTTTGGGACCATTGTGGGAGAAGTTCTTTAAAGGTTATGAAGGTCGTTATACCATTTATGTTCACCCTCATCCCTCATATAATGAATCTGTCCCTGAAAGTTCCGTTTTCCATGGAAGAAGAATTCCAAGCAAGGTGTGTTTTTTTACTTATGCTAATATTCAGTTTATTATTAAAATTATAGACAAAGTTTTCCTTTGGGTTAGAGGGATTTTCTTGAACCCATTACATGGTAGTTCAAATGATTAATTATTCAAGTGTATTTTGCTTACATGAATTATTATGTCATCTAAAATTTAAACAAATCTCATGATTCTTAAATAAGTTATGCGATTTATAGAGATACTCATTTAGGTCGCCATTTAGATGAAGATATATATATATATATATATATATATTTATATTTATAAAAGCTTCATTCTAGAATTAATATCATCATTATTGAATTGGCATGATCATTTTAATATAATCTGATCTTGCCAATAAACAAATTATAAAAAAGATTTGTTTAGTTTTATGCTTATATAGATGTTAGGCCATTTCTGTCAACTGCTCAACAGGGGGCAGAATTGATATTTGCTAGAGAGGGTTAGATCTTCTCAATTTCAAATAGATTAATTTCATATTTCATATTTCATATTAAATATTACAATTTTAAATTATACAGTCCTCATGGTAGACCACATCACTTGTCCACCATTCCACTAAAAGACTCTCACTTGTTTAAAATTGCTGAGTCAATAATTAGTTTTTGTTTTAAAAAATTCCTAACTCAGCAATTTTAAACAGATAAAAGTTTTTTAGTAGAATGGTGGACTATGTCATTTGTCCACCATAAGAACCTTATAATTTCTCCAAGGCTAGTAAGGTGGATGTTAGACAAAAAATTTACCCAAACCCCCATTAATAATTAAAAAAGAAAAAATAAACTTCTTGTACCGGTGAACATAATAAGTGGAATATATATATTTTAAGTGTGTCCAATAATGGCAATGACCTTTGGGTCAGTTGACATGCCTCTTAGCATGCCTAAAGACGAGAGTTTAACGTTTGATCTCCCTCCCCCAATTTAATTTAATGTAATAATAATAATAATAAATGCATCCCAATACACTAACTAACGCGTTACTTGATTATCTTCAAGGAAGTACTCGGGTGGTGAACTCATTAGTTTAGAATGTGAAGTAAACCCGAAGGTCATAGATTTAATTCATCACACTATTAGTTCAGGAGACTTCCTGACTATCTCATGAATAGGGATTAGAATACTTTAGTCAAAGATTGAAACACCACGATTAAAAAAACATAATTAACGGCAATAAGATATTAAAAGTAGTTCACTCTTTTTCTCATGATTTATATTTAATATTTTTTTTCCATCACCATATGACTGGCACCACTATCACACTCTTGATGAGGAGTCAGAAATAATTGAAAGTATAACAATTAATTATTTGAGGAATTTGTGATATATATAATGGGTCATATCCACACTCTTTTTCTTCATTTAAAATTATTTAACAAGAGAGATATAATGTCTTAAATTTCAGGCAACTCTATATCGAAAAATAATTAAATGAGTCACATGAATTTTTTTCCCCTCTTATTGCAGACAGTGGAATGGGGGAAACCAACAATGATTGACGCAGAGAGGCGCCTCTTGGCTAATGCACTACTAGATCTCTCTAATGAAAGATTTGTATTACTCTCAGAGACATGCATTCCTTTGTTCAACTTTACAACAATATATAACTATCTCATTGGCTCCAATAAGAGCTTTATAGGCTCATATGATGACCCAAGAAAAGTTGGTCGCGGTCGATACAATCCTCAAATGTTTCCAACAATTTCTATTGCAGATTGGCGAAAAGGGTCTCAATGGTTTGAGGTCAATCGCAAGTTAGCCATTGATATTATATCAGACAAGAAGTACTACCCTGTATTTAGTGAGTTTTGCAGTCCTCCATGTTACATGGATGAGCACTATATTCCTACGATAGTGAACATTCTGAGCCCAGAGGAGAACTCGAATAGGAGTATCACTTGGGTTGATTGGTCTAAGAGTGGTCCACACCCAGGAAAATTTGTCAGGCAAGCTGTTAATATTGAGTTCTTGAATCAAATAAGGTTTGGTACTAACTGCACTTATAATGGCAATGCTACTACCTCTATGTGCTTTTTGTTTGCTAGGAAGTTCATGCCAAACACTTTGCAACCTTTGTTGCAGATTGCACCAGAGTTTCTACATTTCAGTACTTAATATTTGTATACAAGTCTACAATTAATTTATCAATTATATTTAAGTTGAATTACATATTTAGTGTGTGTTTGGCTACCAATTAAAAAACCAGCTTATTTTACTATTCAACTTATTTTGCTACTATTTATAGGTTCCACTGCACTTGTTAATACTATTCATGGGCCTCACTGTACTATTTCAGCTAACTTTTACCTTTATCTACAGTGCTTTTAACAAAAAGTTTTCAGTTTCAACAAAATAAGCAGATCTCAAACAGACCTTTAGTACTCAATCTCTGACATTTGTTTCAAAATCATTTTTATAATTTAAAAACACTTTAATTCTTTTGATTCTTATACTTTTAAAATTATTTTAAAAAGAACATTATTGGCATCGAATTTAATGAATGAAAAATGTTGATGTGACAAATTGAATTCATAACATGTAACAAACTCCACAACATCAAAGCAACTCAGTTTCATAAATTCTATTTGTTAGGTCAACATTTTTCATCTATCAAATAGTGTGAATTTTTTTTTTACCATTCTAAACAAAAGTTAAATTTGAGGACCGAATATGCAATTTCAGCTTATATTAACTATCCATATGATTTAACCTTTTAATTACTATCTATATAATATAACTGGAGCTGTAACACATTTTTTAGGAATCAACTTGGTATGGTGGTTTTGGATCGATGTGAAGAAGAATTTTATGAGTAGTTTCCTTGGCTTCTTTTTAATTTTTATATAGATTTAGTAATTTAAAAATAGAAATGGGGCACATGGGACCACACCTTTATGACTACAATTTCGTTAATACTAATGTGGGTGGTGGGATTCCTTTAACTGGGAAGGCCACGAAAATTAGGGTGTATTTAAGTGGTGTTTGTTACACATACACTAATTTACACTCTTACACACACACTAAAAATGAATTGAGATGGTGACTTGAAAGTGTGTGAATTAGTGTATGTATAATAACATTTTTCCCTTCAACTATTGTCGCACAAAACATGTATACATGTTGTGAAATCAATATATCTCTAGAGGGTTACTCAGTGGCAGCTCTAGGATTTTTTTTCTAGGGGGGTCAATAGTGGCGGAGTTAGGAATTTATTATGGGGGCGATTAAAAAATAAAATGATTAATTTTTTTTTTTTTGGGTATATACAACTTCCATATTATATACAATTTAGTATACAATACAACTATATCGTGTAATAGTCTAAAAAATTTATTAATAGTTTGAAGATTAGTAAGACAACAACCATTGAATGCATAATAACTTATTATATTTATATGTAATATTAATTAAATAAAAATATATGATAGAGAAGAATAATAACAAACCTAGGAGTGGGACTAGGAGTAAATGTGAACTAAGAAAAAAAATAAACTGATATAAATTTTTGCTTTTGAAGTGTATGGATTTTTAACCATACACATGGTCACTCTCTTAGAATTGGAGCAAACAGAGATAAAAGCTAAAAAATCTACTTGATCAAACAAAGATAAAAGCTAAGAAAACATAAATTGGAGAAAGAGAGATACAGAAAATGAAGAAAGAAATCACAGATATAAATATAGATCAGTTGGTTAGAATTGTAGTGTAATTTTTTGCTAATGAAGAAGAAAAGTGCAGGGAAAAACTTCATTTTGTTGTCAATGGAAAAGTAAGCCAGATTCCTAGATAGAAGGTTTATTTATTTATTTTTAACGAATGAGCAAAAATTTGAAACATTTTTTTCTTTATTATAAAATTAAATATTTTAAGAGTAGTGCGGTTGACACAACACTTGCACAAAAATTTCACAACAAAATATAGGTGGCAAGTTGTTAAAGGCAGGTAAAAAAAAAAAGTGATATATTAGCAAAAAAGAAAGGTAAAAAAATGATGTCAGTTGTGGGTCAAAATAAAAATTAGTTACAACTTGTCACTTATCCTCTATTGTGAAATTATTGTGAAATTAGCATTAAAATGATCATATTCAAGTTTATTTTAACTAGATTTAAACAAAATTTATGGTCAAGATGTTCAAATATTTATTTTAGGGGAGAAAAAAATTTTTGTAAAAATATTTATATATATATATATAAAAAAATTGCCAGGTTAGGGGGTTCATTTGAACAACCTGGCCAGCACGAAACATCGCCCCTGGGGTTACTGGTGTTATTCTAATGATAAAGTCAGCTAGGGATTTTAGAGAGAAATTGTAACTCTTGGCAATGGAAAAAAGATCATACTACTTACTGAGTAGGTGCCTTTTTATGCTTGCAAAGATCATCTCTCTCACTTCCGAGTCCAAATCTTCTGTCTCATTCTTCCTACTCCACTATCTACTCCACAAATAAAAATATGCCACATGTTCATCTAATTTATTAAATGCTAAATTTATGCATTCTATTATTTCAATTACCTAAATATGATGGGTTATTTATTTATTTATTTTAGGAAATTGAAATAATAGAAGGCATAAATTTAGCATGTAATAAATTAGATGGACAAGTGGCATGTTTTTATTTGTGGAGTATATAGTGGAGCAGGAAGAGTGGGATAGAAGATTTGGACTCCTCACTTCCTTAGATTGAGCCTCGAAGCATGGATTCCTTTGATTGAATTGATGCTTATCATCTTGGTCTGGGCATGCGAAGGAACAATTGGGTAACTCAATGTTTTGATATGCCATAAAAAGGGAAGGGTGCATATTGCATTGCATTAAATGCGATGAGAGGTTGTCCGAGAGTAATAAATACAAAGATGACTACTATTCTACATGGTTGAGAGCATTCGCAATGGGTCAGGGATATGCCAAATGTAACCAAAATTTAGCATTCAGGCCCAATTTGTCTCAACAGTCGGAAGGCTAAACATGGAAAAATGTAAATTTTTTTGGCATAGTGCTACAGTACCATCGTACATTTACGATGGTACTGTAGCACTATGCCAAAACAAAATAATAATATTTTAATCAAGAATGACCGTTGGAAATGACTTAAGGGTTGTCAATGGGCTGGCTCGGGCTGGCTCGGCCCATTTTTACTTGGTCCAAGGGCACAATGGGCTGGGCATAATGGGCTATTAACTAGTTAATGGGCCGGGTCGGGCTGGGCCGAAAGAGAAAACCCCAGCCCACGACCCTGCCCATAGGCAATGCCCATTTTGTCTAAAACGGGCTAGGCTACTAGGTTGGGCCTAATGGGCTACCAATGGGATTGTGTTAGTATATTATTTTATTATTTTTATAAAGAAATAATCATTTTTTATAAGGGAATAATCAATCTATTTTTTTTAAGGAAAGAATCTAAGAATTTAATACTTAATTACAATTTTTTTTTTTTTTTTTTTACAGTCAAATCAATTTAATTTTTTGTTTTGTTGATGGAAACTTATTTAATTTTTTTTATTAAGGCTTCAAATAGTTTTTTATTTTTATCTTTAATAAAAAAAATATCAAATGGTTAATTCAAATTTGCTAGACTACTAGAAAAATATATATATTTAATAAACTAAGTTTAGCACAATTACTTTAAATATCTTAGTAGTTGGGAGAGTTCTCTTAAGAAATTCATCTACAATATCTCAAGATCAATCCTTCATACACCTCATTTATATTTTTGTTATAAATTCTAAGTTATTGGACTGGGCAACGGGTTGGGCCAATGGGCTGGGCTACTGGGCTAGCCCACCGGGTGCCCATGGACATAAAAACTAGCCCATGGCCTAACCCAATGGGCTAGTGGGCTACCCATGGGCCTCAATAACAACGGGCCAGGTCACCCATTAGCTCGATGGGCTGTCGGGTTTCTAGGTTGGGCCGTGGGCCATGGGCTATTTAATGACCCTTAAAATGACTATTGTGAATGACTGATGGTATTGTAAAAAAATGACTGTTGCAAAGAAATAATAAAAAAAGATTAAAAAATAATATTTTAATAAAATGGTAAAATAATAGAGTTTTGGGATGTTGGGTGTATTGTAAAATGGTATAGTATAATTGATAAAGTAGTTTTTTGGGATGGAAAATAGGAAAGGATGACATTTTCCATTGTGAATGCTCTGACATTGCTCTTTAGGCAATAGTTTTTGTGTTTTGTTTTTTGCTTTGGGTTTTTCTGGTTTCTTATTTACTTAGCAACAATAATTTGTCTTTTTGTTAGAAGATTATTGAATAATTGAACATATAATGAGATAATAAACATACTTTTATTTTATTTGTAAATTATGGTTAAATCAATTATGATAGATGATTTTATACATTAGAAGTGAAATTATTTTCATATTTAGGGCCGAATCAATCACAAAGGATTTTTAAGATTTAAAAAAACGTTGAATTCCATTTTGACAAATAATTTTATTGAAATGTATTTAGCTAAAATTATCTTGTATTTTTTCATTTGTTGATATTTTGTTAATACTAACTGGATTACTAGATGCTAATTTGAATTTTCACCAAAAAAATAAAAATAGTTCTATACTTTGCTCCCCAATTGGAATCCTGGCTCCATATCTAAGACAGCTTTGCAAAAGAACTACTAGCAGGATCATACCCTTATTCTATGCCCTTATTTTGCTCCCCAATACTAGCAGGAACTACTAGCACTTTGCTCCCCAATTCTATGCCCTTATTTTACTTTTTAGACAAGAAGCCCATCTTCATGCCAAACAAAAATGCTCTCATACACTTTGACCCAATCAACTCAAATAGATTCAGCATTTACTAAGGGATTCCAAATCAATCTCATAATATCAGTTTTATTCCGATCATGGATTTTAATCAAACCCAAACCTCTTTCATACTTAGGAAAAGTTAAATCATCCCAAGCCATTTTAGCCATTGCATTCAGGAGCATTAACATTTCACAGATAGGCATTAAGCTTTTGTTTAACAAGCAGCTTAACCACTCGTTTAATTAGGTAGGATAAATAGGTTATTGGTCCAATAAACTTGGACACTGTATAGCATGGTTTTAATCAATTGGAGTCTCCTAGCAAAGGTCAACTGCTTGGCACACCAAGAATTTGCATTTACTATAAAACTTCTCTACCAATGGTTACAATCCAACATAGACAATTTACTTGACAAGCTCTTAAATTAATCAACAACCTGCCTACGTTGTTTTAATAGACAAAATACTCGTTTTGGAATGGACGTGGGGTTTGCACGTATCTCTTCCTCTTGTTCCAACATTCTTCCAATTGCTTAGGAAAAAAAATATAAACATGTATTGACATTCAAACCTACTGACTTAACGAAAAAGGCGGCTAATAAGGATCCATATATATATATATATATAATATAAAATGAAACCATGCAATCACATATTCAAAACATGCAACCAACTACATAAAATCACATAACCAAAACATGTATGCGACCAACTTTCATGTCCTGGAAATGAACCAAACACTGTGAAAAATAAAGAAAAGAATCCCACGTTTTCTTTAGAATTATTTTAATCGGAGAAAAGGAGGATGTGTCACACTAGAACTTACCTATGATCTATGCAAATGAGCAGATCTTGATGGTGATTTGATCCAATTTGAGTGGACAAGATTAAATATTTGGATGACTCAATGGAGAAATAATTAGCAGTGGGTCTAGCTTTGGATTACTTATTGATTTTAGAATCGGGTCTATCTCATCATGGCTTGGACAATCATTTCAAAGGCAGTTCCAATTTCCAAAAGGTACTTTATGATTGGTCCACAGTAGGGGTGTGCATGGGTCAGGTTAGGTTTAGGAGATTTTTTGATCCAACCCACCATGGTGGGTCAAAAAAAATTCAACCCAACTCAACCCATCACATAAGTCCAACCCAACCCAACCCACATGGGTCGGGTTGAACCCATGGGTTGGACAAATTTATTATTATTATTATTATTATTATTATTATTATTATTATTATTATTAAATTGAGTAGAAAAAAATATAAAAATAAATATATAAAAAAACCCAAAGATTAGTATCAATGTAACTCTTTAAAGGCAAACAATACTAATGACTAAACAACAATAGTAATTTGCTAGGGTTTGTGTGAACTAATTGGCTTTTATATAGGATAGAAAGAGCTAGTTATTTTAAAAAATTTATTAATTATATAATATATTTTAAATATATATATTAAATATATGGGTGGGTCGGGTTGGGTTTGGCGGGTTTGGAATTTTATGACCCAAACCCAACCTAACCCACTATAAGAAAAAATTTTGTAACCCAAACCAACCCACCAAGTCTTAAAAACTGACCCAACCCGGCGGGTTGGGTTGGGTCGAGTTGGTTTTGGCGGATTGGCGGGTTGGCTGCACACCCCTAGTCCACAGTTCCTCAATTGAGATTGAACAGTCTCTCAAAATCCAGAAATTAAATTTTGATTGGAAATGCTCGCACATCAATGTTGTTATCATGGCATTAATTAGAAAATTTGACAATAAGAAAAATTCTAAGCTTGTATAATTGGTCCCTCCATAAACGAGTGAGAAGGAATTAACAACAACGTTAGAGAAGCATAGATCATTTGACTTTTTTTGCCTACTTAATTTTTTTTTTTTTTTTTTTTTTTTTGTAGAGATTTTCAACCTATGGCGTCCGCTCCTGATGATAGTTCTTTATCATCAGATATATGTGTGTGAAGTTCCCTCTTAGAGACTTGAACCTCGGCCCTTGCCTCCCACACCCCACAAGCATTTATACTTGTGGAGTGATCACCGCACCAAGGGTGCGCAGTGGTGAAAAAGATTGCATCTTAAAAATATTAAAAGTTCAAACATAAGAGAGAAACAAGGACTTTATTGACTATACCCAAACTTTGTGTGACGAAAGATTGATTAGTAATGACGTTAGGGTTATTAATTTTTTTTTAACAAATCGGCATGGTTTCATGTGTAATATGTGACACCATCAATTGTTCACTTGACACATCAATATTCATATAGTCGTGTGGTACACATTGCATGACAATTCACGAACTTTGGAGTGGTGTCTTATAATTTCTTTCTTCTTCTGAAAAAAAAAAAAAAAAAAAAAAATTCTAACCGACTTAAACTTTGGAGTGGTGTCGGTGAACCCATTTCGGCTATGACATTATCTTTTTTGATATTTAAGGAGAGGTTAAAAAGTGTTTAACATATTATAGACCAAGATTATTCTGCAAATCCATTAGCTTCATGGTATATATGTTGCAGTCGGATCTCCTATTGCCTTTCGAGTAGGTCCCTACAATCAAAGACAATAACCGACATACCCATAGTAGGGATGAAGGGTATGACATTCACAAGTTTTTGTTTTCTTTGTAGCATAGTTCAAAGACCTTGAGCTAGGGTTCTTGCCACCTTTTCTTGAAGTGGTTTTGTTTCTTATTGCAATCCACCGCACCACACCAATAATTCTAAAAAATAAGAGAAAAAGAAAACACTTATACTATGCTATACATAAAACGTGAAATAAATTTCAATCACTTATAAAAGAAACAAAATACATAAATTTTTAAGAAAAAATATAACATACTTGATGATGCACAAAAATCGTTAGTGAGTTGATAGTCCTCACACGCACCGATTGGGTACTTACAAAACAAGAGAACAAAAAACCAACAGAGAGCACCGATGGGGTGCCGGCCAAAAACCCTCCAATGGTTAAGTTTGGCTGAAGAATCTCAAGTACTCAAGGATACCAGAGCTAGGAGAATTTTCACGTACCTGTGGTAGGAGGGGGCTCGGTGCTTATATAGTAGTGTAGGGCTGACCGAGATCCCACGAGCATAGGGTTTTTCCTTGTATGGAGGATATGGAGTTAATGTTCCGAGATCTCAGGGCCTTACTTCCCATATTAAGAGGATACGAGCGTGTGGAGGGATCTTTGGACGTGGTGTGCAAGTTATTTCCTTGTAGGGGTTGATAAGTGGTGTGTACGAAAAGTATTGTAGGACCCATGGCTCAACCATTGGGTTCAAGAGCATTTGCCCGTCGGGCTTACCTCTTCATCCGTCGAGTTCGTCTACCCTCACTTAAGGGGTGTGCAAGTCACCCGTCGGGCTAACCCAAAGGGGTCCCCGATGGGACTTCCAAAAAGTAGACGAGTCATTAGAGGATTTTATCCTGAAGAACAACGAGTGAAGTTCATCCGTCCAGACGGATGAGGAAAGCTTCTCTGGACAAAAATGCCCTTATTAGCTGCCCCCTACTCCATTATTCGTCGGGATGGTCGACGGGTGATGGAGTTTATCGAGACATCATTTATTGCTTTCCCTTGTATTCGTGCTATTTGGAGGATACACGTGGCGGCTTCTGAATGGTGGATAGGAAACGTAGCGTCGCTTCATTTCTCGTGGCTTTTCATCCTATAAATAGCTCGATACCCTTCCTATCCTTTTTGTTTGTTTGTTTTACCTTTTCTCACTCACTAGAGCTCATATTTGATTGCCCACAACTGGGATTCGTCGCTACGTAGCGTCCTTTGTTGACATTCTCCTATCTTATTTTTTATACTCATCTGGCCATCGGTTGAGTATCTAGTTTTCGTGTGAGTAGATGCTTAGTTTCCATTAATCGCTTATAGGTGAGAGAATGTCAGGTGATAGGGAAGCAACGAGTGATCGTTCAATGTCAATCCGTCTGGATGCAGGTGACGATGAGGTTCGTCCATTGGGTTATAAGCCTATGACGGAATACCCTACAGGCTCCCAACAAAGGGAGCCTTGGCCTATTTCTCAGAGGAGGAAAAAGAAGAAGAAGGAGAAAAGGGAAGAAGAGGAGAGGAGGTTGAGGCTCCTAGTTCATTGGGCGACGTCTATAGGCCATTCATCCTTTCTAGTATTTGGTTGGTGAATGACTTCCTCTCTAAAATGACAAACGAAGTGCTTAGTAGGCTACGTCCTCGTTTTCAGATTCCAGACAATATACCTTTGAGGATGGTGGGGAAGAGGGAAAAGTGTTATTCTGGACGAACTGTAGACATCAGCTTTTATGAAGCTGTCTTCCTTGTAGGGTTGAGGTTGCCTTTCACAAAGTTACACCGTCGGTTGGTTGACCACTTAGGCGTGTCTGTCAGCCAAATCTACCCTAATGCCTAGAGGATTTACCTCGTGGCTGAGGTGTTGTGAGGGCAAATGAGTGGAGGTTGTCATCGCCTTACCCTTGATGAATTCTTCTACTATTACAAACCTTAGCAGATCGCAGCCTCGAAGGATTTTTACAATTTCATTGTTCGTAAGCCATCGCTAAAACTAGTGACCAACGTTTCCGATTCTAATCGTGATTAGAAGAGTAGGTATTTCTTTGTTCAAGGCTCGAATTGGGTGTGTAGGTCTGATGAGTGGGACAACATAGGGAAAGAATATGACAATACGTGGGGTATTTTAAATGAGTCTGGTGAGTTATCGGTCATAGCTTGATCCGTCTGTACTCACTTCTTTATATTAACCCTTCGTGCTTTCTTTTTCAGCCCAGGTGCGCCTGACGATTAGCGAGGAGGAAGATGATTTCTTACAACGCATCCTTGCTATCCCCCTTGGGGAGAGGAGTTGGAAGAAGTTGGTTATGCTTAACAGCTTGCACATGTTTTGTGGTGGACCAGTCCCGATGGATGAAGCAGGGAGGTTAGACACCCAAACCCATTTGCGTAAGTTTTCTTTTGCCCATCCTTTACCTATCTTGGTCCGTCCCTTACCTATTGATTCGTCAATGTTGACCTGTTGGTTGGTTTTGCTATTTAAGAGATGGACCTAGGGAAGAAGAGAGCCTTGGAGGTAAAGAAGGTGGCGGCCCTTTAGCTCAAGTTTAGTGGCCTATTTGCCCCCTCGGCCAAGGTGGGGGTAGAAGAGGAAGAGCTTGGGCAACGGAGAGCGCCCTCCGAAGAGGACGACAGACCCTTTGATGGGTGCTAGTTCTTCATAGAAAACCTCCGACCTTTCTTGTGATGGAGTGGGTAAAGGCCTGATGACTTCCCAGGGCCCCGTCACTCCTTCCACCATCGACATCGAAACCGTTGCTCCTTCACCCGTCCCTCTGCTTGTGAAGAATAAGCAGCATGCTGTCTCGACGGTCCAATCCCTTTCCAGGGATGCAGACCTCGACAAATGCTCTAAGCATGAGACGAAACCTTTGGGGGATGCTGGCCTCTTTGACTTGACGAGGGTAAGCCTCTCTTTTTACACATTTACTTTCTCTCTTGTCTATACTAAGTGTAATTAACCGTCCCTCACTTTTTCACGCTTTAGTGAGGATGTAGGCCTTGCAAATCAGGTGCGTTGCCCAAGAGGCGGTCGTCAAATGTCTGAGGACCCATTTGGCTGAGAGGATAGACTAGTTGAAGGTGTACAAGGAGGCCATCTGTACCCTCAGTGGGGAAGTAAACGCCTAGAAGGACAAGGTGAGCCAACTTGAGGGTGCTGCCTGTTAGGTTGAGGAGTTAACCAAATCCAATACCAACCTGACGATCGAGGTGGCCACTCTTCATGAACAAGTTGACAAGGTTGGGGCTAACGCCATGGAGGAGTTTAAGGATTCCCAACCCTTCTTCGATCTGTTAGGGGCTCAGTATGGCGAGGGTTTCGAGGACTTTCGCTAGCAGGTTGTCCTCATTTACCCTGATCTGGACTTCTCCTCTGTTCAGATTGACGCGTTCATTCCAATGACCCCTTATGGAGGTGACAGAGTTGTTGATATTGAGGATGATACCGACGACGCAGCTGAAGGAGCGATCGTTGTTCCTGCAACCGACAGTCAAGCCCCACCTGGCGGCCAAGCCCCACCTGACGGTCCACTTGTAGCTGATGCCTTTGTTACTTGATATTTTTTGTAATTTATGTTCATGTTTTTATTTTAATTCGTGAACAATCAGGGTACCTTGTTTTGGCATGAATGAAAATACAATGTTGGATGGACTTAGGATTTCTTAAGGACTTGACACCCGTCGGTGTCCTTAGTCGTCCGTCCCCCTCGTAGGTAGGACTTAGTGGCTTTTTAATATTTTTATTTATTTATTTTTTTTGAATGACTAGGTACCCATTGGTGTCTTTATTCGTTGGTCCACCTCGTAGGTAGGACTAATGATTTTTTTTGAATGACTATGCACTCGTTGGTGTCCTTAGCCGTTGGTCCACCCTGTAAGTAGGACTTATGATTTTCTAAATGACTAGGCACCCATTGGTGTCCTTAGTCGTCAGTCCACCTCTTAGGTAGGACTTATGATTTTTGTCAACTTCTCATTGTCCATAGACACGTAATTCTTCGAGAATAGTTCCTTTATTAAAAATAACTTGAATACAAAAAAGCAGATATTCTTGCTTGACAGGCCTTTTTGAGTCTTAGCAAGAACTCAAAAAACAAAAACTCAATGGTCTACTTAACAGAATTAAAAAGAAAATCAGTAACATAGTTTGTAGTAATTGCACTACTGGTAGTATTTTCTTAGGTGCTCGGCGTTCCAGGGGTGGTGTAGCCTTTGTCTGTCAAGTCTCTCCAGGTAGTAGGTGCCTTTTCTATAGCAGTCAACGATTTTATAGGGTCCTTCCCAATTGGGGCCTAGCTTACCTTGTGCGGGATCTTTGGTGGCTGTTGTTACCTTCTTTAGGACGAGGTCTCTAACCTTGAAGCACCGAGTTTTGACTTTGGTGTTGTAATATTTGGCCATGAGGTCCTGGTAACGTGTCATTCGTTGTTCAGCCGTTGCCCTAACTTCCTCCTAAAGGTCCAACTATAAATGTATTCCTTCTTCATTCTTCCCTTCATCATGATGGGCTACCCTATTGCTTGTTAACCCAATTTCTACTGGAATGATTGCTTCACTCCTAAACATAAGGCGGAAGGGTGTCTCACCTGTAGGTGTTCAAGCCGTCATCCCGTATGCCTATAGAACGTTTGGTAGCTCTTCTGGCCATATTTCCTTTGCCCCCTCAAGCCGAGTCTTGATTATTTTGAGCAAAGTTCGATTTGTAACCTCAACCTGCCTATTGGCCTATGAGTGGGCGGGTGAAAAGTAGTGGTTTTTTATCCCTAGTTGCTGGCAGAAGTCTCTGAATGCGTTGTCATCGAATTGTTTTCCATTGTCAGAGGCAAAGACTCTAGGAATTCTGAAGCGACAAATGATGTTCTTCCACACGAAGCTTCGGACATTCTTTTCAGTGATTGTAGTTAAAGGTTCTGCTTCGATTCACTTAGTAAAGTAGTTGATCCCCATGACGAGGAACTTGAGTAGCCATATTGCCATAAGGAAGGGTCCCATAATGTCAAGTCCCCACTGGGCGAAAGGCCATGGGGCATTCATCGGAGTGAGTTGTTCTGACAGTTGTCATATAATGTTACTGAAGCGCTGGCACTTATTGCACGCCTTTATGTAGGATTGGGTGTCTTTCTGCATGGTGGGCCAATAGTATCCCACGTGTATGAGCTTGTGAACCAGCGATCGTGCTCTTGAGTGGTTTCCATACACTCCCTCATAGACTTCTCTCATGACATAGTTTGCTTCGTCGTGGACTAGGCACCTTAGATATGGACGAAAGAAGCCTCATTTGTAAAGGATGTCTCCCATTAATACGAAATGCGATGCCCACACCTTCAGCTTTCGGGAAGCATTATGGTCTTCTGGAAGCGTCCCGTTATTGAGGTAGGAGATGATTGAAGCCATCCAGTCGTCTGCCTTGGGTATTACTTGTATATCCATTTTATCATTGGCAAGTGAATGTTGGATGAAGGATAAAACCTGATTGTTAATGGCCATGTGCTCCGCTGTTGCCGCCTTAGCTAGACAGTTAGCTTGCTCATTTTCTTCCCTTGGAATCTGCACGAATTTTACCAAAAATTTTTGGTATACCCTTGACTTGACCATGCTTAAGTATTTCTTCATTTGTTCTCCTTTGGCCTCATAGTCACCGTTGACATGCCCCGCGATGACGTGGGAGTTACTATATATGACTACTAACGACGCCTCTGCTGCTTTGGCCAAGTCGAGGCTCATTAGTATAGCTTCATACTTAGCTTCATTATTGGTTGTTAGAAATTGGAGGCGGACTGCACATTTTATCAAATCCCCTTGTGGAGATTGCAAGACAACTCCAATCCCTCCAGTGCGTCGGTTGGATGAGCCGTCCATCCAGACCATCCATGGAGCTACCCCTTGCCTTCGTCCTCCTTTACTGTGAATTCGGCGACAAAGTCCGCCAGGGCCTGGGCATTGATTGCCATCCTTGGGCAGTATTGTACATTGAACTCACTGAGTTCAGTTGCCCATCAGACCATCCATCCGGTTGCATTCGGATTGTTCATTGTCTTCCGTAGAGGTTTCTCCGTCTGGACCACTATGGTATGTGCTTGGAAATACGTCTGAGCTTGTGGGCGGCTGTAATTAAAGCAAAAGCCAACTTTTCCATGGGAGGGTACCTCTCCTTCACTCCTCTAATTGCTCGATTGGTGTAGTAAACGAGCAAGTGCAAGTGGTCCTCTTCTCAAATAAGAGCTGAGCTGACGGCTGTTGGGGATACTACCAGGTAGAGGGAGAGTTCTTCACCGGGCTTAGACGGACTGAGTAGCGTTGGAGACGTAAGGTATGCTCTCAACTCCTCGAAGGCTTTTCTAGCATTTGTCGATCCATTCAAAGGCTGTCTTTAGTGTTTTGAAGAATAATAAACATTTGTCCGTCACTCTAGAGACAAACCTGTTGAGGGCCGTAACCCTCCCGTTTAAACTTTGTACCTCCTTGATGTTCTTTGGAGGCGCCATCTCTAATATAGCTTGAATTTTGTCGAGGTTGGTCTTGATGCCTTATTGGGACACCATGAAGCCAAGAAAATTTCCTGATGATACTTCGAACACACATTTGTTGGGATTAAGCTTCATGTTGTAGAGACAAAGGGTCTCGAACGTTTTTTGAAGGTTATCCAGGTGGTGATCGTCCTTCTTTCTTTTCACTAGCATGTCGTCCACGTATTCTTCAACATTTCATCCAATCTTCTCGGCAAACATCTTATTCACGAGTTTTTGATATGTCGCCTCCGTGTTCTTCAGTCCAAACGGCATGACCTTATAGCAAAAGAGGCCTTGGCTTGTGACAAACGAAGTCTTCTCTTGGTCAGATTCGTCAAGCTTAATTTGATTGTAGCCGGAGAAAGCGTCCATGAAGGTCAACAACTAGTGCCCAGATGTCGAGTCTCCAAGGAGGTCAATCTGCAGGAGTGGATAGCTGTCCTTCGGGCAGGCTTTGTTCAGGTCAGTGAAGTCCTCACACATTCTCCACTTGTCGTTCGCTTTTTTAACCAGTACCACGTTAACCAACCACTTCGAGTAGTATACTTCTCAGATGAAGTCTACTTCTAGTAGCTTGTGAACTTCTTCAGCTATGGTCGGATTCGTCAAGCTTGATTTGATTGTAGCCGGAGAAAGCATCCATGAAGGTCAACAACTAGTGCCCAGATGTCGAGTCTCCAAAGAGGTCAATCTGCAAGAGTGGATAGCTGTCCTTCGGGCAGGCTTTGTTCAGGTCAGTGAAGTCCTCACACATTCTCCACTTGCCGTTCGCTTTTTTAACCAGTACCACGTTAACCAACCACTTCGGGTAGTATACTTCTCAGATGAAGTCTGCTTTTAGTAGCTTGTGAACTTCTTCAGCTATGGCTTTATCTTTTTCTTGGGCGAAGACTCTCTTCTTTTGCCGCACAAGAGGGAAAAATGGAGAGACGTTGAGTAGATGAACCATGGTACTTGGATCAATCCCCAGCATGTCCTCATGGCTCCAAGCAAAGACGTTTAGGTTGCTCCTTAAGAAGAGGGTAAGCTCCTTGCAGACCAAAGGTTGGCTTGTGTGCCGATACGAGTGATCCGTCCCGGGCAGTTGTTGTATAGGGAGATCTCTTCTAGGGCCTTTGTTGGCTCTACCGTGACTCGTCATTCTTCAATGTTTAACGTCTACAAATGATCATCCATTTCTAACATAGATATGTAGCATTCATGAGCTGCCATCTGGTTTTCGCATGCTTCCCCTATCCCATACTCCATTGGGAACTTTACTAGCAAGTGGTAGGTAGAGGTGGTTGCTCTCCATGCGTTGAGTGTAAGCCGCCCGATGATGGCATTATAGGCAAAAGAGTAGTCGACAACGAAGACGGTGATTTCCCTAGTGAGCTGCTGAGGATAAGTGCCAATGGTCACCGGTAAGGTGATGGTTCCAACGGGGAAGACTTTAGTACCACTGAATCCTACGAGTGGCATGTCTGACAGCAAAAGTCGCTCCTTATCAATACTCATCTACTGAAAGACAGGGTAATAGAGGATGTCAGTTGAGCTTCCATTGTCTACTAGGACCTGTCGAGTAATGAAGTCAGCTATTAATAGGCTGATGACTAAGGTATCTTCATGAGGGTGGTGGAGTCGTCAGGTGTTATCTTCCATGAAGTTGATGGTTGGGCCATCGACCTTTGTCATTTTAGGCAGATGCCTAGTGATCTGCATACTCTGCACCATTCACAAGTAAGTCTTTCTTGCTTTCTTGGATGAGCCGGCCATCGTACTTCCTTCTACAATTACCTATATCTCTCTAAGGGAGGCTCTCAGTTGCTCTTCAGCTCGTCGGTTAGGTTCCAGACCCCTTGGTAGGTTTTCTCCATCTCTTTCTCACTCGACGAATCACTATAATTTCACTTGCTTGATGAGAGCCTCTATTTGCTGTTTTAGGTTGTAGCATTCAAAAGTGTCGTGCCCATGGTTCAGATGGAAACAGCAGGACTTGTTCCTTGGTCTTTTGTTCGGGTCACCCTTCAGCTTGTCTGGCCACATTAGCGCTCGGTCGTTCCGTATTTGCATGAAGACTTGGTCAAGCATTGTATTCAGCGGGGTGAAATTTGCCATCCTGCCAGGTGGGGGTCTTGATCTTCTCTCATCCCTTCGTTTGTTTGTTTAAGCATACTTCCTTCCTCTGTCTTGACAGGAGTCATCTTGCCTTTCCCTTTTCTTCGATTTGCCCCCTCGGGCCATCATGGCGTCCTCAGCATTCATATACTTAGTGGCCTTGTATAATAGGTCATCCATCATCTTCGGGTCATTCCTATAAATGGAAAAAAGAAACTCTCTGAATTGGAGCCCATTAGAAAAAGCCGTAACCAAAACCTTGTCGTCAGCCTAGTCAATTAGCAGAGCCTCTTTATTGAATCGAGTCACGTAAGATCTCAAGCATTTGTCCACCCGTTGTTTGATGTTCAGCAAGCTTGCTGAAGACCTCTTGTACCTCGGTCCTCCGATTAAGTGGGTGACAAATTGTCCGCTCAACTCCTTGAAAGTAGAAACGGTGTTAGGGGTTAGCTTATTGAACCACACTCTTGCTGGTCCCTTGAGCGTGGTGGGGAATGCTCTGAACATGATTTCGTCTAGAACCCCTTGTAGATGTATTAGGGCCTTGAACGTCTCTAAATGGTCGAGTGGATCCTTCGATTTGTCATACGCTTTGACTTGCGGCATCCGGAACTTGGTTAGAAGAAGGAAGGAGGTGACCTGCGCTATGAAGGGTGAGCTAGTTCGTCCAGGTTAGTAGACACTTACCCTCTCATGGCATTCATCATTATGTCCATCTTCTCTTTCATCATCTGCATGTCATGTGCCATGCACATCGCGCCACTTTCCATGTTCAGATGGATGGTCAATATCCTTATGTCGTTCCTGCCGGCTGGTGGCGTTGCTTTCTTCCTAATCTTCCCTTTCCTGTCCATATCCTGTCGGGGGGTGGCTATCGTTTCACTCTTCATTGTCCCGTTCATCACGCTGGTCGTCATGGTATCATTCGTACCTCTAGGTCAGCTACTACTCCAACTCCTGATTGCGCTTGGTGAGCCGCTCGACCACGGCGGCAAGGGTTTGCACTTGTCTTTCCAGGATGTTGGATGGGTTCTTGGTCTCCTAATTGATGGTAGCTGTTGACACCCCATTTTGCAACCTGCATTTAACCTCACATGGAGGGTAAAAAAGTAATTTTGCCTTGGAAATATGCATCTTGATTCTGGCCATTAAATTGTTAATCTCATTTCACCAAAATGATCTTGATGTCGTAACGATCAAATTGACTGGTCATAAGCCCTAATCGGACCACTAGATTGAAAGTTATCATCAAATCAAGTTTTAATGGCTGAGATGCACTATCACAAATTGAGTCCGACTATATGTGATTATGAAAAATTGATTTCAATTGGTTATAAGTATAATCAATTTGAGATTAATGATGTGTCATAATTTGATTGATTAGGACTACATTTTATGATGAGGTTGCATACATCTAATTAATTAGATAGTTAAACATTAATTATTCAATGAGTAATTTGTGCAATTATCTTTTAATTAGAGTAAATTTGGAACCAATTAAGTCTGAAATGGGAGTGATTGGAGCCATTTAATGTTAATTGGGAGCTAATTTGGGACCGATTAATATTAATTGTGCTGAAATAATTTTCTAACAAATGACCTCTGCTCACCATTTCATCGATATCTCTCATAATATTTTGAATTTGTGAATAAGGTTAATTTTTCCAGAAACTAGACATCCGGAGCTTCAATTTGAGCACAAGAATGAGACAATTTTGATAAGAATTGAGTCATATATGATTTTTCGAAATTGGCTCTACAAGCTGTTACAGCAGCTACGGGAAAACCGAACTTTACTTGTTCCTCACTCTCATCAATCTTCACAATTAATGCACCATATTTCCCCAAAGGCTAAAATGAGGTCTAGGTTCATGATTCTTTGTCAACCCTCATTAAATGGCATTCCATTCATATTTCCTCCACCACTACTATATAAACTCCCCCTCTCCTTCATTCCAAAACACACAAAAACCCCCCATCTTCCCCTCTCTTGAGTTCTAGTGAAGTTGAGTAGTCTTGTCATATCTTGGTCTTTCTGAGACTTAAGGTATTGAGTGAGACTCACTCTTCCTCTCTTAACTCTTCTCTTCCTTCACCCTTAGGACCTCTCTCAAGACTCTCCTCCTACACCATATGGATCTTGTATGAAGGTATAATCTCTTTCCCTAATTGTTTATTGTGTTGCCATGATGAGACTTTAAGATTGAATCATGATAATAATCATTTAAATTCTTTTGAATATGTTTGAATGTTCTTAATTGTTCTTATATGTTTTTCACATGTTCTTAGTTGTTCATCACATGTTCATGCATAACACTAATTTTGATCTTAAATCCATATCAAAAACATGAAAAATATGTTTATTTAAATAATTCTTCTAAATTCTTGAATCTAGGATATCACCATCCATACACATTCACTAGAATTTATTTTTCAATCCAAATAAAGTGCTTAATAAATTGAATTAGGGCTTATCACTTGCACACACTTTAAATTCAACATGCAAATTGATTGATAACATATTGAATGATGTGATATGAATGTTGGCCACCATAGTCTAGAAGACCAGTTTCACTAGGCAAGGTGGTGCCTAACACTTTCCCACCTTGTAACATAGCTTCCGAACTTAGATCAAGTTTTAATAGATCAAATGCTTATCCATGTAATTTTTGATTTTTAGATTGTAACTAATAAATAAAGCCATGTACTTTATCTTAGATTGTATCTAGGACTAAAGCCATGTAATTTCCTATGATCAATGTAAATTCAATTTCAAATAAATAAAATGAGGAATTTTTCAATTTTGGTTTTCTTATTTATCCCAATAATTAAATAAGTGGCGACTCCATTGTAAAACCCTTAATCTAAAGGGGAAAATATAACTAGTCGAACCTCCATTTTGAGAGGCAATAACACGACTCCACCCATTCACGTGGGTTTGGCCCAACATCCTAAAAAAGGGGGCCAGGGGCGCGGTCTCTCACAGTAGCCATTGACCACGTCAGGATCATATAACTCTTTTGTCTTAGAAGCAGTGATATGGCAAATCATTCGAATTCTCACAGACGACACCAACTGATGATGCACAAAAATCGTCAGTGAGTTGATAGTCCTCACACGCATCGATTGGGTACCTGCAAAACGATTAAACAAAGAACCAACAGAAAGCACCGGTGGAGTGCCGACCAAAAACCCTCCGATGGTTAAGTTAGTGGCTGAAGAATCTCCAAGAACTCAAGGATACTAGAGTTAGGAGAATTTTCATGTACCTATGGTAGGAGGAGGATTGGTGCTTATATAGTGGTGTAAGGTTGACCAAGATCCCATGAGCATAGGGTTTTTCCTTGTATGGAGGATATGGAGTTAATGTTTTGAGATCTCAGGACCTTATTTCCCATATTGGAAGGATACAAGCATGTGGAGGGATCTTTGGACATGATGTGCAAGTTATTTCCTTGTAGAGGTTGATGAGTGGTCTGTACGAAAAGTATTGCGGGACCCACGACTCAACCGTCGAGTTTAGAAGCATCTACCTGTCTGGCTTATCTCTTCATTTGTTGGGTCGTCTGCCCTCACTCATGGGGTGCGTTAGTCACCCGTCAGGCTAACCTAAAAGGGTCCCTGACGGGTCTTCCAAAGAGAAGACGGGTCACTAGAGGATTTTATCCTGAAGAACCGCGAGTGAAGTTCGTTCGTCCAGACGGATGAGGAAAGCTTCTTTGGACAAAAATGCCCTTATCAGTACTAGTCAATGAAAAACAAGAAAATATTAGAAGAAAAATTTATACAGAACTTATGAAAACATGCATGCTATAGTGTTTGGTTGGTATATCTTATTTTCATTGGCTCATTTAAGTTATTCAAAAGTATAATTGTACCTTTAAAATGTAATGTTTAAAAAAAAAATTGTACAAAAGTTAACATAAATTGAATTAGCTCAAAAAACTAATTGGCAAACATGAATATAGATCTAATACTGAAAATATTTATATTTGAAAATTACATATTATATAGTCAGACACTTCAGCAGCAGGGGTAAAACGGTCTTTTCTTTAGGGAAATATCATACCCATCCCAGGCTTCCATGTGGACCACTAGAAATGGATTATTATCACATAATTGTCGTATAAATACCCCTTAGTCTCATGGGCAAGATTGTCAAATACATAAGTTAGGCTGAAGGCACGACTAGAGTACATCCCAGCCAAGGCAAGGTACAATGCATAAGAAAAACGATCGTACAGTAAGACACAAATACAAGGGCTAGATCATTATGATGTAAGCTCATTGGTCACAAGACACCAATACAAACAAGAGAATAGTGGATACCATTTCTGTTAGGTCTAACGGACTACATATTGGCAACAAATGACAAAAGATTGAGTTTTATTGAAGTTTTAATGTAAATTAAAAAGTCCAAGACAAAAGCCCAAGCTTTGCTAGAGAAAACTAAGTTTCTGTAAGTTCAACTATGTACGTTTTTAGACCCCTTAAAATACAACTAGATTAACCTAGTTAATTAACCAAGTGAATAACTTAGGTAAATTATTCAGATCTAGGTTAACACAAATAAATCATATCATTGAAACAGTGCGGAAAAAAATAACACAACGATATGATAACCCAGGAAAACCAAACCGGTGAAAAACCTGTGGAGGATGTAACCTACTATCCTCAAGGTAAAAAACAAATCCACTAGAAAGAATTGAAGTTTGTACAATAGAACTTAGACCACTAACATCCTATTGCTACATTGAGTAGAAAACTTACTACCACGACCCCATGATAGCTCCGAATTCACAGACTACTTCTTTCCTTAGCGTTTGCAAAAACATAAACACCCACATTTGTGACTTTGAGATCACACTCAAAGGTTTAGCAACACAAACTTTCCTGTTTGTGACTCCAAGACCACCCTTGAAGGTTTAGATCATCAGCACCTTTGATAACTAGAGAATGCAGCAACTTCTACAACATCGGATCATGAGATTCTTCAAGGAATAATACCGATAGAAGACATGAGAGAGCTTTTTGAGTACGAAACCCTAAATACAAAGGAGGCACACTCCTCTCTCTCTGAAAAGCCTTATAAAAACGTGATTAGGGTTTCCTTTATACACTAGGAGTGTTTTACTTGAAACCCAACACGTTTAAGTAAAGTTTGGGCTGAAATAGAATTCTGCATTACCGTATTTCGATTAGTCAAGCCTGTCTTTCGATCGATCGAACCAGGCAGTTTCTGAACTCTCCTTTATGCAGCTTACTTGTTCTTGAATCTTGACTTGAATCACCTTGAGCATTGTCTAATAATACCTATAGACTCGAGGATCTATATCTAGACAAGTTTGTGTTCACGATTTGTCGATTGTTCTAAACTTTTAGAACCTAATAAACTACAAGTTCAAGCAATTGAGATGAGTTCAAATCCTAATTCGACCGATCGAAAATCCCAGATTTAGTTTTTCAAATTTGACGTGATTTATTAAGTCTATGGTACATGTGAGTTTTTGTAACCCTAATGGAGAGACTAAATAAAGGCTCATTAAGAATGACTTAATAACAAGTTAGAGAGGTAGAAACCCTAAACTTTTTCAGAAAGTGGATTTAAGTCTCCATCTATTCAACCTGTGAGAATTCAAGAGCATATAGAGAAAAATCAATACGGTGTTGTTGTTGCCATAGTGCAGATCTTGTATGAAGCCATAGAACAATCCAGTCTACAATAGTTGTTGGTTTAAACTTTCAAGTTGATTTTTTGGAGTCATAAATGGAGAGTTTATGTGAAATTTGTGAACCGCAGTTACTAATTACAATCTTTGAGCATGGATCTTAAAGTCATTAACAGGGGAGTTCATGTGCAACGGTCCTAAGTCTGTGAATTTGGAGCTATGAACAGTCATGTTAGTAAGTACTACATGAGACAGCAATAGATTTAAAGTTAAGTCTATTATACAAACTTCAGTTCTGTTAATAGATATGTTGCCTTAAGGATTGTTTATGTTAAATCATCCTCAGTTTTTTTTACTGTAAAACAGTTAGTTTCATCAGTTTTCCTAGGTTACCATATTGCCGTCTTTTGTTATTTTCATTGGATTTACCGTTTTATTGCTTTATTGTTGACATATTAAACATATGAAAATTAACTTGGAAATCAATCTAAAGTCATATCTGGTTAATTATTTAAAGTTGATTAATTTCGCTGTAAAATCAACCAAGGAGTCTAAAAACCCTAATAATTTCCAACTGAATACCAAGGACTGTTGCTTAACTTGCCATCAAAGAATAGCATGGCACAAGGAACCAAAGAATGTTGTACCCAATTTTTTAATATAGTAGTAACCATAGGCATTCAACACCTATGGAAGGATTAACACCTCACTTGGCCTATAAGAGGAGAATGACTAACTTTCACTAAAGGGAAAAATCTTGTATGAGGCGGGCTCATAAGACCCATGTCTCACTGACATGTGGGTCCCACATGTCAATGAGACATGGATCTCATGAGCCCGTCTCAAGAGATACTTTCTCTCACCAAAGGAGGAAGTAAGGCACCAGAAAAGGAGAAGTGAGTAGTGAGAGAAGAAAAACAAGTGAGCATTTTGTACCCAAGAGAGTGTAGTATTTTCAATTGAATATACAATATCTGGGAGCAAATGATTTCTCTACTCTAACCATGGTTTTTTACCCTATTTCTTATGGGGTTTTTCACGTTAATCATTGTGTTCATGAATATCTAATTCTTATTTTCACCCCAACACCACAACCAACTTCGTTAGCCATTGATGCAATGCATGTTAATCGCACCCAAGCGTACAATTAGTGAATAACTATCGACCAATATTATAAATATTGAAATATACATTGAAAATGGGCCAATTAAAAAAATTTTAAAGTTTAAATTTCATAATAAAGACTTGGCAAACAGGTTGGGTTATGATAGGTTTGGTTTTAACCTGAATCTAGTCAAAATTTGGTATGGGAAAAAAATTGATCAAACTAAAAACGAGTTACTATTCTTATTAGTCGTACTTTTTTTTTTTTTTTTTTGATGAATCAATGGATCCGAATCCAATTTTATTGGATTTAACCGTACTTGAGGTTTTAAAATCCTTTACACGAAGACAAAGAAGATCCATGGCTTACACAACACGTAACAAAGGGATATATGTTGTCGGTATGGTGTTTTGATATAGAAGTTTTTCGCATCAATTTTGTGTAAGGATCTAATATTAAACTGATTGAGAACTTATAAAGAAACTTACCAAAAAAGAAACCCCTCCATCATTTAGACAACTGAAACTCGGCCACGTACGGTACGGATTGACAAACTAGACAGGTAGATTAACATGAATTTAGATGTGAACATCTCACTGATACTACAACTCTCAGAAAACGCAAATTGAGTTATCTTGTCCATTCAAAGAAGATTTGAGTTCACATCATGCATTCATTGGCAACAAACAACTGCAGGATGAGAAACAAGATAGATTTGGTGTAGCGTTCATATAGGTATATGATTGAAATTGAAATATATACTAATAATTTAAAATGTTATGTAATTACTAATTAGCATTATGCTATGGAATGTGCTGGTTAATAAAAGATTATATATATAAAAACTAGAGTTGATATTTCAATGACGTATGATTGAAATTGAATAACAGATCATACCAGAAAAAAAAAAAAAAAAAAAAAAAAAAAAAAAAAAACACACACACACACAAAAAGAAATTGAATAACAGATATAATAGGTCATAAATTTGTATAAACATACCAAACCCCCCTTGAAGTTTATCAAAACAATATCCCTCCGCAAATATATGTATAAACAACACTTATATATGAGGGTTTTATAAATGTGATAAATAAGTCCATGCTTGGATTTTTTAATAGAATATTCAATTTTTCTGAAAAAATATTCCTATCAAAACTATGGAGTATGGATAGTGGCGTCTTTAAGAATTTTTTTTAAGGTGGTCACTAAGAAATTTAAATTATACAAAATCTAATAAAACGATAACTTGAATATTTGCTACAATTGCAAGTCGAGTTATTAAGAAGAGCAAAATTGTTGCGATTGCAAAGCCAAAAAGAGTATAATTGTCGTCACCATAAAAAAGAACTCACAGCCACAATATTTTTCTTAGTACCATTTTTTAAGGAAAAATGAAATTATAGATTATTTTATTGAATAGGTTGAATGATCTACAAATTTGAACGATTAGCAATTTTTATTTTTTTTTGTTTTATAATAGGCTTTTGTTGAATAATTTGTTCACTTGTTGTTGTTTGGTCTTGTCTTGTTTTTGTTTGGTTTATGTTTGTTGTTATTTGGGCTAATATTTATTGTTATTATTTAAGATTTTTTTTTTTAATTTATAAAAGGGATTAAGGATTATGTTTGGGGAGTAGAATTAATTTTGAAGTAATATTACGTCTACAACATTTTTACAATAAATTTTATGCAAAAAACTGTTACTGGTGGGTAAAAAAATAATATCAGTATTGAGGTCAAATTAGAATTAGAAACAGCTTACTATATTGAATTTGTTGTGAAATTATTGTAAAAATGTTGTGAATTGGAATGAAATATTACTCTTATTTTTGTTAAATCCAAATTTTTGTAATTCTCAAGTCAGGTTGTTCAACATTTTTATTAGGGTAGTCATAAGAGGTTAGTTTATCATACAATATTTTTTTAGCAAGTGTATATATACATTTTTTTGCAAGTCAGGTGCAAGTTAGGGTGGTCCTGTGACCACCTTAGCTTGCATGTGGAGCTGCCAGTGAATATGGACCAAATGACACTCCCTCCCTCGAGGTTTGTATAAATAGGAAAATTATTAGGTAGTCCTAGAGTATAGTAAAATGATGTTCTATCTTCTCACATTCATGGTGGACCCCACTATAAATTTAATGAGCAAAACCCGCCATGAATGTGAGATGATGGAGTACCATTCTCTATGCTTCAAGAGTACTTCTTTGAGATTTCTAGAAATGAGTAGGAAACTTAAAAAGAAAAAAAAGAAAAAAAAATTCTCTTATTGAAGTAATAGTGTGAGAATTGAGAAGTTATGAACTTATTTGTTGTATTTATATAAAACTTAAAACTCAAGGAAGTGTTTTATATAAAAACATTTAGGGGAGATTACCATTTCAATAAAACTTAAGAGACAAAAGTATAATTTATCAAAAAATCAAAAGAACAAGAATGAAAGGGCTAAGGAGGCACCTAGTGGGAGCAACCACAATATATATATATATATATATTTATATATATATTTATATTTATTATTTAAGGGGCTTCGATGCAATTTTTATTGTATAATTACTCGACAAGATTTCGTGTCCTAATTGCTGATAATTACTTTCTCAAAAAAAAAAAAAAAAAAAAAATTTGCTGATAATTAGAACGAAAATAATGTCATTAAGTCCCAAATGAAACATATTTCACTCACCATTCAATGCATGCATCTTCCCATCTATACAAGTTATAACTACCCAACTCATGATATTGGTGACTTTGGGGTGGGTTGCAAGTCTGTGCACTCAACTTAATTATTGATTTATTGGTTGCTTCGAGCATTTTCATATATTATTATAAATTCTATTAAACAAGTTCTATTAAACAAGAGGAGAGAAAAGTAAATAGGTGTTCTAATAGTATTTGTTTAAGAAATATGTTTTTTAAAAAAATTTATGGGAAAAGAAAAAAATAATTGATTTTTTTCACAATTTTTATATTTTTCATGAAAATAGTATCAAATTTTTCCAAAAATAACATATTAACAAATGCTTTAAAAACACCCATTATCAAGACTCACAAACAAAATAAAAAGGCAAAATAAAAAGGCAAAATACAAAACACAAGTAAGAGGAGCCCAATTCAAAGTTAACGGGAAACATAAAATGTAAGTCACGGCTATTCATTAAATATTATAAATATAGTATATAATTATGTTCGGAGAACAATTCAAGAATCTCTTTTGAGTAGAGAGGCCCAAGCTTCGTGAAGCTTACCGGCTCTCTCTCTCTCTCTCTCTCTCTCTCTCTCTCTCTCTCTCTCTCTCCATTAAAAAGCTTATCCTTGCTTCATTGGAAAACAAACAGCATCCTTTGTTCACTCTTTTCTGTCTCTCAAAATGAAGAATAAACAACAACAACAACAACAAGCCTCGCCAACCTCAATTCAAAAGCTCTTCAATGCCCAAATGCACCTCCATAACCTTGTCTCGTATTTTCTTATCTTTTGCTCCGGTTTAGCCCTTGGACTCACACTCAGTTTTTATCTGAAAGATTTCCCCTTCAACTTGCAGCTCAACCAGTTCCTATCTCCAACATCACCCGCTGTCCTGATTTCATTGAAAACCAAGAATCTCACCCGAGTTGGATTAAAAGAATACTTAAAACCACCAGATGTTATGCACGATATGGAGGACAAAGAGTTGCTATGGAGAGCTTCCATGGTGCCTAGGATACGTGAATTACCTTTCAATCGCACACCAAAAGTTGCATTCATGTTTTTGACAAAAGGGGCTATGCCATTAGCTCCACTTTGGGAGTTGTTCTTTAAAGGACACGAAGGTCTCTATTCTATATATGTGCATCCAAATCCTTCTTTCAACGGAACAGTGCCTCAAGGTTCGGTTTTTCATGGCCGGAGGATCCCAAGTAAGGTCGGTAGATATGCATGCACATACATACATACATATTCTTTGCACTTATTCATGTATTTTAACAAAGCGAGAGTATTTTTTTTTTTAATTAAAAAAAAAATCAATCAACCGCATGCTATAGAGAGTTATTATTCATAAATGTCAATTTCGAGGAAAGCACCCTCCAATTAATATATAGAATTTTCAGCAAATAATAATAATAATAATATATACAACTTGCAAGAACTTGTCAACACAGTTAAAGTTTGGGTCTAAATCTGCAGTGCATTTTACCTGTTCCAGCGCATCAGAATAAGGATACAGAATTCAATCCAATATAACATCCCATTTTTCCTTCGTAGGTTTCCAAAGATGTATATATATACTTATATAACCCCAAATGCAAGTCTTGTGTTTGCGCTTATCTTGGAGCTAGCAGTGCCAAACTTAATGCACACTTTTCAAAGAAAAAAAAAATACTTGTTAATGTTTTATTAGTTTACACATAAAAATTCATTGTTAAAGTTTTATAAGTTTACACATAAAAATTCATTGTTGTGTGTGCTTTTTTATTATTTTACTATTTTTTATTTATAATATATGTGTACAATTTGGCTTTAATTAAAAAAAAAAATACATAATAACATTATTTAATAAAACAATAAATTCATCTTAATTACTGATGTAGGGCCATTTGTAAACAAAATGGTTTACCTTTTCTTTTGCCTTGGGTTTGTACTTTCTACAGCTTTTAATAAGGGAAATGCTAATGAGTGTCTTTAAGGCACTGGTTAAGAATACAGTTAAAGAAAGTTTTTATAGGAAAAGGAAAAAAAAAAAAAACAATTAATGTTTTGACAACTTTCTTCATTTCCCATAAAAGTGATGTCAAAACTTTCCTAAAATGGATTGTTAACGAGTGCAGGCACTCGTTAGCATGACCCTTTTAATAAAAGTAGAGTGGAGTTTTCTTTATGTTGAGATCAAGAAGGGGCACCTCGTTAATTGAAAAATGTGATAGGATATATATATATATATATATATATAAATATTTATATATATATATATATATATATTATAGAATCTTAGCATGCCTTGTGATGGAGATTAGGTATACATGCATGTGATACCGCGTGAATCATGAAAGTGAAAACACATTACTATAAGATATCTTTGGGTCCATGAAATGGGAACGTCTCATTTGCTGTATCAGCATGTGATGTAGCATTTGTTACGCATATAAGAGCACTAGCATTGGGGTGTAAATATCTATCAGTTGCTATTTTACATCCAAAACTTAAAAAATGTTGCTCCATCCGGATATGGGTTCTTATAAAATTTAGAACTTGTGAACTGTTGGTTCTTATATATAAAACTTCTAAACAGTTGGTTCTTATATATAGAACCAACTGTTCACTTGCTCCATCCGAGTATAAAGAATCATTGTTATGTTTCTAGCCTAATATTAGAGATTATTTTTTATGGATCAGACATTACACCTTCTTATTTATTGAATTGTTCAATGAAAAAAATTTAGCTCAAAATTGGTTTGTAACTATTTTCCTTCAATTCATTGTATCACGATTAAAAAGACCATAGATGTATAGTTTTAGTTATATGAATTTTTTAAAAACAAAGTTTGGCTACAAATGGCTAGAGGTTTGCACTAAAACATTAATATAGTTACATATTTTGAAAACCTAATAATTAGATTATATGTTCTTTATGTTCTAAAGACACATGTTAAATTTTGTGTCAATCGGATGTTATTTTCTATTTGATCTATAAACATTTTTTTTTTATGCAAAATTTAAGATTTAAAAACATGGAATTTAAAATTTTGATTGATGAAATAGTTATTAATCTTTAATCTTCTTGAAATTTTGCATGTATGATAAATTTAATAAGAAAATGCAATTCAATAGTGAATTTGTTAAAATTCATATTCAATAAAAATATATTGAGTACAAGTTGTGGTCAAACTCTATTTTTGTTTTATTTATAAATTAACACTTAGTGAGTTGAAGAAGATTACTTTAAACTGGTTTAGAGCTAAATTATGTTATTCTTCAATCCCATCAAAGATGGACTTCATGAAACTTTATCAAATAAACTAGTTGATAGTTTCGGTGAATATCTTGTCTTGTAATTATTATCAAAAAAAAAAAAAAAATCTTGTCTTGTAATTATATTAATAGGTTTATTTGTATAAAATATTTATTAATGATATTATGTCTCTTCGTTTAATATTCAAATCATCTTGCGTCAGTAGGCAACAATAACGTTGATCAATCCTAGGTTGTATCTAGGAACATCTCTGCTCTACAATAATATATTTTTGGTCATCGGCCCACCACTAATACGTACTGGTCTTAACGTTTGTTTTCTAATACTAATTTCTTTTTTTAGAATCAAATACCTGATTAAAACGTTTTTGTACCTAAGTTGTCTTGTACGTAAGGGTTCCTGAAGACATGTCAGGCTTGATGAACAATATTAATCTGTGACTTATAATTTGGCTAATCATATTTGGACACATTATGAACAATATTCATTATTCGAACTGATCGTGACCGCATGAGTTATCAGGGGATAACTTGTGGAGTGCAATTTGAGAAAGTCAAATAATAATAAAATATACCTAAGCTTAAAATCCTTCTTTTTTTTTTTTTTTTTGGTAATCAAACTTAAAATTTTAATTTAAGGGTAAGATAGTAATTTGATGCATTAAATATATAATTTGATAAATAATACTAGCTAAACTAAGGTTAATTTTATATAGAGAATTGAATATTATAGTTGAAACAAAATTATAACAAAAAGAAATATAAACATATTATTATTTTAAAAAGATACTTACTTTCTCTCGAGACATAATTATGTAAAACTGTAATCTAATTTTTAATTTTATATCTTGTTTTAAAGAGGGATAGATTTTATTTGGTGTGTGACTTTGTAGGAGATTGATTTACAAGGATTAATCATCATTAATGATTTAACACATTTGCAATATTTTTTTTTGGAAACATTTTAGGGTTTCAATTGGGTTAGGTTTCTATTGGTCTTGTATTTTAGAAGCATTGTTAGAAATGAAAAAGAAAATACTAAAGATACTACGAAATGTTCATAATATGATGTGTCAATCTATATATCTATATATCTATATTAATAGGTAAACTTGAGAGAAAATCCAATTAAATTTTAAATTGGATTTCAATTATTGTCTAATTTTGTGTCACGTATCCTATTTAAGGTTTTTTTTTTTTTTTTTTTTTTTTTTTGTTCTAGGTGAGTTAATGAGGTGCAAAAGATGAAAGATGTGTAATTGTAATTTTTTATTAATTGTACCGTGCATATGCACGGGTTATATACTAATAATTATAATTGATGAACTTCAACTACTTTTTTTTTTTTTTAGAATACTAAGTATTTTAATTGTACATCACTATTAATTTCTTTAAGATATTCTTCCCTCTTCTGGTAGGTTAAAAAAGAGTGATTACTGTCATAAAATTTTGGGGTTGGGTCTTTTTTCCTTGGGGTCGAAGTTTTGTATGGTAGGGGCCTTGGGCCGTCCCTGTGCTTTATCACAAATTATCCCAATTTAAATGATTACTGTTTCTTTTATTTTTTATTTTCCTTATTTTCTAATAAATTATTCTAGAAATATTTTATTTTTCTTCAATAGACATCAAATGGGGTAATCTTACTTACATTAGCCATAAAGTCAGCTGGATTATCCCATTGTTTAGGTTCTTACTTCATCATAAATTATCTTTCTGGATGTTTTTATACTTAACATTAGCCATAAAGTCAGCTGGATGATTTAGGTTCTTACTTTATTTTTAGGTAAAATGGTTTTCCAACTAATACTCTACGTACCTCACCAATTAATTTCCCCAAGAATTACCTATAAATATAATGGAACACAAAGAGTGAATTAATGCCCAGTCAGCTCCTTCTCCTTTACAATGCTACTCTATTTTATCACTGAATTTCGTGTCCTTGTTAATGTATTATTATTGCCTTCGGATTTACGCTGTGGTAGCAATCTGTTTCATTCATTGCTTTGATTCTACTCCTTTTGCAACAATATAAAGTAAAATTCCATTTATCCTCATTCTCCTACACCCTAACTTTCTACCTCCCCAACCAACTTTTCTAAATTCTTTTATTCGCTCAGTCCTCATGTTCCAAAAATTAGAGATGCCGGTAGCAAAAGTGTTCTTTTTCTTTCGGTTAACCAAAGAAAAGCAACATTTTCTGGACCAACCCTCCATGGTATATTTCAAGGCCTTTTAACTTTCAATATGGGCCCCATTATTGGGCTCAATTTGAATTTTCAACTTGGGCCTGATTATTTAAATTTGTGGGGGGGGGGGTACTTTAGCTCTATTATAGCATTTGCAATTTGCACCACAAATAATAGAGTAAGGGTAGGAACTCTATGAAATTTACTGCATGAACCTTGCAAATGAAGTCTTGCTAATCATAAAAAAACACATATATTGGGAAATGCTAAAACTACAAACTATTAATATGGTGAATGATTATTGGAAAATAAAAAAATGATTTAGTTGTTGGCACAAATGAGAAACTAGTAAGAATTTAATATATCGATAGTTTGTAAAAAGGTTTATGCATGTAGCATTACTCAAAAAAATAATGAGTGATTTTAGGGGATATTATAAATTTTATTACATATAATTTACAAATTAACGTGTTATTAGTAATTAGAAAAAAAGTAATTCAGACATTTATATATTATGGTTTTGAAATCTACTAATTAAATTCATTGTCATGTCATTTTGTATAATAGTATCTTTAAAGTTTTTATTCATAAAAAAAGTATTTTTTAGAGTTTTTCAAAAGTAATTCAACATTTATTTATTATGAAGTTAAAATGACACGATCACATTTAATACCAGATTGAACTTTTATTCAGTCAAAAAAAAAAAGATTGAACTTTTATAATGAAATTTATAATTCTTTAAGCATTTTTCCAAATATTAACCCTCTACTTACAATGATTCAGGCAGTGAGATGGGGAGAGTTCAACATGGTGGAAGCAGAGCGCCGCCTACTGGCCAACGCACTGCTCGACATATCCAACCAACGTTTTATCCTTCTCTCGGAGTCATGCATTCCTCTATTCAATTTCCCTACAATCTACAAATATGTCATGGGCTCAGAAAAGTCCTTTGTGGAAGCTTATGATTTACCAGGCCCAGTGGGCCAAGGCCGATATGATCACAAAATGGGGCCCACAATTAAGCTCGAGCAATGGAGAAAAGGCTCACAATGGTTTGAGACGGACCGTGACCTTGCCATTGAGGTAATTTCAGACAAGAAATACTATGCAGTATTTGGAAGATATTGCAAGCCCTCTTGTTATTCGGATGAACACTATTTGCCCACATTTGTTAGTATCAAGTTTTGGAAGAAGAATTCAAATAGGACTTTGACTTGGGTTGACTGGTCCAAGGGTGGGCCCCATCCATCTAAGTTCATAAGAACACATGTGACTGTTGAATTTTTGAAGACACTAAGGAATAATGGTAGCGAATGTGAGTACAATGGAAAGATCACCAATACTTGCTATTTGTTTGCAAGAAAGTTCACTGCCCATGCCTTGGATAGGTTATTGAGGTTTGCTCCAAAGTTAATGCAATTTTAATTGATTTGCATAGGTAGTTGTTGTTGTTGTTGATCGTTCATTTATACATACACGAATGGGTTTAGGGCACAATAAGAAGTACATGTTGTAGAATAATTATAATGATTTTTTTTCTATTTATATTACATTAATTTTTTTTATTCAGATGACTTGATTTATGAATTATTATTGTGCACATGGATAGTGGATGGAATAACAACCAATAATTACGCATAGCCACTTCTATAAAATAGGAGGGATTTTTTTTTTTTTGGTTAAGAATCAATATGAGGGAATCATATAAGCTAATCATGTGAGCAATTTGTAATATAAGCTAATCTTTCTTTCTATATGGCTCCAACCTTCTTAAAAAATTAAAGTTTTTCTTTGGGTGTTTAAAAATTTCGGATTTAGTAATGCAAAAAAAAAAAAAAAAAAAAAAAAAAAAAAAAAAAAAAAAATTCCCATTTACGAACTCTGCTAGATGCAAAAGTGTTAAATTTTGGGTTCTACTCATATCTTTCTTTCAAGTAGGGTAGTAATCGGGTTAGGCAAAAATTTGAGCATTAATAATTCAAAATTTGATGGTCTAATAGTGCTTTTAATCCGAGCAAAGGCCAAAGATCAAACATATTACAAAACTAAATAACATATTCAAATTTAATTCATTTAGTTTTGAATGAGTTTGACTTTTTCATAGAAATCGATCTTGATTAATTTATTTTCTCAAATAGAATAGATATCATTATCAATGTTTCATACAATTATGAATGATTGACTAGGGTTTTTTTTTTATTCCTACGAACCTATATAATATTTGACATTTTCAATAGAAAAAATGCAAATAATCCATAAACAAATGTTGGTGATTAGTATTGCTAACCTCCAATGTATCGCACCCTTTCTAAAAATTCTTACACAAAATTTTAGAAAATTGAAATCGATAAGGTGTGAAGTGTAATTAATATATATGATCATCATGTTGATTAACATGAAGAAATGTATTAAAAAACCAATTTTTTTTTTCACTTATTAATTTAGTTTTAAATTTTAATTTGCTTCTCATTCTTAACTCCTTGTTCAACTTGTGTTAAAATTGGTTATTCCCTTGAGCATTTCTATAATAAGGCGGAAAATTATGAAGGCAAGATTTGACTTACAAATTGGGGCTAAGCCTGCATCACTAATTAGGACGAGAATAATCTTTATTATCTAATACTACAATCTGGTCTTAGGAGCCTATGCGATTAGTTTAACGTTTTCCTGATCGTCAGTCATCATTCTACATTAACTGAAGAATGGGTTGTTGTTTCCCTTGATATATAAATACATATTTGGTAGGATGTTTTTTCAAAAATAATAGTTAACTACAATTCTCCATTTAAATTTTTGGTATTTCTATTATTCCATGTTTCAATTAATACATATATCATATATGTCACGATTTTCTTTTCGGAGTCATGGTCATTCATGTTAAGTTGACTAGTCACTTTCAGGGTTTTTTTTTTTTTTTTAATTTCTTTTGGTTATGTTATATTTTGAGAACATAATTATTTCAAAGTTCCAAACAATAATAAATAGTGTGAAACATGGTTGAGAATCCGAAAACGAAATAAAAATAAGTGATAAAAAAAACCTTTAACTCCAATACATTTCTATATTATAAATTAGAGTTTGATAAAATTCAGAAATGTATTTATTTTTTCATTCTTTTGAAAATCATTTTGGAAAAATGTTGGCTTAAATATGCTGTTTGTTCTTAAATTTTAGCACATGAGCAATTTTAACCTCTAAAGTTTAAAATGATTGTTTTTACTTTCTTAGATGATATGGCCAAATTAAAAATTGGCATGTTATCACTCTATTAGATATATTAAAAATTGAAAACAAACATTTTAATTTTGTTAGGGACAAAAATTGATTACTTTATATTTTTATTTAGTGATTAAAAGCAACCACTTTAAAGCTTGTTAGGAATTAAAAATAATCATTTAAAAATACTATAAAATGACAATTGAGATACAAAATTCTTTTTTTCAAATAAAAAATATAAAGAAAGATACAAGACTTTTAATAAATATGACTGGATTAAAATTATCATTTGACTAGACTTCAACAATATGTCTTTGCCAAAATTGCTTTATGAAAAATACAAGAGAACTTTTGGGTATTCAACATTCAAGATTCAACCTAGGAAGTTTTTTTTTTTTTTTTTGGTAAATGCACCTTGGAAGTTTCGCTACATCGTTGTACAGTTAATATTTTATGCAGGGTTGTTCTGCACCACCGCGTATCCACTGTATATAGTACTATTCGAATATTACAAAATTTATGAACCCTGATATAATATTCAGTCAAACAATGGTGCATAGAGTTCATGTACTTTTGATTCCCCCCTTAAACTTAAAGAGTCCTTTCAGAATGTAAATGGTCACCAAGCCAAGAACGCGGGGCCTGGGGAGTTGGGATCCCAACAGTGCAAACTGCAAAAGTAGGAGCGAGTTGTGAGTTGTGACCCACTATGCCCCCAACAAACATCCAAACAAAGTGGACCTAGACCTATAGTATTCTACTGCACATCTGAGCTTTTTTTTTTTTTTTGGCTCTTTACATCTGCATCGATCAGTAGTTTATTAAGTTTAATCCACACATCAACATCAATAGATAAGGCAACATGTGTTAAACAACAGAATATTTTTGTTTTTTTTTTGCTGAATGAATGTTGAACAACATAATTTAATGATATGCTTTAACTGTTAATTAACCGTGTCTGCATAGTATTGAAATTTTAGATTATATGGTGGAGTTGTTGTAATAGAGGTTTATGAATTATTGTGCACATGGATAGTGGATGGAATAAAAACCAACATATGCGCAATTAAACATAGCACCTTGTATAGAATTGGACGAAATTATATAAGCTAATCATGTGTGCATTAGGTATTTGATAAAACTTAGATACAGTAGTTTAAGTATATTTTTTTAGGTTTTTTTTTTCTTAAATGTCAGTCATTTTTCTTGTTTAGCAACTCTAAGAAACATTGTTAAATACCAACTCAGCAACTCTCTTTCTTTTGTAAGAGAATCCCAAGACTTCAGATCTCTCTGACTGTAGGACGTGATCTTTTACTTATGCTGAAGAAGAACTATAGAGATCTTAGATTCTTAATGAGCAAATCTATCTTTTTATTTGATTGTAGTCAATTACTACAATGCCACTTAATATCTTTTTATAAGAAATTAATTTTGAAAAATTTACCATTAAATAACTTTTACTTTTTTTTTCTTTCATGCTTACAAATTTTTCAAAAGATAAAAGATCAATAGCTTTATTATTCATCAAACGTTTAAATTTCATGTTTTTGTAGTTTTAAATCATGCATAAAAAATAAGTTTATGGATCAAATAGAAAATAAAATTAGATTGACACGAATTTGATATACGTGTTAAAAACATAAAAAAAAACCTACAATTCAACAGGTAATTTTTTAAAATATGTAACTATGTTAATTAAAAAAAATGGCAATCATTTAGTTTATTGATAGACTAGTTTTTTTTCTTCTATGATCCTATATAATATTTGGCATTCTAAAAATATAAAATACAAATAATTATAAGTAAATGTCGATGATAAGTATTGTTAACCTCCAACGTTGATATCCCACTTTCTGATACTCTTACACAAAATTCAAGAAAACTGAAATCAGTATAAAAGAAATTATTTTGGTCATTCTTAAAATCCTTGTTCAACTTGTGTTAAAAATTGGTTTCACCCTTGTGCCTTTTCTATATTAAGTCGGCAAATTATGAAGACAAAGGTTTGTTTGACTACTAGAATTGGGGCTAAGGCTCCATCACTAATCAATCAAGACGAGAATAATAATCTTGAGGAGGACTAGTACTACGGACTGGGTCTTTGGACTTTGGAGTCTTTACGATTAGTTTATCGTTTACCAGATCATCTATCACTGTATTTAAATGCCAATGGAAGAAAAAGAATGGATTGATGTGTGCCTTAATATATACTAAGATAGTTTTCCTTAGAAAAAACATAGTGAATTCATATTAAAAAAAAAAAAAAAAAAAAAAAAAAAAAAAAAAAAAAAAAAACATAGTGAATTGTTTTAAACAAATTATAGTTAACTACAATTCTAATTTTTAAATTTTGAAACTTCTATTACCCCATGTTTCAAAAAATATATATATATATATATTTATATATATTTGAGAAAAAAAGATAGAATTGCCCCATGTTTCAATTAATACATATATTTCACGATATCCTTTTCCGATTCATGGTAATTTATGTTAAGTTGACCAATTAATTTTAGGGCTTTTTTTTGGTTATGTTATATTTTGACAACATAATTATTTCAAGTGCTAAACAAATTGCACTAAATAGAAATGCCAAACAAATTAAATAGTGTGAAAAAAAAACATAATCTAGAATCCAGAAATGAATTTAAAAGAATTAATCCAAAAAATATACATTTCTAATATTACTCTCATAAATTAGAGTTTAATACCAAAAATTAGCAATAAATTTCATTTTTTCTTTCTTTTTAAAACCATGTTGGAAAATTGGTTCCTAAAGTTTGAACAATTTGAAATCTTTGAAGTTGGTTTCAAAAGAAATAAAAAATATATTTAAAGTTTAAAATGATAAATTTTAGTCCTTTATATTATATGACCAAACTAAAAACTGACATGTTATCACTCCATTATATACGTTAATTTAAGACTCAAAATAAATATTTTAATTTTGTTAGCGACTAAAGTTGATTACTTTATGTCTTTTAGAAATTAAAACGCGACAACTTGCAAGTTTGTTAGGGGCCAAAAACAATAAATAATTTAAACTTCAAGATTATTATTATTTTTAATTTGATAGTCATGGGGAAGGGGATATGAACCCTAGACTTCTCTGATAGAAAATAAAAAAAGAATCAATTAAGCTATAAGACTTTAAGTCTTAAGAAACTTCAGGGATTAAAATCAATAATGAATCATTAAAGTATACTAAAGTATAGGAAGTAACCATGTAGTTTGATCAAAATTGTTTAATGAAAAATACAAGAGTCCTTATGGGTATTCAACCTTGGAAGTTTCGCTTCACCCTCGTGGAATTAAGTTACAAAACTTTAAAGTCTTAAGAAATTTCAGGGATTCAAATCACTCATGAATCATTAAAGTATACTAAAGTATAGGAAGTAACCCTGTAGTTTGATCAAAATTGTTTAATGAAAAATACAAGAGTCCTTATGGGTATTCAACCTTGGAAGCAGGGGCGAAGACATGGGGGGTTGAGAGGGGGCACTTGCCCCCCCTAGCCCCACCCAAAAAAACTGTTAATATTTACTTAACTTACCTTGATACATTTGAGGTAAAAAAATAGAACTATTACTAATGAAAAGTTATAAAACTGTAAACAAACAATCAACTGCTTGCATGAGATGATTGGGAGCATAGCCCACTTTTGCCATCTTAAAATATAAGCCCATCCTATATTAACATAATCCAATTCTATTATTAAAATAATAATAATAATAATAACAAACAGATACCTTGATGCGGGTCTAACTTATAACCCCATATTGTTTGATTTTTCTACTCTATTTCTTTGGTAACTTTTTAAATGCATTTCTTGTATTGTAGTATAAATAAATGGTTAATAAATAGGATGGCTTTTCAAAAATAAGTTTGCATGTTAAGCTAAAATAAATAGACCTATAACATATAGCTTTACAAAAATAATAGAAATTTACATAAGTTGAACTTTATGTCTATCTAACAACTAAAAATCTTTCAATTTGTAAGTAGAGTTATAACTTTTTTTATAATTAAAATTTTAAAAGGATTATTCATGTAAATAAATTTCTAAATAGATAAATATAATATAATGAATATGTTATTTTATTGGAAATTTTCTTGCATTTAAATATGGCTTAGCATATACATGAGTGAATTGTTATTTTGCAAATTGATCTCAAATATTATATGCATATGTTCGCTTGCATGTGTATAAATGTCCTTGTTAAATGTAATTTTTGCCCCATCTCAAATTAGATCCGGGCTCCGCCACTGCTTGGAAGTTTCCCTTCACCCTCGTGGAATTAACTTTTACCCATGCTTCTGCACCGCGTATCTACTATATAGTACTATTCCATTATTACAATATTATGAACCTTAGTATAATATTCAGTCAAACAATGGTGAATAAAGGTTTATGCACTTTTGATTCTCCCTTTTAAGTCCAATCAGAATGTAAAGATGGTCACCAAGAACGCGGGGTATAATATGAGGATTTGAGATCCCAACAGTGCAAAGAACATAGGAGTGACCCACCATGCCTGACAAAGCCTTCAACAAACATCCAAAGAAAGTGGACCAATGATATGTCTGAGCTCTTTCTTTTTTTGTTGCTTTCATCTGAACCAGTCGTTTATTTATTTTATTATTCCACACATGAACATCATGATAAGGCACATGTGTTGAAGTCGAGCAACAGAGATATTAATGATGCTATGACTGCTAACCGTGTATGAATTATTCTGATATATTTTAGAGGTTATATATGCATGGTGGACTAGTAATAGCCTATTTTTGTGAAGAATATGCAACGAAATTACTTCGAAATGTAGATTCATTGGGGCAAATGACTTTGAGACCATTTTTCATCTAATGGGTATGGGTTATTGTAGAAAAATTTGTAAACAGTACAAGGAGTTGACCTGCGGTCTACTTAAATATAGCATGATATTTTTCTTTTTCTTTTCTTTCTTCCTTCCTTCCTCCTTCATTCTCCTTTTACTTTTCTTTAAAAAAAAAAATAATAATAATAATTATCCAGGCAGATTTAGGCAATGTTGATGTAATATTATCAATCTTCCTTTATGTTGCATATGTCTGAGACATTTCCTTTTCACCAGAGTTTGGTAGAGACCATAGAGGCACTATATGAATGTAAATACAAGTTATAATTATTTTTCTTGAGCTTGGTTTCGTGTGTGAGTGTGTTTTTAGAATTAGTCTAAGCTTTGTTTCGCGTGTGGTTTTAGAATTAGTCTAAGTTTTTTTATGCTTAAGTTGCTTGAGTTAAAAAGATTATAAGTATATATTTCATACAAGTAAAATATATAAATAAAAGTAATCAATATTTAATCATTAAAGTATGAAGTTAAAAAGGCTAATCTAAAGATTTGATATCCAAACATGTCTGTGGCGGGCAGAAAAAGAAAAGAAAGAAACTATGCTACTCACACAATATATTTTTAGAGATGGAATACAAGATCAACGTGAAATACTCAATTTTGTAACAAAAGATGACAATCATGTAGCTTGACAATTAACTAAATAGATTGAGAACTGACTAAGTGTTTGTCCTCGGGTTTTGTCCGAGGAAGAAGGTACAATGGCCAGTTTTGTTCTCTCTCCTTTTTTTTCTTATACCAAAAATCTCACCTCCCCATTGATCCAGACGCTTCTTAACTTTATATAACTTAGCAAGAACGCATTTGGATTTTACATCTGAAGGGCTATGATTAAACTCTCCTGACAATTGTCTCATCAAGGCCTTATTAGAAGGTTTTTACACCAGAATATGAGCTGTGTGGGACACTGTTCAGGGTCATTTCCCCATTAATGCGGCCAGCTAAGTGGTTGTGGTGTATTTAATGTGGAGGGGATGGCTGCCTTGTCCTTCATTTTTCTTCTCTTCCTTGTTTTATACTAAGTTACCTTTGTCTCCCTTGGGATTGCACCATGCTCCCTGCACGCTTGATTCTTAACCATCCGAGGTTAATATGGAGTCCTCAGTCCTCGGTATTTTTCTCAACAGCGATATCCCCAACTCCTTTATTAGAAAAATAGTTCTTCTCCAAAGACTCCTCACGAATCTCCCCTCCTCAGAAACAACCTTGCCCACTTTATTACTGCTTTAGATCCTTGTTCCCCCACAATGTCATTTGATTATATATAAGTAGAATGAAAAAGAAAATGCACATAGGTTTTTTAGGAAATTATATATATAAACATAGATACTTTTAAAAAAAAAATCTTAGATATCATTTACAACTATGAAAAGGTGGTTGCAAAAACCTAAAAAATCATACTTCATTAGACAAGAATTATAGTATGATGAGGTTATTTCATCTTTGACTATTTATGTACGTGGAAGACATTAATGAGAATTAAGTAAAAAATTAACCCAAAAAAAATATATATATATCTCTTATTCTCTATCAAGTTCAGGATGTTAATCACCTTGAATTGACTATCTTTACATTTAGTAATTTCAATTTTTCAACCCGGTTCACAACGTAATGATGCATTTATAAGTGTGAGGAGGGCTTGGTCTCTAACCATCCATTGTTGGTATAATGGATCTTCGTGTGGAGTTTCATCATCAATCTTATTTCTCGAAAATATGTTAGCACATTGCTATGATTTATTAATGATGTTTAATTGGAAAAACTTTTAAAATGGAAGTAATATGATTTTTACAAAGGATGTATTTGGCGTGATCAAGTTTAAGAGATATTAGGTTTGATACGTTTGATAGAAGGAAGATAGGCATTGTTGAGTAAGGTTTGCTGAGGGATAATAACTAGTTGCAGTAGAACTAGCTAGTAGAAGAGGAAGCCATGTCAAGATCTTGGATGCTTATTATGATAGAAAGTGAATTATGCAAATAGGTTTGAAGTAGAAACTGATAACTCCAAACAAAGAAAGATGAGAAACGAAAAACACAATATTGGGTAGAAATGGAGGAATAGTTTATTTCACTAAGAAGAATGAGATACAATGCAACAAGTTGCATTATAACTTATGTATTTATAATGACCTACATTTATCATACACATGCTAAAGTGGATGTAACTGATAATAATAGAAGGATGTAACTGCATAATAGAATATAAACTAATAATGCAACTAATCAATAACAAATAGTAGTTACATAACCAAGTAATGAAATCCATATTTATTAGCAAAAAAAATAAAGAAAGTGAAATCCATATTTATCAACATCATTATTATAATATAAAATTAACCAATTAGAACTATTTTTTAAGAATAAAATAATCGAAATTAACCAAACTAATTTTGATTAAATTACGTTTGATGTTTCTAAATAGTTTATGGTTTACTTGTGTTGTATAATTATATTTTCTATAAATTTTTCTGTACATAGTATGGATTAATGATTAGTTATTATTATTATCATCACATAAAACATTCTTTTAATATCATCTGTATGGATGAGATACGTAATGGTCAATGGGATGACCCTCTTTTTAAATCTAAAAAACTCTCTCTCCATTAACTACACAAAGGTTCTTTATTTTTATTTATATAATTAATTTTATTCCTTTTCATCATTTTTTTTTTTTTTTTGATAGGTCATCTTTTTTCTTTGTACTACACATGAACTTTTAAATTTATTTTGTGACGGTTGAGAAAACATAGTATTAATTGTAAATGATAAAGTGGTATCAATGGTGTTCTATATGAAAATCAAAAAACTTATTATTCCAAATGTTGTGAAAAATATTACATCAGTTGCATTATTCATAGGGAATTATTAGTGGAATAGTAGAGTCCATAAAGCAAGTTGCATTCCTAGGTTTACTTAAAAAAGAAAAAAAAAAAAGAAAAAAGCTGCATGATTTGGTATTACAATTCTAGTAATGATAAATAAAATAGAGTACAAGTTAAAAAAAACTTCGCGTGACCGTTGTAACTTCGCGTGACCATCGTACATCCTTAGTGTGATGGTCACTCCACAAGTATAAGTGTTTGTGGGGTGTGGGAGACAAGGGTCGAGGTTCAAGTCTCTAGGAGAGAGCTTCACACATATATACATTTAGATTATGCAAGAGTAGAATTTCTATCTTGTATATAAAAATAAAAAATAAAAAAAAACTTCGCGTGTTTAATTTTAAGCAATATTATACCACTCAATATCTTTTTATTGAAAGTAAATTTTGACAAAATTCACCATTAGATTACATTATTTTCGTACATTTTTTATGCTTGCAAAATTTCAAAACAATCAAGGGTCGCTAACTTTTTGATCAATCAAATGTGTAAAGTTCAAGTTTTTATAGTTTAAAATTATGCATCAAAGATGAGTTTATAGATTAAATAGTAAATAAAGTTTGATTGACATGAAATCTGGCATGCGTGTTAAGAACTTAAAGAACATGTAATCTAACGGTGAGATTTTCAATTTATTACTTCAATAAAAAGTTATTAAGTAGTATAACATTGCTTAAAGTTGCACCGGAGAATAATTCAATATTAACAAAGAAGGAGCTGTTTTGATTCATCTCTATCTTCTAGAAAAAAATCTAAAATAAAAAAAGAAGTGACGATGAGAGGATAATCGTAACCCAATAATGATGTTAGAATAATGCTACATGCACAAAAAATTTGACAAGCTTTTCACATTTGTTAAGCTAGCAAACTTTTGCTAATTCTTTTATGGATCCACATTTGACATTACATTTTTATTTATTACTAACAATTTTTCATATCAACAAGTGAATTTTTTTTTTGTGTGTATATGAAGTATAAAATTTTTGATAATAGTGTAAGAGAAATGTTAACGAATACCCAAAGGGCATTTACTAGTAAACCATTTTAGAAAAAAAATTTATGAAAAAATAGAAAAAAAAAATATTTGACAGTTTTTTCAATTTCTCATAAAAGTGGTATAATTTTTTTTAAAAAAATTGTTTATTAACAATGGTTTTAAGAGCACAAGTTAATATGATTCATAGAGTAATTTTTAGGTACTTTTGGAATATGGAGGAAGGTACTCATTCCTTTTACATTCATAATTGATGATGCTGTAAAAATCACCAGTGAGTTACACAATCTTCGCACGCTCGAAAGGAGACCTGCACAATGAAAAGAGAAGACCTAGCAGAGAGCACCAGTGTGGCGCCAGTCGAATACCATCCGAAGGTCAAGTTAGAACTATTCTCACAACTCTAGAGTGCTAGAGAGGGGTAAATTATGCGTACCTTGATTTGTGAGAGTATTGGGGTTTTTATAGTGGTAGAAAGTTGACTTCTCTTCCTTGGTGTAGAAGTCATTTCCTTATAGGAATCCTCTTGAATAGTCCCAAATGTGATGGACAAGACATTTCCTTATAGAGAAGATCTTCATTAATGCGCTTATCTTCCGGAATCCTCTTTGTGCTAGGATTCCATTTACCTTGGGATTCTATGGTGGCTAAGTGTGTGTTGCAAGTATTTCCCATCTAGGGTTTCTAGCTGCCACGTGGGTGCTCGATCCATCCATGTTGCATCCGTCCATGCAAGATCCGTCCATAACAGAACTTGTACGCGTTGGGCCCGTCCGCTATTGGCCCACGGATATAAAACCGTTAGGCCCATTTCATGAGAATCTGTCAACCTAAATTTTTACCCTTTTCAGTTGCCCCCTCACCCCATGGGTCCGTCATCTTTAAGCGGAAGGACTCGTGGGGTGATGGTTCAAAGTTAAGGGGATGACGGTTTAAAGGCCTGTGGGTCGACGGCTTCAATACGGATTCCGTGAACTATGCCTACCCTTGACAAGTCGTCTGGAAACCATTTATGACACATGATTGTCGTTCTTTTATTGGATATTGTCTTGGATCGAAGCGTCGCTTCGTCTTCCGTGTACTTCCTTTATAAATATCACACTTTTTCTCTTCTCATTTCTCCACTTTCTGCTGAAATACTTTGTCAGAACGCTTTCGTCATCCTTGTCAGAGACCACTTCGTTCAGTTGCTGAATCCGTCATCAATGTCCTTCCTCCGTTCACTTAATTAGGTAAGTACTCTCTTTTTCGCGATTCTCTTACCTTCAGATACTCTTTTTATTTTCTTAGACTTTATACCCCCGTCACCCCTCTTAGACCTATCAGAGTCTTAGGTTTTGTCGTCACGTGTAGGCAATGTCTAGTGCATCAAGTAACCAGTCAGTTGTTTGTGACGGGGCGGATTACGAGAAAGTATACCCATCAGGTCATAAAGACCAAGAGAGTCCAAGCAAAAAGAGGAGTCCACCTGCCTCTTCCTCGTCCTCAACAAATGAGGATATAAAGATGGCTGACCCAGAGGAGGGTTTTGATGACGGCGAGGAACAACCAATAAAGTCCGTCGTAGGTGCTGATGGACTTAGGGAGTTCATCATGCTACCGGAGTGGACGGTGAATTATTTTAATTCCATCATCAAGGAGAAACACTTCAACACTCTTAGGGTCAATTACCAAATTCCAGATACACATCCCTATCTGTCTACCCTACAAGTCAGAGAAATGCTACTATGAAAGGGTAGAAGGTGTCGGGGTGTGCGAACAGATGCTGAAAGCAGGACTTAGGTTTTCACTAAGCTCCCTTCACCGTCAACTTCTCAAATACCTTGGCCTGTCTGTCAACCAAGTGTCCCCTAATGCCTAGAGAGTCTTCATAGCAATGGAGGTCCTATACGGTGCTATGTCAAATGGTGTTAGGAGGCTGACGGTGCGGGAATTCCTTCACTGCTACCGTCTAGATGAAATAGATAAACCACAGGGGATATATAGTTTTGTGCCAAGGAGTCCATTGTTGAAAGTTATATTTGAAACCCTAGACTCCAATAGGGACTGGAAGAGCCGTTATTTCTTTCTAGAGGGTGACAAGTGAATGTGTCGTCCAAGGAACACGGAACACATGCCCGTCAACACGACTGGGGGCATATTGCCTCCGTCCAGTATGCACTCGTCCTAGTTTATGAACTCTTTACATAACCGTTCAGTTTATTATATTTTTTCCAAACTTTTAACCGTCTCATTCTTTGCAGTTCGACGGCGTCCACAAGTTGAACTTGAGGAGTTCAGCTTTCTTGAGAGAATTTTTGCTAAGACCAAGTCAGAGGAAAGGACTTGGGCCAAATTAGTCACACTTGATACCATCCATTGGTATTGCGACAGTCCTGAGCCAACGCCAGCAACCGTCAAATACAACGCCAAAATGAGGACGACGGACTAGAATTCACCAACGTAAGTCCGTCGTCCTCATTCTGTTTGAAGGTTTTCATTTTTTTTAGTAATTAACTTCATCCGTCTTCCTCTACAGAAATGGACGACGCTAAGAGAAGGGCAATAATTAAGGCACAGGCTGCCAAGAAAAAGGAGATCGGCGATGTGGATCCCAAAGCGACGGGCTCAAGCAACCCGTCCATAAAAAGGAAGCAGCCGTCCAAAGGGGACCGTCCTCCCAAGAAGGTCAAGGTCCCTCTAGAGCCCGTTGTAGGGCTAATGGCTGAGGGTGCAAAGATGGTCACCCCAGTGAAGCATGGGGGTAGAAAAGGCCTTATGAAGGCTCCGTCCACTAATTAGGAGAAGCCACCCGTCCTCCTCTGCGAAGACTCCAAATATGCCTTGGAGCAGCTTTCGTCCATCATAACGTCGGAGGATTATGAGGACTTAGGCAATCACTCCACGGAAGCAATGGGGGAGACAGTACTTTTTGCAATCACTCAAGTAATTCTGCCCGTCGACTTTCAGTCTGTCCTTTCCACTTGGCTTTCCATCTAACCCCCTTTTTTGCGTTTCAGGCCATGATTATGATGAAAGGGCTGATGGGACGGTGTCTTAACCATGAGACGTCCTTGGAGCATGTTCGAGCAAAGGTAGAGCTGACGGAAGATGAGCTGAGTCAGCTCAAAGCCTGGAAATCCAAAATGGAGAAGAAGTTTGATCTTTCGGAAAAGGTGAGGAAGGACTTGGAGCAGGAGTAAAGGATGGAGGAGGTGAGAAAGGCCCTTAAGGAAAGGGATAAGGAAGTCCAGGACCTGAAGGATCAGCTCCGTCAAGCTAAGGAGGTGGCGATCCGTGAATACCGCGACTCCGATGCCCTACTGTCCGAGCTGGGAGAATCCTTCTTGGAGGGATTTGATGGCGCTCTCTGTCAAGTTAAGAAAGCCTACCCTGACTTGGATGTGTCTAATGTCAAAGTTGAAGACCAAGGTCAAGCCTCTGTCATGCTTGTCTACTCGAAGGACATTGAGGATCTTTTTGCTAATGAAGCACCCCAAGGCGACGGAGAGTCAGCCCAGGTGCAGAATGCTCAAGGACAAGCTGGACTTGCAGGGGATGGTACCCGTCAGTCAGAGTAAGAGAAGGTGGCCGCCGTTGAAGAGTAGTGTTTTTTTTTTTTTTTTTTTTTTTTTTTGTAAGTTGGGAGAACAATCTTTTTATCTGTCATGTATAAACAATTGCCCTTCATGGGTTTTATATTTTTACCTTTCAATAATATTTATTTTGCTTAGTGGCTTATTTCGTAGTTTTTTTTATACAACGAGCCCGTCTTATTTAACCTTCTATGTTGCCGGTGTGACTTAAGCCTTTGTAATCTGGATACTTGGAAGGATTCGTTCATTTTATGGACGTGAAACTTTCATCATTTTTGGATGATCCGTTCACTTTATGGACAGTTTTCATCCTATCTGAATGATCCGTCCAGTTTGTGGACTTTATTTATATCCGTCACCTTTTGAACTTGTAATTTTCATCCTCGTGGGATGATCCGTCCAGTCTGTGGACTTTAGTTTATATCCGTCCACTTTTTGGACTAAGATTTTTCATCTTCTTAGGATGATCTGTCCAGTTTGTGGACTTTAGTTTATATTCGTCCACTTGTTGGACTTGTAATTTTCATATTCCTGGGATGATTCGTCCAGTTTGTGGACTTTAGTTTATATCCGTCCACTTGTTGGACTACGAATTTTCATCCTCCTAGAATGATCCGTCCAGTTTGTGGACTTTAGTTTATACTCGTCCACTTTTTGGACTTGTAATTTTCATCCTCCTAGGATGATCCGTCCAGTTTGTGGATTTTAGTTTATATCCGTCTACTTTTTGGACTAAGATTTTTCATCCTCTTGGGATGATCCATCCAGTTTGTGGACTTTTGTTTATATCCGTCCACTTGTTGGACTTGTAATTTTCATCCTCCTGGGATGATCCGTTCAGTTTGTGGACTTTAGTTTATACCCGTCCACTTTTTGGATTTGTAATTTTCATCCTCCTGGGATGATCCGTCTAGTTTGTGGACTTTTGTTTATATCCATCCACTTGTTGGACTAAGAGTTCAGGTAGAAAAACATAGTTGTGTCTGAATATTTTTCTTAAAAGAAAACCATGCGTTTTTAGAAAAGTACCTGCCCCCTTGGGCTTAAAAAGGTACTACATAAAGTATTGTAGCATAAAATTGTCTAAGTAAAACTATTAATTGTAGTAAAACTAAATAAACTGGGAAATTTGGGGGGCGTCGTTGTTCTTCATATTATCTCTCCTGGTAGTATTTCCGTAAGTGCTCCGTATTCCATGGGTGCTGCAGTTTTTGCCCATCCAGCGTTTCAAGGTGGTAGGTGCCCTTCCTCTACCATGATGCGATCCTATAAGGTCCTTCCTAGTTGGGGTCAAGCTTTCCTTGTGAGGAATCTCTAGTAGCGCCCATTACTTTCCGTAGTACAAGATCTCCAACCTGAAAGTCTCTATGCCTGACATTAGAATTGTAGTGTTTCGCCATGAGATTCTGGTACCGCGCCAACCTTTGCTCCGCTGTTGCCCGAACTTCATCTACCAGGTCTAGCTAAAAGCGCATGGCCTCTTTGTTTTTATCCTTGTCGTAGTTCTCCACCCGATAGGTTGTGAGCCCTACTTCTGTTAGGATGACAGCGTCACTTTCGTATGCTAGTCGAAACGATGTTTCTCCAGTGGGTGTTCTTGCTGTAGTTCGGTATGCCCACAGAACATTTGGTAGCTCGTTTGGCCAGATACCCTTTGCTTCCTCGAGCCGAGTTTTGATGATCTTGAGCAAGGATCGGTTCGTGACTTCAACTTGCCCATTGGCCTGTGGGTGTGCGGGTGACGAGTAGTGATTCTTGATACCTAGCTTCGAATAGAAGTCCCTAAATGCGTTGTTGTCAAATTACTTTTCGTTGTCGGAGACAAGTACTCTGGGTATCCCGTACTTGCAGATGATATTCTTCCAAACAAAACTTCGAATGTTCTTCTCCGTGATAGTGGCTAGAGCTTCTACTTCCACCCACTTAGTGAAGTAGTCGATACCAACTACCAGAAACTTTAGCTGCCGAACTGCTGTCGGGAAGGAGCCCATGATATCTATTCCCCATTGAGCGAATGGCTAAGGGGCTGTCATGGGGGTCAGTTCTTCGGATGGTTGCCTGATGAAATTACTGAACCTTTGACACTTGTCGCAAGCCTTGACATAAGCTTGTGCGTCCTTCAGCATTGTAGGCTAGTAGTATCCTGCTCGGATCAATTTGTGCACTAACGACCGTGCCCCCGAGTGGTTTCCGCAGATACCCTCATGGACTTCTGTCATTACGTAATCTGTTTCCTCGTGGCTTAAACACCTTAGGTACGGTCGAGAGAACCCTCTTTTGTATAAGACATCTTTTATCAGCACAAATCGTGATGCTTGGACCTTCAACTTCCTAGCGGCATCTTTCCCGTCTGGTAACACACCAGTTTTCAGGTAGGATATCAATGGCGTCGCCCAATTGCTTTCAGAATCTACTTCCTGCACATTCGTTCCGTCATCAATAAGTGAGGAGACTTGAACAAATGACAATACCTATTCGGGGATAAGCATAAATTCTGCTGAGGTGGCTTTTCCTAGATGGTCAGCACATTCATTTTCCTCCCTTAGGATTTGAACGAATCTAACTTCGAGGCTACTAATTTGATTCTTCACCTCTTCTATATACCTCTTCATCCTTTCATTCTTGCACTCGTAGCCACCATTAATCTGACTTGTTACTACTTGGGAGTCGTAATGTGTGACCACGCTTTCAGCACCTGCTGCCTTTACGAGGTCTAGCCCCGCCACCAATGCTTCATACTCGGCCTCGTTGTGGGTCGTAGGGAAGTCCAGTTGGATTATGCACTCGATCTTATCCCCCTCCGGGGTTTGGATTACCACACTAGCCCCTCTTGCTCGTCTATTGGAAGATCCGTCCGTGTGGATGCTCTACTGTGCGGCCATTTCTGCCCCCTTGCCTTCCGATTGAGCAAATTCGGCGATGAAGTCAGCCACAACTTGCCCTTTTATCGCAGTTCATGGGCAGTACTGTATATCAAATTTGCTCAGCTCTACTGCCCATAAAGCCATCCGTCTGGCAGCCTCAGGGCTACTCATGGCTCTTCTCAGGGGCTGATCCGTCAAGACTATGATTGTATGTGCCTGGAAGTATGGCTTGAGCTTTCGTGCAGCAATTACTAGTGCGAATGCCAATTTCTCCATTTGGGGGTACCTCTCTTCTGCTCCACGGAACGCCTGGCTTATAAAGTAGACGGGTCTTTGAGATCCATCGTCCTCTCTTACTAGGGCCGCGCTGACCGCTACTTGCGAGATTGCTAAGTAGAGGTAGAGTTCTTCCCCTGGTTTGGATGGGCTAAGCAATGGCGGAGATGAAAGGTATTTCTTCAAATCTTCAAAGGCTTTCTAGCACTCGTTCGTCCACTCGAATGATTTTCTCAGAGTGCGGAAGAAGGGTAGAAATTTGTCCGTCGCTTTCGAGACGAACCTGTTCAGGGCTGCAATTTTGCCATTCAAGCTTTGCACCTCCTTGACCATCCTCGGTGGTTCTAACTCCATTATGGCCCGTATCTTCTCCGGGTTTACCTCTATACCTCTTTGGGATACCATGAAACCCAAGAATTTCCTCGCCGTCACTCCGAACGCGCACTTGTTTGGATTCAGCTTCATGTTATATGACAGGAGGGTGTCAAAGGTCTCCTAGAGGTCGTCTAGGTGATCATTTTCACGCAGGCTCTTCACTAACATGTCATCAACATAAACTTGTACGTTCTTCCCAATCTGGTGCGCGAATATTTTGTTCATTATCTCTGGTATGTCGCCCCAGCATTTTTGAGTCCGAATGGCATCACCCTGTAGTAGAAAAGTCCCTGGTTGGTAACAAAAGAAGTTTTCTCTTGATCGGCTTCTTCCATTTTGATCTGGTTATAGCCCGAGAAAGCGTCCATGAAGCTCAAAAGCTGGTGTTTTGCAGTTGAGTCTACCAAAGTATCTATTCGTGGAAGTGGATAGCTGTCCTTAGGGCAATCCTTATTGAGGTCCGTGAAATCTATGCACATCCTCCATTTTCTGTTGGTATTTTTAACCATGATCACGTTTGTCAACCAATCAGGGTAGTACACTTCACGGATGAAATCTACCTTAAGCAACTTTCGAACTTCCTCAGCTATGGCTTTGTCCCGCTCTTGAGCGAATACTTGTTTCTTCTGCCGGATTGGGGAAAATGAGGGCGATACATTTAACTTATGAAGTATGACTGAAGGGTCAATTCCCGGCATGTCCTCGTGACTCCAGGCGAATACGTCTTAATTGTTTCTTAGGAATGCCGTGAGCGCTTGGCGTACTGACCAACTAGCCAATGTGCCTATTCTAGTCGTCCGTTCGGGTCTGGAGTCATCAAGGGTCACTTCTTCTAGTTCCTCAACCGGCTCCGCTACTGCCCGTTATTCTCCTATGCACATGGTTTGCTGATGATCATCCATCTCTAACATGGCAATATAGCATTCTTGCGCTGCCACCTGATTCCCGCACAGCTCTTTTACCCCATAATCGGTGGGGAATTTGATCATTAAATGGTAGGTTGAAGTTACGGCCTTCCACGAGTTGAGAGTGGGTCGTTTGAGAATGACATTGTAAGCGGACGAGTAGTCGACCACGAGGAACGTTACGTCCTTAGTGATTTGCTGGGGGTAGTCGCCTACCGTTACTGACAATGTGACGGCGCCAAGGGGGAACACTCTTGTCCCTCCGAAACCAACGAGAGGCGAATTTACGGGGACCAGCCGTTCTCTATTAATCCTCTTCCACTGGAAAGCCGAGTAATATAGGATATCTGCCGAGCTACCATTATCGACCAGCACCCGGTGCATGTTGAAGTCCCTCACTTGTAAGGCGACGACAAGCGTGTCATCATGCTGGTGGTGAAGACGTCGGGCATCCTTTTTTGAGAATCCTATGATGGGGCTCTCTATCCGTGCTATCTTTGGTACAGAGCCCGTTAGCTGGACGTTGTGAACCATCCTGAGGTATGTCTTTCGGGCCTTTTTGAACGACCCCATAGTTGTCGTGCCCCCTACGATCATCCTTATATCCTCTATAGGTGGCCTAGGGCGCTCGTTCTCCCGTCTCGGGGCCTGCTCTTGGGGTGGATTAATTCTTTCCTTGCTAATGAATTTCTGAAGCTTCCCCTGTCTTATGAGAGATTCTATTTGCTGTTTTAGATCGTAGCAGTCGGTTGTGTCGTGTCCGTGGTCACAGTGGAAGCGGCAGTACTTGTTCTTTGACCTCTTACTGGGATCTCCTTTCAGCTTGTCAAGGAACGTCAAGGCTCTTTCGTCTTTGATCTGCATCAAGACTTGGTTTATTGGGGCAGTTAATGGGGTGAAGCTTGTGAATTTCCCAGTGGGGGGTTTGGAGCGTCTATCATCTCGTCGTTCCCCAGTTCTCTGCATATTTCGCCCCCTATCCTGCCGTGTGTCCTCCTGTCTTTCCCTCTTTCTGAGCTTCTCCTCGTGGGCCAGCAACGCATCCTCCGCGTTCATGTATTTGGTGGCCCTGTAAAGCACATCCGACATGGTATTTGGGTCGTTTTTATATAGTGAAAATAAGAACTTACCCTTCCGCAACCCATTAGTGAATGCTGCTACGAGTATCTTGTCATCTGCTTCATCAATTGAGAGGGCCTCCTTGTTGAAACGGGTTATGTAGGACCTCAGCGTCTCGTCCTCTCGCTGCTTAATGTTCATCTGGCATGTAATAGACTTCTTGTACCTATGCCCTCCAATGAAGTGCGAAGTGAACTAGGCACTTAGCTCATTGAAAGTACTGATGGAGTTAGGCGTCAACAAGCTGAACCAGATTCTCGCAGCACCCTTCAGCATTGTAGGGAAGGCCCTACACATGATCTCATCCGCTGCCCCTTGAAGGTGCATTAAGGTTTTGAAGGTTTCCAGGTGGTCCAGAAGGTCCTTCGCTTCGTCATAGCTGTCGATTTGTGGCATGCGAAACTTATGTGGTAAAGGGAAGGAGTTGACGGCCGTAGTGAACTGCGAGTCGATGCGGTTGACTAGATCGTCAAGGTCGCTGGACACTCGTCCCTTGAGGGCCTTTATCATAACTTCCATCTGCTCTTTCATCGCCTGCATCTCCACGGTAATATGTGGTGGGGTTGCATTCGTGAGGGATGGCATGCTCAAATTTTGTCGCTTTGGTCTGCTTGGAGCATTACTGCCCTCTGGCCCCTCTCGTTCTCTTCTATCGGCACTGGTGCCTTCTTGGTTTTGCTCTTGAGTGCCGTGACCTGCGTTTTTCTGGCGTAACTGCTCATCCAGATTGTGGTTCTGCTTAGTGAGGCGCTCCCTGGCGGCGGCTAAGGTCTAAACCTGCCTTTCGAGGGCCACTGCGCGAGTTTCATCTCCCTGAACGTTGTTCGTGGTCGCCATCGAGCGAGTTAGCACCATGCAACTCTTATGTCTAGAAAGCGATAGTATGGCTAATCTCCGTTTTCCCACAGACGGCGCTAACTGATGATGCCGTAAAAATTACCAGTAAGTTACACAATCTTTGCACGCTTGAAAGGAGACTTGCACAATGAAAAGAGAAGACCTAGTAGAGAGCACCGGTATGGCGCCAGCCGAATACCTTCCGAAGGTCAAGTTAGAACTATTCTCACAACTCTAGAGTGTTAGAGAGGGGTAAATTATGCGTACCTTGATTTGTGAGAGTATTGGAGCTTTTATAGTGGTAGAAAGTTGACCTTTCTTCCTTGGTGTAGAACTCATTTCCTTATAGGAATCCTCTTGAATAATCACAAACGTAATGGATAAGACATTTTCTTATAGAGAAGATCTTTATTAATGCGCATATCTTCCGGAATCTTCTTTGTGCTAAGATTCCATTTACCTTGGGATTCTATGGTGGCTAAGTGTGTGTTGCAAGTATTTCCCATCTAGAGTTTCTGGCTGTCACGTGGGTGCTCGATCCGTCCATGTTGCATTTACTATGCAAGATCCGTCCATAACAGAACTTGCACGCGTAAGGCCCGTCTGCTATCGACCCACGGATATTGAACCGTCGGGCCCATTTCATGAGAATCCGTCAACCTAGAATTTTACCCTTTTCAAAAATGATAGAATCTACTCATTAAAAATCTACTATAAATATGAGAGAAAAATACAACATTTGTCCTGAGTACCTTAGAATTTTCCTTGAAAATAATGATACGAGCAACAGAAATTTCACCGGCAGGAACGAGACATAAAGAGTTGGTTGGTAGAGTTTTGGGACCCAACTCTTGATCGAGGGTGTCCCCACTGGAATATCTAATCAGATCCTTCCGAGAAATGAAGTACTTTGACCAGATTATGGATCTATTGGTTCGATCAGTTTAAGTGTAATATACCCTTTGATCTAAGCCGTGTGATTTTTATACATACATTGGTCCACATTCCACAAAACCAAAAGCTTTTAGAGAGAGAAAGAGAGAGACAGGTTGACTTAATAAAGGAAAGGGAAGTTGACGTCAAAGTCGTTACATCAGCCCAGGTCACCACGTTTCTCCTTACCCAGCTGTTTCCTCTATCATTCCAAGAAACTTCTTTTTTATTATTTGTTTATTTCTAATTCCATTTTTTGCTCTAAACCTTTTAGATATATATATACAAGCTATACATATTGTCTTCCCTAACCCTCCAATTCCTACCTCCAACACCTCTCTCTCTTTGATTCTTGAAATTGAACTTTTTTTTTACAACCTCCAACATTTCTCTTATCTCTATCACTCTGATTCTTGGATTTAAATTTGGAGAAAAAAATGGCGGCCAAAAGATATTTTAATGAATCCGAATCAAATGAAGATCAGCCACCGGAGAAAAAGATGAAATCTAGACCTTCTTTTGCTTCGTAAGTGTTTAGACTTAGAGTTTTATGTTTTTTTTAATATAGTTTCTTTATTGATTCTTAGAAGTTTTATTCTTGTTTTTGTTTAGAAAATGCTTTCTTAAATTGCACTAGGTATATATTAGAGTTTAGTTTCTTATTTCATCTTCTCGACCTTGACAGAGTTATTGGAGAAGTGGTTATGGTGAATTCACTACAGAATCTTTTCTCAGCATTGGAACCTCTGCTTAGAAGAGTGGTATGTTATGCTTATTTATTCTTACCCTAATATATAAATCATCCTTATATATACACTTACATATGCTCCACAATAACGAGTTTATGTATGTGTATATATGATTAATCATGGATGTTCCAGTCACATGAGGCCAACAGGTGCAACTTGAATGAGATGGATGGTGGATCATAAGTTGGAATCTTAATATGTTGGCCGTAATTAAAGTATTAGAAAGTAATTTATGTATTTCTTAAGTAAGTGGATGTGTTCTAGTTGTTTATTCATTGTTCAAGTGAACAAGCAACTTGGTGTATTATAAACTATAAACCCTAATCAATATGTTGTATTGAATATGGTGCTCAACTTGTGTATTATTCACTATTCTTGAACTACAATGATATAGTACTCTTTTCTCTTGTATAAATTGTTTAATTTCACTATGAATTTGATTAATAAGACTTATCATTCATATGAGAATATAATATATATATACCATGTCAGTGTACTCTAGAAAGTATTGAATTTTACCTATTAAATTTAGTTCTTTTTGTGTAGTTATTTATGAAAATTCACTTGATGTTCTTAGGTGAAGGAAGAGGTGGAGCATGTTCTAAGACGCAGCACACGCTCCTTGCTAAGGTCCCCTTCATTGCGAATTCAAGCTCTAGAGCCATCAAGCTTGAAACTAAAGTTCAGTAACAAGCTTTCACTCCCCATTTTCACCGGAAGCAAGATTGGAAGTTGTGACAACAATCCACTTCAAATACTTGTGGTAGACAATGCTAATCCAAATGTTCCAATAACTCTCCCTCAACCAATCAAGATTGAAATTGTTGTTGTTGATGGAGACTTCCCTCAGGGGGATAGGGAAACTTGGACTAGTGAAGAATTCAACAACAACATTGTGAAGGAGAGAACCGGAAGGCGGCCATTGCTTACCGGAGAGTTAAATGTCACCATGAGGGATGGTTTTGCACCAATTGGAGATATAGAATTTACTGACAATTCAAGCTGGATTCGGAGCCGAAAATTTAGGGTTGGCGTAAGAGTGGTTCCAGGAAGCAATGGAGATGTTAGAATTTGTGAAGCCATGACTGAACCTTTTGTTGTCAAAGACCATCGTGGAGAATGTAAGTATCTAGCTTATAGTAATGAAATATAAATGATAAATCCATAATATGATTAAATTTTTTATTTTCATTAAAATTGATTAGAGTTTAGTGTATAGTATAAGTCTAAGTGGCAAAATTATTTAGTATATTTCAAAAGGGATAATAAGATATTCATCACAATAATGACCTTAGTATAATTGCAAAAATATTTACCTCACCTATTAGAGCTTGACCACTACATCAACTTGTTTGATTTATCATTATTATTTTCATGAACTTGTTGTACACATAAAATTTATTCAATTTATTTAATCAAGGTAGATACCAATCATAGAGACACAAATGAGAGAGGGGGGGTGGAATCTAGGTCATTGAGTCAAACCCATAGTGATGATCAAACCACCACCAAACCTATTAATTTGGTCCAATACTGAGAATATTGCTGACCCTTTTTTGTTCTATGTCCTGACTCTTCCAAAGCGTTATAGGAGATGGAGACATGTTCCATTAGTAGACATTTAAACCATATTTCACTACTTTATGTTTTGTGTGTGATAGCCTTGTTAGTCTTATGATTTCATTCATTTGCTTTATTGAAGTGGCCGGTATTATCAAGGCCCACACTCGGAAAAAAGATAGACAACTTTTTTCTTCCTTTCACACACACAAATATATATATATATATATATATATATATATAAAAGTTTAGAATCACAATATATATTTTTTTTCATAACTATTTATATGACTAGTTGTAATTAGTATAATAATAAAAGTAATATTAGTGTTAGATTTAATTAAAATAATATTGCTTCAATTACAATAAATTATATCAAAAGTTCTAGAAAAAGAATCATGTTTATCTTGCACTTGATTGTGAATTTCCATTTCACTCTGTCTCACCAAACCAAATGAAATACTTTTAAGCCAGCAAACAGCTAATAGTTTTCCTCTACTAGTAAAATATAATTTGGGAAAAGATAACTGCAGTTGGGACATTTGAGCCACTTATTCAAAACCCCACATGTGGATCCCTACCATCTGATTTGTGGTTTGTCTTTTTTGTTTCTCTAATTTTATTTTTATTTTTCTTCTAATTTAATTTTTTTCTACGCGTTTTGCCGGCCGTGGACTTAGGTCAATGGATTCAGACTTTTTGTCAATCAGATTGCAGCAAATCTTATCTTATATTCACATGAGACCCATCAAAATTTTTTACCCTCATTAAATTGTCTCTCTTTTTGATTAAGTAAAAAAAACTTTTGTTTTATAAAATTAGAGTGGTGAATTTTGAATTTTTTTAGTACTTTTCTTCATTTTTATCAAAACAATTTTTGAGTACGTCAAAGCATAAAAGCACCCAAAAAAGAAAAAAAGAAAAAGAAAAAAGAAATACATGTACTGATTAAATTTTATTCTCTTATGAAGTGTACAAAAAGCATCATCCACCAATGTTGGATGACGATGTTTGGCGCCTAGAGAAGATCGGAAAAGATGGAGCTTTCCATACTAAGTTGAAATCTGAGGGTATTAAAACTGTACAAGACTTCTTGAAGTTGTCTATTGTGAACCCTCGATTACTTCGAAGCGTATGTAATTTCTATTTTTCATTTCAAGTTCATCACAAAAAATCCTACATAGGATATATCTTCTTGCTTCCAAATAATTAAAAACACTTTTTTTTTTTTTTTTTTGTTATTTTGCAAACAGATTTTAGGTGTCGGAATGTCTGAGAAAATGTGGGAAGTCACGATAAAACATGCAAGGACTTGCGTTTTGGGCAACAAACAGTACATTTTCCGGGGTAATAATCATTTTGTCATGTTGAATCCAATATGCCAAGTTCTCAAGGCTGTGATTGATGGACAAGACTACACTTCGAGGGAACTAAGCAATATTGATAGGGTATGACTACTATTTGCTAACCTTTTTCTTTTATAGTAAACATATATTTTTGTGCAAAAAAATTATAAGTAATGGATAATTGTGTTTCACTAATTTGGGTGTGCTGTTGTTGGCATTTGCAGACCTATATTGAGAGATTGGTGAGGCAAGCATATGAAAATTGGAGTTCCTTAGAAGAGGTGGATGCAAATATGAATGAGACTGCCTTACTAACACAAGGTAGTTATAAATTATTATTGCAAGTTAAGTAGTCTAGATAAGAGTTGAGTTTAGTGCTCCTGTGCACTAGATCCCTCAAGTATTTGAGACATGTCCATATCTCTATGGATCTAGTGCACAATAGTATTGGATTCAAGCCAATTTATTGTATTGTATCTAAACATAATTATTGTGTTTGACATTAGTAACATATATTTGAAAATTATAGGCGAAATAATGGAGCAATATCCGAATCATCAACTGATGATGTTGAAACCATTTCAGCAACATGGATACATTGTTGATAGAGCTATTGATATGGGGTACGAATTGAATAGTGATCAGGCTGGATGCAGTGACTGGACATATAGCATACCCAGTAGTAATATTGGAATCAACTATAACATTTCAGAGTCATCATCGGACGGTGAATTAACACCTTCAGCTTCAAGGTCATTCCTCAGTGGGAATTGAAGGTGAATCATTGTCAGGTGTATATAGACAATGCAGCCAATGCCACTCAAGGAGTTATAGTGTTAGGGCATTAGTGCTGAAAATTTACGTGGTTTGAAAGTGCTTTTTTTTTTTTAGTAAAAATAATTATGTGCAGTTTGTGTAATTAAATTCATAATCAATGTAACAGATTGATTGCAAAGAAAGTAATTTCACAATTTTTTTGGTCCTATTTCATATTTTCAAATTTCTTATTAACTTTGTTTCAAGCCCATTGGAATGTGGTGGCCATGGACCATGGGTTTCTTTGTGTCAGCTTATAAGGCCAGCCCAGCAGAACTTTCAAGCTCAGTCCAAATTTGGGCCGAGCTAGTCCTTTCTAAAGTAAAAAGGAGGAGATAAGACTAAAGTAATGGGCTTGGGTTCGACTTTGTTTTTTTTAAAGAGTAATACTTTCATATCTGTATCTACAATGGTTACATAATAATTATTAGGTGACAATCTGTTACTGATGAATAAAAAAGTTATGTTAGTATTGAATCCAAATAAAAGCCATTAACAATAACTTACTACCTAAGAATAGTGCAAAAGTTTCTCAAAAAAAAAAAAAAAAAAAAAGGAATTATGCAAAATCGTTATGGACGTAACACTACTCATATTTAAAAAATAAAAGTATTTATAGACTGTGTTTATTTCTGAGTCTTGCATAGTTATAACATTTAATCGTTTAACCAATAATATCATTATTTTTTTCTTGAAGGGTATGCTATTATCCCAGAGTGTTGGAATAGTGGTCTGTTATTATTAAGTAATGAAATCTCACAACAGATAATAATGATAAGAGTTAGTGGGTAATGTAAAATAATTAGGACTAAATCCATTGATGACTTAAATTTTTGGGTTAAGTGGTATCTATATTATATGAACACCTCAATTAGAGTCTCCCAAGATGTTCTCCACCCGTATTGAGTAAAGATTCTATTAAAGGAGTGAGTTAATATAATTGCAAATGTTGGTGACTCCCATAATTATGCAAGAAAGACTCCCATGTTTGCTCTAACCATTCTACTATATTTGCTAAGTTATTCTAAAAAGATTCTAGGTCAAAAGTTTTATTATATGGAATATGGGAGATAAAATGTACAGTAGTATATAAAAAATTTATGTCTTGTTGGGCATAACTTAATGGGCCTGGGTTTGACTTAGTTTTATTTACGAGCATAATGTATTTGGGTCATAAATCATAAAGGTTTGAGTTAATAAAGCTTGTATAAAATTTCGGACTGGGGCCTATGGGGTAACACATGAGTGTATGGCCCTTCTTAATAAAAATTAAAGAAATGCATAAAAAAAATCCTTTACGTAAAACATTTTTAAAAATTTTTTTTTATTTATTTTTTATTTTATGTTTTTAATGTTTCATGCAGATGAATCCTTTAGTAAACCAAAAAAAAATAAAATATTTTCTCAATCTATAGAAATTAAGGACAAACCAAGAAATAAGATATTAAGGGCCTATTTGTTTCAAAAAGTGGTATATACACTTTTCATTTCCTTTATTCTATATTCAAATTCTAAATTTAAATATAGAAAAAATCAATTATTTTCACATTTGGTAGTATTTGGTAAGTTATTTTGAAGACATAATTTGGGTATAGAATACATCATACCCGGGTTTGGTCATTATTTTTCTATTTTTTAAAAAAGTAACTTTTCTCACACACACACATCACATCACTAAAAAAGAAAGAAAGTAAATTTGTGTTTTCACAATATTTACGAATATGCAATTGTATTCGTATTCATAGAAAACGAAAATGCTGAAAAGTTGTATTCATTTTTTGTATTTAAATCCAACTTTTAGGATACTGAAAATGAAAACTAAGTACAAATATTAAAATCAGACCAGTTTTTTAGTGGTGGGACCCAATAAAAACTGAAAATGAAAACAAAAAACAGTTATTTTTTCAGCTAACCAGATAGGCCCTAAGACTTTCAAGAAACATTACTCTTTTATTTACACCTCATTGATTTCACTATAAAATGCTTTTTGGTAAACATTAATTTTTGCATTTTTAGGTGTTTGTTTCATTATAAAATTTGGTCAAATTTAAAAATATATTCTGTTCACCGAAAAACTCTTTGTAAAAATTCGTAAAATATTGTACAAAAACAAAAGGTTTGACATCCACATTCTCCTTCCCTTCCCTCTCCTTTTCTCTCCCAAACCCCCACCACTTCTCTTCTTTCACATTTTTTGATTCTTTAATTTTAAAATGTTTATTTTTAAATTTTCAAAATTTCAAAATATAATAATTTAGTCCATATATCTACATTTTGTCAATTTATTTTTTTCTATCCATTTCTCTCTTGCATTTTTTATCCCTTAAAATAAGAGATCAGTTTGATTTTAGTTCATTAAATATGGGATTGGTTCCATTTGAGTCCTAAGTTGAATTGATTTTGATCTTTAAAGTGGGATGCCTCAACATTTTGTTAATCACATAAACTTAGAAAAGATAGAATGAATAAATTTTTACATTTTAAAATTGGGGACCATACATAACAAAAACCACATTTAAGAGACCAAAAAAAAAAAAAAAAAAACCAACTTACTCTTCATAAGAAATCATTTATAATTGTAAAAAATCAGTTACATCAAGACTTGCTAAATTTGAAAACTTAGTTGAAGTGTCTAATGTAGTCTGTTAGAATGGGCAAATCGGTATAGGTTACTAGGCACATTGAAAATGCACCCCCTTCTCTTTATCTCACATAGTCGTATCATATGCAAGTGGAGCAACAAGTAAACTTCTTATTTTGGGGAATTAGTAGGCACATGGTAAATGCACATGCATGGTAAAGACTTTTTTATGGTGTTTAGTAAACACTGGAAATAGTAAGACATATGGCTGCTAGATATACAGAATGGGTGAATCGGTATAGATTAGTAGGCAGGCATGTTGTAAATACAAACAAACATATAATTGAAAATAGGTTCTGAGCAAATCAATTTACAACTGGATAAAGTTTAGAAACAAAATTGGTTGTAGTCTTAAGTTACAACTTTACATAATAAAATAAAAATTACTACATATTTTGAAAATCTAATCATTGAATTGCATGTTCTTTACTCTCTTAATACACATGTCAAATTTTGTGTTAATCGAATATTATTTACTATATGATCTATAAGCTTATATTTTATGTATAATTTAAAACTACAAAAACTTGCAATTTAAACAATTTATTGATGACATAGCTATTGATCTTTAATTTTCTAAAATTTTTTCAAGCATGGAGTTTATAAGAAGAAGATGTATTTCAATGGTTGATTTGTCAAAATTTATATCCAATAAAAAGATATTGAGTAAGATTGTAGCCTTAGGATACAATCAATTTTGTAACTAAATTTTGTCCTTTACAACTTATCTAATGTATTTTGAATTTGGTACTTTTGTTTACAACGTATATTTAGTAATTCTATATTTTCAATGTTTGAATGTGTTATAACATGTGAAGGAAAAGATATACCTAATGAAAAGAAAGTGGCAAATTACTACAAGAAAAAGCTCTATTTGCCACAAAGCTATTGCAACAAAAGGAGGTTATAGTGGCAATAGGAACTTCTTATGAGTTTAGAGTAACTTTTGTTGAAATATCAATTTAAAAGCATTAATTTATTGCATCTATATAATATTATTGCAATAATTTGTTGCAATAGATTATGTATTTCAATAATTTTTTTTAAAAGTAATGTTTGCCTTTATCGCAACTAAATTTGTTGTTGCAATGGCTAATCCCCTCCCACACATTATTTTTCCCAAATTTTCACTACTTGCATGTGCTAAAATTCCACACAAAGTCTCACAAAATAAAAACCTCACTATTTTAAATCTCTATCTCGTCAAACTTATTGCCATAGACTTTATTGCAATAGGGTGCAACAAAAACTTTTTTTGATGCAATAAGTGTTTATTGGTATAGTTTTGAGTTTATTGCAACAAAACTAACAAAACTTTTATTGCAATAATTTTGAGTTTATTACAACAAAAAATTTCATTGCAATAAACCTTTTTCTTGTAGTGAACCATGCATGTATTTAGGGAAGCCATTGATGCAAGTTTGTTATACTGCGAGACAAAAGAAAATGTTATATATAGAACCTTAGAATTAGCCTATTACTGAGATATAGTAAATATTAATTAAGAAAATTATGTGCAATTATTGACAAGTAGTAAGTATCAAGAAAACCATGGGTTAAAATTTAACCTTAAGACAATATTAGGGTTTGGTTTGTTATATAGGTCCAATCTATAGGCAAAAGCAAACAAAAACTCTAGGGTTTGATTTTTTTTTTTTTTTTTTGAAACCCTATTGTGCTACTTATTAGTATGGAGTGTGTTGCATTTCTTTTTCCCCTAATTGGTCCACTTATTGGGTCACTCAATTAGCCCAATTTGAGTACAAAACTTTTATTCTAGGTTGCTAAAAATTTAAAACTTAGGAATTTAAAATAAAAGTTGGAATCTTAGATTGAGAATACATGTTGATGTGAATAAAGAAAAAGGGGAAGTAAAAAAGAATAATGTATTGTTCAATAATAAGAGGGTTTTCTAAAATTGAAAAGAAATAATAGAGCTATAAAGATAAAAAGCCACCAGGTTATCCTTTAATAAATAAAAATTTTTAGTTATTCAATAACACTGGAACTAAATTTTTAAATTTTGATTGACATGAGTTTTTCTTTTGCAAGAGAAGATATGCGTTAACATGCAAAATTCCATCACATATACAAAATTTGGCACTAACAATCTAAAGATTGATCTCCAAACTTGGATGAGTTCTGCCATCACAAATCTTGCCACATGCAATGATGAACTTGTTGGCCCTAACATGAGCACCGTCTTGAAAGAAAGCATTGCAATAAGCCTAGAGAAAGTAACCATGGTAGTTAGCAATCAGTTGGCTTCTGTGCAACAATTACCTAATAATATGTAGTCAATGACGATTTTCAATCCTGGTTTACTTCAAACGACTGGAAACTCTTTCAAGCAAGTGAGATTTCAATCAACATTATAATGGCTTATGATGGATCTGGTCATTACAAGACCATCACAGATGCAATTAAAATTGCACCAACTATAAGATCAAACATTTTGTGGTCTATATCAAGGAAGTTACCTATAAGGAATACGTGTTTGTCCCAAGTGACAAATGGAATATAATGATGGTTGGTGATGGTATCGACTTGACTATCATCTCAGTTGATCAAAGCAGAGCCACCGGTTGGGCTACAAAGGGATCAGCAACATTCGGTAATTAACAAATATCAACATGTCATTTTATTTTATTTCCTCTTAGCACAAGATTTATCCTAAATAAATATTTATTGAACAATTGCCACCTTGTTTTGAAATTATAAAAAGAATATATTTTGTGCTAAATCTCACATGTATTTTGTACATCAAATTGATTTCTATACAAGGTAAACTAATTTGGCTAAGTACCATTAGTGCTAAAAACTAAGCTGTATGCAAAGACTAAGATAAGATGCTAAGCATTTATATAGTATCACAAACATTTTTATTTTAATGTTGTCATATTCTATATTCTCTTGTGCAGCTGTTGATGATAAGTTATAGTGAACATGAAATTCGAGAAAACTACAGTACCAAAATTGAAGGAGGCCAAGTTGTGGCATTTCTATCCAAGTCTGACCTATCAGTCTTTATCATTGTAGCATTAGGGGATACTAGGATACCTTATATTCGCACTTTAACTATCAGTTCTACCATGAGTGCTAAATAAGTGGTATATGATATATGATCAAGAGAAGCACAATTTGGACAATCTAACACAATCACTGCCTGATACATACACAATTTTTGGGGAGAGAAAATATAAATATTTAGAGAAAATGAGATAGAATTTTGGTTGTTTCTAATAAAACAATTGATAAGTAAAAGAACAAAAGATAACAAAGGGATAAAGTTTGGATTTGACGGAGGAAATCCTAACCTTTAGGAACCTTTTGGATTTGATTGAGGGAATCTTGACCTCTGTAAACTAATTAAGATTTAATTTGATTAAACTTCTTAGATATTTTTATTGAATAATACTTGGCTAGTTTTATACCAGTTGCTACAACTTAACAATCGAAAAATAAGGACTCCATAACGTTTACAATTTAAAAACAAGGAACTACCCACAACGTCAGCTACAATGACTCAACTACCCAACCTATTAGGACTCTTACTACTTAAAACAAACTCCAACATTACAATAAATAAAAGATAATAACTGTGGGGTACCAGAATTTAAATAAGGTATTTGCACCACGTGTCATACTTATGGCCGAGGAGGTTACACGTTAGTGGCACGTTACCAGAGGAGGTCATACCGTAGAGAAAGAGCTTCGAGGTGGGGGCTAGCCCTGACATGACTGAAGGGATGGTGACTGCCACCATATTTAATACATCCTACCAAATCTCCTGCCTGCATTTATGTGGAGAAGACCCCTAAACGGTGCTGCCTTGACTGACCCAACTCACAAGGGGCTTGGGAAGGTGTCTAATGGGACAAGCATTTAAGTAGTGGCCTGGACGATTAACAAATGGAGGGCCAAGATCATCTAAAATGAGCTATATAATGTAAAAGACCCTCTAGGGAGAGAGGATGAGAAAAATCTGTAGAAAATACATTATAGCAACAAGAACCAAAATTGTATCCAAGTCCAAAAGAACTATATTCAAGAATCGTTCTCCTCGAACTTTGTCGAGGAAGGTTTTCCTTGCTTAGAGCTTGTCTTTCTTTGTTCTCTTAGTATCTTTAATTCACTGTGCACGTTGCTTGATCCATTGAAACCTAGCTTTTAAGCTCACTTACTACAAATTCATTGTGTAAAGCTCTTTGAGCCTTAACCCATTCATCTTTTGGGCTTAGCTAGGGACCAAAACCTGCCCTTACAATAACAACAACAAATACCAAATTCTAATGTTGATAAAACAATAGTAAATAAACTAAATTACTAATGGTACCTATTATTTCTCAAATCACTTAGTTGTTGGCTCCTATATATTTTCATCATCCCACCTCTTCTAGTGTTACTCATATGGACACTAACTACACAAACACTCGTCCCTTTCATAGAAAACCACACTCCTACAATTAGTCTAATGGACTCATAATTCCAAATACATGTATGTATCACCAGCAAAGGATATCAAAGTCCAAATAAAAACAAAGGCTTCTGAGCAGACCATGGAAGCCTTATTCTAGAACAGTGTTTATGCAATCTTATATGAGCGATGTCATAGTGTAGGAAGGGTGGCTACAGTGGAATGAGAGCTTTGAAGTGACCTTATTTTATGGAGAGTACAACAGGGGCGGCTCCGCTTGGAGCCCAGGGGGTTCAAATGAACCCCCTGAATTGCACCCAAGCAAAAAATTATTATAATATTTTTTATTTTATTTTTCCTGTTTTGACATTTAAAATGAAAATTTGAACACCTTAACCTTAAGCCCAACTGAAATAAACTTAAATATAATCATCTTAACAATATCTCAACCTTTTTAAACACAAAGAAAAATCTCAATAACAAATCAATTTGATCTAAAATCTGGGAAAAATTTTTAATTAGCCCAACAATGGAAGTAAAATTTGCTAATCTTAAACCTTAGGAAAAGCTCATTTAGATCTTAAGAAAATTTAAATAAATCAAACAAATGGGAAATTAGTGGATGAATGATTGTTTGACTATGTACATTGAAACAAATGTAGCTAGTAGGATTGCTAATGAAGATATCATGCAACAATTTCAAAATACGAAACAACATAGAAGGCTTTTTTTTTTGTGATGTCGATATATTTAATTTATCTTTTGTCTAAAATTTTGTATAATTTATGTTTTTTTATTGAACCCCCTAGAAAATAATTCTGGAGCCGCCATTGGAGTACAATAATAATTGGCTAGGTGCAAGTACAGAGAAGTGGGTGAGGTGGCTAAGTGTTCATATGTTTTAGATTCTTTTCAAGCCTAGCATTACAGTCTCTTTGTTTTTCTATGGAGAATCATGGTTGCCCTCTACTGGTGTCTTTATACGATGGAGGATTGGCAAGCTAAAGATTTTAATTTATTACCCATATCATCAAAAAAGCTAGCATAGATTAATTAAATTAAGGATGTGTTATATATGAACTCTAACATGCACAATATAGTAGTAGTGTTTTAATGTTTTTATTCATAAAAAATTCATATATGTAATGCTTTTGAAGGTAATAGATATATGCAACAAAAAAAATTCATTGCAATGAACTCCAAATATTTTAATAAGAATTTTGATACAATTATATATATATACACACACTGTTGTAATAAACAATTTACTGATTTGAATATTTTATAATAATATACTATTACTTCAAAAATCTTATTGCAATAAAAAATAATTCTAATCATATTATTGCAACGATATATTTATTGTAATAAAATTTATTTTATGTTTGTCATTGAAATAGATTGTAAAATAATTGATATTAGATTATTATAATGATAACTTATTGTACGGACCAGGAATCCTCCTAAAGCTGTCGAAATTGACAATGATTTAGGATTTTCAAGTAATATGACCATTGAAGAAAATGAAATCGTGAGGAAGATGATCATAGTGGGCTTGTGGTGCATACAGTCATACAGACAAATCCATTTAATAGGCCATGCATGAGTAAAGTGATTAAAACGTTAGAAGGAAACATAGAAGGCCTACAAATCCCTCCAAAGCCTGTTTTGTCTTCTCCACAAAACACTTGCAGAAGAATCTTTCACCACATTAGTATTATGCAAATATATTTCTAGGTACATTTTTATCATCTTTCTCTTTATACAAAAAATCTTACGTAGTTTAAATTAAATACAATATGAGACATTCGTGGCATAACCATTTGGTACTTTAATATCATTCAAATACTCTCAAGAAATAGTTTCTTTCAAAAGACTAATTAGTGTGCAGGTCGATGCAGTAGTTAGCTAAGGCTACTACTAAGGTTATCCATTTATTATTTATAATTTCTGGTTTTTTGCCAGAATGTAGTACATGATTTGTTTTTGTTTATGTTTTTTTTTTTTTTTTTTTTTTTTTTTTTTTTTTTTTTTTTTTTTTTGGAGATTTGTTTTTGTTTTATAACTTGGATATGTATGTTACTCATTATTTAGTGTTATCAATTTTCTTTTAAAAAAAAAAAATCGCCATAATTATAAGTTGTGGTCCTGTGGACACCGGTATTGTGGCACCATCTGTATTTTAAATTAAAAATTATGAAAAAATTGAAGTTCCTTCTATAATTTGTTATAATTTTTCAAGTAAACAAATTAAGTGTGCAGATTATTATACATTTTTTGAAGGTTACTTCAAAAAAATTGAACCATTGTTATTTGTTATTCTGTTAGTACATGGAAGCCGAATCAATGATTAAAGTAACCAAAATCTAAAGAAATATGGTAATTAGCAAAGATGAAATGACATAATAATTCTAACATAAATTTCAATGGTGGGACGGTGTTAGCTAGTGGAGGCGAGCAGCAGCCAGCAGACCTTCAAAATAGTTCGACCATGGTCAGAGCTTTGTAAGTGAAAATGCCAATAAAATGAACTTGGGCTCTTAAGGGGCTCCGGTCAGAGTTTTACTAAAAGTTATTGGGCTCTGACTTATATGAAGCCCAATTCGTTGGATAAACTCATAAAAAGTTGGGTTCATCTTATTTTTGATAACTGGGTGAACTCCGCAACTCGGCCAGGGTTGCAACTTTCGGGGAATGAGAAAAACAGTAATTGTGTGACAAAGTCAGTGGAAAATTGTGCCTCCCATTTAAAATTCAATCTGAGGAAGAGGACTTGGAATCTCTTTAGGACTCACCAGTCTTCGTTCAACGTTGTACTGCGTTATTAACTTTACATCTCATCAAAAAAAGAAAAAAAGAAAAGAAAAAAAGACTTACATCTCATCTTATTCTTTTCTCTGTGATCTCTCCTACACATCACACATGGAAGCCCATCATCTAACTCTCTCTTCCTTCATCACCCTCTCCTTCTTCTTAGCAATATTGCCACCATCTTACTGCACCGACGATGCACGCTTTGTTGATTGCAGTCGTCCCTATGAGTGTGGAAGAATCAAAAACATTTATTACCCTTTCTGGGGAGTAAATCGACCTGAATATTGCGGTCGCCAAGAGTTCAAGCTCGAGTGCTACGACGATGAATACCCGATTATCAAATTTGAAGAACTAGAGTTCCTCATACTAAACATCAACGAATCTCAAAATAACATGACCATTGCAAGATTGGACCTCTGGCATGGTTTTTGCCCTCAAACCTACCTCGATACCGTTTTGAATTATAATATCTTTGATTACGCTCCAACCGTTCTAAACATTACTCTGTTCTACGACTGCCCTCTTGCAGTCAGTACACTTATACCGGTCCAAAATAAATTTAAATGCAGCTTGGAAGGTAGTGATAGAAATAATAACGCTTACTTTGTAAACGAATCGTTAGCAAAGTTCCATTTTCCGGGCCTTGTGCAATGCAGAGGAAAAATCCGTGTTCCAATTTCACGGAATGCTATTATTGATGAGTCTGCGGGTGTAGTCCATGCACTTAATGAATCATTGAATCAAGGGTTTGAAGTGGACTACGATGCCTTGCGTGTTGCCTGTAGTGGGTGTGTGGAATCAGGTGGGTATTGCGGTTATTCTAACGTGACAAACCAGTTTGTCTGCTTTTGCCGTGACGGAGAGCGCTCTTATAACTGCCCAGGTAACAATATGTACTCTCTTTTCTCTTCTCACTTTCCTGGATTAGGCTGAAACATACATCTTCTCCTTCTTGGTTTGGTTTTGAATTTTGATGGTATATACTGTATAGTGCTTCTTCTTAGGCTCATCTTACCTATAGGCCACATAGTGGGCATGCTTATTCATTGATTTTTTTTAGTAGACACGTAATGGCATAGTTAATCGTTCTTTACTTCTTTTTGACAATTGCATACCATTGTCATTGGTTTGGGTTAGTACGTCAAAGCCTTTTCTTTCTACTCTAACCTAATCTTAGTGTACATGTGTATGAAGCTCCCTGCTAGATATTTGAATCCTGACCCTTACTTTCTGTTGGTGCAAATACAATAATAATGAAAATAACACTAAGAGAAACTGAATAATACACTGAATATTATTAATTTGAAGAGAAAAGTTAGACAACACTTTTTTTTTTTTTTTGACTGAGGCGCGGCACTCGCTCTCTTTAAGGAGATTCAAGCCCTTGGTTGGCTAAACTCTGTAACCGATGCAGACCGTCTCTGACTTGTCTCCCCCAGGATACAACAGCCCAACAAGTGTCGTATGGCTAGAACAACCTCTGCACAAAGTGTTCAAGCCCAAAGCTCCACCAGAAAAGAACACCCTTCTTAGCCAAGAACCTCTCTATTTTTGTGTGTGTATTTGTATATCGCAGTAACTTGGATTGTATCTGAATGAGTCTATTTATAGGCTCAATGGGCCTCACGAAATTACTACCCAAATTAATCTGATTAATTAGGTCCATTATTCTGCTGTAGTGGGTGTTATAAGATTAATTGTTGGATATTAATCTGATGGGCTGGAGTTATACAATTAATGGTGAGATAAGGAGTTTCTGAAGAATGAAAAGGCCCAAATGGATAGTCTATTAAGTGGGTTAATGGCTCTTCATTGTCCATAATAAAAATGGAGTATTAATTCGGGCCATTTACTCACCAACGGATATGGTAATTACTCTGAATGGGCTGTCAAGTAGGAGGATCCAAGAGGCTGATTCATTTCCAATTTTGATACCTCCACCCTTCACCTCCCCCTTGCGCACGTATCTAGCCCAATATCTGAGTCAATTCATATTAGCCCATTAATCACCACAATTAAAAAGAATAAAATTGTCTCTCTCCTTTTCAATGTGAGATTAAACATTTTCACTAACTCCTCATTTTCCATATTCACTCCCATATCTTTACATTTATATTATAACATTTATTCATTTTAATTATTAAATATTAAAATGCTCCAACACTTTCACATCCCACAAGCACTTATACTTGTAGAATAATTATCACGTCAAAGGTGTGCAGCGGTAGTAGATCAAAGACTTTATCCTTCTAATTAGGGGTGTTAAAAGAGTGGGTTTGGGGTGGACATAATTGAGTTAGGTATATAAAACCCATTTACCTATTAAAACTTATTTAACTAATTACTTCTAACCCAAACTCAACCCAACCCAATTATAATAGGTAAACCCCAACCCACCCAATTACCCAATTATCAAAATTACCAAAATGCTCATAAACACAGTAACAGCTCAGCAACAGGAAAACAGAGGAATAAGATAAGAAACCAAGTGATCCACCGTTTGGTTGCCAAGAAAATTTAGAAAAATAGAGAAATGAATTTTGAAAATTGGATTCCAACTCGGCAATGTCGCCCCATAGACCATTTCTGTGCAAATCCAATGCTTTCAATTGCTGTAAGTTTCGAATTCCTGTCGGAACCCATTGTAGAAGTTGTTTTGAGAGAAATTCAAGTAATTCAATTCCCAGAGATCGTTAATCTGAGCCGGGATCGGGCCATAGAAGCTGTTACTAGATAGATCCAAATGCTGCAAAGTAGTGATCGTGCCGAGAACCGGCTCAACCCGGCCGGTGAAGTTGTTTCCGGCGACACTAAGGTTTTTGAGCGCTTTGAGTTCAGTGAGAGTGTGAAACTTCAACTCGCCGACGAGTGCGAGACCTTTGAGGACGATAGCGGTGACATTGCCAGAGTTTGCGTCGTCGCCGCCTTCGTAGAAGACGCCGTGCCAAGCGGAGGGACAGTCATTGGCGTTCAACGATGCGACGGTAGTCGAGTCCCAAGATGAAATGGCACTGTTGGGATCGTTGTGGATCCCTTTCTTGAATTCGAGTAAGGATCGGAGCTCCGAGTCAGAGGCGGAGTGAAGTAGTGGAGGTAGAGAGAGAGTGAGAAGAAGAAGAAGAAGAAGAAGAAGAAGAAGCGTGAGTGAAAATGGCGGTCTGTGAGCTCTGTTTTAAACTTTTAATGCTTTTGTTAAAGATATTAACGAAATTGGAATGCGTTTGGTTGCTGAGAAAGATAGGGAGAAAGTTAGAGAAACAGAAATAAGAAAATTAGAGTCTAATTTTGTTTGAGGACCTTTTTTTTTTTTTTCTTTTTTTTTTTTTTAATATGAAAAGAGCTAGGTTGAATTTGGGTATATTGTTTTTGGGTTAAATGGGATTCAATGGGTTTTTAGTTAAAACCCAATAATCACTGGGTCTAATTGGGTTGATGCCCATTTAACCCAACTAATAATTGGGTGGGTTTGGGTTCAATTAGATTGGGTGGGTTTGAGTGGGCAAATGGGTTTGCGCTTACTTTGCCACCCCTACTTCTAATAAACATATCAACCCTAAAAAAGGGGTAAAAGTGAAATCATCCTCAAAGATGCGTGAGAGATACAAATTTTGATTATCACTTTAATTTGAAAAAAAAAATTAGTACCACAAACCATTACACAACTTCTTTATCACAACTGTGAAATGACCGTGTATAAGTAATGAAGAAAAAATAGTGGTTAGATGTGTAAGTGGTAGATAATCACTCACAATCTATCGTATCAAAGTTATAGCAAAAAGTTGTGGTTGTAGAAGACTAGAATCACTCCCTTTATTTTCACATTTTTTTTTAAAAAAATTATTAGTGATGCCAACCGAACTTCTGCTCACTTTCTGCAATATAAGTTTTAGGCGGAAATCACATTTTCATCCCTACATTTTTAGGCAATTCTCACTTTGATCTCTAGATTTTATTTTTACCACTTTTAGTCCTTATTTTGAAAAACGCTTTCTGTTTTGGTCCCTGCCGTTATATCAGAGACGAAAAATGCACACGTGGCAAACGGCATAATTAAAAAAAATATTATATTTTAAGGATGGTTGCCCAAAACACTTTAAGGATGAAAATCGCTGATAGAAATTGCATCAAATCATCACCATTCTTCTATTCTGCTGTTACCCACCTCAATTTTCAACCTCAATTAATTAGACCCCTTTGAATTGATGTTTGTGGTTAATTAATAAGTAAATAAATAAATGAACCCAACAGATTTATTCTTCTCTTTTCCTCGTTTTTTTTCAACAAACAAAAGTGATGCTCAGTGTTCTCCAACACCCAACTCGAATTCGTGAGTACTTCTTTCCTTAGCTTTCCCAGAAACCAAACAAAGAATTAAATTAAATTTATAAAAATAAAAATAAAAACAAAACAAAACAAAGTTGAAGAAGGACCTGGAGCTTGCCACCGCTACCACCAAAGGTCATGTGCGCGTCAATATCTATCTCCAGAGCTTTCATTTGGTCAACGATATCGGTGACCATAGTTGGCAAAGGAGAGTTGGTGCCCCAGGCCTGCCACTCCTGCAATGTAACAGACCCATTGGCAGGTTCTCTAGGAGAGCGAGAGGCTGAGGCTGAGCTTTATTTACTCTTTTATTTCATTTTGTTAGTTGATTGTGTTAGAGTATCTGAGTTTGATCATGGTTTTGTATATGTTTTTGCTTGTTTGGATGCTAAGAAAATGAAATAAAAGAGAAGAAAATCTTGAATTCCTTTAAAGTGTTTTGGGCAACCATGTTATGGGGGAAGAACATGAAGAACAATTATTTTTAACTAAAACTTTTAATATTTTTATTTTAAAATTATTGATAACTAAAATTTTATTTTATTTTAATATTTTTTTTTAATTCTGCTGTTTGCCACGTGTGCATTTTCCGTCTCTGATGTAACGGCAGGGACTAAAACGGGAAGCGCTTTTCAGGATAGAGACTAAAAGCGATAAAAATAAAATCTAGGGACCAAAGTGAGAATTGCCTGAAAATATAGGGATGAAAATGTGTTTTCTGCCTAAGTCTTACTATTCTCCTTTTTTGTTATCCGTGATTTTGGTTATGAATTAGAATTACGTTTTCCTTTTAAAAAAAAAAAAAAAATTAACGATTCAAGTAATGATGAACTTTTAAAAATATGTTAATTAGCAATTAGTGATGAAAATTTGCTGGTATAAAAAAAAAAAAAAAAGTGATGAAATTAACAATTACTGATATAATTTGTAATGAGATTTTGTTGTCTGTTATTCATTGGTTTTGTTGAATTTGATTTTGTATTGCTTTGTTAATAGTCTTAAACTAATCGTAATTAATATTATTTAATATAAAGAGTCAATTTTGACTAAAATACTCCTAAATAAGTTTCTATAATAAGAAAATAAAACTCAAATTTAAAAAATTCGAAAACCGAAAAAAGAAATATAAAAAATTAAGAATAAAATTTAAACTGTATAAGCTGCTCTTCAATTAAAGGTCAAGAAGGTCCATTTAAGTTCTCCGAAACTTTTCCGCAACGTGTTGGATAGTATTTGTTAAACTTGCCTGGAAGGAGTCGGCAAGACCACAATTCCGTGCATTGTCATGTCAATATACACGCAAGTCTATGGATGAGTGGAAATTTTTTGTAATATTTTACCAAACACGCTGTATTGTGATAGATCCAAATAAGATTAGTAATAAATGCGAAAGAAAGCGAGTGAATTTTTGGATGAAATTTTCTTTATTCGTAACGTAATTAATTCCAAGGAACAAGTCTAAAGGTAAAGGCAGAATGGTGGACACAATGTAGATTGAGAAATTATTTGTGCTGGTGGCATAGTACCAAAATATGTTTGGCTTATATAAAGCAGTATTTTATCCGCATCTCGGAAACAACGGTCCGCGTGCTATTGTTTCAGACGCTTCACCATGTCACAATTCCTTAGCTACCTCCTCATCCTCTCCTTCTTCTTCGTCAAGTCCTTAGGCACCAATTCTAGTCCTTTATGCCAACCACACTACTGCGGTAACGTTATCATCAGCTACCCTTTTTGGGTTCATAATGAAATCGCCTCTGATCAGCAATATTATTGTGGCTACAAGGGGTTTGGCGTCTTGTGCCTGAATAACAGCGAGGCCGTACTTGAATTACCCGGTGACCGGTACTACGTCAAAGACATAAATTATACCGACTATACTCTCACCCTTGTGGATATTGATGTCACCAACCAAACGTGCCCAAGGCCACGTCAAAACGTTTCTCTAGAGACGCTACCATTGAAATATTCTTCAATGGATTTTTTTTGAGGAAAATTCTTCAATGGATTTGAATCTCAGTTTTTACTTTAATTGCACTTCCGACCCTCCAATAACTGTGCCTTCCATCCCGTGCTTGAATATTAAGGGTAGCAACAGAACCTTTCTCAGATGCATCTCGTTTCAGTATGAGTTTTCCATCCCGTAGCATTGAAGCAATCCGTTTCCAATGGTTTGGGGCAGGATCTTGTGTTGGGGAGAGTGTGTTAGCTATGCGTTGAGAGCATAGATCTTGCTCAAGACCAGGGAATATTCCCTTCTCTAAATCTGTATCTGGAGCCTCTGCAATTCCTTGGATGCCTCCAACCTTCTGCATTGAATCCAAGTCCTCCTCTACCTTCTGCATTCAGATCAAGTATACATTAGTATTTTTGCTATTCTTTAATGTTATGTTTGGAAGAGAAGAAAAATGAGAGAGAGGAGAGGAGAATAAGGGTAAAGGTGATATCTATCCACATCTTCCTCCATTCAAACCTACGTTAATATAATATCCATAGTTTTAGGCATGATGTCTACATTTAAAATATAAAATAGTTTATGTGAATAGATGATGTACAATAATGAGTGTGAGAATAATACTCTTATTTACTGGTAAACACAGTAAACAACCTCTCTCTCTCTCTCTCTGAGAATTCTAATACGTCTCATCTTATTCTTTTCTCCATGATCTTTTACACATGGATGCCCTTCTTGCTCTGTCTTCCCTCGTCACACTTTCCGCCCCCTTAGCAATTGTACCACCTTACTGCGATGACGATGAACACTTTGTGGAGTGCAGTTGTCCCTATAACTGCAAAAGCATAAAAAACATTTTGTAACCTTTATTTTTGGGGAAGAAAATCGACCTATATATTGCAGCCATGAAGGCTTTGAGCTAAACTGACACGAAAATCAATTCCTGGTTTTTAAATTTGAAGGACTAAATTAAGTTTTGTGTACTAAACATCAACCAATGTCGTCATACCATGATCATTTCAAGATGAAAAATACTAAAGTTATTGCTGGGATTCAACAATTGCCAAGATTCTGTCATGGAGTAATGCAATTATGTGAAAAAAAAATGCATTTTAAAATCTTCTTTACCTAGGTTGCGTTTGGTTCAACGGAAATGCTTTTCCGAGTGTAAAATCATTTCAGGGGAAATTGTTTTCTTGTAAAGGAAAATGTATTCAGGCTATTTGGCTGCCTCGGAATTCGTTTTACAAAAAATCAATTCTCATATTTGGATCGGAGGTGAGGTGAGGTGAGGTCGGAGGTGTGTGGATCGGAGGTGAGGTGAGGTGAGGTCATCGGACTCAAATAGTGGGTGGATCGGAGGTGAGGTTGTCGGACTGAGAAATGAACTCAACTGGAAAAGGAAACTCACCGTGGGTGGATCTTTGGTGCCCGTCGGACTGTGGGTGGAGCTTGGACTAGCGTGAGGGAGAGGATTGGTTGCTTTTGGCGTGACGGAGAGGGTGGAGCTCAGTGTGCGTGAGCTTGGAGAGTACTAGTGATCTCGTCGGCGTGTTTGGTTGTGCGAAGTCGAAGGCTCTCTACTCTCTCTTCTTTCTCTCTCTCTCTCTTTGCGCGTCTGAGTCCGGAAATGGTTTGAAGTGAAAATAGAAACGTAAAACAAGTTCCGGGTCAAAGCCTTTATTTTACGGTCAAATGAAATGCTTTTCCGGAAAATTCTATTTTCCATGCGCAACCAAACACACGGTGAGATGTAAAATGATTTCTTGAAATGGTTTGAAGCCAAAACAAACGCACCCCTAGTAGAAATGTTCCATAGAGGAACACAAGAAGTTTTCAAGTATAATTTCAAAATTATATTTTTGCCATTATGTAATGAGTACTATATTTTCTCTGCAAGTCCCCCTAGCAGGACCAAAAAATTGAAGCTGATTATAGGTAAGATACAATAGAAAATGATCATGTAGAACTAGAGAAATTATGTTTTGCAGTTTCACCAACTATTATTGGTCTTGCTCATTCTAAAAATGTTATTAAGTCCTTTTGCACCAAGGTTCATTCAATTTTGTGTGTGTAGACAATTGCATTTCTCATTCTTGGGGAAGAAGGCTTTGAGAAGAGGGTTGTCGGGAGATTATATCTTATTTTAGTTATGGTGTTAACTTATAAAGGGGTCATAACCTCCACTACCTGAATCATGTTCGAATTTTTCTACAGGTGTTGCTGCTTCAGGAGTTGGAGTATTACTAACCTGCATCATTATTTTATGGTTTAGAAGTAAAAGATCAATTATTAAGTCAACAAAATTTTGGACGAAGAAAACAAAGAATGAGCAAGATCTTGAGGCCTTCATTAGAAAGTATGGACCACTAGCTCTAAATAGATATAAATTCTTAGAAATAAAAAAAATGACCAACTCTTTTAGTGATAAACTAGGTCAAGGAGGTTTTGGTGGTGTCTACAAAGGAAAGTTGCTTGATGGTTGTCCCGTTGCTGTGAAGGTCCTTAATGAATCAAAAGGAAATGGAGAATAATTTATTAATGAGGTTGCAAGCATTAGTAGAACTTCACATGTTAATATTGTCACACTCATAGGATTTTGTCTAGAAGGTCAGAAAAGAGCTCTCATCTATGAGTTCATGCCCAATGGATCACTTGAAAAGTTCATACAAAATGGCAACCTTGAGAAAACCAATTCGCATTTGGGATGGGAAAAATTGTTCCAAATTGCAATTAGAATTGCTTGGGGGCTTGAGTACTTGCACCGTGGGTGCAACACAAAAATCTTGCATTTTGACATAAAACCACATAATATCCTTCTGGATGAAGATTTTTGCCCAAAAATCTCTAATTTTGGACTCGCTAAACTTTGTATAAGGAATGAGAGTAACATATCAATGACTGGTGCCAGAGGAACAATTGGGTACATAGCTCCAGAAGTGTTTAGTAGGAACTTTGGTGGAGTTTCACACAAATCTGATGTTTATAGCTATGGAATGATGATTTTGGAGATGGCTGGAGGAAGAAATAACATTGATGTTGGAGTAAGCTAGACTAGTAAAATATATTTTCCACATTGGATTTGTAAGCTTCTCGAGCTGGACAACGATATAGGATTTCTAAGTAATATGACAACAGCAGAAAATGAAATGGTGAGAAAGATGATCTTAGTGGGCTTGTGGTGCATACAGACAAATCCATCTTACAGGCCATCCATGAGTAAAGTGATTGAAATGATAGAAGGAAACATAGAAACCTTGAAGATCCCTCCAAAGCCTTTCTTAAGTTCTCCTCCAAGATCCCATTTGGATGAATTTCTGATTGATTGCAAATGGGTATTGGTCATAGTATGGAATTAGTTATATTTTGTCCAAAAAGATAATTCTCTGCTAGATTTGAGATTGCACTTATAAATAGTTTTGTTTTTCTTTGTAATGCCAAATGGGTTCTGATCATAAAAGCCAGCCATTGCACCATGGGATGTATATTTGATTTTTCATTTTCTTTGCTTGCTATATATTTCAACTACCTAGGGTGATGTTTCTTGAAGATTGAGTTTTGCATAGTGCATACAATCATGAATCATGCCTGCAAATTCATCATCAAGGATGGGACAAGTTAAAAGTGGCAGCCATCATCATATAAAATTTGAAACTAGAGAATTTTCCCCAATCTTAAAATTTATCCTATCCCATCAGTGATAGCGATGACTCCAAGTTTTTGCAACGGCCCCAGTTAAGGTGATAAATTTGTGTCATATATGCTGGAAAAATTACAAATCTAGGCATTCCATTTCAACCAAAACTGGGCCTTAGCAGTTGGTACACACAATGAATATTTGGGTGTACTACGATGGATCATCTTTACAGTCCCCTGGTTTTATGTTTGCATTATTTTGGGTAATTTGTAACATGCAGTATAGAAGTGTACCTTTAATTTATATAATGTAGTGCAGGATGTTGCATTGGATTGTGCTATTGACCACTGGTCATGTATATCTTTTTTGGTGTTTGAATTTACTAATAATCAGAATTTCGTAACAATCTTGGCTTTGTCAATCTTCCCTACTTTCTCAAGTTCCCAACAATCTTGGCTTTGTCAATCTTTTCTACATTTGCATATTATTACTCTTGATTCGAAGCTGAGTAATAGATAAATGAGGAGGTTTTTTGTTTATTTTATGATTACTTTAGTTGGTTAGGTCTGATTATTACTCTAAGGACTTCGCAATATTCTATCACTAACATCAGCACATATAATTTTAACTAAGCTTTCAAATCCACAAACTTTACCATAGCTTCCTGTATTCTTTCAATCCATATATGGTATATAAGAGAATTTCATTTCATCAATGACAGATGAAATGAAATTCTATAGAGAGGACAGCAAGTATTAATTTAATTCCTCTCTCATCTTTATTAATAGCATCTTGTATTGCTATAGAGAGGACAGATTTTGGCTGCATCTTATTGTATTCATTACATTGTGTATGCTTCTCAATATAATTTTTGTTGTCTTCAATCAAATGATGTTGCTAATTTCTAATTATTTTGTTTTGTTCAAACCCAAATATCATGATAAAATGAAGGAGTTGTTGGCTAAACCTTCAAATCAACTGCAATCAGATGACATAAGTGGTAGTATTGCATGGGCACCGGACGATGTGTTTGCCAAAGTGATGGGTAAGGAGCGCAAAGGCCGTATTCGTGGGGTAGGATTTGGTCCAAGCCCAAGTGGCCGAAGTAGCAAGAGTGATCTCACGAACCTTCAAATACGATCAGGTCAATCAAGGGACGACGAAGTTGCACAACTGAAGGCTTCCTTGATTGAGATGCAGGAGAAATTGTTTGCTTTTGACGAAATGAAGGAAAGACTTAGCCAATTCGAAGAGATGGAGCAAAGAATGGCTCGCATGCTTCAACAAGTGCAACAAATAACTTCACAATGCAGTCAGGTTGGCATTAATGATTTTGATTTTGGGGTTTCTAATGGTTAATTTGTGTTTTTGGGTTAATTTGTATTCAGATAGTAATAAGGTTTGTGTTGTGTTTTTTGAGCTTTCTTTCTAAGCTACATGATATATACTTGCCAATTTTAAGGTAATATATAACTTAGTGAAGACTTTGGGCTGAATGGTTTGTTTGGGCTGTTGAAAAATATCAAAAGTGTGTTGATTAGCACTTGGGCTGATTAGCATTAGATATTGGATAGTCATTAGTATTGCCTCAGGACTTACTTCTTGGACATTTATAGCTAAGGTTGTGCCATTGCTAGTGCTGATTTTATTGGCATACTTGCTATACAAGACCATTTTTAGCAGATCTTGTAAAGGGACTTGGAAGTACGTGATCTGGGAACCATTGCCAGTGCTAGTTTCTAATGTCATTAGCATAAATTGCATCCCTCAAATAATTTATACAATTGGGTTCTTGTATATGCCATTTCTATTGAAATTCTTCTATATTCTGATGTTGAATTAATTGAGTTAAGTAAAGGTGGAGGATGAGGTCAACCAATGGGATGCTGTGTGATTGGCAAGTGCAAAGGTTTTGTAGCTTAGCTTAGCTTTGTCAAACACTTGAATTGTTGAATTGTTGGGACATGAGCTGATTGTATTAGGCCTATGTTTTAGAAAACCTTTTTTATGAGATGATGGGAATGTAGGCCTCTGGCTTTTGCCTTCTCTTCTTTATTTGAGTATCTACCATTGTAGACATTTTGTTGTTTCGTTTTTCATTTACCACTTCATTAGCATTCAATTTATGGATGCATGGTCATAATTTAAGCAGAATTTGTTCTTTAGGTTGCATACTATTTTTAAAATCTGAGTTTTGCCCATTTATGTTCTTCCTTGTAGAAATTGAGTTTATACTTTAAGGTGTTTGATAGTTGTATTGTGATTTCCATATTGTAGTTGCAGCCTTTGAAACTCCAAATTTCCCTTGTAATGCTCATGCATTAAGCAATTTTGGATTCCAATATTTGATATCGTTGTGTCCTAATTATTGCCTTTTTTTTTTTTTTTTTTTTTTTTTTTTTTTTGTATTTAGGACGTTTCTCCGATCCTACAATCCCCAACCCTCCAAAAATCATCAGCTGCATCCCATCAACTAGGTAGTTTATAAATTTTATGTTGAGGACATTTAGTGTACAAAGCACCACATTTGAACAAACACATTTTTTGCAAATGTTGAAAAGTTATTTTGAAACACTTTGAAACTTTGATTATGGTATTAGTTTAATTTAAGTGTTGAAGGATTTTCTGTGTACAAAGGACCACATCTTTCTTTTGTTAATTTTATGATGATAGTTATAGACAACGTATGTAGTTAATATAATGTTGTGTACAAAGGACCACATCTTTTCTTTTGTTATGTATTTGATAATATATTTTGATGTTAATATTACGTTAGTTTGGAGACATTTGTGGTGTTGTTAATTAGTTACATTTGTGGTATTGTGTTAATTAGCTACAGGTTCTTTGTAACAGGTTTGTAAAAAAAAATAGTGGTTTTAATATAGGCTGGGGGGAAAAAAAAAGTCTATAGCGGTGTTTTTTCCCACCGCTAAAAGGTTTACACATATAGCGGCATTTCTCCCCGCCGCTAAAAGTTCAATGAGCTCATTTTAATTGGTTCCCTATAGCGGCGCTTAATGCCCACCACTATAGGTGGACACCAATAGCGGCGGGCATAACGCATCGCTAAAAGTCAATTGACATGAATTCTGATAGCATATGGCGGCGGTTTTCTACCCGCCTCAAAAAACCAAAAACGTCACTAAAAGGTACATTTATAGCGGCATTTTTTGTTACCGCCGTAATAGAGCTATCGCGGCAGTGCAAGGCTGGCAGGGTGGAACCGCCGCAATAGCCCAAATGGACTTTTAGCGGCAGTTTTTTGGGCTTTTGCGGCGGTTTTTGCCCGCCACAATAGTCTAGTTTTTTTTTGTAGTGATGGTTTGTTTGCTTTAGGCTAATGTGGGTCAATTCAGTCAGCCAAAGACTTGATCCATCTGTTTCTAATAGTCATACCAACATGATACTTCGTAAGAGGAAAAACAAAAAAAAAAAATTAATAATGTTATCACCCAACATGGAATTGTGAGAGATGCAATTCTAATGAGCCCACCTTTATTTTATCTTCTCTATATATTATTGAGTTGTTTTCTACTCATTCCCAACTACTAATGAAGTTCAACAATATTAGAACCACAACAAATTACATAACTTTTGTTAAAATTCAGCACGTGATGAGTTATGGAAAAAGTTGTATAATTTATAGTGATCCTCACATTTTTCAACAAAGTTTAACTTCGTCCCTAAATGTAAAATGTTAAAAATTAGAGGCTAAGACAATTAAGGGGGCTTGATATATGAAAAAGAAAAATTTCCATGAAAATCCAAATTAGTATCTATTTAGTATTAACAAAATATTAACAAATGAAAAGACACAAAATAATTATATCTTATTACATTGTGATGTAATTATCTATCAAAGTGAAATTCAACATTCTTTAAAATTTCGAAAATTATTTATAATTAATTTTGCACTAAAGGTTAAAGCAAATTTCCTTTCAATGTGTAAAATCAAAGGACATGTTGAAAAATCATCTTCCATTTGGTTGTGAAGGCTAGTTTTGGTTTGAAATCATTTGAATTTATTCTTTAAAATGTCAAATACTGTAGATGATTTACGCATATTCTACATATCAAATAAAAATTATGTTTATTATCTCATTATATATTTAATAATCCTTAAACAATAAGATTTATTACTGTTGCTAAGTTAAAAAGAAAACAAGAAATAAAAAACTAAAGCAAAAAAAAAAAAAAAAAAGCATATGAGGAAATCTATTTAGTGAGCCTAACGATGCCATAATGCTTAATCCACAGACACATGCACTATCACAAACTTGAAACACAAAATAATTAAAATAAATAAATAATAGTGGACCACTCGATAAAATAAACGAAGCAAATAGACAAAAAGATCAAATGTTCTAAGCTATTAAATTATATATATGACTCCAATCCAAACACCGAGAATCCTAGAACACCTTTTGCCCCTGACATATACAATAAAATCTCCTACTTAAAAGAAAAATGCAACTAAAGCTAAATAATATTTTTCGTCCTTTTGTCTTTTCTCAGTGGGTTCCACTTAAATTCACTATTTTAAATTAAAATTAAATGATTCTGGGACAACTAATCGTACACTCAATTTTATAAAAGTTAATATGTGTATTTATGAGTGGCGGACACTTTTTTTCATTTCAATTTATCCAAACTCAATACTTTTGTTTAATCACTCATAGTCGTACAAGTTAGTATCTTATTCGAGACCATGGTGGGCGTGTTGAAGTAGCTCTTAGTAAATCACTTCCATTACCGTTGGGGCCACTAGAGGCTGAAGTTAAGGCATTGGAGGAGAGCTTGCTATTTGCTTGGGATGTTCTATTTGAATGCAACTCCAAGATTGTCTATGATGCTGTGACTAGATGTAGTGATCCTCCTTCAGTAATAAGCAACATAATTGAAGGTATTTGATACAAATTGCAAGATTTTCGATAGGCACAAGTATCACATGTTCATCAACAGAGTAATCGCCCTTCCCATTTATTAGCACAATATGCTAGGCATATCGTTGATTATGTAACTTGGATAGAGGAAACACCTCCTATCATTGAGTTTGCTGTGGCTCATGATGTAGTGATATTATCTTCATTTTAATAAAAGTTACAAGTTTCTTATCTCAAAAAAAAAAAAAAGTTAGTATCTTATGAAATTGAGTGTAAAAATAGGTGTGTACATAGCATTATTGTAAACATGATAAGTTATTACAAATTTTGTTACAAAAAATATACAAATTAGTGTGACAATAGATTTGATTAGTGGGCTTCAACAACATAATAAATTAATGTTTGAGTAATCCTTTTTTAGAATAGTGACTCATTAGCTTGCAAAACTTATGTAGTAAAATTTATATATCCTTATTAATAAGGGTAATTCTACGGTACCCCCCCAAAAAAAGGGGGGGGGGTACGGTACCTACTAGTAGGTAACCTGCTATACCAGGTTACTTTTTTCTCACATTTGATGGTTTCATCTTTACATTGTGCAGTTCCAACCTCACATGTGGCAGTTCTTTTCTCACATTTGGTAGTTCCCTTACTTTTTTCTCACATTTGACGGTTCCATTCTCACATTGTGAAGTTCCAACATCACAAGTGATAGTTTTTTTCTCACATTTGGTGGTTCCCTTACCTTTTTCTCACATTTGACGGTTTCATTCTCACATTGTGCAGTTCCAACATCACATGTGATAGTTCTTTTCTCACATTTGGTGGTTCCCTTACTTTTTCTCACATTTGACAGTTCCATCCTCACATTGTGCAGTTCCAACATCATATGTGCCAGTTCTTTTCTCACATTTGGTGGTTCCCTTACTTTTTTTCACACATTTGACGGTTCCATTCTCACATTGTGTAATTCTAACATCACATGTTACAGTTCTTTTCTCACATTTGGTGGTTCCCTTATTTTTTTCTCACATTTGACGGTTCTATCCTCACATTATGCAGTTCCATCCTCACATTGTGCAGTTCCAACATCACATGTGACAGTTCTTTTCTCACATTTGGTGGTTTCCTTACTTTTTTCTCATATTTGACGGTTTCATCCTCACATTGTGCAGTTCCAACATCACATATGCCATTTCTTTTCTCACATTTGGTAGTTCCCTTACTTTTTTTCTCACATTTGATGGTTACATTCTCACATTGTGTAGTTCCAACATCACATGTGACAGTTCTTTTCTCATATTTGGTGGTTCCCTTAATTTTTTCTCACATTTAACGGTTTCATCCTCACATTGTGCAGTTCCAACATCACATTTAACAATTCTTTTGTCACATTTGGTGGTTCCCTTATTTTTTTTCCACATTTAACGGTTCCATTATTGCATTGTGCAGTTCTAATATCACATTTGACAGTTTTTTTTGTCACATATAGTGGTTCCTTTATTTTTTCTTCTCAAATTTGATGGTTTTATTGTCATATTAAGCAATACCAACATCGCATTTACTCTATTTTTGTCATAAGTGACAGTTCTTTTGTCACATTGGGTGGTTCTCTTACTTCTTCTTCTTCTTTTTTTTTTCTTTTTTTTTTCTTTTTTTTTTTTTTCACATTTGACGATTCCATCCTTACATTGTGTAGTTCCAACATCACATGTGACAGTTCTTTTCTTACATTCGGTGGTTCCCTTATTTTTTTTTTCACATTTGATTGTTCTATCCTCACATTGTGCAGTTCCAACATTACATGTGACAGTTCTTTTCTCACATTTGGTGATTCGCTTACTTTTTTCTCACATCTGACGCTTCCATCCTCACATTGTGTAGTTCCAACATCACATTTGATAGTTCTTTTGTCACATTCAGTGGTTCGCTTATTTGTTTCTCACATTTGACGGTTCCATTCTCACAATGTGCAGTTCCAACATCACATTTGACAGTTATTTTGTTACATTTAGTGGTTTCTTTATTTGTTTATCAAATTTAATGGTTCCATTATCACATTGTGCAGTTCCAATATCAAATTTGACAGTTCTCCTGTCACATATAGTGGTTCCTTTATTTTTTCTCAAATTTGATGGTTCCATTGTCACATTAAGCAGTACCAACATCGCATCTAACTCTATTTTTGTCACATTCAGTGGTACCCTATTTTTTATTCTCAAATTTGACAATTCCATTATTGCATTGGGCATTGCCAACATTACTTCTGACCGTACTTTTGTCACATTCGATGGTACCCTATTTTTTTCCTTACAATTGACAGTTCAATCATCATAGTAGGCAATACCAATATCACATCTGACCATAATTTTACATTTGGGCCCACCATTGAAGTCACTTTTTTACTTACTAATAACTGCTCATTACAATAGTAATTTTTTAAAAGTTATTAAAAAAATTTAGATCTAAAATCTATAAAAAAAAATTAAAAAAAAAAAAAAAAAAGCATCCCAAGAAATTGGCCTAACAACAATAATTACTTTTGTTCACAAAAAAAAAAAAAAAAAAAAAAAAAAAAAAAAAAAAAAAAAAAAAAATCAGCTGGATTTACTTTGGTTTCTTCCACAAATATTTGAATATACCAATTAACTTCCTACGTATCTCCCTTGGTAGCTTCCATCACATTCAGGGGCATACCTTACTATAAAATAACATAGTTGAGGTCACTTTCTTGATATTTGTATTTTTATTATTTATATATACTATAAAATCGAAGATGTATAACCTTATGTGCTCTCTAATTGTTCTTATGCAACATCTGCAACTTAATCACAGTTGTGTGTTTATTGTGGTGTCCAAGGTTGGAAATAGGGTGACTATACAATTAGCAAGTTATGCAAAAAATCCAATCCAAAGATTGTTGACAATTTTAAAATTTTCAATAAACACTTGAATTTAAACTACAAATCCAGTATGAAATAGTCATCAATCAAGGCTACTACACCAGGTTTTATATTTTTTAGGAATTTTCATTAGATCCACGTGTGCAGAAGTGTCCCAAATGATTGTGTCTGACACGGGTATAACCACCCTAACTAAAGTGTCTATGCAATTTTGTTTCATAAAATTATTATTACATTTACACTCATCTAAAACAAAATAAACATCCCAAAAAATTTCCACAATAACAAAAATTACCAATAGAAAAGCTAAAAACAATTAATCACAATTGACCAATTTTACCCAAAACGAACAACCCAGTCCTTTTAAAAAAATTTATCAAAATAATTTTTTCCTTGAGAGTTTAGCATTTCAACCATAATGATAAGTGTGACCCTCATTTGAGTTAGCAGAGCATCCATTAGCTAAGTCTGAGAGAGACCTAATAACAATGAAATGTTTTCGTTGTTGAAGACTTATCAGTGCCTCAAAGTAGTTATCTCTCTCTCTCTCTCTCTCTTAGGGTTTCGTAAAATTTATACAAACTCTTCATTCTAAAGCCATTTGGTATTTGTTCCTATAAAATATTGGAACGTGTAATTTGAACATAATTGGCTGTTAAAAGGTCAATTTTCTGAAATTAGTGTGTGAATGTACAAAATTCTATAATAATCTTTATTTTTTGATGTGCTATAGATGGAAGAAACCACTTTTATTTGGATAAGTTTGTCTTGTCAATGGAGTTCTCCTCTGTTGAACTGATGAAACATTAGGAAATGTGTTCTAAAATACTATTGGGCTTTATAGAATTTCTTAGGCATACTTATCTTGATTTGTGATATACTTGGAATGAAGTGGATTCTTTTTATCTGTTATCACCATTCATTCATTGTTTAATATATAAGCAATATGTTCTCTACCATTAAATATAGAATTCTTAACATAGCAACCAAAGACCTTTAGTTTCAGACTGGTTTGCAAGACTGCAAGTTCATGTTTCACATTCCAAGTCCTATTCAGTGCACAAATTTTCTTTTTGCAAATGACATTGATAATATTTTCAAGAATTATTAAAAGTACCTAGTGTACATTTCTCTACATTTACAATTTAACATACACATTTACAACCAGAGGCACATAAGTGAACTTCTAAATAGTGATAATTATACAAAGGCCATGGTTCTTTTAGTGCAAAATTGAAGGAATTTTAACAACTTACCCTATCCTCAGGAAAGGATTTTGAGAAGCAAAATACTCTTGTCTTGAACACACTTGATGGCTTCTCATTTTTAACACTTGAATCATGTTGTGTCTTCTTTGACCCTTTTTTTTTATTCATCAATTGACCATTACCTTTACCATTTATAATAGGAAGTTGACTTTGCTCAGAAAATTTTGAAGTTGCTTTAAGAGAACTGTCTCGGTTCATGTTGATTTCTAACCTCTCATCTTTGTTTTTCTCCAATGACAGCTATCTAATTCGAGAGTTCCTATTCCCTAGTACTTGATTAGATGACATGCTAGGATGAACTGTGGAGTTTTTACTTTGATTTATGTTGGCTGCTCGAACCACTGCTCCTTTTGTGGAGCAAACAGAATCTATGTGATCACAATTTACAAGTTAAGATTAAAATGTATAACATACTCAAAAGTTTGACAAGTACCAATCAAACAAATGAAAGAAATAAAAATAGCCCACATAACGATATAAGTCCGGCTTGAACTAGGATGTGAAATTTAAAACACTCACACACAAACTAGGACTTTTAATATAGAAATAAGCAAACCTTTTGGAAGAAGTAGATCATAGGCTATGTATTTCAGTAGAACATGGATCTCTTACTTTTCGCAATCACAATCTTCTAGCCATGTGCGTTTAACTACATAAATAACACCCAAAGCTGCAAGGCTCCTTACCTCCTTTTTCTCACTAAGAAAAAGGCAAGTGAGAGATGAAGCTAATACAAATAAGGGAAGATATTCCCCAACTCAGCAAGCATAACAGAGAGCCAATGCGAATAAAAGGAATATCACATTAATGTCATAAGTCACCATACTAGCAAGGGACCTTAAAGAATTGCTTAAAGAAAGAACCAATTTTTTTTTACAAATAATCTTTTTGCTTAAAAGAGTCAAGGACTTATTACATCTCTGAAGGAGATCCAACTACTATGTGTGTCAATTTATCATTGAATGACATATACTGGGATCCTCCACCTCTACGCACCATATTGACTAATTTACGCATTTTAGAACTTCAAAGCCATTGAACAAAAAGAAAGATACACTAGCAATCATAAATGAAAAACTAGAATGAGTGCAAAGATTTATGTCATGAAATCAAATTTTCTATATATTAAATAAATACGTAAAAATTAAAGTTTCACATTACAAACTTGCTTAGGGATTCTTCAATGGGAAATTTTCACATGGGGTTTCCATTGGGGGAAAAATTGAAGCAAGTGGCTTGATTTGCAATTCGAATTGCCTATTACGAAATTTCAATTCAGATTTCACAACATTACTGCTCCAAAATTCTTAGAGAAAAAAAAAAAAAAAAAAAAAAAAAAACCAATCAAATAGGCCCAAATCTTGATGATAAATTCAGGGAAAAGGGAGAAGGGATGAAGAAAAAACCTATCCTACTCACACATTCAATTGAAATAAATCATTAATTAAATCCATCATTCAAAAACCCAAATCTTGATGATAAATTCAAGGAAAATGTATGAAGAATGGTTACCTGAGATTTGTAAGAAGATGAGGTGAAGATCGGCCAAGAACGATGAGGAGGAGCAAAATTAAAAGAACATAGCAGAGAAGTAGAGAGAGCACGCGAGACGGTGAGGTGAGAGAGAAAAAAGAAAAAAGAGACGTCTGTTTTTTTCCCATGTTTGATTTTATATGTTACCTGCTTGACTGGTAACTGGTAATTCATTAAAATCACATAAACGGCTAGGATGAAAACAAGTGAAATAAATGGTTAGATCAATGGGTGGGTATCGTACCCACACAAAAAAAGGTGGGTATAGTAGAATGACCCTATTAAATTTTTTTTTTTTTTTTTTTTTTTTGAGGAAGAAAAATAGGGGTGTTTATGGTTATATTAAACCCCTGGGCAAGGCGCCAGGAGGCAGTCAAGAGGTAGGGGTCTTTCGTACCCGAACCCGATCTTACCAACCTGTGTTGGGGGCCAATCCCATTAAGGATGCCCCACCAACGGACTCCTGCTGGTAGCGGGAATCGAACCTGAGCGTGTTAGGCAAAGCGAACGAACCATACCCAGCTGAGCTAAGCCTTCGTTGGCAGAATGACCATATTAATAAATCCAAATATTTTTCCCTTTTGCAGTTACAGACTTACATGCAGTAACGTTAAATGTAGCTTCTCCACTAATATTTTTTCCTTTTATCTCTGGACTTTTTTACAATTTCAAACTCCAAATGTTTGATATTAATCCAATTTTTAACTAATTAACAGAATAATAAAAGAAATGTTGAACTCTACATAATTTTTTCTAAAACATTGAATGCATTGATGTACGAATACAAAAATATTGTTATATTATTCACAATTTTATATTGATTTATTTTGTCAATTTATTTTAAAGAAATAAAATTACATGTCTGTTTAAATTTTATGTATTTAAAGTAATCCTTTATTGAGTAAGTTCAAGTAGGTATGCAAAAAATAAATTTAAAATTTAAAATTGAAATTTTGACATTTAAATTAGATTTGTATGACAATTACATTATCATAAAATTGTTTATTTATTGTCTTATTAATATTGATTAATTTTTTTTGATTAATAGAAGTGAGGATCTATGATCTACCAACCTAAATATTTTTTTTTTTGATGGGCTAATAATGGGCTAGCGCTCAATTTTTTTAGTTTAAGGGGCGCCGCGATCGAGCACTATGTTTGGGAGACAAGAAGAGTTTTCTTGGGGCAGATTCTAAAATATCACTTAAATATAAATATAATTTTTTTATTAAAAACAAAATGGCAGGGGGAGGGTTATCTGTTAATAGCTCGGTGTCTGATAACAATCAGTAATTCACTAACAAGTTAATCATTCCTAAATCTAATCCCTATAGAACAAACATATATGAGAAAAGAAATTCATCGGGGGAAGTATGATCACAAAACAAAATCTCAAGTTTATACAACTTTCTAATCCCCCCTACAAAAAAAAAAAAAAGCAAATTTTGAAATTCCGGTTGATTTTTGTCAACAATTAACAAAAGCATCTTTGTTAGAAATCCTAATACAATAAGGTCACTCATAGAAGAGTACCAAATATGACAGATACCAACATGCATGAGTTTTGAACTGTGTGCTTCTTAAGCCGTGAGATGCTACGGGGAGTTCATATACCAGTGTCTTTTTTAACGCCTGGTTATAGAGCCGTAACGCTTTGACAAGGCATAGATTAATCAAAGTCTTGGTATGAATAATGAGGTGCTAGGGCAGCAAATGCAACAGCAATTTGGCTAATAAGTCGATTCTGTATGGGGTTCGCTTATCAAGTCACTGGACCACATATTTAAACCAACCTACCATAACCAGAGCTTGAATGCAATAGCAATTTTCGGCTAATAAGTCAAAATTCTCTGAGTCTCACTTATCAAGTTACTGGACTACATATTTAAACCAACCTACCATAACCAGAGCTTGATTAATGGTGTTTAAGACCTGCCCGTCATCAATTTTTGTTGATGTTGAAGTTCAACAACTTGGGATAATGATCTAAAATCTATTTATGGACAAGTGGTCCAATTCCATAACATGATAATTAAAACGCATCTTGCAACCTATTGTAAGTGATTAGTAACTTATTTAGTATCTGACTAAGAGCCTCATAGCTTAAATTAGTTAGCATTTTTGGGTTTTTTTTTGAAAATATTTAGGGTTTAAATCCTTCTCTTGACTATCAGATATATTCGATAAGAATGAGAATGACACAAAGAAAAGGGGAAATAAAGTGAATATGTTGTCATATAATCTATCAGGGTGGTGGAATTATCTTTGTTCTAAGCAATTTCTTCGATGAGGCACTTTCTCCTTCCTCCCGTTAAGGGTTTCCAATTAATATACTTGCTAGCTAGTGGTTCGTTTTCGTTGTCATCATTCATTACATTAGACACCACCACCCATAAATCCCTACTCTTTTTCTCGCAATTCACTTTCCAAAAGGAAAGAAAATGTCCTAATGAATTATCAACCAACAAAAGGAAAGAAAATGCCCTAATCTTTCGGTTCTTAAATTGTCTTTGCTTGGACCCGTTCTTGGTCTTAGCCATGGCCCATGGGCCACATTTGGTTCCTTTTCGATGGTTGGTAATTTGGCATTGTTAAGAGAAGAAAATTCCCGGTCCAATGATGAATCTTCATCAATTTATTAGTAGGACCCGTTATAATGAAAAAAAAAAAAGACTCCATTGAAAACAAGCAAATATCTTGAATCACCGGCACCCATAATTAATGAGGGATGACCAATCTGTAATATATATACAACCAATAATGGGGTATGCAGAGTTTAGTTTGTAATTAATCTGATTTCTAATAGACCTAGGGGTGTGCAGTTAACCCGTTAAAACCGACTCGACCCAACCCAACCTGCCGGGTTGGGTCAGTTTTTAGGGCTTGGTGGGTTGGGTTGGGTTACAAAAATTTTTTTGATAGCGGGTTGGGTTGGGTTTGGGTCATAAAATTCCAAACCCGACCCGACCCACCCATATATTTAATATATATTTAAAATATATTATATAATTAATAAAGTTTTTAAAATAACTAGTTCTTCTTATCCTATATAAATGCCAATTAGTTCACACAAATCCTAGTAATTACTATTGTTGTTTAGTCATTAGTGTTGTTTGCCTTTAAGGAGTTACATTGATACTGATATTTGGTTTTTTTTAATATATTTATATTTATATTTTTTTTCTACTCAATTTAATAATAATAATAATAATAATAATAATAATAAAATTTGTCCAACTCATGGGTTCAACCCGACCCAACCCAACCCATGTGAGTTGGGTTGGGTTGGACTTATGTAATGGGTTGAGTTGGGTTGAATTTTTTTTGATCTACCATAGTAGGTTGGGTCAAAAAATCTCCTTAACCCGACCTATGCACACTCCTAAATAAACCTAACTTGAAAGTGATAAAGCCTTAAATGAGATATTTTTGCGTTGAAATTTGTGCTTCAAATTTCTAGCCCGCTTTTAGCCTATTTTTGGACCTATTTTTTGGAGGTATTTAATTGTCACTTTGAAATAACAATTTACTAAATCATTTTATTGTAGCCGCCTCTGCATATTTCTCCTTCACATAGTAAAAATCGCTTCAACTTTGTGGATGTAACATGTTGCTAAATTACGTAAATCTTGAATCATATGGTTGTTTTTTTGCCATTTTTTTTTTTCACATCTCACAAAGTTCTAGAAATTAAATTAAATTCCTAACACCGAAGATATTTAACTTTTTGTTGACCTTACAATATTTTGCCTCATAAGCTTTCAAGACCTCATAATTTTACATTTCATTAATCTATTATATTTTTAACTCACTTGCCCATGTTGTCATGTATAAGCATCCCAAGGCCTAGCTAGTTTACATCCCATTTGCAATAAAGCATAACATTGGCCTTATAGCTACCTTGGCCGCGCAGAGGAACCTAGTGTTGGTCACTCTATGTGGCACTTATTGCCCTAGTTATGCAATTGTTGGTACTCAATTAAGCTTTTCATTGTAGCCAGGAGCCTTGTAGTTCAACTAGTTGACACTTCTTAGTATTTTCAATAGAAACGTTTAGGATTCAAATATCCTCACTCTTAACAATCGAATTATTAATAATATATATATATATATATATATATTTATTAAGTTCTTCATTGTAGCAACAAAAATGGAAGGTCTTGGGAGAAATCTTTCACTCCTCCGGGAGAAGTTTGCCCACCTATCACATAGGGAGTGGCAGAGGAATGAATAATTTCACCTTGTCTTGGGCTCCCTAGTGATGCAGGAAAAAATTCACAAGAAGAAAGTAATGTTTGCTTCAAGAAAAATAAGCTTGAATCCGTAAAGGTTCCTTGAATTCACAAAGAGAGTCATTGGAATCCACCAATAAAGCAAGAAATACTCTGAAATCTTATTAAACTGAAAACTAAACTGAAATTTTGTTTAGAGGCTTGGAGACTCTTTAAAGGCTCCATAAAACTAGATTAACAAGAAAAATCTTCTAAAACATATTCTAATTAATAGCCAACCATAATAGAACTTAAACAACATTAAATACACCTAAAATCAAGGAAATAATAACCCTAAATTTAAAATTCTGAAAATTACATAAAAATATCAAATTTAATAAATAACAAAAATTAAATTACAAATTTTGTCCTACATCACCTGATCAGGTATCGTTTTTGTGTCCTCTAGTAATTTCCAAAATGGAAGGTAATTATTGGAACTACTCTAGTAAGTTATATGTTCTACACCATGATATTGTGCATTACAACTCAATATCAACTACCTTTTCCTAGCTAAGTATCATGTGGGTGAGATCATCAAAAGGCTCCTCATAGAAGGGCCTGAAATAGTTTAAGGTGATAAATTTAACAAAAAAATTTTAATATTTAAATATCAATTAAGTACAATTTATTTAATTTTGTATTATATACTTTTTATTTAAAAACCATTCTTCTTATGTTTTGAAATTGAAAATTATTAATCATGTGTCTTGCTCTCATCTCTTAAAACCATTATGCCTTTACTTGGCTAAGTATCACGTGTTTTGCTGTCACCTCTTTTTTAATTGATAATAACTTCTGCTTAATTTTCTTGTGACAAAATCATTCTTAAATAGGATAAATCAATTTCAATTTTAAAAAACTTCTTTATGCAAAAACAATTGTAACAAATAGAGTGAGTGAAATTTTATAAATAACTGGCTTAAACCAAAAAGTTAAAGTTATATTGGATGGTTAAAAATTATTTTTTTAATTACCGATTAACCAAATTATGTGGATCACAATTATGATGATTCAAACCACAAGGTCAAAAAGCACAAAATTATAAATTAATAAAAATAAAGGAATGAACACAGATTTTGTGGCAAAGTGAAAAAAATTAGAGGGATCCCACTAGGTTGAGAACCTAGGCAAAAATTAGGGATTGTACCTGAAGGAGGAGAGGGCTCCCTGCAAAGAAATTTGCTTCCTTCCTATGAAACTCATCCAAGCCATTGTGAGTTTCAGCCAAGATCATGCCCACAGGGTTCCCACCCCTGAGATCACCAATCACCAAACACATTCTTCGATCAAGGTGACCCGTCTCTTGTACCAAGAAGTATCTTGCAAGGATACACAAACAGAAGGCATTAAGATAGTAGGAACGTGGTCTACCAATCATAGGAACGGTTAGCTGAGAAAAATATGCAAAAATTGAACAAATGTTCAACTTGTCAAACATGCACCAATGCCGTGCCATATCAAGGGAGACACCCAAAAGAGCTTGAACTAAGGCAAGAAGATCCCCACCGATAGTAGGAAAAACAAGAGTGCTAACAGGCTCACCCATGATTGTACTAAACTCCTCAAGAGTGGGGCATATCTCCACACCATTGAAGTGAAAAACATGCTGAGTGGGAATCCAAAAGTTGGCAGTAGCATGAAGGAAAGGTTCATCCACTTTGATTTGGTGATAGGGAAAGATGCAAGATAGTCCAAAAGGAACAAGAGTCTTCATTAAACTAGGGCCAAGCTTCTTGATCCATGCCGAGACTTCTAAAAGAGAAATTTCCGCCATTGGAAAGTCTTAGGACATGTTTTCTAAGTTCAAAACACGTCTAATGAGGGTTTGGAGGCCACCAATGACCATTTTATTCTTAAATAGGGTGGCCAGGGTTTTTTCTGAATCGCGACACACGTGTGCAGGGTCAAAGCTACGTATGCAGGCATGCGTACACGTACGCATGAGGGGAGGTAGAGCCGAAGTCCTTTTTCTATTTGGAGTGTGATTCCTCCACCAAAACCTCTCCTATGATTCCTATAGCCTAAGGGACTACTCAAGGCACACACAAGCTCAGATTTTCAAGCATCAAAGATCAAGAAAAGCACAATTGCATAGAATTGTGCAATTATCCCATAAGTTGTAAATTATGTACATGTCCTGAATTAAAGCATAAATGTAAAAGATGTTCTTAAATATAGCCCAATGTCTCAAATAAAAGAAAAATGCAGAAATACATGCTAATATTAAAGAAAAGAAAAGAAAAATATATATGTTGTATGCTGTATGCTGTGCATCTGTCTGTTTATAGGATCACCGGAAGCGCCTCTTCCTCGGCTGGTAGCTAGGAGTCGCCTCTGAATCACCACCACCATCACCACCACCATCATCATCATCATCATCACCACCTGGGTAGGCAAACCCTTCAGGATCGTAGATCAGCCGAGAATACTCCGTCATCTCCAGCTTGAGGTTCCTCGCAAGCCAAACTAACTCCTCACGCTCTTAAATAGTGAGCTGAATTTTGAAGGAAATGATGTTAGAACAAGTGTTGGGTTACAAGAATAAAAAGGAAATGAGACAAGAATGAGGAAGAACTCACCGTTCGTGTACCCTCAAGAAAAGGGTTGCCCATGACATTTGTATTGCGGTCCACTGCACGCTCATGAGCGAAACCATCAGGACTGTAGACATAGATCCACCACGGTAAGCGAGAGGGATCAAAGGGAGCACCAGCAACAAGGCCAACCTGACATGAGTGTCCCATGTAAACATCATAGTGAGAAGCAATGCAAACAAGGGGGAAATCAATGAGAAAAAAGAACACATACCACAAGAGTGAGGGAGGGCATAAGGTGAGTGTCGTTGAACTCCTTGTAGTCCAGTTCATCCAAAACTCGTTGAGTATAGGGGACATCGGTCCTCTACAGCTAGTATTCTGCATCTGTTAAGGAAAACGGGGCAAGCATGAACACTGGAGGGTCCATCGGAACTTGTGGGCCATCCTTACCCACTAACTAGCAACGTACCTTCTTCACCAGATAGAGCACCCTCAAGCTAGCACCCTCGAAGGGTAAAGTAATCTTGGAGATGACAATGGCGAGCTGCATCTAAGTTCAGATCCGTAATAGCAAGGGCACCCGCCCAAGGACTCCAGTTTACCTGTAATAGCACACAGGGTTAAAGAAGAAAAACCCTAAGAGACATGTAAAAGAAATGGAGAAAGGCATTAAAATTCTAAACTTACCTTATTAGAAGATAGCCCATTGAATTGAGCCCTAACCGAAGAGAAGCTTTTCATTTCCATATTCACACCACGGGCAATGAGACCGTATTGAACGGTCTAATGCTAAAAAGAGAATGGATACAGTTTAAAGGCGACAGTTTGAAAGATGACAGTTTGCAAGATGAATGGGTACAGTTTGCAAGATGATGGTTCACAAGATACATGTATGAGCAGGTACGAACAATTTGCAAGATGACAAGTTTGCATGATATAGATATGAATAGGAATGAACAGTTTGCAAAACGGAAATACGAATACAATTTGTGAGAACATGATGCATAGTTTAGCCTAATGACATACAAATGAGAAATACAAGAGCTACAAAAGAAAAGGAAAAGAAACTAACCTTGAGGAGCTTCCAAGGCCCCATTAGTTGACACAAAGTCCCCCGACTGAGTGTGTCCAGGGAGGAGTACAAATAGGCAAGACACGTTTGCCCCTAGTTGGCATCCCGAGCCCTCTCAAAGTCATGGAAAAGGACCAACCACCTTAAAGACACCGTCTGCCCTCCGTTGGTGAAGAGATATGCCCCTAGGAGGTACAGCAAGAAGGCCCGAGCCATCTTGGCACAGTCATCAGCCATCACCTGTGGGAGAGGCCTATAATCCAACTCGATGTCAAAGTAGCGGATAGTCTCAGTGGTGTACCTCCTCCCGAGCAATTCTATGCCCAACTGAACGCCTGACTTGCCTTCCAAGTTTATGAGAGCCCCATCGCACCTAAGGCTGGTCATGCGGTGGAAGTTATGGGGAGTCACAATCATCTCCCTGTCAGCAATGTGGAAGGTGTGGGTAGTGTCCCACCACCTCTCAGCCAGAGTTTGCACCAGGATGGCATTGGTAGACCGCTTCGGTAACAAGCAGATGATCGACTCGAAGCCCGCTACAAGAATGTAGGCCCTTATTTCTGCAGTAAGGACCCTGTACCATACCACCACGCCATTGGTGCTTCCCCTACCTGAAAATGGGGATGAAGCCTGTGAAAAGATGAGGAAATGGTGTTAGATTTGCATTTGGATAAGAACAGAAGAAACAAGAGTTAAAAAAAATGGGGGAAAATGTGCATGTTGCCTCGTGTCTACGTACGCAGGCACTAGGTGTGTGTACGCAAGTTGGAAACTGCATACGCGAAGACTCAAGAATAGATACGCGTACGCATGAACAGGTCCACGTACACATAAACTCTGGCCATGCACGCATGAATGCAAGCTGGGTAAGCAAGCTTGAGTTCGTGTATGCATGAATACATACAATAGGTCGTTCTTAGACAATTTTTAGTATGCTTCAATCAAAGCTCATCCTAAACATGTTCCTACTCCTCCAAAGGTATTAGGTTTTCATCTAAACCCATCCCACAGCAAAACCCAAGCATTTACATTTTCAAAAACAGATTAAAATGGAAGATCAAAGGAAAATGAGAAAATGAGAAAATTTTGAAAAACTTACTGATCTGGTCCTTGCACCCTCCGAAAGATGATCTTGTGGCCTGTATGTCAACGGAGGAGACTTATTCAGCCTCACCGCTCCGTTTCAACGAGTGAGGTTGAAGGCATCATTAGAGAGCACGTAGGAAGTTTTCTTGGACTTGGGTGCCATGGAGAAGGTGAGAAATCTTGGAGAAGGAGAGAGTTGCAGATGAGAGATTTGAGAGAAATGAATCATATTGTGAGGAAGAATGAGAGAGAAGCAGAGTTTTGTAGAGAGAAAAGATAGAAGTTGGAGAGATGGAGAGAATGTAAAAAGATGAGGGAGATGAAGAGAATGAAATGAAAAAAAAAATGGTTAGTAACCGTTGAAGAAAAATGAAGGGGCAGGAACACACATGGTGGCTAAACTACGTGTAGTTTAAACCCCCACTAAACTACATGTAGTTTTTTTATTTTTTTTAACTTCAAAATCCCTAGTGGGTTCCCAGAAGGTAGGAAGTGCAAAAGAAAATCCAAAGATATACCAAGAATGACAGAAAATACCCTCAAGACATCCCCAATGAATGGAAGATATCCAAAGCATCCCTCGGTAGATCAGAAGTTACCAAGGAAACTCTCCCGTGAGTTCAGATCATTAACCAAATCCCCAATAAAGTACAGTATCATGAAAGGACTCCCTGCAGGTTTGAGACACAAAGGCAACCCCCTCGTGAGTTGTGAAGAAATTTCCCCATAGAGCAGACAAGGCCCCTTCGTGGGTAGAATCAACACAAGTTCCCAGTAAGCCATGAAGAAAAAGAAGAATTTTCCCCAGTGGACCACACATTACTAAAGACTTCCTTGTAAGTCACAATCACCAACACACTTCTTAGCAAGTTACCATCCCTAGTAAGCTACATACCAAGGATGCTCCCCCGTTAGTCGCCAAAACTTCTTAGTAGATCATACTCCCCAGTGAATCTTTCATCATCCCTAGTGGATTCTACACCCGAGACTCCCTCATGGGTCAGAACACCAAGGCCACTTGTGCACATATCCTACGGGAATTGAATATGTAGGCACAAGCCACACGCCAATCAAGCAAGTCAGAATACAGAATTTGTGCAAATATCCTTCGAGAATTGAACATGCGGGTGTAGACACCGCATTTTGCACCCGTTAAAAATTTTGGTCCACGGCCCCAATGATGAGCTTGAAATATGTCAACCAAGGATAATTAAAGAGTTCACAATAGTTTGGAAGTAATCACAACTCAAAAGTGCTCAAATCGCTTTGAAATTGATATTGAAAAATGACCTATGCTCACTTTTTTTGACTATAACCTTTGATTTACAAATAATTTTTGAGTGAGGTTTATTTCATTGAAAAGTAGACATTTTGGGCTTCAATTTGAACACAAATTTTGCCTAATTTGGACTTATATTGAGTACGTTATGCCATTTGAAGCTAGGCCAACTAGGCAGTCCGATTTTTTGGGTTTTAAAAATTCATTTTAAAGGCCCAAAACATCATTATTTGATGTGGGCCGGCCCATAGACCCTTGAACATGTCCAAAGATCATTAAAAAAAAACCCCAAAAACCCTAATTTTAACTTATAAATACTCATCTTATGCATCCAATCAAAACCTTAGCTAGAGAGAGTGATTTTTTGGCCTCTATCTTCTCTAAAACCTTTTTTTTTTTCAAAACTAGAGGGCAGCCACTTATCACATTTTTTAATCATCAAAAAATCTCTCTTTAGTTAGTTTCTAAGGCAGAAAATTAGTTTTCAAAATTGTTTTCTAGAACCTTCTCAAAACCTTATGTTCTTGAGTTGTGATTACTGTGGTCTTCTTCATCTAATATTTGTGGTCTTCTCCATCTAATTATTGTGTTGTAGGCACTAAGGGACTGGTTAAAACCATCTCAAATCTGCGATTCTAAAGCAAGGTGAGTCTCTTTTCCATGATTTCTCACCTTGCTACACATGATTCACAAGAGTTCTTGATGTACTCTCTCTAGTTATTATATTTTATTTGCTTGTTGATTTTAATTACATTTGATATGTTATAATATGATTTTAGTTTGTTTATAATCTGTTCTTGTTATTCTTGGTTTGTTATTTTAGTTTTATGCAAGTTTAACATGTTTATTTATTTTATGTTAGTTTAGTATACTTGTGGATTTGTTTCTTGTTTATTTGTTTATATTGATGTTTGTTTTATGTTAGTTTAGTTTTTAGGGTTTCTAACATGCTTGTTTGATCTCACATATTATATCCTTGTTTGATTAAATCCCTCAAAATGTAATTTTTCGAATCTGTGTTAAAGGATGCATGCACATCATCGAGTATACGTGCGTGTGGTTTGACCATGTGTATGCATAGTAGAGTATGCGCATGCACCCCGAATTTAAATTAGAGTAAAATCTTGTTTTTATTTGTTTTAATCATTTTTTCACATAATCTTTGATTTTGTTTGACTCTGTTTTTGGTTAATTATTTTCCACGTTTGCTTTAGTATTTTTGCCATGTTTAGTCTATTTGATATTATTTCCTTGTGTGTTTTATTTAATTGTCAACTTGTCATGTTTAATTTATTTTGTTTGATTGTGTTTTATTTATTTCCTTTTATATTGTGATATGTTTTTAACATGTTGTATGTGTTATTTTTACTTAAAGTGCATGATATACCTTTAGGTTAAGGATTAGGGTTCTCTTAATAAACTCTTTAATTAAATATGGCCTAGCAACACATAATGGAGGCCAGCTTACAAGCTGGACGGTCTTAGGTGCTTAACACTTTCCTGAGCCATACCCAAACTCCGAACCCATAATCTGGTACGTGGATTCATGTGTGTAAGTGATTGGCCCAAAGTGCCTAATATGGTTCCTAGACCTAATCTAGGTGGTGACTCCATTAGTCCACAGTAGGCACATCATACAAAACTTATGCACATATCCCAAGGAAATTGAATATGCAGGCAAAATGGAAGAGGTAGAGGTAGAGGTAGAGACAGAGACCAAGGTCACCCCAAGGCAAGAGCCTGACCAGAATAGATAGAGATAGAGATGGAGAAGACAAGTATTACCTAGAGGCGCAAGCCACTCATAGAAGTTTAAGGCAAGAGCCCCAGATGGACACCACAGATATATATCTTTTTAAGCTCGTAAGAGCACCTTGTTTGTTTGGTTGAGGGTTGCAACCGTTGGCCTGGTTTGTTTTTCTTTTTAAGTGACTTTAGGATAGTGAGTCATTCGCCTTTCGCTTGCAATTGGCAAAATAGGTTCTCGGATAGTGAACCTATCGTTGCTTGTTTCCTGAGCAACAAAGGTGGGAATTTAGACATACGAATCCCACGCTACTCTGCGAAGTCGCACCCTGCCCCATGTATGCGTGTTGTGTGTCGTGTGCGTGGGTTGGGCCTGAGTCGTACGTCTATACAAAATGTTTTGTATCTTACTCTTTTGATTCCATTAGCGAAGCTCACGAATCAAAAGAGGGGCATCTGTAGATATTGCTTTTTGTACCCCTTACGACTCGGGCCCCTATTCCTTAATGATGCTAAAATTCTAAAGCCCAAGGTTGGTTTAGGGCCCAATCAGAATACAAATTGACTTGAAAGGTGTTAAAATGGAAAATATAACTTTTTTATAAGCAAATAAATCTATTTTTAGAAAGTAAAAGGCCAAGAAAACCCTAGGCCTGCTTACACAGGTCAGAACCTACGTACGTAGGTTTGATGCATGTGTACGCAATCATGGACCTACACACATAAAGCCATACATGGCACATTTTCAAAACACACAGAAAATCCTAAGGGAAAACTTAAGATTCATTGGAAATAGTGAATCAAAGAGGGAGTTTTTCACAAAAAATTCTCAAGTCAATTTTATTGTGATTGGGATCTTTTCTGGTCTTCATCCTCAAGTTTTGAAGTTTACTAATCTTTTTTGTTTGATTTTGAGTAGATTTGACTAAGGGGAACAGTCAAAATCAAGCAAAAAAGCTTTCATTTTTGAGACCTATGTTCTAACCTCTATTATTCTTTTCTGCCTTTAATCTTGCTTTTTAATTTTGTTTCTTTGCTTCTTTTATGTCATAACATGTTTGCTTAGTTTAGGTTTTCTCTTTTTTATAAGTTTGAGCATGTTTAGGTTGCTAGATTTTTTATTTTAGTTTCTATTCTGTTTTCGTGTTCCTAGGTTAGGGCTTAGGGCGTGTCTGTGTGTGCGTGCTTCTGAATGCGACTGGCCCACGTACGCAGGCTTATGTATGCGCATGTATACTTGTGCCCAGAAACCCTAATTTAGGTTCTTTGCTTCCATTTCTCTATTTCTCTCAAATGATATACCTCTGTTTTGTTCCTTTCTTATGCTTTTGAGTCCCTGTTCCTTTGTTTATTTGTTGGTTTGTGCTTAACATGATTAGATTAGGGTTTTCTCTTATGTTTCTCGCTTAATGACATGAACATGCATTCACATGTCCATTCATTGATGCCATGGGTGCTGAGATGTAGTAAGGTGAGAAAGGTAAGTCATGCATTCACATGAACATGCATTTGTTTGTTACAAGAACTTTATCTTCCTTTGAATGAACATGTATATGCAAGTCTACATGTCTACGTTTCTGCCTTAGTTTGATATAGACATGCTTCTGCCTTGAATGTAATGGATGCCATGTATGATAGATGAATGCTAGGGTTGATGTGATTGCCATGATAGATGTATGCTAGGGTTGGTTGATGAAAATGATAGATGAATGTTAGGTCTTAGGATGAAATGCCATGTTGTATGCTTAGATGTATGCTAGTGTGTGTGTGTGTGTGTGTGTGTGTGTGTTTAGACACAATGTTGAATGTGCCTTTAATAGGATTAAGACGTAGGACACAATGAGTGGAAGCCGACCTACGTGTCGGGTGGTTTTGGGTGCCTAACACCTTCCCAAGACCGTATCTAAACTCTGAACCCATACTCTGGTAGTAAGACTAGTCCTTCCATGTAAGGACACTATATTCATGGTTCTTAGACCATAAAACTAGGTGGCAACTTCTTGTGTTTTCTCCGCCCTGGTCCACTTAGCCGAGGTGTACTCACCAAGCAACCACACGTTGCGCCCACACTAAGGTAATACAAGATGAAGTTAAACATGATGAAGTGTGCATTCAGAGTTTCCTTTGGGAAATTTCTCAGCCTCATGGTGTCTCAAAGAGGAATCGAGACCAACCCGGAAAAGGTAAAAGCCATATTGGAGATGTCATCCCCCAATACCATCAAGGAGGTACAGAAGCTGATGGGAAGAGTCGTAGCCCTAAACAAGTTTGTCTCTAAAGCCATAGACAAATGTCTACCTTTCTTCAAGACTCTCAAGTAGGCTTTCGCATGGACAGACGACTGTGAAGCAGTATGCCAGGAGTTAAAACGAAACCTGAGTAACCTACCACTTTTGAGCTCGTCCAAAGAAGGCGAGGACTTATTCTCGTATCTGGCAGTATCAACCACAGCAGTCAGCGCCACACTAATTTGGGAAGAATCTAAGGTTCAACATCCAGTATACTATGTCAGTCAAGCTTTCTAGGGGGCAGAAGCAAATACACAAGAATGGAAAAGATCACATTTGCTCTAATCGTTGCTTCCCAAAAATTGTGTTTGTACTTTCAGGTGAATCTAATCCTAATCATGATAGACCAACCCATAATAAAAGTCATGAACAAGCCAGAAGCAGCGAGACGAATGGTGTAATGGCCGATTGAATTAAGCCAGTTCAACATTGACTACGAACCCCAAACAACAATAAAAACCTAGGTATTAGCCGATTTCATTGCTAAATTTACCTTACCAGAAGATGAGAACATGTAGGATGCATCAACACTATGGACGATTCACATATATGGATCGTCAGTACAAAAGATAGGCTGAGTGGGAATCGTCATCACTTCCCCTGAAGGGGACACCCTGAGATACGGGGTACAGCTCCAATTCCCTGCCACCAATAACAAGGCAGAATACAAGGAAATACTGACAAAACTTAGGGTGGCAAAGTCTTCAGGAGCCAAGAACGTGCTCTTGAAGAGTGACTCAAAGCTAGTAATAGGGCAAATCAATGAGGAGTACGAAGCAAAAGAAGGCAGGATGCAAAAATACTTAAAGTTAACAAACCACATAATCAGGGAGTTGGAATAGACAAGTTTCATACAAGTCCCACAAAGTCAAAACTTAGAAGCGGATTTGGTGGCTAGATATGCATCATCAGAAGGTGGGATAAGTTTGCCAGACGTGAAGCTAGAAATACAAAAGTTCCCTAGCATTAAAGAGCTTCACACTTTTCCAATACATGGTGACACTAGTTGGACGACTCCAATCCTGTCATACCTCAAAGACAGGCAGTTGCCTTTAGGTTCAAACGAAGCAAGAAAGGTTAAGAAGCAAGCCACTAGATTCACAGTCTTGAACACTGTACATTACAAAGAGAGACAAGACTGCTAAGAAAAATGTCAGAGCAATGGGTCTAATACCATGTTAGAAATACTGAATAAGTGAATTACATATCTCACGTAATAAAATATACAAGAGTGCCTTTATATAAAAGGCAGAGTGTGTAGTACAAGTATGTGTGTAGTACAAGTAAATATGGTGGACCTAAAGCCCACAACCTATTACACGTTAACATTGTTCTTTGTCACACATGACCAAATCGTCTTCATGAGAATGAAATTAATGTTATTATGAGTAAAAATTCTATATTCCATGGTTTGATAGTCTGAGGCCTATGACTTCGTTGGTTATATAGTCAAGATCAAAATATGCAAGTCTAATGAAGACTTTGAAAGTCATTGTATATGATACCAATGAAAGTGACTGATAGACCAAATAATTATCCTCGTCCAGAGGAGCCAGCCTGGACAAGGTAGAGTGTCATAAAGACAGCAATTCAATGCCTCGACGGTTACGTATCAAAGATAAGACCGTTGGAACCTCTATTAAGGCCGAATTAAGTAAGCCTGAGGCATTACCAAACAAGCTTTCAAGTCACCATTCAAGAAGGACAACGGCTAGTAAGGTGAGCCTATTTATAGGACCAACCAAACCCTAAACAGGGGAGAGACACATTGATCACCTCTTACTCTAATCACCAAATTCTTTCCACTTTCTAAGCTCTGTTCACTGACTTTACCATCGGAGACTCCGTGGCCGGCACCACACCGGTGACCACCTAAAAGGATCCCCTTTCTTTTCATTGATCTTGCAGGAGGTTGGACGAGCTCGTATTGGATTATCTGGACGAACCCAACTACTGACGATCTTAGCATCATCAGTTTGGCGTCGTCTGTGGGGACGACAAATTCAGACTTTCATTTGAAATCATAGTCCCATTTGGTTTTGACATCCAGATAGAGTCCAATACACCACAAGATTCAGCGGCACTAGCTTTGCAAGTTCAAACGCTTGTTGCCAGCGTGGAAGAACTCACCAGGCAAAACCAAGAGATGAGGTTACAACTGTAACAAGAATAAAATTGTTCACCCATGAGGACTGGGACTAATAGAAATAACGATGAAGATAGCCATAGAAGAGATGATTATCGACGACCAAAAATTTCTGATGAAGTGAATTCGGACCTCTTTAGAGATATGAGAAGGGAGATGGACGAGCTAAGGAACGTGATGAGTGAAAAGACGGATCAAAATCTGGACGAGATGTTTAGAAGGACAGACTCGCCCTTCACCACAAAAGTCCTAGAGTGTCCTTTGCCCCCGAAGTTTCGTCTTCCACAGGGCAAGTCATTTAATGGCCTGAAAGACCCGTTGGACCATATCACTACCTTCAAGACGACTTTGAGTCTACAACAACCCCCAGACAAGATCTTGTGCCACTCCTTTCCTACCACCCTCAAGGGAGCAGCGCGAGTGTGGTTCAGTAAGCTAGCAACGTCATCCATTGACAACTTTGAACAACTAGGCAACTCCTTTGTGCGCCATTTCGTCGGTAGACAACGTCAGAAAAGAGCAGCAGACCATCTGCTCACCATCAGGCAAGGAGAAAGGGAGACCTTGAGGTCATATGTGAAGCGCTTTACTAGAGAAGTCCTAGAAGTTGATGAAGTGGATAATAAGGTACAATTAACCACCTTTAAAGTAGGGTTAAAATCTAGGAAGTTTGTGGTAGCCCTCGTGAAGAGCCCGCCCAAGACAATGGCCGAGATGCTACTGAAGGCCTAGAAGTACATGAATGCAGAAGATGCCCCAACTGCGATAGGAGATGAAGGCATGCCCAAAGGAAAAGAAAGTGTCAAGGAAAACCGAAGAGGACGCAAGAAAGAAAGGAAAGATTATCAGACCAGTTTTAACGGAAATAAGCGAAGAGACGGCAAAACTTCGCAGACAACAAAATTCATTCCTCTAGTTATGCCTGTCGACAAAATTTTAGCACAAATTAAGAACGATCATCATCTCAAGTAATTGAGACCGCTCCATTCCTTGCCCGACGTACGAGACAAGAAGAAGTATTGTCGTTTTCATAAAGACCACGGCCATTACACTAAAGATTGCAGAGACCTGAAGAAGTAGATAGAAGAACTGATTTGAAAAGGGAAGTTGCAAAAATTTGTGAAAAAGTGCGAGTCCAACTGACCTAGGGATGAGCATAGAGAGAAATCTAAAACCCCCATCCCCATAGACGAAAACAAGCCATACAACCGTCCACAGAGCGCGATTTGGGAGATAAAGACGATCGCTGAGGGACCATCCACTGGTGGATCTTTCAAGTCCCTTAAAAAGTCCCAACAGAGACTTGTGAATAGCATTCACAGGAGGCATCCTTTAAAGCAAAGAAGACGAACAAGTATGGACATCCTATTCTCGGAAGAAGATGCTAGAGGTGTGAAGCAGCCATATGACGATCCCCTAGTCATCATGCTTATGATAAAGGGATTCAACACCAAACAAATTCTCATCGACAATGGTAGCTCCGCTGACATCATTTACCTCTAGGCTTTCTAGCAGCTAAAAGTAGACCCAAAGAGGTTGCAACCATTCGAATCTCCTCTCGTCAGTTTCAGCGGAGAACGGGTGTACTCTAGAGGAATAGTGACACTGACAGTTGTGAGAGACCGCGCCCCTGGCCCTCTTTTTTAGGTGTGTTGGGCCAAACCTACGTGAATGGGTGGAGTCGTGTTATTGCCTCTCAAAATGGAGATTCGACTAGTTATATTTTCCCATTTAGAATAAGGGTTTTACAATAGAGTTTCCACTTATTTAATTATTGGAAAATAAGAAAACCAAAATTGAAAAATTTCTCATTTTATTTATTTGAAATTGAATTTACATTGATCATAGGAAATTACATGGTTTTGGTCCTAGATACAATTTAAGATAAAGTACATGGCTTTATTTCCTAGTTATAATCTAAAAATTGAAAATTACATGAATAAGCATTTGATTTACTAACCCTTGATCTAAGTTTGGATGCTATGTTACAAGGTGGAAAGGTGTTAGGCACCCACCTTGACTGGTGAAATCGTTCTTCTAGACTATGGTAGTCAACATTCTTATCACATCATCCGATATGTTATCAATCAATTTGCATGTTGAATTTAAAGTGTGTGCATGTGATAAAGCCTAATTCAATTTATTAAGCATTGCATTTGGATTGAAAAATAAATTCTAGTGAATGTGTGTGGATGGTGGTATTCTAGATTCAAGGATTTGAAAGAATTATTAAACAAACATGTTTTTCATATTTTTGATGTAGATTTAAGATTAAAACTAGTGTTATGCATGAACATGTGATGAACAACTAAGAACATGTGAAGAACACATAAGAACATTTAAGAATATTCAAACATATTCAAAGGAATTTAAATGATTATTATTATGCTTTAATCTTAAACTCTCATCATGGCAACACAAAAAACAATTAGGAAAATGGATTATACTTTCATGCAAGATCCATATGGTGGAGGAGGGGACTCTTGAGGGAGGTCCTAAGGGTGGAGGAAAAGAAGAGCTAGGAGAGGAGTGAGTCTCACTCAATACCTTAAGTCTCAAGAAGACCAAGATATGACAAGACTACTCAACTTCCTAGAACTCAAGAGAGGAGAAGAGATGGGGTTTTTGTGTGTTTTAGAATGAAGGAGATGGAGGATTTATATAGTAGTGGTGGAGGAAATATGAATAGAAGGTCATTTAATGAGGGTTGACAAAGAATCATGAACCTAGACCTCATTTTAGCATTGATGAAAATCTGGTGCATTAAATGGAAAGATTGGTGGGAGTGAAGAGCAAGCCAAAATTCGGTTTTCCCGTAGCTGCTGTAACAGCCTGTAGATCCAATTTCGAAAAATCATATCTGACTCAATTATGATCGAAATTTTCTCGTTCTTGTACTCAAGTTGAAGCCCTGGATGTCTAGTTTCTGGGAAAATTAACTTCATTCACAGATTCAGAATATTCTGAGAGATATCGATGAAATGATGAGCAGAGGTCATTTGTTAGAAAATGGTTTCAGCACAATTAACATTAATAGGTCCCAACTTAGCTCCCAATTAACATTAAATGGCTCCAATCACTCCTATTTCAGACTTAATTGGTTCCAAATTTACTCTAATTAAAAGATAATTGCACAAATTACTCATTGAATAATTAATGTTTAACTATCTAATTAATTAGGTGTATGCAACCTCACCATAAAATGTAGTCCTAACTAATCAAATTATTACACATTATTAATCTAAATTGATTATAATTATAACCAATTGGAATCAATTGTTCATAATCACATATAGTCAAACTCAATTTGTGATGGTGCATCTCAGCCATTAAAACTTGATTTGATGATAACTTTCAATCTGGTGGTCCGATTAAGGCTTATGACCAATCGATTTGATCGTTACAACATCAAGATCATTTTGGTGAAATGAGATTTAGGATCTAATGACCAAAATCAAGATGCATATTTCCAAGGAAAAATTACCCTTTTACCTTTCAGGTGAGGTTAAATGCAGGTTGCAAAATGAGGTGTCAACAGAATGCCCTTCATTGACAGAGCTTGAAAAGCGAATGTCAATGTATGAAAAAGACACCTAACTTTGCAATCAGTATTTAACCGTGGTGAATGCAGATAAGAATGCGGACCGTCATGTAATGGATCAAAATGTGGACCGAATCTCTAGGGTGATTGCCTACGTACCTCTTGGTGAGAGAATCATATCCAAACGTAGTTTATACATGCTGCCTTTTTCTTTTATTATTTTTTTCTTTTATTTTTCTTTTTTTATTGTTTTATTTTTATTTTTTTGGAAAAAAATAAGTACAAGACATGCTTACCAGTGGTCACGACAAAATGAGGATTTCAGTCGTGATCTTGAATTTTGGACATGCTTCTCAAAGGTCCGTGGATTTGAATTTGGACGTGCTTCCCAAAGGTTCGATGGTTTGAAGTTTGGACGTGCTTCCTAGAGGTCTGATGGATTTGAAATTAGACGTGCTTCCCAGAGGTCCGATAGATTTGAATTTGGATGTGCTTCCAATTTGGACATGCTTCCCAGAGGTCCGATGGATTTGAATTTAGACGTTCTTCCCAGAGGTCCAACGTGCTTCCCAAAGGTCCAATGGATTTGAAATTTGGACGTGCTTCGCAAAGGTCCGATGGATTTGTGGAAGGTGATGTTTGTGCCAATGTGTATGGGTCCTTTACCCTAGTTCCTGAAAAATAAATATTTTCAATTAGTAACAAAGTTATTCATTGAAAGAAATTTGACATACCTAGCCAATGTCCCTAGTTTGGAACATCTTGCATGTTTTGATGAATGTTGAGTGTGGATAACTAACTTGCTATTGTGACCACTGGAGAGCATGGAAGGAGATCACAATCTGCCATTTATTTTGGAGATCTTTCATTTGAAGCTATGCTCAAGAGATTTATCCTTTGAAGCTTTGACTTTGAAGATTTTTCCATTGAAGTTTAAAAATTTTTAATGAAGATTTGTTCATTGGAGATTTTTCCTATGAAGATTTATTCATTGGAGATTTTTCCTTGAAAAATTGAGAATTTTTTGAAGAGTTATCTTGAAGATTTATCCTTTAACCATTTTAATTTTTTTTTTTTAAGATTTATTCATGGAGATTTTTCCTTGAAAATTCATTCTAGAGATTTTTCCATTGCAATTTTGAAAAACTTTAAAGAAGATTTGTTCATAGGACATTTTTCCTTGAAAAATAGTTTTGGAGATTTTTCCTTTGATGATTTGAAAATTTTTAATGAAGATTTATTCATTGGAAATTTTTCCTTGAGATTTTTCCCTTTTGAAGATTTGTTCATGGAGATTTTTCCTTGAAGATTTATTCTGGAGATTTTTCCATAGCAATTTTGAAAAGCTTTAATGAAGATTTGTTCATAGGAGATTTTTCCTTTTGAAGATTTGTTCGTGGATATTTTTCCTTGAAGATTTATTTTGGAGATTGAACTTTTGAAAAATTTTTAATGAAGATTTGTTCATGGAGATATTTCCTTGAAGATTTATTCTTAGAGATTTTTCCATTGAAGTTTTGGAAATTTTTATTGAAGATTTGTTCATTGGAGATTTATAGTTTTGGAGATTTTTCCTTTGAAAAATGGAGAATTTTCCTTTTGAAAATGGAGATTTTTTTATGATCACAAAGTGGAGAAGATGAAGAAGGACTAGAAATGATGAAGATTTATTCATGATAATTTTTTTTTTGAAAAACCTATCCTTTGAATGAGAACAACTTTGGCTGGAAGTTGATGTGGATTTGTGGATAAGTCCTTGCTTAATTCCTGCAAAAAGATAATTTCAATCAGCAATGGATTTATTCATTGAAATGAATTGGAAGTACTTACCCAATGCCCCTATTTTGGGGCATATTCCATGCTTAGATTGAAGCCGAATTCATTTGATATTGTGACCATTGGGGAACATGAAAGAAGATCATGGTCTGCCATCCTTGGTTCTCGCAAAAAGGCTTTCTTTCTCTAGCTTGTTAGAAACCAATTATCGTGAAAACATTTTTTGCCAATGTCCTTAGTGTGGACATACTTGCAAACAAATGGATTAATGCCTCAAATGAAAACATACTTCCATGCAAGAAGAACATATTTGCACACAATATAAATAGGTCAATGCTCCAAGTTTAAACATGCTTAATGCAAACAAATGGGCTTAACCTAGCATGCACCCAAACAATTTTGTCACATTGTTTTGACTTTGTTCTCCAAGGTTGTTTGGGTGATTGGGACCGGGCCTCTGAAAGGCTGCCTACTTACCTCTCTCATAGAGGATCAGGTCAAGATGTAGTTCAAGAGAATTGGATTTTGAAAAAGAATTTTTTTAAATTTTTTTAAATTTTTAATTTTTAATTTTTTTTTAATAAACAAGAGGTGATCCTTTGAACAACCATTTTGGCAAATCAAAGTGTTTAAGAATCAAAAAAATCTCTTTGATTTGGAAGGATCAAGATCATTAAACTCATGTAATCAAATTTGCTTTGTCTTTTTGAACATCGTCAGATTAAGTCTCCGAAGGCAATCAAGAAATAAAATGTGATAGTATTTATGAATCACATTGTTGGGTGCAAACAAGGAGAGTGCTCCAGGTTTGGAAGTTTTTTTAAGTCATTTTAAGGATTTAAGAATTTGAGAAATTTTGTCGGACATATCATCCTGTGGGGTTTAACAATTTTAAGCATTTTTCCTTTTTAATTCAAGAGAAAAATATTATTAGAGTTTAAGATGTGCCTATAATTAGCAAGACTTCAAGGAGGTCTTATTCATGGGTTGTAATGTAGGCCGGGTTTAGGTTATGAAATGAATGATATAAAAAGGCTCAAAATTCCCTATGATGTTTCCCCAAGTATGCATCACTCAAAAATCAAGTATTGGAGGAGTTTTCTCATTTATTCGTTATCATCTTCTCACTAGTCTTCATTGGTCACTTGTATCAACACTTTTTTTTATGCTCATTTATCTTGAATCATACCTCTAGACTTTCATCTTGTAAAATTCTTCTCTTTTTAAGGTTGCATCTTCAAGTTTCCAACTTGATGGGATTTACCCCTCTTTTCTTTTCTTTGGCCCTAATTTTTGCCTAGGCCGCCCTTTCGGGTTTTCAACCTAGCGGGCTTTCTTTTCTTTTTTATTTTATTTTATTATTATTATTTTTTTTTTGTCTCTCATCTCTTGATTGAATGAACTTTTGGGGATCTTTTGCCTTCCTTGTTTTTCTCAGCTTAAGTCATTTTGATGCACTCTCTAGAGATCTTTCCTGCCTCAATGTGCTTGCACATTTCTATGCTTGATGAATCTTTTCCTTTTTTGATGAACTCTATTTTAGATGAATCTTGTATTCCTCTTGGTATGATGAATTTTAGGATCTTCAAACTTGATGCACATTTTTTTTTCTCTCACATTGATGGAATTTCATTTCTCTTTCCTTGATTGAGTGAAAGCTCACTTTTCTTTGATGATCTTTTATCTTTAGTTTAATGAATTCTCCACTTGTCTTTCATGTCTTCTAGGAGATTTTTATCAATTAGCTTCAAAGCTACAAGATCGTCTCCTCCTCAACATGAGATTTAAGCATGCATACTTTGAATTTTCCCACCCTAGGTTTAGATTTTAGTGGGTCCATGCGAAAAAGAGGCTAAGTGTTTAAAGGCTCAAATGGGCTAACAATGGATAATGATCATTCTAGGTATTAAGGTATAATCTTGTTTTACCAAAGACGGTCTCCTATCCCTAGCAATGCTTGCTTGTAGGCATAGTGACTTAAGCTCTTTTAATAAATTCCTCTTAAAAGAAAAAGTATGAATGCTCTATTGATGTGAAATAAAAGACCTTTGAAAATTGGATCAAGGGCATGGATTCTTGGGATTTTCCGATGGATGGATTCCTTTTGATTGCCTTTTAAGACCATTTCTTCTTATATTCTAAGTCAAGTAGCAAAAGTCTTTACATGGATCAAATGAAATTAATCATTCCTTGGTACAAGTTGATTGCTCAAGCCTTTAAACATCAAGATTTAGAAAATGTTTTGTCATGTACCATTTTGAAAAGAAAATTTCAAAGAATCTTGAAATCTTTGAAAAAAAAATGGGCCTTTTTGAAAAAGTCACTAGGAAGTCCAATGCCCCTAGTTCAAAGAAATTTTTTTTTTTTAAACAACTTAAGGGCTCAATGCCCCTAGTCCAAAGACTTTTTTCATTTGAAAAATTTTCTCTTTTTTTGGAAAAGATTTGGAAATCTTGAATTTTTTTTTTGTTTTTTTTGTTTTTTGTTTTTTGTTTTATAATAAATATACACAAACAAAGCTCATTAAATGCTACATGAAATTTTTGAATTCAAAAAAACATAGAAATATGGAATAAACAAACAAACTTTAAGCTTAACCATGATGTTACAAACCAAATGTGGAGTGAAGCAAAGTTGGGCCGCTTGCTTCTTCTTGGTCCATTGAGGATGCTTAAGACTTGGTGGGCTTGAACCTTGATTATGATCTTTTGGTATTTGCTTGAAATGGCTTGAACCTTGATTATGATCTTTTGGACGGCTTGAACCTTACACTTGGAAGGCATGCATCTTGTGAGCTTTTGGCCTTTGATGTTGATCATGCATATACACTTTTGATGAGCTCAAGTGGTGGGCTTAGAATGATTCAAGAAACAATTTTGGGTTTCCATACCAATTAGAGTTCAATCATAGGCTTTTGGGCTTGATTTCATTCACAACATACAAGGTTCAAACAATTATGATGGGCTTAAGCGTTGGACTTGAGTCATCATGGTTCAAATGACGTCCATACATATGTGTAATGCAATGCAATTTACATGGACCAACCTAAAGGTAAGTTCTATGGGTCATTACAACATGGGTAGAAGGTAGGTTAAAGGTCCCCACAAGCTAGGACGTCGGACCTCCCAACTTGTGACGCTAGGAGCGCCGCGTTGGTCCGAACGGTACAGATTGTCCCTATAAACCACCATGGCATAACCATGATGATCCTTGTCGCGGTGGGTGGTAGGTTCACCGCTGGGTATGTGAGTCTCAGGAAGACCACAATCCACGGCTAATGCTACCGGGCTTCCGGGCTAGCGCACAAATAAAATAAATTTCATTCAAGCAAATGATGCATGAAATGCAATATAATGACATATTAGACATATTATATACAAAAAGCAATAAAAAAACAATGACATGGTTGGCCAACATAACCTAATTGAAGCTTAGCCCTCAATATCCCTAATGGAGTCGCCACTGTGAGAGACCGCGCCCCCGGCCCCCTTTTTTAGGTGTGTTGGGCCAAACCCACGTGAATGGGTAGAGTCGTGTTATTGCCTCTCAAAATGGAGGTTCGACTAGTTATATTTTCCCCTTTAGATTAAAGGTTTTACAATGGAGTCACCACTTATTTAATTATTGGAATAAACAAGAAAACCAAAATTGAAAAATTCCTCATTTTATTTATTTGAAATTGAATTTATATTGATCATAGGAAATTACATGGCTTTGGTCCTAGATACAATTTAAGATAAAGTACATGGCTTTGTTTCCTAGTTACAATCTAAAAATCGAAAATTACATGGATAAGCATTTGATCTACTAACCCTTGATCTAAGTTCGGAGGCTATGTTACAAGGTGGGAAGATGTTAGGCACCCACCTTGCCCTGTGAAACCGTTCTTCTAAACTATGGTGGCCAACATTCATATCACATCATCCGATATGTTATCAATCAATTTGCATGTTGAATTTAAAGTGTGTGTATGTGATAAACCCTAATTCAATTTATTAAGCATTAAATTTGGATTGAAAAATAAATTCTAGTGAATGTGTGTGAATGGTGGTATCCTGGATTCAAGGATTTGAAAGAATTATTAAACAAACATGTTTTTCATATTTTTTATGTGGATTTAAGATTAAAACTAGTGTTATGCATGAACATGTGATGAACAACTAAGAACATGTGAAGAACACATAAGAACATTTAAGAACATTCAAACATATTCAAAGGAATTTAAATGATTATTATCATCTTTAATCTTAAACTCTTATCATGGCAACACAAAAAACAATTAGGGAAATGTATTATACCTTCATGCAAGATCCATATGGTGGAGGAGGGGACTCTTGAGGGAGGTCCTAAGGGTGGAGGAAAAGAAGAGTTAGGAGAGGACGAGTGAGTCTCACTCAATACCTTGAGTTTCAAGAAGACCAAGATATGACAAAACTACTCAACTTCCTAGAACTCAAGAGAGGAGAAGAGATGGGGTTTTTGTGTGCTTTGGAATGAAGGAGAGGGAGGGTTTATATAGTAGTAGTGGAGGAAATATGAATGGAAGGTCATTTAATGAGGGTTGACAAAGAATCATGAACCTAGACCTCATTTTAGCCTTGAGGAAAATCTAGTGCATTAAATGGAGAGATTGGTGGGAGTGAGGAGCAAGCCAAAATTCGGTTTTCCCGTAGCTGCTGTAACAACCTGTAGAGCCAACTTCAAAAAATCATATCTGACTCAATTCTGATCGGAATTGTCTTGTTCTTGTACTCAAATTGAAGCCCTAGATGTCTAGTTTCTGGGAAAATTAACCTCATTCACAAATTTAGAATATTCTGAGAGATATCGATGAAATGGTGAGCAAAGGTCATTTGTTAGAAAATGGTTTTAGCACAATTAACATTAATAGGTCCCAAATTAGCTCCCAATTAACATTAAATGGCTCCAATCACTCCCATTTCAGACTTAATTGATTCCAAATTTACTCTAATTAAAAGATAATTGCACAAATTACTCATTGAATAATTAATGTTTAATTATCTAATTAATTAGGTGTATGCAACCTCACCATAAAATGTAGTCCTAACCAATCAAATTATGACACATTATTAATCTCAAATTGATTATAATTATAACCAATTGGAATCAATTGTTCATAATCACATATAGTCTGACTCAATTTGTGATGGTGCATCTCAGCCATTAAAACTTGATTTGTTGATAACTTTCAATCTGGTGATCCGATTAGGGCTTATGACCAATCGATTTGATCGTTACAACATCAAGATCATTTTGGTGAAATGAGATTTAGGATCTAATGACCAGAATCAAGATGCATATTTTCAAAGAAAAATTATCCTTTTAACCTCCAGGTGAGGTTAAATGCAGGTTGCAAAATGAGGTGTCAACAATAGTAGGTTCCTATCCCTTGCAAATCACCAAACAGCTTGACTTCCTAGTGGTAGATTGCCCATCATTGTACAATTTGATCATCGGAAGACCCACGCTCAACCGTTGTAAAGCAGTAACATCTACGTACTGCCTGAAGGTAAAATTCCCAACTGAACACAATATAAGCGAAGTCAAAGGAGACCAAGTGATAGCCAGAGAATGCTACCAAGCCGTTCTAGCCACGAAGGAGAACCACATCTGGATGATCGAGGAGGAAGAGAAAGAGAAGATGGAAGTCCTAGAAACGGTAGAATTGGTAGACGGAGAACCAACGAAGACGACAAAAATTGGGATGAACCTGAATGATCAAATGAAGAAAGAGCTGATATAGTTTCTTAAGGAGAACCTAGAGCATTTCACATGGAGTCACGAAGATATGCCCGGCATAGCGGTAGAGGTTATTCAGCATCGTTTGAATGTCAATCCTGAAAGGAAGCCTATCCAACAAAGACGATGAGTCTTTGCCCCCGAATGTAACAGGGCCATCATGGACAAAGTGGACAAGCTAATTGTAGTTGGTTTCATCCGAAAGGTTTACTACCCCAATTGGCTGGCCAATGTCATCTTAGTGAAGAAAGCAAATGAGAAGTGAAGGATGTGTGTGGACTTCACCGACCTGAGCAGTTTCTGCCCTAAAGATAGCTTTCCATTGCCAAGAATTGACAAGCTGGTAGACTCCACCGCCGGGCATAAGCTCCTCACTTTTATGGACGCCTTTCCAGGCTATAACCAGATCAAAATGTTAGAAGAAGACCAGGAGAAAACTGCCTTCATCACTAGTCAAAGGCTTTATTGCTACAAAGTAATGCCCTTCAGGCTGAAGAATGCTGGAGCCACTTACCAGAGGTTGGTCAACAAGATGTTCAGTAGACAAATTAGAAGAAACATGGAGGTATATGTTAACGATATGCTCGTCAAGAGTAGAGAAGAGAACACACACCTAGACGACCTTAAAGAGACCTTCGCGACCCTTAGGCAATACCAAATGAGGTTGAACCTTGGCAAATGCGCCTTTAGTGCGTCATTAGGAAAATTCCTCGGGTTTATGGTGTCTCAACGAGGAATAAAAGCCAATCTAGAGAAGATACGGGCTATACTAGAAATAACCTCTCCAAAGATAATGAAGGAGGTACAGACACTAACAGGAAGGATCGTCGCCCTCAATAGGTTCGTCTCAAAAGCTATAGACAGATGTCTACCCTTCTTCAAAACCCTGAAGTAGGCTTTTGCCTGGACGAATGAATGCGAAGAGGCCTTCCAAGAGCTGAAGCGTTATTTGAGCAATCCTCCCCTCCTGAGCCCATCAAAGGAGGGGGAAGATTTGTTCTTATACCTTACAGTGTCAACCATGGCCGTGAGTGCAGCTTTGGTTTGAGAAGAAAATAGGGTACAACTCCTTGTTTACTACGCGAGTCAAGCATTCCAAGGAGTCGAGGCCAGATATCCATGCACGGAAAAGATCGTCTTCGCCTTAATCGTAGCTTCACGTAAGCTTCGTCCCTACTTCCAAGCGAACCCCATTTTGGTGATGATGGACCAACCCATGAAGAAATCAATGAACAATCCCAAAGCAGTAGGGAGGTTAGTACAATGGGTGATTGAGCTGAGTTAATTCGACATCGAAAATCATCCCAGAACAGCCATCAAAGCTTAGGCATTGGCTGACTTCATCACCGAGTTCACCCTATTGGGCGACGAAAAAGCATAGGATGAATCAGAAAGTTGGACGATATTGATAGATGGATCGTCAGTTAAGAAAAAATGAGGGGTCGAGGTATCATCAATACTCCTAAAGGGGAAACCCTCAAGTATGGAGTATGGCTTCAATTCCCCACCACCAACAACGAAGCAGAGTACGAAGCCATACTAACAAGACTCAGGATCGGGAGAGCCTTGGGAGCCAAAAACATACTCCTCAAAAGTGATTCTAAGCTGGTGATAGGACAAATAAAAGGAGAATATGAAGCGAAAGAAAGAAGGATGCAAAAGTACCTCAAGTTGACGAACCAATTAGTCCGGGAATTCGACCAAGTGGATTTCATGCAAGTCCCCTGAAGCCAAAACTCAGAAGCAGACGAGGTAGCAAAGTAAGCATCATTAGAGGAAGGAACGGATCCACTGGATTTGAAAGTGGAGGTACAAAGACACCCAAGCATTGATGAACTTCACACTTTTGAGATCCAAAGCCAAAATGGCTGGACGAGTCCAATCATTTTTTTCCTCCAAGACGGACATCTCCCAGCAGACACGGATGAAGCAAGGAAGGTCAGGAAGCGAGCAACCAGGTTCACAATCTTGAACGACGCTCTGTATAAGAGGGGCTTTTCAATGCCCTATTTGAGGTGTGTCAAGGAAGAGGAAGTCAAATACATCCTGTAGGAGGTTCACGAAGGAGTTTGTGGAGACCATGCAAGGCCGAGGTCCCTAGTTAGCAAAATTATCAGAACAGGTTATTACTAGCCGACCATGCAGAGGGACACGAAGGAGTATGTGGAAAAGTGTGACAAATGCCAAAGATTTGGAATGTTCAACGTGTCCCCGGAGAAAAGATGACGGCCATAACCTCCCTATGGCCCTTCGCGCAATGAAGGATCGACATCATGGGCCCCCTACCCCAAGGTAAAAAGCAGGTAAAATTTCTGTTAGTTGCAATTGATTATTTCACTAAGTGGGTAGAAGCAAAAGCTTGGTCAACAATCACGGGAGCAAGGATCCAGAACTTTGTGTGGAAAAATATAGTTTGCAGGTTCGGCATACCAAGGACGATCATCTCAGATAATGGTTGTCAGTTAGATGGCCAAGAATTCAAAAGCTTTTGTTCAGAGCTTGGAATCAAGAACCAGTTTTCTTCACCAGGACACCCACAAGCCAACGGACAGATGGAAGTGACGAACCGAACATTGCTGAAGTTCATCAAAGTTCGCCTGGAGGGAGCAAAAGGTGCGTGGCTAGAAGAGTTACCAAATGTCTTATGGGCCTACACACCAGCAACAAAGGACTCAGCATAGGGAAAGCTCGGACCAACTTGGGAAGGACCCTACAAGATCGTCTACTAGTCAAGACAAGGAAGCTATCACCTGGAATCGATGGATGGGAAGAGATTTCCACGACCATGGAACATGAGCATTTGAAGAGGTATCATCATTAAAGACAAACCATTGTTGTAATCGTAAAAGAAATCCTTTATTGAAGGAAATAAAGCAATAAAAGTATTATTCAGCAAATATTCTCGAAAGTCGTACATAAACAAACCATGGATGATCTTATTATCAGTATGGTAAACCACTTAAAAGAAGCTAAGTGATAAGATTCCTTAAATGGATGTAAATTACTAACGAAACCAAGTGATAAGATTCCTTAAATGGATGTAAATCACCAAAAATGGCTAAGTGTTAAGATTCCTTAAACGGATGTAAATCACTGATAAAGCCAAGTGATAAGATTCCTTAAATGGATGTAAATCACCTAAAATGACTAAGTGATAAGATTCCTTAAACGGATGTAAATCACAGACGAAGCCAAGTAATAAGATTCTTTAAATGGATGCAAATCACCTAAAACGGCTAAGTGATAAGATTCCCTAAATGGATGTTAATCACTAACAAAGCTAAGTGAGATGTAAGCTGGCAGAGAAGAAAAGCAAATGATGCAACCCCTGGCAAAGACAAGAATCATCCAGACGAGGCTAAATGACTACCACCTTGTGGCAAAGGGCAAAGAAAAGAAAAAAGTTCATATAACAGGAAAAGACAACCATCGAAGGTAAAGAAAGCAAACACATGATATATATATATATATATATATATAATGCAATTGTTCCAGAGTTACCATCTAAAGCCCAAAAACATACTGGGCACCATAAAAAAAAAAGGAAAAATAACAAGAGCAAAAGAGAAAAGTGCTTCAGATCGTGGCCTCGTCCCCACCAGTAGCATCAACAGGAGTGTCCTTAGGTTCAGGGTCATTGCCCTCTGAAGCATTCTCTTTGAGAGCAGCAACAGCTTAGGCAGCCTCGTCAACCTTCATCCCCCTGTCCACTTCCTCGAAGTCTAATTCCTCCAAGTTGACTCTAGAGGGGTGCTTTACCATGTACCGCCTAAGGAACTTGAAGCCTTTATAATACCAACTGAAAGTACAATGTTGTACTCTTCAGTCAGTTGGAAAGCTTGAACAGCCTTGGCAGCCACGAATTTAACCTTTTGGTTCGCGGCTTGGAGCTATTCCTCCTTTTGCACCGCCAACTGCTTCTCAACCTTGAGCTTGTCGGCCAACGCCTTGGCCTTCTCTTTAGCTGTGTTGGCATTGTCCATGGTAGTAATGAGATCTCTCTTCAGCTTAGCGACCTCCGTGTCCAAAGCCTCCACCTTGGACCCTGCCACCACGGCCTTCTCCTCCTAGCCAAGGTACTTTGAAGATATGTGGATCGCCTCTCCTAGTGCCTAAAAATCATAAGGAGGGAAGAGTTATAAAACATTGAGAATCATCCCACCCTGTGAGTTATGCAAACAAAGTAAAAAGAGGTTTACCTGGACAAGCTTTTGGATATGGCGATTCATAACCTCATGAGAAGGAACGCTAGAAAATGCCTTGAGGTCTTTAACAGTAACAGCAAAATTGGCCCTCGTTAGGGCAATTCCAGCATCATCTCAGACACTAGATGCCTGGAAGCCCACTTTCTCCTTCCCTTTTGCCAAAGTCCTCTGCCTCTTCGAATGAGGAGTGAGCTCTTCCAAGGAAGTAGTGGGAGAGGCTGCCTTCGTGGCTTTAGGGACGGAGGTAGCCAGGGTGATCGGGGTCCCTTTCTTGACAACCCGCACCACTTTCTTTCCCAGGCTGGAAAGAGGCTCATTCCTCTTGGCCTTCATCCAAGCATACATCTCTTGGTTAAATTTGGTCGTCAACTCTACATGACCAAAAGGATATATATTAAAAAAAAAAAAGAAAAAAAAGAGAGGAAAAGACGGAGAAAACTCACTCTTCTCTTCAATTTCAATGGCACACAAGACAAAAGGAGAAGGCTTCGGACCAAGACAATGATGAGCTAAGGTTCTAGGGTCGACGAGATCGTCAAAGTCGTCAATCGTTTTCGTGTACTCAACGGCTGCCTAGACGCATGTCTTATACCTGCTCTTAAGCTTTGGACGCTTCTTAACTGCAAAGACACAACAAATAAAAGGTTAGTAACAAGTCAAGGAAGAAGAAGAAAAAGAAGGAATTGATAAAGAATAATCGAAAGGACAGCGCACCTAAACTCGAGGCCCTCCACCGACAAAGCAACCTAGGAACTTCACCCCAAAAGTCATCGGAGAGTCTCTCATCCATCCCTAGACACAAAAAAGAAATTTGACTTCCAATATCGGAATGACAAAGGAAGATCCATGACGATCCTCGCCTTTCTGACCCAGGGCACAAGTTCATAGTACCCGTACTCCTTGGACTCCTTCAAACGGTACAGGTGAACGAACTCGTCCGACCAGATCGTGTCTCCCTCAGTGATGACCATCCAAATCTCCATACAACTAATCACTATCGTCCACGAATTTGGCATAAGTTGCCCAGAAGCAATATTGAAGTGGTTCAGGAGTTCCATGATGCAGGGGTGGACGGGGAACCTAAGGCCACATTGAAAAACAGCCTCATAGAAGCACACTTCTTCAGGCGAAAAATTACAGGCTTTTTCCCCTTCTCTAGGAAGATGAATCTTGACTTCCTCGGGGAACTGAAACTTATCTTTAAACCTAAAGAGGGTGTCAGCTTCCAAAGCACACTCCTCCCTAAGGGCATGAAAGGACCTAACCTCCCTTCGTCCAGGCGATGATGGGCCAGAGGTAGCTTTGTCAACTTCTGCCTCGACGAGGTCATCACTAGATGACAATCCAGTTTCAGGCTTGCTGGACCTTACCTCAGACACTACTTCTCTCTCACTCACCATCTCCTTAAACCAATTCAGAGACTGATGTAGCAAAGGGTGCAGATCAGCCAACACAAAACCTAAACTACTGCCACTAGATACGAAACCCTCAATTGGGGGGCAATGGGTGCTAAAGGAACCTAGAGATGCCCTTAAGCGCGCAAAGAAAAATGAAATAGAGGGGCAGAGTTTCCTAACCTTAGAGCTTTCAACCATGGAATATAAAAGGAAGAGATATGAATTTCTATCCCAAAACGGAAAAGGAAACGAAGATAAATTTCGCTATAAAAGGAAAAAAGAAAAAGGAAAAGAAACCGTACCTCCAAAAAACCAAGCTTAGAAAGGAAAAGGTTGATGGAATTCAAAAGGCTCGGAGAAGAAAAACGCAGAGCAACAATGGCGAGAAGAAAAAGAGAAAAAGTAAAGAAGGAAAGGTAAGGTTAAGTGATTTAAAAAGCTAGACTTGGGAAACTAAAAATCGGCGGGAAACCCAAAAGACCCTCGAACAAAACACTACCATCCACCACTCAGAGTGCGCCATGTGGCCCCGACACGTACGACGCCACCACTCCATATTAAATGCGGAAAAAAACAAAAAACAAAAACAAAACAAAACAAAAACTCAAGAGTCACATCCGAGCAAAGGACCTTTCATATTCTCAAGATCGTCATCATGCAAGGATGATCTCAGAATAGGGGGGCAACTGATAGACCAAATAATTATCCTCGTCCAGAGGGCCCAGCCTGGACGAGGTAGAGTGTCATAAAGACAGCAATTCAATGCCCCGATGGTTACGTATCAGAGATAAGATCGTTGGAACCTCCATTAAGGCCGAATTAAGTAGGCCTAAGGCATTACCAAACAAGCTTTCAAGTCACCATTCAAGGAGGACAACGGCTAGTAAGGTGAGTCTATTTATAGGACCAACCAAATCCTAGATAGGGGAGAGACACATTGATCACCTCTTACTCTGACCACCAAATTCTTTCCATTTTCTAAGCTCTGTTCATTGACTTTACCATTGGAGACTCCGTGGCTGGCACCACACCGGTGACCACCTAAGAGGATCCCTTTTCTTTTCATTGATTGTGCAGGAGGTTGGACGAGCTCGTATTGGTTTATCTGGACGAAACCAACTACTGATGATCTCAGCATCATCAATGACTAGGCGAGTTGCTAGGATATCCATCAATTAATATGATATTGAGATTCGAATATGTTTAAAATAATTTCTAACCTTAAAAAGTTTACTAGCCGAGTGGCATGCAAAGACATGAAATTAGGGGCCATATAAGTAATTGTCTGGTGAGATTGAACAACGCAAAATTGCGTTGAAATTTCAACGTGAGATAAAATATCATTTTCAACCATTGTATATATATTGAAGAAACAAAAAAAGTGAATGTGTCCAATTGTTGGAAAGATTCACGTTGCTTAGAAGTTGTACTAGTTTTTTTTTTTTTTTTTGGTGAATGAACATCTTCACCTTATAGTGTAGGTATTGGTTAGATTCTCTAAGTGTAGTTTGTTTATTGGTTAGCTTTTCACGCGTGTATGTCTATTTGGGGCCAGGATTTTAGAGAGGTTGTTGAAGAGTCCTAATTAAATTGGTCGAGTATGACATTTTTTAAGAATATCTGTCCAATAATAAAGAATATTTTTACGCCTTTTCCTTTTAACTTGTTTTGGAAAAGTAGTTTTATATATATATATATATAAATATATATTTATATATATATATATATATAGGTAAGCTGTAAAAGGAATTAAAAAACAAGTTGAATTGTAAAATTCATATAAAATGCTGTTCAATATTTTGAAAGGTAAAAGACAGAAAAAGAAAAGAAATGAAAGAAGAATACTATATTTCTTAATTTGTATACAATTAAGTTCAATTATAATATGGATTTCAAAGAAATATTCAAACACGTCACATCAACCTATAGAAAAGTTAAATAAAATTAGTAATTTCGACGAAACAATAGTTTAATTGTAGTACTGAAATAGCTAGGAAACTTTGTTGTTTTATTTTGTTTTGGCAATTTCGTTGCGTCTTTCGCCCGCCTTCACATTCAGACAAAGATTTGTCACGCTAGCTGATCTCACTGTTGGGGAAAAATCCTAATCTCCTCAATGTCTATATGTGAATTAAAATTAATGACTACTAAGCAATAACAATATTATGAAAACAAAAAAAAATTCAGCAAGCACCATATAAATACAACCACACAAGAGTACCAAATCACACGTGGAAAACCTTCCGGTGTAGAGGGAAAAACCATGGGGCAACTCTAAAAAATATCCACTATGAAATAGGATTACAACTATCAAGTTTATGCTAAACTTAAGTCCACAATAAATTGGATATACAACAAATAAATCTCAAGGAGTAAATACAATCTCACTACAAAGCCAGTAGCAAAATCTTCCTCTGAATACTCCAACTCTCTATGGTTGTAGCACTCAAAAACTCCATGAGAACTCCACCAATTTATCTTCCTTGTGTGTAACTTGAGTAAAGAAAAAAGTCTCATTTTTCTTTTTCACACTCTCACACTCTCACTGTGTTTCTCTCTATCTCTTCACACGAACTGCACCTTAAATGGTTGAATATCTCTTTGTGTTTTTTGCTCACTCTAGAACTCACACACAATAGCCAAAAATGACTCTCTGTTTCAGCTCTCCACTCAAGGTCGAATCACCCTTGCTTTTTGCTTCACCCAATTTTCTTTCTTCCTTCAGCGTGTTAGACACCCCTGAGTCAAGTCTCATTAAGAGGCATGGCTGACTTGAAGACTTTTGGAAGAAAGCTCATAAATGAGCTTTGGCAAGGCATGTGGGCTGGACCCACACGGTGCTTTGCACCCAACAATCTCCCCCTCCAGCCCACTATGGAGGAGATCTTCAACCCAAGTCTTCAATTAGAATTCATGCTGGCCAACTCGACACAAAGCTTTAGCTTCTCTCTTGACACAACCTTGGTCAACATGTTAGCTAGATTTTCATCTATATGAATCTTCTCTAATTCAAATGACTGTTGTTCAACAACTAGTCTCAAGCAATGGTATCTCACCTCAATGTGCTTTGAGTGTGAATGGTATATAGAATTCTTGCTCAAGTCTATAACACTCTGACTATCACAATTAACTACATACCTATCTTGCTTCAAACCCAATTCTTGGAGAAACCGTTTCAACCAAAGCATTTCATTACCTGCTTCATTAGCTGCAATATACTCAGCCTCAGTTATAGATAAGGCAACACACTTCTACAATCTTGATTGCCATGATACAGCTCCCCCTGCAAAAGTAAATAAATACCCCGATGTAGATTTCCTACCATCAAGGTCATCTGCTCAATCTGCATCTACATAACCCTCCAAAATTGGTTTAGAATCACCAAAAGTCAAATACAATTTAGAGCTACCCCTTAAATACCTGAAAATCCACTTCACTACTTCCCAGTGATATATACCAGGATTAACCATGAACCTGCTGACAACACCAACTACATGAGCAATATTTGGTCGTGTGCAAACCATAGCATACATCAAACTCCCAACTACTGAGGAATAAATAGTTGATGCTATGTCTTTTTTCTCTTTCTTGGATGAAGAACAAGATTTCTTTCTTAGCTTGAAATGAGCACCAAGAGGTGTACTGACTGGTTTGGCATGCTTCATATTGAACCTTTCAAGAACTCGCTCAATATATTTCTCTTGTGATAACCATAGCTTCTTAGCTTTCTTGTCACGTAGAATTTGCATACCCAAAATTTGCCTTGTAGGACCTAAGCCTTTCATATCAAATGACTTGAACAAGTCCTTCTTTAAATTTCCAATCACACCTGCATCTTGTCCTACTATCAGCATATCATCTACATATAGCAGAAGAATAACAAAATTACCATTGGGAAATTTTCTGACATACACACTGGAGAGGATAAAACTAAAACTGATCCATTCTTCAAGGGTAATCAGAAGCGACGATGTTAAATAAAGTGGACTGGTAAGACCGGATGAAATGACGGACGGTTCGGACGAATCAAGAGGGAGATGGACGGATTCTCCATAGGAGACAGACTTCAACTAAACAAATAAAAGGGGGCTGGATGAGAAAGCCACGTGGGACTCACATGGCTTAAATAAACTCCAAGGAATCCTAAATGGAAAACACCTTGCGCCTTACGATAGCCCTTAGTCAATGGGGACCCTATATGGAAAGAATCCCGTAAAGAAAGTACATTTATTAGGATCTTTTCCATAAGGAAAGATCTTTCGGCCCAAGAAACAGAGTCAGTTTTGCACTACTTTAAAAGCCCAATGCCCTCAGAAAACAAGGTACGCATAATTTACCCAACTCTGGCACTCTAGAGTTGTGAAAAGTTTTCTAACTTAACTTTCGGAGGGTTTTTGGCCGGTACCACACTAGTACTCTCCTAAGGTCTTCTTATTCTGTGTTGTGCAGGTGTTGTCTTGAGCACATGAGGATTGTGTGATTTACTGACAATTTTCAGCGTCATCAGTTGGTGCTGTCTGTGGGGAGGAAGTTTGGACTTGTAAGCCATACTACCACTTTCCAGATGAAGAGTTGCATGGTGCTCACTCGCTTGATGGCGACCACCAACAATATTCAAGGAGACGAACCACGCACCACCGCCCTCGAGAGACTGGTTCAAACTCTCGCTGCTGTCGTAGAACGCCTCACCAAGCAGAACCATGATCTAGAAGAGTAGCTTGCTGAAAGAACGCGGGGCTGAACACTCGGGAGGAGGACCAAAAAGGCACTAGCACTGAGAGGAGGGACCAAGAAGGGCCGGAAGGTAGCAATGCCCCAAGCAGACCAGAGCGACAGGACACAAGCCGTCCATCCGCCACAGATACGGCTCCTCCTCACATGGTTCGGAGATACAGATGATGAAGGAACGGATGGACTTCATGATGAACGCCCTTAGAGGACGGGTGTCGAGCGACCTCGATGACTTGGTCCATCGAACTGATTCGCCATTCACCGCGACCATCACTTCGTTCCCCCTTCCACCAAAGTTCCGTATGCCGCAAATGGAGAGTTACGATGGATCAAAGGATCCCTTAGATCACTTGGAGTCGTTCAAGACCTTGATGCACCTTCAAGGAGTGGCAGACGAGATCATGTGCAGGGCCTTCCCCACTACGTTGAAGGGCCCTGCAAGGGTTTGGTTCAGCAAGTTGACACCCAACTCTATTAATACCTTTAAGAAGTTAAGCGCCCAGTTTGCCTCCCACTTTATCGGGGGACACAGATACAAGAAGTCCACTGCATGCCTGATGAGCATTAAGCAACGGGAGGACGAGACGCTGAGGTCTTACATAGCCCGCTTTAACAAAGAGACACTCTCAATTAAAGAGGCTGACGACAACATACTCATGGCCGCATTCACGAATGGACTATGGAAGGGTAAGTTTCTATTTTCTTTATACAAAAATGACCTAAAGACTATGTCGGATGTACTCTACAGGGCTACTAAATACATGAACGCAGAAGATGCACTACTGGCTCATGAAGAAAAGCCTAAAAAGAGAGAAAGACAGGATAAGGCACGACGGGGGCGAAAGATAGCTAGGACAGGAGATAGAAGGGAAGATAGACGATCCAAACCTCCTACCAGAAGATTCACAAATTTCACCCCTTGGAACACCCCAATTGATCAAGTCTTGATGTAGATTAAGGATGAAGGAGCCCTGACATTCCCTGGCAAGCTGAAGGGAGACCTTAGTAAGAGACCTAGAGACAAGTACTGTCGTTTTCATCGCGACCAATGTCATGACACGTTTGACTGCTATGACGTAAAGTAGCAGATAGAAGCTCTTATCAGGCAAGAGAAGTTGCAAAGGTTCATCGGTAGGGAACGGACGGACCAGCCTCAAGAACCACCTGCCAGGAGAGAAAACGAGCATCCCAGACCCCCATTAGGAGACATAAGGATGATTATAGGAGGAACCACGACATCAGGCTTGTCCAAGAAGGCACGCAAGACCTACCTATGGATGGTTCAAAACGTCTAGTTGATGGGATTCATCTTGAAGATGGCACGGATAAATAACCCTGTCATTGGGTTTACAGAGGAAGATGCAAGGCGTCTCCACCACCCTCACGACGATGCGCTGGTGGTTAGCATTCGGGTGGGTGACTACAACATCCACCGAGTCCTTGTGGACAATGGGAGCTCTGCCGACATCCTCTACTACCCAGCGTTCCAACAGATAAGGATTGATAGGGAACGACTGATTCTGGTTAACGTGCCACTTGTCGGATTTGGAGGAACAAGGATACACCCCCTAGGAGCAGTCACTTTGCCCATAACAGTTGGAGATTACTCGCAGCAGATCACCATAGCTGTCACGTTCTTGATTGTTGACTGTTCATCCGCTTACAATGCCACATTGGGTTGTCCCACTTTGAATTCGTGGAAGGCCATAACTTCAACATACCATTTGATGATCAAGTTTCCCACGGAGTTGGAGTAAGAGAGGTACGAGGAGATCAAGTAGCGGCGCGTAAATGCTACATTGCCATGCTGGAAATGGATGATTATTTGCAGACCATGTGTATAGAATAACAGCAGACGGTGGCAGAGCCAGTGGAAGGGTTAGAAGAAGTACTCCTTGACGACTCCAAGCCTAAATGAACAACCAGGATCGGCACTTTGGCTAGTCCGCCAGTCCATCAAGCACTGGCAATATTTCTGAGGGAAAACCAAGACATGTTCACCTGGAGTCACAAGGACATGCCCAGAATTGATCCATCCATCATAGTCCACAGGTTAAACGGTCACCCTCATTCTCTCCCATTCGTCAGAAAAAGCGGGTATTCGCGCAGGAGCGTGACAAGGCCATAGCAGAAGAGGTTCGTAAGTTACAGGAAGCAAACTTCATCCGAGAAGTGTACTACCCCGACTGGCTAGCCATCGTGGTGATGGTCAAGAAAGCCAACGGATAGTAGAGAATGTGCGTAGACTTCACAGACCTAAACAGGGCCTGCCCCAAGGACAACTATCCTCTCTTACGGATTGACATCTTAGTGGACTCAATAGCAAGACACCAACTGCTAAGCTTCATGGACGCATTCTCCAGTTACAACCAGACCAAGCTGGACGAGACCGATCAAGAGAAGACCTCATTTGTCACCAGCCAGGGTCTCTTCTGCTACAAAGTGATGCCATTTGGACTCAAAAATGCAGGCGCTACATATCAAAGGCTGATGAACAAAATGTTCGCACATCAGATTGGGAGGAACGTGCAAGTTTATGTAGATGATATGCTGGTAAAAAGTATACGAGAGGATGACCACTTGAACGACCTCCAGGAGACCTTTCACACCTTGTGGTCTTATAACATGAAGTTGAATCCAAGCAAGTGTGCATTCGGGGTGACAGTAGGGAAATTCCTAGGGTTCATGGTATCCCAAAGGGGTATTAAGGTCAACCTAGAGAAGATACAGGCCATAATGGAGTTAATACTGCTGAAGACCTTTAAAGAGGTACAGAGCCTGAACGGCAAGATAGCTGCATTAAACAGGTTCGTCTCCAAAGCAATGGATAAGTGCCTGCCTTTCTTCCACACATTGAAAAGGTCATTTGAATGGACGACCGAGTGCAAGCAAGCGTTTGTAGACCTAAAGGCCTACCGTTCTTCCTCGCGGTTGCTAAGCCCTTCCAAACTAGGGGAAGAATTGTTCCTATACCTGGCTGTCTCTCCAGCCGCTGTCAGTGCGGCTCTGGTTAGGGAAGAGAATGGGGTGCAAAAGCCTGTGTACTTCACAAGTCGAGCACTCCGAGGAGCGGAAGAAAAATACCCCCGATGGAAAAACTCGCTTTCGCACTAGTAACCGCGACACGAAAACTTAAGCCATATTTCCAAGCACACACTGTGGTCATCCTAACAAACAAGCCCTTACAAAAAGCAATGAGCAGCTGCTGGACGAATGGCGTTATGGGTGGTTGAATAAAGCGAATTCGATATACAGTACCAACCACGTACAGCTATAAAGGGGCAAGTGATCACTGACTTCATTGCAGAATTTACTTTCGTTGAAGGCCAAGGGGTAGAGTCGAGCCCACAATGGAGCATCCACACGGATGGATCTTCCAACAAGCAAGCGAGCGGAGCTGGTGTGGTACTCCACAGCCTAGAAGGGGATAAAGTAGAATGCATGATTCGTCTTGATTTCCCTACGACTAATAACGAGGCAGAGTACGAAGCTTTGATAGTACGGTTGGATCTCGCCAAGGCGGCAGGAATTGCAAATATGGTCGTACACTGTGATTCCTAGGTAGTGACCAGTCAAGTTAGTGGCGACTATGACCGCAAGAACGAACGGATGAAGAAGTACCTTGAGCAAGTGAAGAAGTGGGTAAGCGACCTCCAAGTAAAATTTGTTCAAATACCAAGGAAGGAGAATGAGAATGCTGACCGTCTTGCTAAAGCTACATCAGCAGAGTACATGCTCATCCCCAGTCAGGTACTATCCTTTGTTCAAATCTCACCATTAATAGACGGCATCAGTGCACAGGAAATAGGTTCCAGGGACTATTGGACGACACCGATAATCTCATACTTAAAGGACGATGTGTTGCCTGACGGAAAGGAGGCTGCAAGGAAATTGAAGGTTTGAGCAGCCCGTTTCATTTTGATTAAAGATGTTCTATACAAAAGGGGTTTCTCCCGACTGTACCTGAGGTGTCTCATCCTCGAGGAGGCAGATTATGTCATGCAAGAAGTCCATGAGGGAATCTACAGAAATCATTCTGGATCACGGTCATTGGTACATAAACTAATCTGGGCGGGATACTATTGGCCTACCATGCAGAAGGATGCCATTTCTTATGTCAAAGCATGTGACAGATACCAGAGATTTGCCAACCTCATCTAGCAGCCAGCAGAAGAACTCATTCCATTAACAGCCCCATGGCCTTTCACACAACGGGGATTGGACATCATGGGTCCGTTCCTGACGGCAATTCGACAGTTGAAATTTCTGGTGGTCGGTACAGACTACTTCACCAAGTGGGTGGAAGCCGAAGCACTGACCACCATCACGAAGAAGAATGTGCGAAGCTTCGTATGGAAGAACATCGTCTGTGGTACGGTATACCCAGAGTGCTAGTCTCAGACAACGACGCATTTAGAGACTTTTGCTCACAACTAGGCATCAAGAATCACTACTCATCTCCTGCCCACCCTCAGGACAATGGACAAGTTGAAGTCACGAACCGATCCTTGCTCAAAATCATCAAGACCCAGCTCGAGGGGGCAAAGGGTATATGGTCGGAGGAATTGCCAAGCATCTTATGGGTGTACAGGATGACGGCAAGGACACCTACAAGAGAGACACCGTTTTGACTAGCATATGGAAGCGACGCGATCATTCTTGCTGAAGTAGGGCTCACAAGCTACAGAGTAGGAAACCATAACGAGGGTAAATGACAAAGCACTGCGCCTGCAGCTTGATCTAGTGGATGAGGTCAGAGCAACAGCTGAGCAAAGGTTAGCGCGATACCAAGACCTTATGGCCAAGCACTACAACTCCAGGATCAGACATAAGGACTTCCAGGTTGGAGATCCTGTCTTAAGAAAGGTGATGGGCGCCACAAAAGACACCTCCCAGGGGAAGCTAGGACCTAACTGGGAAGGACCATATAGAGTTGCATCATGGCATAGGAAGGGAACCTACTACCTGGAAACACTAGACAGGAAAAAGTTGCATCACCTATGGAACACAGAGCACCTAAAGAAGTATTACCAATAGACAATGACAAGGGCGACGACACTCCTCATTTCCATCTTTTTAGTTCCTTTTAATTTAATTTTTATTATCTACAATTTCTTTTAAGCCGGAAGGGCAATTTTTTTGTTTTCCAAAAGACAATTTTTTATCTGCGAAGTTTTTCACAATAAGAGGAGTTATTCAAGAAATACCATGTGTATGCAATCTATATTTCTACATTGTCATTATTAAGTCCTAAGAGGACAGAGTCATCCTAAAGTGAGTGACCATAAAATTGCATCCAAAATGAACGGACTCACCCCAAAAGGGGTAATTTGAAGTTGTAAGTCCATAAATTGGACGGGTCTATCCTAAAGGGATGACCCATGATTACCCAATCAAGAAAGTGGACGAGTTCATCTTATATCTAGCAAGTCCATAAAGTGGACGGGTTCTTCCTAAAGGGATGACCCATAACTATCCAGTCCACAAAGTGGACATGTTTAGCCACAACCATATAATGGACGAGTTCATTCTAAAGACATGACTTAAACAAGTCCATAAAGTGGACGGAGTCAGCCTGACCAACGACAAATTCATGGACGGGTTAGTCCTAGTTGATTAACTTATATTTGTTTAATCTACTAAGTAGACAAATTCACTCTGACCAATGACTTATGTTCATGAAGCCACAAACTGGACGGATTCGTCCCAAGAATTGATCAACAAAGATAAAGTCCAAAATAGACGGAGATCTTGTATGGTGCATAAAAAAAATATTATAAACAACCATTAAGGGAAATATTGTCTACATACGAAAGTAATAGGAAAACGGTTAAATTAACATAGGTATTGTTTTCAAGAGATCTTTACAACATACTTCTTCCAAAAAAAAAGGGGGGGAGACTACTGCTGGACAACGGGGTTCTCTTCATCCTTCTCTTCAGCCGTCTGGTCCACCTCAAGGTGACGGACACCATCCTCAACAAATTTTCTTAATCACCATGAATGGCCTCCCCGTCAACTTGAGCGTCAAGATTGGCATCATTGGCAAAGAGATCTTCAGTTCCTTCAGACTTAACCGAATGGGCAGGAGTTTGACCTTCGGCGTCGATGGTGATATGGAATAGGTCCAGGCTTGGAAAGGAAGCCTTGACCTGACGGAGGCAATCGTCGAAACCATCGGTGAAGGAACCTCCCAGCTCAGATAGAAGGGCATCAGAGTCACGATACTCCTTTATTGCATCTTCTTTAGCCCGATGGAGCGGTTTCTTGGATTGAGAGATCTCATCCTCCTTATCCTTGAGAACCTTTTTTAGTGCCTCCATCTGCTCCTCCGCCTCTTCTAGGAGCCTTTTTGTCAGGTCAAACTTCTTCTCATGGACGGCCTTCCAGGCTTTCAGCTCACCAAGCTCGGCCTCCGCCCTCGCCCTCACGTGGTCCACCACCGACGCCTGGGACACACAACGGTCCATCAGGCCCTTCATCATGAGCACCCCCTGTAAGCATCCAAAACCAATGTTAGAAACAATGAACAAATAGCACGACGGAAAGAAAAGGCAGACGAAAGCATACCTAAGCCAAGCTAAAGAGGCCCGTCTCCCCCATGGCCTCAATAGAATGGTTGCCCAAGTCCTCATAATCTTCACTCGTGAGGATGGACGAGAGCTGCTTTAGAGTATACGGGGGGTCCTCACAAAGAAGGACGGGGCGTTTTTCGTTTACAGGAACTTGACCCGTCATCAAGCCCTTACCTTTCCCATGAACGGGTGGGGAAGGGGGGCAACTTTGTCTCTATAAGGGTAGCCCCTACGACCTTACCGTTGCACCTTGGGTTTCTTAGGCAGACGGTCGAACTTGTCCACAGGTTTCCTCTTTCTAGACGGGTGGGACGAACTCGTTCCCTCTTTCTTTCTCGCAGCCGCCTGCTGCTTGATGTAAGCTCTTCTTTTTCTGTCTTCCATTTCTGTATAAGACGGACCAAAAGGGAGTTAGAAAAACAACTATGAAATAAGAAGGGTAATAATATGTGACGGACTTATGTTTTCGCGCTAAACGGTCGTAGCGACGGGCGGCTTCCGTGTGTTCAAGGTCCTCGCAGTACTAGTGGATAGTGTCCAAGGTAATGAGCTTCACCCAAGTCCTCTCCGACAGCTTGATCTTAAAGATTCACTCCAGAAAGCTCCACTGCTCAAGAGTGACCTTTGGACGGTCTCGAGCTGCAAAAAGAGACAGTCAGGACATAATACAAAATTGGTAAAAAAAAAATAATTTAAGAACGACGGACACCTACTAGACGGGGGCATTATACCCTAAGTCTTATCAACTGGCATAAACTCCTGGTCATCAGGATGGCACATCCATTCGTCCCCCTCTAAGAAGAAGTACTGACTCTTCTAGCTCTTATTAGAGTTAGGGGTTTTACAAACTAACCTAAGAGACGACTTCATTGGCAGAAAGCTGTACATTCCCCTAGACTGGACAATCTCGGATGGACGGTAGCAATGGAAGAATTCCTCCACCGTTATCTTGCGTGCCCCTTTTGATAGAACTCTGTACAGGACTTTTGCGCCAGGGAAAACCCTCCAAGTGTTAGGAGAAATTTGGGTGACAGCCAACCCAAGATATTGGAGAAGGCGACGGTGTAGAGTGCTTAATGGGAACCTCAGTACCGCTTTAAGCATTTGCTCGTACACTCCAACATCATCTGCACCCTTGTAGTAGCATTTTTCGGATTTGTAAGGTAGATGGATTTGTATGTTGACGGGGTCTGGAATTTTTCCCTAAATGTGTCAAAGTGTTTTTGCTTGATTATAGACTTGAAGTCATTCACTGTCCACAATGGAAGAAGAATGAACTCCCTAAGGCCATCAGGACCTATGACGAATTGGGTTAGGGGTTCAGCACTGGCTATATTCTTGTCGCTTGAGTCATCCTCTGACCCATTCATATTAAATCCTCATCCCCCTCCGTGGAAGATGGGTTGGAGGATGGGACTCGTCCATCAGAAGAGGTGTCGGGGTCATCCTCACCTGACAGATACATCTCATCGTAGCTTGCCCCGTCGCGGACACACGACTGGTCACTCGACGCCTCACTAAACATCTGTCACCTACACATGACGAACAAACCCTAAGACTCTAACAGGTCTACAGACATGCAATACTTAAAGAAAAGCAAAAACAAAGCTAAGGCGCAGGATACTTACAGGTGAACGATGAAAAAGAGAGAGTTGACGGAGAAAGCCTAATGGACGGTTGTGATGAGAAGACGGGTTATGTGCTTCTGGTAGGAGACGGCAGTGCTTTGATTTGAAATTCGTGATGGAAAGTAAAAAATGGAAGAGAGAAATGACAAATATATAGAGGAAACGACACGGGAGACGAAGGGACACCTCGTTCTGAGAAAACCAGCCATTAATCAACGTGATGCGTGTCCCTAGTGCATTATAGGCCCTCAGGCTAGGCTATCAATCGAGGTGCATTCCCCAAGGGTTGAGTCAGACCGTCACTCTAAGAGCCCATCTACCAAATTAGGCAACAGACTCATAGAGTAAGGAGGCAGCTGGAGAGGATAAAACTAAAACAGATCCATTCTCCAAGTGTAATCAGAAGCGACAATGTTAAATAAAGTGGACTGGTAAGACCGGATGAAACGACGGACGGTTCGGACGAATCAAGAGGGAGACGGATGGATTCTCCATAGGAGACGGACTCCAACTAAACAAATAAGAGGGGGCCGGAAGAGAAAGCCACGTGGCACTCACATGGCTTAAGTAAACTCCAAGGAATCCTAAATGGAAAACACCTTGCGCCTTAAGATAGCCCCTAGTCAATGGGGACCCTATATGGAAAGAATCCCATAAAGAAAGTACATTTATTAGGATCTTTTCCACAAGGAAAGATCTTTCGGCCCAAGAAACAGAATTGGTTTTGCACTACTATAAAAGCCTAATGCCCTCAGAAAACAAGGTACGCATAATTTACCTAGCTCTGGCACTCTAGAGTTGTGAAAAGTTTTCTAACTTAACCTTTGGAGGGTCTTTGGCCGGTACCACACCGGTACTCTCCTATGGTCTTCTTGTTCTGTGTTGTGCAGGTGCTGTCTTGAGCACGTGAGGATTGTGGGACTTACCGACGATTTTCAGCATCATTACACACAATGATCAGCATTTGTCCTCATGTACCCGTGACCCACCATGAATGAGTCAAACTTCTTGTACCACTGTCTTGGAGTTTGCTTCAAGCCATACAAATTCTTCTTTAACTTGCAAACCATATGTTCTTTCCCTTTTACTTTGAATCCCTCTAGCTGATCCATGTAGATTTCTTCTTTCAAATCACCATGAAGAAAAGCAGTCTTCACATCAAGTTGTTCAAGCTCAAGATCCAAGCTAGCTACTAATCCCAGAACTACCTGAATGGAACTCATCTTGATTACTGGAGAAAATATCTCATCAAAGTCAATCCTTTGTTTTTGACTGAAACCCTTGACCACCAATCGAGCTTTATACTTCACTAACTTGTCACCAACTTTCTTTAGCTTGAACACCCATTTGTTTTTCAATACCTTCTTGCCTTTAGGAAGTTCCACCAAGTCTTAAGTTTTATTCTTATTCAAGGAATTCATCTCTTCATGCATAACCTTCAACAAACTCTACTTGTCCTTATGAGACTGTACTTCCTGAAAACTTTATGGCTCCCCCTCTTCAGTAATCATAGTATACTCAAAAGTAGGGTATCTAGTTGATGGACGACGCTCTCTAGTAGACCTTCTCACCTGAGGTTCTACCATCTCTAGTGGAGGAGGCTGCTCCCCCTGCTTAACACCATCTGTATCTGTCACATCATCACCATCAACACTTGCTGGCTCATCAGCATTAAATCCAGTTGGTTCATCACCATAATTCTCATCTTGTACCTCTTCCCTTTATGTGGCATTATCTAAGGAAGAAGAGGTAAGTGTAAGATCAGGAACACCTTCAACTGTAGCTTTAGGCTTCTTAGTTTTCTCAAAGTCTGCCAAGTTTTCATTCTCATGAAAAACTACATCTCGACTTCTAATCATCTTCTTTTCTTTTGGATCTCATAACTTGTAGCCAAATTCTACATCTCCATATCCAACAAATATACAAGGAGTGGATTTGCTATCAAGTTTCGATCTTTGTTCCTTAGGCACGTGAACAAATGTCTTGCACCCAAATACCTTCAAGTGAGAGTAAGAAACATCTTTCCTTGTCCATACTCTTTCTAGAATATCAAAATCTAAAGGAACTGATGGAGATCTATTAATTAGGTAGCATGCAGTCACAACAGCTTCACCCCAGAATGACTTAGGTAGATTAGCCATTTTCAACATACATCTGATCTTTTCAACAATAGTGCGGTTCATCCTTTTTGCCACACCATTTTGATGTGAGGTACCAGGAATTGTCTTCTCGTGTCTAATGCCTTTCTCGGAGCAGTAACTCTTGAATTCATTAGATGTGTATTCACCTCCGTTATCACTACGGAGACACTTCAAAGGCTTCCCTTTCTTTCTTTCCACCATGGCATGGAATTTCTTGAAGTGCTCAAATACCTGGTCTTTTGTTTTCAAAACATAAACCCACACCTTTCATGAAGCATCATCAATAAATGTAACAAAATATTTATTGCCACCTAAAGTCTCAACATCAATGAGACCACATACACTAGAATAAACAAGATCTAATATATTGGGTTTTCTAGTAGAGGGTATATTAAATGAAACTCTATGTTGTTTACCAAATAAACAAAAGTCACAAGGATTTAGTGACGTACCTTTGGCAAAGGGGATGAGAGACTTCTTTGCCAAAATCTGCAACCCTTTTTCACTCATGTGAGCCAGCCGCCTATGCCACAAGTTAGGCGAAGAATCCTCCTGAGCTAAACTAACAACATGCTTGCACAACTTTACTTGTGTCTTATAAAGTGTACAACAAATTTTCCCTCTAGCAAACACCAATGATCCTTTGCTAAGCCTCCATTTTCCATCATGGAAATAATTGCCATAACCTTCTTTATCAAGAACATGAGTGGAAATCAAATTTAGGCGAATATTTGGAACATGTCTCACATCCTTCAAAATCAGGGTGTATCCAGTGTTAGGCCTAACACATATATCACCAATTCCCACAATGTTCGCATAACTATCATTGCCTATCTTCACTTTCCCAAAACTTCCCGCTTTGTATGAAGTGAATAACTCCTTTCTTGGAGTGACATGGCAGGAAGCAGCTGAATCAATCACCCATTCAACATAAGGATTTGATATTATACAACAATCATCATGTCCTATGGCTAGGACCTCATCTTCCAACATTATAACAGCAACAGTGTTCTTATCATCCACCTTTTTTGATTTTTATCCTCTTTCTATTTGTTCTTCCAAGCCTTGCAGTTTCTTTTTATGTGACCTTCTTTATCATAGTAAAAGCACTTGAATTTTCCTTTCGACTCTAATTGACTTCTGCATTTACCTCGCCCTTTAGAATTTCTACTCTTACTTCTCCCCTTGTTCTCTGTGACAAGAGCCTATGCAATATCCTTGCCCATATCCTTTCTTCTAGTTTTTTCATTGAGCAAACTATCTTTAACCATGACAAGTTGTAACACACCATTCGGAGCAGAATTACTAAGTGACACTACCAAAGTCTCCCAACTGTCAGGTAAGGAACTCAGAAGCAATAAAGCTTGTAACCCATCATCTATTACTAGCTTCATTGTAACTATCTGATTAACCAAGTCTTGGAACTCACTAAGGTGCTCGACAATGGGCTTACCCTCCTTAAGCTTCAAATTCACAAGCTTTCTAGCAATAAAAGCTTTATTTTGAGCTGTCTTTCTTTCATAAAGACTCCTTAATTTTTCCCAAAGAGCCTCTGCATTTGTTTCCTAAGACACATGGTGAAAAACACTAACATCGATGCATTGTCTAATACACCCGATAGTTTTTCTATTTAATTTCTCCCAGTCTCTATCTGACATATCACTAGGCTTGGCACTATCACCCTCAATAAGGTCATGCAAATCCTTGCAATAAAGGATATCCTCCATCATCGGCCTCCAAATTGAATAATTCAATACTGAGAGTTTAACCATAGTATTCATTGTCATATTCTCCATTTAATCCAACACAAGACAGTCAAACCCAAGCAACCAATAGCTCTGATACCACTTGTTGGGGAAAAATCTTAATCCCCTCAATGTCTATGTGTGAATTAAAATTAATGACTACCAAGTAATAGCAATATTATGGAAACAAAAAAAAATTCCGCAAACACCACATAAACACAACCACACAAGAACACTAAATCTTACGTGGAAAACCCTCCGGTGTAGAGGGAAAAATCACGGGGCAGCACCGAAAAATATCCACTATGAAATAGAGATTACAACTATCAAGTTTATGCTAAACTTGAGTCCACAATAAATTGGATATACAACAAATAAATCTCAAGGAGTAAATACAATCTCATCACAAAGCCAGTAGCAAAATCTTCCTTTGAATACTCCAACTCTTTATGGTTGTAGCACTCAAAAACTCCATGAGAACTCCACCAATTTATCTTCCTTGTGTGTAACTTAAGCAAAGAAAAAAATCTCATTTTTCTTTTTCACTCTCTCTCACTCTCACTGTGTTTCTCTCTATCTCTTCACACGGACTGCACCTCAAATGGCTGAATATCTCTTTGTGTTTTTTGCTCACTCTGAAACTCACACACAATAGCCAAAAATGACTCTCTGTTTCAGCTCTCCACTCAAGGCCGAATAACCCTTGCTTTTTGCTTCACCCAATTTTCTTTCTTCCCCAGCGTGTTAGACACGCCTGAGTCAAGTCTCGTTAAGAGGCATGGCTGACTTGAGGACTTTTGAAAGCAAGCTCATAAACGAGCTTTGACAAGGCATGTGGGCTGGACCCAGACAGTGCTTTTCACCCAACACTCACAGAGTCGAAGTCAATATTCTTCTCTCTCTATCTCTTTCTCGTGAATACTATTCTAGAAACCTCACCTTTCTTCGTCAAAACAAATGGTCAGCTTGTTCATTGTAAGTAAGAGGGTTCATCTCATTTATCTATCATTCTATCTCTTTCTAGTCTTGGTTCAACATTATGCGGCTGCGTCATATGCATTACCTCTCAATCACCCTTTACTAATTTTCTTCTTCTAAACATGGATGCCCATCATCTAGCTCTCTCTTCCCTCATTACCCTATACTTCTTCTTATCCATACTAACACCATCGTACTGCACCGACAATGAACGCTTTGCTAATTGCGGTCGTCCCTATGAGTGTGGAAGCATGCAAAACGTTTTTTACCCTTTCTGGGGAGGTGATCGACCTGAATATTGCGGTCGTGAAGGGTTCAAACTCGAGTGCCACAACAATGAAATCCCGATTATCAGGTTTGAACCACTAGCTTTCCGCGTACTAAAAATCAGCGAAATTCTTCCAATCATGACCATTGCAAGATTGGACCTCTGGGATGGTTCTTGTCCTCAAAACAACTTCAATACCACTTTGAATTTTGCCAACTTCGACTATTACGCTTCGGCCTTTCTAAACATAACTTTGTTCTACAACTGCCCTCCCAAAGTAAACATAACGGATGGACATGGGTTTACTTGCAAATCAGGCGATACTGTTACGCATAATAATGCCTACTTTGGTGAAGAATTCCTCACGACGAGCAAACTTCAGGACTTAAAGAACTGCAGTAAAAGTATCCGTGTTCCAATTGTACGGGCTCCTTTTATGAACGAGCTTCCGAGTGGAGTCCGAGAACTTCAGGAAGTATTGAATCTAGGATTCGATGTGGAGTACGTTCCCTTGCACGATACTGCCTGTAAAGGGTGTGTGGAATCAGGTGGGAATTGCGGTTCTAATTCAGCACACGAATTTGTCTGCTTTTGCTCTGACCAAGAGCGCTCTTATAGCTGCCCAGGTAAAAATATGCTTGCTCTTTTCTCTTTTCACTTTCCTGGATTAGGCTATAGCATACTTCTTGTTCTTGGTTTGGTTTTGATGGTATATAGTTAATGTTCTCAGCTATAGGCCTGTAAGGCATGGTTGATCCTTCTTTAATTACTTCTTTTTGGGCAGTCGGCATAGTTAATACAGTAATTGCATACCATTGTAATGGTTTGTTTTCTTTTGGGGAATGTGGGTCAATCTAGTAGGCCAATAACTTGATCCTTTGTATTTCTAATAGACGTCTTACCAACAGACCACTTTAAAAGAAAAAAAAAACAATAAAGTCGAATCACCCATAGAAGAAGTGTGAGAGATGCAAATTCTAATTAACCCACCTATATTGTCTCTTTTCCTATCCCAATCTGCAAAAATTTGGCATTCCTCTTCATCTTTCTCAACAAAAGCTTATAAAGAAAAAATTGTATAGGTACTCTTCCCCTAGAATAGCACCTGTTATCTTTTTAAATTTTAAATTTTTAAAAATTATTGATTATTTCATGGATGAATATCATCTATTAGGCTATTATCAAGTTGATGTTGAAAGTTGAAACCTACACTTTAAGCAAGAACGAAGATAGTTAAGATAGTTAATCACAGCTTTAATATTTATAATATATATAAAATTGAAGTTGTTTGATTAATATTATTTTTAATTTATTATATTGTGTTAGAATTTTCTATTGTACTGATTACGGACTAGTATTACTATATTTCTAAAGTAAAACATAATGTCAAAAATATGAATAGCATTAGGCATTAGGTCCTTCCTAAGTTCGTAGTATCAACCGAAAATTTTCCCGATTGACTGGATCATACATGTTGACTAGTCTTGATTTCCAATCCTGTTGACTTTTATTTATCTAATGGGCCCCAGAGAAACTATTTTTTCATCTCTTACAGCCTTATATTTATAGATTCCACGTTAACGTCTTTAACTCATAAACGGTAAAAAAGAGGAATTATTGGGAAAATTTAGGACTATCAATTGGGACTCTTCAAGCCAAAACCAAAAACCAAACCCTTGTCGAGAACTGAGAACAAATCCCAATGAACTTCAATTCAATGTATGGTTTTGAATATTTCTTGTGACAAGCAAAATTGCGAATATTAGTTACCAACTACTCTTCAGATCATGCTGTGAGAAGCAGCCTGGATTTATGTGAGAGTAGCAGATCAAACCATGATTGTGCCAATAACTACTTTTAAGTCATAAAATACTAGTACACGAATGATAGATTTTTTAATTATTTCAATCTCCCTTAGAAACGAAAAAGAAATAATATGTGCTAATAAATTATCTGAAAAGGAAACTATTGTATAAAGTGAGGTTTGATGCTTTCCAAAATAGATTTGATGATTTACAAAATGGGGGTATAATTTTTAATTTCTTGAAACACATTAGGAGCCTTGAATATTCTTGATCGTTTTCTAGATTTCTATGCATTTTGATTTCACAGGCCAATTGTTAAGTTCAACTCTTTCTTCTCCGTCAATAGTGGAAAATTATGAACTTTTGAATTCAATTGCTGTAACAAAACTTGTTTGACTATTTATGATAACTCTCTAATACACTCAACCACTCCTAAAGTTGAAGGACGATGATATCCATCTAGCTCTCTTTTCCCTCATCACCCTCTCCTTCTTCTTAGCAATATTGCCACCATCTTACTGCACCGATGATGCACGCTTTGTTGAGTGCAGTCGTCCCTATGAGTGTGAAAGAATCAAAAACGTTTCTTACCCTTTCTGGGGAGGTAATTGACCTGAACATTGTGGTCGCCAAGGGTTCAAGCTCGAGTGCTACAATGATGAATACCTGATTATCAAATTTGAAGAACTAGAGTTTCTCATTCTAAACATCAACCAATCTCAAAACATCGTGACCATTGCAAGATTGGACCTCTGGGATGGTTCTTGTCCTCAAACCAACCTCAATACCATTTTGAATTATAGTATCTTTAATTACGCTTCAACCGTTCTAAACATAACTTTGTTCTACGGCTGCCCTCCTCAAGTCAATACACTTATACCGGTCCAAAATAGATTTACGTGCAGCTTGGAAGGTAGTGATGCAAATAATAACGCTTACTTTGTAAACGAATTGTTAGCAATGATCCATATTCCAGGCCTTGCGCAATGCAGAGAAAGATTCCGTGTTCCAATTTTACGAAATGCTATTATTGATGAGTCTGCGGGTGTAGTCCATAAACTTCATGAAGCATTGAATCAAGGGGTTTGAAGTGGACTATAATGCCTTGAATGTTGCCAGTAGCGGGTGTGAGCATTCAGGTGGGTATTGCGGTTCTAATGTAGCACACCAAATTTGTCTGCTTTTGCCGTGACGGAGAGCGCTCTTATAACTGCCCAGGTAACAATATTTACTCTCTTGTCTCTTCTCACTTTCCTGGATTAGGCTGAAACATATTTCTTCTTCTAGGTTTGGTTTGGTTTTGAATTTTGACCAAGTGTTTGAAGATAAGTCGAACTGTACTGCAATATAAGTCTAACTATACTCCTCTTTTGTTATCGGTGATTTTGATTATGAAATTAGAATTACGTTTTCCCCTTATAAAAAAAAAAAATATCAATGATTCAAGTAATGATAAACTTTAAAAAATATGTTAATTAGCAATTAGTGATGAAAATTTATCGAAGGTTTACTGACATAATTATTCTAAGAATAATTTCATTGTTGGTCTGGTGTTAGTAGAGGCGAGCAGATCGTTCGACCATGGTCAGAGCTTTGTAGGTGAAAGTGAAACCGTGAAAATGCCATCATTATTTATTTATTTATTTATTTTGGGGAAAAAATTATGGGATGAGAAACGAAGTTTGGCTGTTCTACGAAAAAGTTATTGGGCTCAACTCCTTAAAGCAAGACTTTTAATTTCTCTTGAGGATGGGCGTAAATTTATTTATTTATTAATATTTTTTAAAGATAGTGGCATCCAATTTGCCAACTCTGACCTATTACCGTGTGTTTCGGGCATTTCAGTAAATTCTAGCCGAAACTCAAGATTCGGCTGGTATAGAATTTGGGATTTTTATTTTTACCTTCAACTTCATATCGAACAATCTGAGCTGCTGCCCTTCACTACCATCTAACTTTCCTTATCAATCTTCATTCAGACCAGAATTCTCTGTTTTTTTCTTAATCACCTTTCAAAACTCTTTGCCGACACAAAATTCACATCAAAAGAAAACTGAGGCATTGGTGGAAGAGCGCGTGCCGGGCGGCTGAATTAACTGAGTGAAGGACTGAGAGTGAAAGTGAATGTAGAGGTCAATGACAATAAATATTTAAAAAAAAGAATGTGGAAGTTAATTAAATAATGGATGGCTAGGATTTTAACTGATAGATAGCATATTCCATGGAATCTTTTATGGATGGGTCTAGTTGAAAGTTTTCGTGTGGAACGTGAACCCATGGCTGGTTGTTGGCAAAATTTGCCAAATAGCATGATTTTATAAAAATTTTAGGAAAGTAGCACACGGATGAAACTATTTTGTAAGTTAGACTGTTTTTGAAACTCAAGTTTGGTAAACTCAAGTTTGGGCTGGAACTCGAGTTTGTCAAACTCGAGTTCCATTCAATATTGCTGCATACTACTTAGAACTCGAGTTCCAAAAACAGTATAACTTACAAAATAGTTTCAAATGCATGCTATGCACAAAATTTTTTTCTAATTAGCTACTATTTAGCAAATTTAGCCCTGGTTGTTTGTTATTCCTTCCTCTCTTTTTTTTTTTTTTTTTTTTGAGAAAAAGGTAAGAGAATTTTATTGATCTGAATCCGATTGGAATATACTATCCAAATCACTAGGTAATGATTTTACCCATACATTCGTGTCTACAGATAAAACTGCTCTCCTAACTAAAGTATGAGCTAATCTATTCCCTTCCCGTCAAACATAGCTAAACTTGCAAGATCGAAAAGTCACACCTAACTCTTACATTCATCAATCACATGACCAAATAAAGTACCACACCTCCTCGTCATATTCAGGGTAGTAAGAACCCTTGAGCAATCCCCCTCTATCTTAACATTGAACAAGCTAAGTTCCTTGGCAAATAACACTGCACGATGGATTGCCATGGCCTCTGCCAGCTCTACTGATTGAACAAGAGGAATTTTTTGACTCAACGTAGCAATTATTTGTTCTTGAAAATCGCAAAACACCACTCCAATACCAGCACATCCAGAGGCATCAAAGAAAGCCGCATCAAAGTTACCTTTGTAAGTCGACTCAGACGGCGGAGATCATTGCACCTGAACACGTCGAGAAGCAACCGGAGATGATTGGTGGTTCACATTGAGATATTCCATGACGTAGTCCTTTGCTCGACTGCCCAATTCGTGAAGACTCCGAGATGGCTGCTTCTCTCTAAGCCTGTTTCAACGCTGCCACAAGCTCCAAGCTATGGTGGGGAACAAAGCAACCCGAAATTGAGATCCCCTCTGCATCACCGCCTCAAGCAAGTCAACAAAAGAATGATATGGTTTCTGGAAAGAAGGTGCAAATCCCGGATCAGGCTTCCATACAAATTGAGCTTGATCACACAACCAAAGGCTGTGCAGCAATGTCTCCTGATGTTCATCGCAAAGATCACAGGTTTCATCAATGGGAATGTGTCGAGCTCGCAGGTTTTGCTTTGTCGAAAACAAATCTTTCGCCGCACCCCAAATGAAGTGTTTAATATTATTTGGGGCCCGGATCTTCCAGATTTTTTTCCACAAGCTCTATTGCTCTGAACCTGAGGAAGAGCTTGGTTGATAACTTGTTTCTACTGATGCTAGGAAGCGATATGCACTCCGAACAGTGTAGGAACCATCAATAGTCAAAGGCCAGACCAGGAGGTCCTCAGCACAGCCTTTACCCACCTGAATCCGACGCACCAACTCAGCTTCCCACGGGTAGAATGTTTCCTCAAGTTTGCTAGGATCCCATGTCCTTGTGTTCAGGTAAAACAATTCACTAAGCCGAGATATGGAGGATTCACCCTTTGGAGACACAATTTTGTTATAGGTTGGATTTGTGAGCCATTTGTGCTTCCACCCGTCAATCCCATGCCCACTACCCATTCGCAAAATAGCACACTTCTCAATGACCTCCTGAGCCTGCAAAATACTCCGCCAAGCATAAGAACACTTTTGAGGAATAGGGGCTTCCATAATACTCCCATGAGGGAAATATTTCACACTAAAAACCTTGTAGAGCAAAGTGTATTTTTGGTGAATCAATCTCCACACCTGTTTGGCCAATAAAGCATTGTTAAATTTTTGGATATCTCTAAATCCCATCCCACCAACTAATTTTGATGAGCACAAGGAGCTCCACTTCAGCAAATGGATCTTTTTTGAATCACATTGGCCCCACCAAAACTTACAAATAATTGTTTCAATTTTCTTACACAGACTGACTGGCATTTTATAAACACTCATCTTTTATTTGTTTTGTTTTGTTTTGTTTTTTTGTTTTTTATTTTTTATTTTTATATGCTCTCTCTAATTTTTTAAGAGTCCAAATACCCATTGACCCAAACAAAATAATAATACAAATGACATTAATATATATTTTTCTTAATTGTGTATATCAGTATATATATAATTCCGAAATAGTATGTCAAAATAGGTCTGTACCGAAATATTTTGCTCTAATAAGCAAATCGAAACGATATTTAGAAATTTGGTTTGTTTATTGGTTAGCTTTTCACACATGTATGTGTATTCAATGCTAGAATGTGATGGAGGGTGTTGAAGAGTCCTAATTAAATTGTTTAAGTGTGGATATTTTTTGGGGTTGATTGCTTTAAGGTTAATTGTTGGGTTAAGGATTGACTCCAGTTAATTAATTCAATTATCCAAGTCGATTAATTATGTCAAATTACATGCAAATCGTGGAGGCACAAACAAATCACTAAATAAACTAGAGTACAACAGAAAATAAATTGACATGGTGATTTGTTGACTAATGGGAAAAACCTCTCACAAGATCCGAAAACCCCATCGGGTGACTCCCAAGAATCACTAATCAAAATCAATAGATTACAGGTACAAGGAATCTTACCCCAAACCTGGTCTATCCCAAAGTACCTACCTATAGTAGAATTCTTATGCCAATTCCCAATTGGTCTTGATTTTGTAGAGAATTTTTCCCTTTGTAGTAATCCCAGTACGTGACTAATGCTTTGCACGAATCCCAATACATGACTAACTCTACAGCAACCCTTTTGATTGTTTTGATTGATTTGTAGCAATTTCACATTAAAACATTAATAAGATCTTCAATTGTTGGTGCCAGATACTTTACTTGGTACAGAATCCAAAAGCGCACAAGATCTCATTCTTCTATTTTCTAAACTCACAGGTTCAAAAGATAGAGGCTAGGATTTCAATAAGAAAACCTTATAAAGCATTCTAGGGTTAGTCGGGGTTTTCTTTCTCTACCATATTTATATAGGAGTTTAATGGGCCTTTTAAATGGGCTTTCATATTCCTATTAGGTTTACACAAACCTTATGCTCTCCTATTCCTATTAGGATTATAAAAACCTATAAACAATATTCAATTAGAATTCAAACATTGTAGACTATATTCTGAAATCCCGTAACTCGATAGTTGGAGAGGTAATGAGCTAGGTATCGAGCTTCATTAAATCTCAATTGTAGTTTATGTTAAGGTTACTGATTTAAGATTTTTCAAACTTATTTCTCTATGCAGTTTTCATGTCTTCAATAATACCACTTGATATAGCAACTAGACATACTTCATGATATTCTAGAATCCACTTAGAACTACCCAAATACAAGTAAAATGTGTTTTGTTAAAGGATATACCAGCACATGAAAAATATGACCCTAACATTAATCATACAACATGTGACAGTCATGTTTAACTAAATTAGCATGCAAAAGAAATTTTTGTAGAAATTTGACCACAAAAGAACAAAGGAAAAACAAATTTTTAGGGATGAGATATAGGGATAACTAGCGAGTGTATTAGTTGATTTCCTTCTTTAAGTTTTGCATAGTCATCTCTTTATTTATTTGATCCTACATAAATCATTGCAAAAAAGGTTGTTGACTTTGGAACAAATTATTCATGCTTTCAAACCAGGCATATAATACAAGAGATAAATTCTATGAAGATGTGGTGTAAAACCCAAGTTTTACCTTTCTAATCTCAGCATTCTACGTCATCATATTACATATTAAAGAATAGACACAATCACACTCAATCAATTCTACTATCCATTTGAAAATCCAACTTTTTTTTTTGGAGACTGTGAGTTTATTGAGTTATTATTATATGAGATATGATGTATTGAGTTTTAAGTAAATATTCAATGTGGTAATATTTTATTAAATGGTGTAAACTATGAGTTTTACACCCTATTCTTACCAAATTCGGACTCATAATATAACCATCTAAGCTCCACAGATCTTCAAACACAGAGATTAGAAAAAAAATCTCCATAACTTGTTAATTTTAAAATTTTGATTCTTTTCAATCATGTTTACATAATCCATTGCAATAAGGATACACTTATAATATGGATACTCTTATTTTTCTCCTATTTTTTTTCTCACGCTCTTTTGCTGGGGGTTCTATCTAATTTTCTGATATGCCTCTGTTGTGATATGATTGTGTGATGTCTTTGGTGAGTGGGATTCACTCCCTTTTTATACTTAAATTTGAATGGCATTTTCCCTATTTGTCCCTCTCTTTTGACCTCTTGGGTTTCTCCTATTTATAATTAAAGAATAGTACTTGGACTTATCTTTTTCCTTTTTGGTCTTCTTTCTCTATTTGGATAATTAATACTGTGAAAGGGTTTCTTGGCTCCCCTAAATGGGAGATTCTTTGTTTTTTGTGTAGGCTTCAGGTTTTGGTTGAATTAAACCTAATAGGCTTTCTATGCATAATAGAGTGAAATACATTTACTCTCCATTTGTTTTGAAGTAAAATATTTTAAAAAAAATATTTTACTCATTTTACCATGTTTGTTTTGATGTAAAAAGATAATCAACTGCAAAATATTTTACAATCGACTCTAAAATTAGAGCAACAAGATGTAAAATGTTTTATTCTTAAAACAAGATTAAAAATTTTAATTCTTCCTCACACGCACAGACCAATCCCCCACCCACGCACAAACCAACGCCCACCCTTGCTTCTTCCCTCCTTCTCTCACACAAACTCCCTCCTTTCTCTTTGACATAGTCCCTTGGGACTCTAACCGTTGGCATAAATGTTTCTAGCGAGGGTATTGCGGCGGTAAGGGTGGTGCAAATGGACAAAGATCCATGATCACCACCCTTTCACGATGTAGATTGGTGATAAGGGCGTTGGTGGGCTGGGTCGTCATCAAATTTGAGTGATGCTCTCTCTCTCTCTCTCTCTCTCTCTCTCTCTCTCCTTTTTTTAGGCTTCATCTCTTAGATCTTGGTGGTTGTGGTTGCGGTGGTCGTTGTGGCTGGGAGGGTCGTCGGTGTTGGGTTTATGATGTCAAGTTTGGTTTTGAGTTTGGTGGTTGGGTTTGGTATTGGGTTTTCGTGGCTAACATGACTTTGGCTGGGGTGGTTTGTGAGTTTTGATGGTGGCGATGGGTTTCTGATGTTAATGGTGGCTGATTAAGGGTGGGATTTCTTTGGTCTCTAATTTTGAATTTTTTAAATATATATATATTTTTATTCATTTGGTGTTGTTCCTTCCTATTGGTGGTAGTGTTTTAGTCGCTGTATTTTGGTGACAATGGAGCAATGATGGCTTTTTGTTTGCTCTTCTCAATCTAGATTTTGGGTGGTTGGTGGTGGGTTGTGCTTATCTTTGGTTGTGGTTGCTGGTGGCTAGTTTATGCTTACATTTTTCGGTGTTTAATCATACCAAACACATGAAAATGTCTTCACTAAAAAATATTTAAATGTATAATTTTTTACATATAAAATATTTTAATCTAAAACAAATAGAGCGTTAATATTTTTTGTCTAAATGCAAATAGTTTTTTATATGGCATGCACCTTGTGATGACCATTGCTTTCTCTTTTCAATACACTTTTCCGAGTGAATGCTCATCCAAATGGATCACGACTAGACAAACAAACTAGGATCTTCCTCTCCTCCTCTAAGCTACGTCTCCCTAAGCTCCAATGACAATGGCATGTCTTTCCTTACTTTATCCATCGATCTTTCTATCGTGTTTAAAATTTAAGATATTTTCTTCTTTGAAGTAACTCTCTCTTTGCTGTATTTTACTCTACTAGGGTTTCTCGCTCTGCAGCCTAGTCCCCTTTCCATTCCTCTTCCCTTTTATACAAAGGTTAAGTCTTCTTCTCTAAGTTTCCTCTTCACGCAAAGGACTAGGGTTACTTTTGGGCTTACGTGTTGCTTTGTAGCCCATTCTGTAGTTTGGCTATTTGTGGCTCTTCTCTCTTCTTTTCTATTTTAGTGAGTTTGGCCATCTCTTGGTCTTGTTCCTACCTTATTCAAAGGTTGTTTTCATTAAAGGGCTCTTAGCCTCGTTTTCCCCATTCAAGCCAACCTTGGGTCCATTGGCTGCTTCATTCTACCGACGGCTATCTAGCCTAGTGTACTCTTTAGTTTCTTTATCTTCGTGAACCATATTCTTTGGCCTTGGGCTTTGTTCATTAGTCCAGAACAATGTGAAAAAGTGGTGGTAACAAATACTTAGGAAATTTTGGTGTCGATACTTATAGAGAATGCTAAGTCCGCAATATTTTCATAATATTTTCTCAACAAATCATAGGTAGTTATTGATTCTCAAAAAAAAAAAAAAAAAAAAAAAAAAAAAAAAAAAAAAAAAAAAAAAATCATAGGTAGTTATTATTGGTTCTTGTTAAGTTATGGTTTTTCACATAACATTTATGTTGGCTTTATTCCATGACAAAAAATGTTGTAATTGCATTAATTTATTTCCTTGTATTTGTGGGATTTTATTTGTAATGGATTTGGTCTTAAGTGGTGAATATTTGCTCAAGAAGTTGATCTCGCAACTTGGCTTGTGAGTGGTGTAATCCGCGAAGGTCACATGAGGAGCACATACCGAAAACTGAAGAGTCAATGTGTTTCACGACTCATCTCGCGACTTGGCCAACTTGCGAGATGACTCGCGAAATGCACCGATAGTTAGGATTTTAAGTGTGGCTCTTATACCCTTCACCCATACTATATATACTCTCATTACTCACAAAATTGTAAGAATGCTATTCAGAAGAAAACCCTAGAAAAGTTTATACAACACACCCATCTAGTTAGAGAGAGCTATTCATCCTCAAGAGAGAAATCCTTGTAGTCTCTTCTCCTTCACTCTCCCATTGTTATACCTTGATAGGAGATTTGTACCTAAACACAATCCACACCTATTCAGAGTGTAGAGAGTGATTTGAAGTTTGGGAAGTATTGGGAATTTGCCAAACTAAGCCGGTGAGGCTTGGCGGGTGCAATTGGGCGGTATTGCGGGATCCGGATAACTAGTGAAGATAAGACTCCGAGAATTCCATTGGTAGTTGGAGCTTAGAGGGCTCAATTACTTTGAGTAGATTAGGCTTGGAGTGTCTTTTTGGTATCCTTGTACTCCAACTTATTCACTAGTGGATCGATTTCGACTTGGAAAGTCGTGGAGAGGTTTTTCGCCGAGTTTTTCGGTTTTCTCTTCGATAACACGTCTCGGTGTTATCTTGTGTTTGCATCTCTCTTCCCTTACTCTTTAAGCTTTATATTTGTTATTGCTTGCTTGTGGTTATGGCTTAGAGAGTAGTTTCGGTTATTGCGTATTATTTAGTCTTGTTCCGCACTTAGTTAAGTTACAGTAAAAGCAATTTAGCTGTAAGTTTAAAATTGGGAGTCTAAATAAGGTATAGTATTTTACATTATTTGAGCTTTCAATTTTAATTTAAACTTACCATTGAAACTATTTTTTTGTCTCATTAACAACATTCAGTAACAAACCTTTCACTTAAAATTTGTTGTGAAAGTGTTGTCTATGCAGTATTTCTTCTCCTTTTAATAAATTTTGTAGTAAAAAAGTTGAGTGGGCAGGTTATTATATTTAAAGGTTACTTCAATCAAACCCAACCACTGTTATTATTATTATTATTTGGGCCAGAAATCCAACCTCTGTTATTTGTCATATTGGTACATGGAGGGCTCATCAACGATTAAAGAAACGACGAACCTAAAGAAAAATGTTAATTATTAATTAGTCATGAATATTTAGCAAAGGTAAAATGACATAATAATTCAAAGATTAATTTCATTGTCGGCAAGGTATTAGCAGAGGCGAGCAGACCTTCAAAGTGGTTCGACTAAAGTCTGAGCTTTGTTGGTGAAAATGCCAAAAATACAAAAAGAACTTGCCAGGAAAGACAGTTCTGGCTTTTCTACGGAAAGTAGTTTGACCAAAGAGCTTTATAGGTGAAAATGCCAAAAGAATGAACTTGCCAAGAAAGAGAGTTCCGTCTATTCTACGTAAGGCTGTAAATGAACTAAGCCAATCATGAACAACTCGAGTTCGGTTCGATAAAAAGGTTGTTCATGTTTGTTTGTTTATAAACAAGCCAAGTTTGAACCTTAGTTTTAGGCTCGTTTAATAAACAAGCCGAGTCCAAGCAAAAAAAATTGTTCACGAATAAGCTCGTGAGCTATTAGGCTTGATACACAACAATTCAAGCATAGACTCATTTATAAGTTTAAATGTGTTAGCTAAATATACTCATTATACATATCTTAATAATGACATGGCCAACATGAGACCACTACCTAGATTACCTTAATTTTTTCATTTCCTTTAAACTGATCAAGAACCACTTTAGACTATAGTTACATTTAAAAATAAATAATTAATTAAGTAGGCCACATATGATCCTTTCCTATCAATCATCTAAATTAAAGTTATGAAACATGTTAGTATTTTCTCATTCATAATAGTTACAAACAGATATTTTTCTAGTCCTTTACTATCTAACGTGAATGTAAAAATTATATTTTGAACAATTACTGAAGCTGTAGACAAGGAATGATGAATGAATGAATAATTATGTAAATTATTAATTTGAATAATGACTAATCATAAGTAAGACTAGATGCATGATAAAATGAGTATACTATTTTCTTTTTCTTTTTTCTTAATTTTAGAGATTTAAGCATTTAATAATGTAATTTTTTAGATCTCAAGCTCAAAAACTTGACCTCAGCTTGAGTTTGATATTGATATTAAGTTTGAGTTTGGCTTGACTAATTAATCAAGCCAAGCCAAGCCGAGCTCAAACTTTTTGGCTTTCCCACAAGCTCAAGCTCAAATACTATTTTTAGGCTTGTCACAAGCTCAAGCTAAGCTCAAGTTTTTGATTTTTCCTGACGAGCCAAGCTTGAACATGCACTACTTGACAAAGTTAGGCTCGTTTACAGCCCTAATTCTACGAAAAGTCATTGGGGTCTATTATTTTACCACAAAGCTAAAAGAGAGACCCGGTCTATTTGGATGGAAGAGAGAAAGAGATGGAGTAGAGGAGAATAGAGTAAAGTTGGCTGAAGATAGATTAATTTTGGGTCAACTCTATTATACTCTACTCTCCTTTACTTCTCTTCTCCCTCAATCTAAACAAACCGTTAAGGATAAGCATAAATAGCTACTTGGCCCTAATCGACTATTATTATTATTTATTTATTTATTTTAAAAATGGTTGAATCCAATTTGCCAGCTCTGTTTTATAGGACGCTCAATTGGTCGGATAAAATTAAAAAGTTGGTTCATCTTATTTTATAACTGGGTGAACTCGGCAACTCGGACATGATTGCAACTTTCTGGGATTGAGGAAAATCATTCTCTTTAGGACTGGTGAAACATAAAACAGCAGTGTCTCAGACATAAAAGAATGGTGTGAAAAAGTCGGTGGGAAAATTGTGCCTCCAGGGTCCAGACTAATCCCGTTTAAAAATCAATTTGAGAAGAAAACATTTTAATCTGTTTAGGACTTACCATTTACCAGTTTTCGTTCAACGCTTCTAAAAAAAAGAAGTCTTCATTCAACGTTATATATTAACAATTGCGTGTTATTCCACCTTATTCTTTCCTCGATCTATAGTCTTCTACACATAACACATGGATGCTTATCATCTAGCTCTCTCTTCCCTCATCACCCTATTCTTCTTCTTAACAATATTACCACCATCTTACTGCACCGCCGTTGAAGGCTTTGTTGAGTGCAGTATTCCCTTTGATTGTGGAAGGATCAAAAACATTTCGTACCCCTTTTTGGGAGGTGATCGACCTGATCATTGCGGTTTTCCAGGGTTCAAGCTTACGTGCCGCGACAATGAATACCCTATTATCAGTTTTGAAGAACTAAAGTTCCGCGTACTAAACATCAACCAATCTCATTATATCATGACCATTGCAAGATTGGACCTCTTGAATGGTCCATGTTCTTCAACTCCAAAGTTCGTCAATACCACTCTGGATTTTAATAACTTCGACTATTACACACCAACCGATCAAAACCTAACTTTGTTCTATGACTGCCCTTCTGAACTTAGCGGATTGGATGGCGCGAAGAACTTTTCCTGCGGCTTAGATAATACCGCTAATTACTTTGTAAACGAATCCTTCACGGGGATCGACGAGCTTTTTGAGAAATGCCATAGACATATTAGAGTTCCAGTTTTAGGGAGTACTGCTCTTATTAACGAGTCTTTGGGACTTCAGAAGGTATTGAATCAAGGTTTTGTTGTGGACTACCACAATTCCTGGGCGATTACCTGTTTGGGGTGTGAGGCATCAGGTGGGATATGCGGTTCTTCTAACTCCTCCCCACATCCATTTGTCTGCTTTTGCCGTGATGGAGATCAACCTTGGGCCTGTTCAAGTAACGGTATGCTTGCTCGTTTCTCTTCTCACTTTTGGATTAGGCTGAAAGACATATTTCTTGTTCTTTGCTTAGAATATAGTTCCTATTCTTAGCTATAGTTCACATAATGTCATAGTTTAACACTTCTCTTTGGCTTTGGGTAGTCGGCACAGTTAACAATTGCATAGCATTCTCATGGTTTGTTTGCTTTAGGTGGCTTTGGGTAGCCGGCATAGTTAGCAATTGCATAGCATTCACATGGTTTGTTTGCTTTAGCTAAATGTGGGTCCATTTAGTAGGCAATAGACTTGATCCTCATTCTGGTCTAAGTCATGCTTTTTTTTTTTTTTTTTTTTTTTTTTTTTTGAGAAACAACTAAGTCATGCTTTAATCTGTTAGGATGGTGGAATCATCTTAATTTGTTTTGAGCGAGTCCATTCATAATGCCCCTGATAGAAATCAAAAAAAATTGTGGCCTTAAGACTTTAAGCAAGATTGAAGATGGTGAATCACCAATCCTATAATATTAATTTTTTTGCTAGAGTTTCCAATATGTTTACGAATAAGTTCCAAGTTTTTGGGATAGACAATATATAGTGAAATCATGTTATCATCACTCATCACACAGTAGACATCCCAATCCACAACTCAAAGTTAGTACTTTTAGTCTTGAGTGTTCTCTTTTATTTGAAGTGAGTTATTATGATATTTGCCTAAAACAAAAAAATGAATAGCCAGAATTTTATTTATTTATTTTAAAAATGTCAAATTAGCTCATAAGATATGGTCTTTGAATGAATTCTGAGTACTCTCTCTTTTTTTCTTTTTAAAATTTGATATTTACGATAGGATGAGAGATTTTACCCTTTTTTTTTCTTTTTCTTTTTTTTAATAAAAAATTTAATATTTTAAAATAAGATGAGAGATTTGAACTCTAAATATTTTGATGAAAAAAATTAGAAAGTAATATGTACGGGGTATGGCCTCGGCCCGAACATTCTCAAGAATCGGAGCTGGGCCCAAACCTCATAGTGAGTCCATATCCATCCTGAGTGCATGATTGATAAGCCCATATCCGGCTGTTCATTGTCTGTTCGGGATTACGTATGCCCGGAACAACGTACCTCCCCTATGGCTCGGTATTACCTTGGGGAGTATCGCTGCAGGGCAATCTTTTGGAGGCAGAAATCAGTTCCAAAGCCACTACCACCATTTCCAACGAGATAGATTCTATGTCAGGAATAATCATATCGGACCCCACCCACACGAGTGAGATCAGAATGTAATCATGAAACCCCCACAAACCCTAAGCTATAAATAGAAGAATTGTGTAAGGAAAGGGGGTTGGAAATTCTGTAGAGAAAGTAGAAAGAGAGAGAGTAAGCTAGATAGGGGAAAGAGCAACACAGAGTGGGGGTGTTACTCAGGGAGGGAAAATAGAGAATTCGTGGGGGATAAGGGGTGCTATCGGGTCATTCGGCTAGAAACAACCTTTAGTAGCAAACACTAAGCCCATTAATACAAATAAATTATGAGCCCATTCTAAGCCCGGCCCATCAAGCGGAGTTTGGGTACTCACAATTGGCGCCGTCTGTGGGGATCTCCCACGTAACTGTGGTTTTGCCGTGACTCGCGCGGGGAAAATGTCTGAAGGTCAATCAAGGAGTTATGCTGAAAGTGGTTATGGGAGGTCTTCTCGGGGATCCACTTGGCGGGAAAGAAGGCAGAAGAGGCATGAAGATAGGGAGCATGAGCAGGAGGAAGAGTAGTCTGGCCTTAGAGAAGGGTCATTTCAAACACACCGGACAATGTTAAGTGCTTCGAGGCATGAGCGTTTTGATAGGAGGGACAAGGAACTTGAACGTTTGCGTAGGTTGGTAAGGGATTTGGAGTTGGAAGCAAGAGGTAGGCGTCGGAGAAGGGATCGCGAGGAGCGTGAAGAGGGGTCAACTAGTTTGGGGGGTCACTATGGAGAGGAATCCCATCAATCCGGTTCCCATCGATACCGGGACCGGTCACGGGAGTACGCAGACCGAGACTTAATTTCCCCAGAAGAGTAACGACCCCGGAATGCCGCTATGGACGCTATGAGCCGAGCATTACGCAAAGCTGCTCGATCGTCGTTCTCAGGGGACATCAAATGGTTTCCTATGCCGAGCAGATTTACGCGGCCTCCATTTAACTCTTATGATGGGAAAACGGATCCGGTAGAGCACGTAAGCCATTATATCCAAATGATGTCTTTGCACATTAATAACGATGCGCTCATGTGTAAGGTATTTCCTTCGAGTCTCGAGCCCACTGCTTTGAGGTGGTTCAATGGATTGAGGAAATGCTCGATTCATAGTTTTGCTGAGCTGATACAAGAGTTCAGTGTCCAGTTTATGACCTGCAGCCGGGTGCCACAACTAGTGGACGCGCTGCTATCTATGAAAATGGGAGCCGAGGAAACCTTTCGCAGCTACACTAGCTAGTACTAGGAGCTGTACAATGAGATCGATGGGGGAAATGAAAAAATCGCAGCAAGTACCTTTCGATTGAGATTGCCCGAGGACTCTGAGTTGCGAGACTCGTTGACGAGGAGGCCTCTCGAGAATATGAGGGAGTTGATGAGGTGTATCGAAGAGTATAAAAGATTGGAGGATGACCGGTAGCAGAACAAAGGCAAGGCTCCGATCACAAGTCAGCCTCGGCAAAGGGGTTTTCAGTCAAGGCCCCAGAAGGATTTGAAGATTCAGGAACTGGGCGCACAGGTGGGGGAAGTGAACATGACGTTCAAGGAGCCGGTGCATAGGATCGTGGATCGAATCAAGAATGAGCCATACTTTCGATGGCCAAACAAGATGGGGGGTGACCCGTCGAGGAGAAATCAGAACCTGTACTGTACTTACCATAGAGATAAGGAGCATAACACTGAACAATGTAAGATGTTAAAAGATCATTTAGAGCAACTGGTAAAGGCGGGGTATTTGAAAGAGTTTGTGGTGGACCTGAGAAATCAGGAGGCTGGGCAGGGCACTCGACCTCAGGATAATCCTCTCCTACCTAGGGATGGCAATTTTTCCCTGCCCCGCTTAACTCACCCCACGCAAGTTTTCCCCGCCCCGCAAAGGTGGTGGGGCAGGGATGGGGCAAGATTTTAACCCCGCACCACCGGGCGAGACGGGGCGGAGATGGGTTTAAACTTTTTAGACCCACCCTGCCTCACCCTTCCCCGTCCCCGCCCCGCCCCACGTTGCTAAGGGTTATAATTGTAAATTTTTCATACCTTAAAACCCTACTATTTAAACAAACATATCAATATTATCTTATTTTATTCTACCCAATGTGGTTCTCTGCCTTTATTTTGTTATGTGTTATACTATGAGATTTTTTATTTTTTATTTTATTTTTATGATTGTCTTGTTAAACACTTAGATATATTATTCAAATTTTTTTTCAAAAAATTTATTTGATTTGATGGGATAAATTTAGTTGTAATTTCAAATATATTTTTATTAAAGAAATAGGTTTCATTAAAAAAAACTGTACTAGCTGTAGGGCAAATTAACAAAAAGTAGAGTTTTACGGGGTGGGGCGAGGCTTTGCGGGGCCCCAAAGGGCGGGGATGGGGTGAGAAAGTTTTTCCCGTCATGCAGAGCTGGGCGGGAATGGGGTAAGACAAAACCATGCGGGGCGGGGATGAAAACCCCATCTTTCGGCCCCGCCCCGCCCCGCCCCGTTGCAATCCCTACTCCCACCTCCAGTGGGAGTGAGAGAGGTCATCCACACAGTTTTAAGAGGTACCATGGTGTCCAAGAGGAGAGGGGTGCCGGTCGTGGTTCCGATAGAGGGTTTCTCAGGCGAGCAACCCTCCGAGAAAAATTTGAAGTACACTCGGGAGCCCATCGCTTTCAATGACGACAATCTAGAAGGAACGATTCAGCCGCATGACGATGCTTTGGTGGTCACAGCCTGGATAAATGGTTTTATAGTGAAAAGGGTACTAATAGATCAGGGGAGTGGTGTTGAAATGATGTACCCTGACCTGTTCAAGGGGCTTGGCCTGAAGAATGAGGATCTCTCTAAGTACGACACACCCCTGGTAGGGTTTGATGGTCGGATGGTGGTCCTAGAGAGACAGATTTCGCTTCCTGTAAATATGGAAGGTAAGGAAGTAATGGTGAAATTTATAGTGGTCGCTTCATTTTCTCCGTATACGGCGATCCTTAGAAGGCCATGGATTCATGCAATGGAAGCAGTCCCGTCCACCCTGCATGTGAAGGTCAAATTTCAAACCGAGCAAGGTATTGCTATAGTAAGGGGAAACCAGTAAGTGGCCAGGCAGTGTTTGGTGGCCGCTGTTAACCGGGAGATTAAACAAAAGGAACCAACCGAGGAGGTACCCTTATAGCAATTACAGGAACCTTAGGAAGGAATGGGGGCTAGTTATGCCGAGGACTTAATAAGAGTAAGGATACTGCCGGACGATGATCGGAGTTTCCAGATAGGAGCAAGTATGAAGGATGAAGATAAGGTAGAAATGTTGCTATTTCTTATACAAAACGTGGACGTATTTGCTTAGAGCCCATACGAGGTGCCCGGGGTAGACCTCGAGTTCATAGTTCACAAGCTTAACGTGGACCCATTGTTCTTTCCCAAGAAGTAAAAGCCAAAGAGATCGGCTAAGGAGCACGTCGAAGCCGTCAAGCAAGAGGTCAAGAGGTTGAAGGAGGCAGGGGCAATAAAGGAGGCTTTCTTTCCGGAGTGGCTTGCGAATATCGTGGTGGTAAAGAAGAAGTATGGCAAATGGAGGGTTTGTGTTGATTTCACTTATTTGAATCGAGCATGCCCAAAAGACCCATTCCCTATGCTGAAGATTGATCAACTAGTGGATGCCACATACGAGCATCCAAGGATGAGCTTTCTGGATGCTTTCCAGGGTTATCATCAAATTACCTTGGCCGCTGAAGATCAGGAGAAGACGGCGTTCGTCTCCCCTGATGCTAATTACCATTATACCGTAATGCCGTTTGGGCTAAAGAATGCTGGAGCTACTTATCACAGATGATGACGAGGATGTTCAGAGATAAGATTAGGTGTACGGTGGAGGTGTGCATTGATGATATGGTGGTTAAAAGCAAACGGGAGGCGCAGCATATTGATGATCTTAAAGAGGTGTTCGAAGTGCTTCGGCGACACAAGCTGTGCCTTAATGCTGATAAGTGTGCTTTCAGAGTGGGGGCTGGCAAGTTCCTAGGATATATGATCACTAACTGAGGAATAGAAGTCAACCCCGATCAGATTGAAGCTGTAGAGCGCCTTAAGTCGCCAAGCAATCCAAATGAGGTCCAAATACTGACCGAAATGCTAGCTGCCCTCAACCGGTTTATTTCCAAGTTTGCCGATCAGTGCCGTCCATTTTACCAGCTTTTAAAGAACTGGAAGGGATTCCAGTGGAACGAGGAGTGTGAAAATGCTTTTCAGGATTTGAAGGAATATTTGGTACGGGCGCCCATGTTGACAGCCCTAGAACCCGGAGAGGATTTATTCATGTATCTCTCGGTGTTTGAGCATGCCGTAAGTGCCATGCTGTTGAGGGATCAAGGAGTGCAGCAGCCAATATATTATGTCAGCAAAACCTTGGTTGATGCCGAGACGAGGTAATTGCCTCTGGAGAAGTTGGTATTAGCACTAATACATGCTACACGGAAGCTGCCTCATTATTTCCAAGCTCATATCGTCTATGTATTAACCGAATATCCTTTGCAGTCGTTGTTGAAGAGATCCGACTTCACGGGCAGAATAGCTAAGTGGGGAACTCGACTAAGCTCTTTTGACATTAGGTATAGACCTAGAAGTTCGGTGAAGGGTCAGGTTCTCGCCAATTTTGTTGCAGAGTTTTCTCCGAAGAGGGAGATGGAGGTGGTTTGCCATATGGAGGTTCACCCGCGGAAAGTATTTGTGGACTGAGCATCTAGCGCAATGGGGGTTGGGGCTGGAATTGTCATCATTACCCCAGAAAGGATAAGATTGGAACATACTTTTAGGTTAGGTTTTAGGGCTTCCAACAACGAAGCCGAGTATGAAGCCTTGCTTGCCGGATTGAGAGCTGTTTTGGATATGGGTGCTTGGGAAGTTGAGGTTTATTCAGATTCTCGGTTAGTGGTTAATCAAGTACAGGGCAGTTTTGAAGCTAGGGATCCCCAAATGATGGAGTACTTACAGTTGGTAAGGCAGATTATGAACTAGTTTTTGAAGGCAAAGGTGGTTCAAGTGGCTAGGGGGCAGAATCGGCATGCGGACTCTTTAGCCACTTTGGCGTCATCACTGATCGAGGAGGTACCTCAGTTAATCAAAGTGGAGCTGATGGCGAAACCAAGTATTAACGCAAGGGTAGGTGTTTTAGTGGTAGCAATATCCAAGCCGTGCTGGATGGACCCAATCATTGACTTTTTGGTTGAGGATCGAGTGTCAGATGATGAAAAAGAAGTAGGCAAGGTGCGTAGGGTAGCTGCTCCGTACTGGTTGTCAGCAGACCATAAGTTGTACTGGAGGTCTTTTGGGGGGCCGTATCTTCTATGCTTACACCCCAATAAAATTAATGAGCTGTTGATCAAACTCCATGAGGGGGTGTGCGGCAGTCATGTTGGGGGACGTTCATTGGCACACTGAGCAATAACCTAGGGATTTTGGTGGCCACAGATGCAGAAGGATGCTGCTGAATACGTGTGGAAATGCGAGCAGTGTCAAAAGCACGCCCCGTTGATCCATCAGCCAGTTGGAAGTCTGAATCTCGTCAGTAGCCCATGGCCCTTTGCGCAATGGGGGCTGGACATTGTCAGTCTGTCGCCCCGGGCTACAGGCAATCGCAGGTTTATTCTAGTGGCGGTGGACTACTTCACTAAGTGGGCGAAGGCTGAGACATTGGCTAATATCCGGGACGTAGATGTTAAGAAGTTTGTTGGTGGCCATAGATGCAGAATGATGCTGCTGAATATGTGTGGAAGTGTGAGTAGTGTCAAAAGCACGCTCTGTTGATCCATCAACTAGCAGGAAGTCTGAATCTCGTCAGTAGCCCATGGCCCTTTGCACAGTGGGGGCTGGACATTGTCGGTCCATTCCCCCGGGCTATAGGCAATTGCAGGTTTATTCTAGTGGCCGTGGACTACTTCACTAAGTGGGCGGAGGTTGAGACATTGACTAATATCCGGGACATAGATGTTAAGAAGTTTGTGTGGAGAAACATAGTAACAAGATTTGGAGTACCAGAGTCCCTCGTATCTGACAACGAGTTACAATTTGATGGCAAAGCCTTCTGCAAGTTCTGTAGCGATCTCGGTATCAAGAACAGGTATTCCATCCCGGCATATCCGCAGAGTAACGGCCAAGCTGAAGCCATCAACAAAGCAATTGTGAACAGATTAAAGAAAAGATTGGAGGGCGCCAAGGGTAGGTGGGCCGAGAAGCTGCCCAACGTTTTGTGGGCATACCGGACAACTCCCAGAAGATCCACGGGAGAAACCACATTTTCTCTAGTGTACGGAGCGGAAGCAGTCATACCGGCCGAGGTGAACTTATGCAGTGCTCAGGTTACAGGATTTGTCCCTACCAAGAACAATAAATTAATGGTGAAGCAGCTAGACCTGTTAGAGGAATGCCGAGAATCAGCGACTTTACGGCCAGTTGAGTATCAATAGAAGCTTGCCTGACGGTACAACAGGGATGTGAAGAGGAGGGAATTTAGCGATGGGGACTTGGTGCTACGGAAAGTAGTGGGAAACACAAAGGACATTAGCGCGGGAAAGTTAGCCCCAACCTGGGAGGGGCCATGTAGAATTATTGCCATTGCTGGAGCAGTAGCTTACTATCTAAAGGATTTGGATGCAAGACCACTTCTCTGGCCATGGAATGTACACAACTTGAAAAAGTTTTACCACTGATCGTTGGAATGTAGTAACTCGGGTTGAATGCAATGTAATATGTGAACAATGTATATGCATACATGTATATCCACACTCTTAGCATTGTCATTATTAATTTGCTGACTAGTCTCTATTCTATCTAAGGACAGAAGCCTGTTTCCGGTTCGATCCTTATCACCGGGTAAGTGGAAACCTAGTCTATTATATCTAAGGACAGAAGCATGTCCCCGATTTGATCCTTATCACCAAGCAGGTGGAAACCTAGTCTCTATTTTTTCTAAGGACAGAAGCCTATCCCCAGTTCGATCCTTATCATCGGGCAAGTGGAAACCTAGTCTATTATATCTAAGGATAGAAGCCTATCCCCGATTCGATCCTTATCACCGGGCAGGTGGAAACCTAGTCTCTATTTTTTGTAAGGACAGAAGCCTGTCCCCGGTTCGATCCTTATCACCGGGCAGGTGAAAACCTAGTCTATTATATTTTCTAAGGACAGAAGCTTGTCCCCAGTTCAATCCTTATCACTAGGCAGGTGGAAACCCAGTCTCTATTCTATCTAATGACAGAAGCCTGTCTCCGATTCGATCCTTATCACCGGGCAGGTGGAAACCTAGTCTCTATTTTTTCTAAGTACACAAACCTGTTCCCAGTATGGCCCTCAAGACCGACAGGTGGAAACCTAATCCTGAACTCTATTTAATCTAAAAGCAGAAACCTTTTCGACCTTGATTGCCAGTCAAAATAGCATCCTAATCCTGTTAAGCAAAGAAAAACGTAGCCGAAGTAATTCAACTCCAAATATATTAATGAAAACTATTCATCGAGGCAAACATCAATAAAAGTTATCCATAGATTTAAAACAAAGTAAGTGTTCTGTCACCACATCCCGGTGACCATAGGCAAATCAACCAAAATGAATATAAAAGCTAAATAAGCTAGGCAGAAGATAAAATAAAGCAAATGTTCTGTCACCACATCCCGGTGACCATAAGCAAATCAAACAAAATGAATATAAAAACAAACGAAGGAATAAGTAAAATCTTTTAAACGATAGGATCATCAAGTTCACGGGGAGTAATGTCAGTGCCGTGCTCGGCTTGGGCATCTTCAGTGGGTTGAGAGGCAGGATCTGGAGTGGAGGATGGGGCGTTGCGCGACAGGGCATTGGGATTGCTGGTAATCTCAAGATCAACTAACTCCACGTGAGAGTCAATTGCCTCCACCAGCGCCTTCATGCTAAGGGTGTCTCCTTCTTCCTCGGCATCTGTAGGATTTTGAACTGGAAGGGGAGAAGGCTCGGGGTAAGGTATTTGCTCGGGGTTTCTTAATGGTGAATCATCTGGCACCCCTATTTCTTATAGAGTAGCCACCCACCCCTCACCGAACCCATGGTGCCGCGATTGGTAAATGATGGGCTCCATAGAATTTTTGGCATCCGTGAAGCCTGTATTGTATCATTTGTCCTCGGCCGCTGCAAGGGCTACCTTTAACTCCGCGATCTCGGTGGCCTACGCTAGACTTAGGCTTTTCGTCTCGGCCAGCTTAAGCTTCATCTCCCCCAGTTTTTCACCTGTCTCTGCCAGGCTCTATTCGGCCAACGCCCAGGCCTTCTTAGCTTCCCTCTTTCTTTTTTCGGCATCCTTCGGTAGCCTTACACTTGTCCTTTGCCGTGGCCACTGCAATGTCCTTCAAAGCTCGCTCTCGGTCAGCGTCCTCAGTGGCCTCTTTTAGCCGGTCCTCGAGCATGTAAGCTAGTTGTGCTACCTATAATCACAATGTCAACAAATGTGAGAGAAAAGTATAAATAGTTACCCATGAAACGAAAGAAAAGTAAAGTGCATTACCGCTATAATGTGCCACTGAAGCTGGGAGGATAAGGATTCATCTGCACCACCCAAGAAGAAGTGCACGTCTTCTAGAAGCTGCAGGCCCTGGCCCAGGCTTCGCGCGACCCAGACACCCTAGCCCTGAGCCTAGGTTCTCACACTGGTTGTCACGGGGAAAGGCTCGTTCCCGAGCCTAAAAATGGTTTGCCAACCCACTGCCGGGTGTGTAGAGAAAGACGCCATGTTGGATCTGAGCTACCGAGTAGGGCGAGCTCCGCCAATAGGCTCCCGAACAACCACATTGCCCGTCGCGGCGACCGGGGGAGTCCTCATAGGGGCTTCTTCTTGTACTCGAGGAGGGTCTGCAGTGCCCTGCCTTTTCCAAGTTCGGGTGTTTGGAGGATGTTGATCTCTACCCGGGGCCTTCTGCTATTGGGCTAATGGATGGGCACTGGGGATGAACCTTTCCATCATCATTGTCCTTTGGGTCACCATATTACCCTCTACCTAATCGGCTTCTACTTCAGAAGAATTTATAGACTCGACCTCCACTTGTTAGGCTGGTTGAACCACGGCACCGGCCTCTTCAACAGGTCTATGAACAACATGGCCTTGGAAAATAGTGTTGGCTAATGCGTCTCTCACGGGAACTAGTGACTCCGCTCTCGTCAGTCGGGGGCCGAGATCTCGGGCGTCGCCTACAGTTAGGTCGAGAGGGAGGAAGTTCGAATGGCATACGTCAATGTAAGATAGTAGCGGCTATCTACTAATAGAGCTTGCCCGAACGGTTGCCAGGTGGAGTAGACTAGAGTGCAACTGAGTATAAAGGTGAGACGCTTGGAGCTGCCCATCAAAATTCACGAAGATTTCTAATTAGAGAACAAAATTCAAGTCCCTTATGTGTACAACTCTGATGTCCAGTTTGAATCTCTTACCGTCTGCGTTTAAAAAAAATAAATTAAAAGAAAAAAAAAAAAAAAAAAAACAAACAAACAATACGTTTTTAGACGGTAACAAGGATAAATAAAATACAAATACAAATAGTTAGTTATGCACGGTAGCGACCAAAGTCCTGGGGCGAGGTTGGGCAGGTGTGCTCGTTGGCATGCCAATTGCCGCTCACCCGGACATATTCTCCTGCTGAATTTCTATTAGAATCGGGTAGGCATGATACAAGCCGTACCCGTACATCCCTAACTTTCAGGTAATAATTTGGTCTAATGTTACCACACAGACTATACATGAAATTAATGTCATAGTGATCTAGCTGCAATCCGTATAACTGATTTAAATGGCTGACGCAACTCACTACTTGGTAAAAATTGGGAAGGAGTTGGTCGGGACTCAACCCGTAAAATCTAAGTGTCCTAAGTATCAGAGGGTCCACGAGAAACCTAACCCCCCCTTCTAAGATGGCCATTAATGGGAAAAATACTACCTGAGGGCGCTGCTCAAGAGCGATGTTACCCTCATGGCAATAAGCTACTTCTACATCCTAAGGAACACCATAGGTTGCTCTAAAGTTAGTCAAAGACGCATCAGTGTTAAGAAGGTGAGAATACCCCATTTTTGAATCTAGAATAAGAGAATGAAAAAAAGCAAAAACTTTGAAAGAGAAGAGGGATGGGTGGAGGAACTTACTGCAGGCTCTAGGAATTGGAGATCTTGGTTGAAAATCTATGCTCAGCAGAGGATGAAATTTAGAGAGTAAGGGTGTAAAGAGTGGGGGGATGGGCCAAAAGGTACTATTTATAAGGGGAAGGCATTTAATGAGAAGAAGCGGGAAAAATCCTTTGAGTTTCTTTTTGTAACTCCCACACGCGTAGCCTCAGTTCACGAACCGCCAGGCCATGATTACGCTCAGATTTGACAAGCCGTCATAGCGTTGCTTTTAAGGGGGCACTAATAACCGTCATAGTGATACTCATTTAATGACTGACGGTTGGACTTCCCAAGGAGTCTCTGGTACCTATTGGGTTGTCCTTGATTCGCTCCCGGTAACCGGGCACGAATCAAGGGAGGGCTATTATACGGGGTATGGCCTCGGGCCCAATGGGCCTCAACCTGAACATTCTCAAGAATTAGAGCTAGGCCCAAACCTCATAGTGAGTCCATATCCATCCTAAGTGCATGATTGATAAGCCCATATCTGGTCGTTCATTGTCTGTTTGGGATTGCGTATGCCCGGAACAATGTACCTCCCCTGTGGCTCAGTATTGCCTTGGGGAGTATCGCTGTAGGGCAATCTTTTGGAGGCGGAAATCAGTTCCAAAGCCACTACCACCATTTCCAACGAGATAGATTCTATGTCAGGAATAATCACATCAGACCCCACCCACACGAGTGAGATCAGAATGTAATCATGAAACCCCCATAAACCTCAAGCTATAAATTGAAAAATTGTGTAAGGAAAGGGGGTTGGAAATTCTGTAGAGAAAGTAGAAAGAGAGAGAGTGAGCTAGGATAGCCAAAGGAAAGAGCAACACAAAGTGGGGGTGTTACTCAAGGAAGGAAAAGAGAGAATTTGTGGGGGATAAGGGGTGTCATCAGGTCACTCGGCTAGAAACAACCCTTAGTAGGAAACACTAAGCCCACTAATACAAGTAAATTGTGAGCCCATTCTAAGCCCAGCCCATCAAGCGGAGTTTGGGTACGCACATACTAATTGAATTTCTTTTTTTCTTTTTTTCTTTTTTGGGGTTAATAATTGAATTTTAAGACTATAGGCAAATATTCTCACAATTGTGTTCACAAAGTCATGAATAGCATTAGCATAAAAAAAAGAAGTCATGAATAGCATAGCACTCCATCCAAGTATCTCATTTGGAATTCGCCTTTTACCGTGAATGGTAAATGGAATTACCAAAAATTTTCCCCATTGACTGGGTCATACGTGTTGACCGGTCTTGTTGACTTTTATTGCCCTGATGGCCCCCACAGAAGGACTATGTTTATTTTATTGAAGTAATTACTAGGAAAACGACTCTAATAATTGGGACTCTTCAAGCTGTAACCAAACCCTTGTGTGAGAACTCACAACAAATCCTAGTGAATTTTGGGTCTATTTGATTGTGTTGTTTAAATAACAATTTTTGTTATTTAAACAACACAACACGTATTTTTATAATATTTAAACAATGTTACTATAACAATATTACCAAACAAACTTCTTCTTTTTTGCTAGCAATAACAAATCCTAGTGACTTCAATTTATGGTTTTTCTTTTTCTTTTTTTGGTGAAACTTTAATGTATGGTTTTCAATATTTCTAGTGACAGGCAAAATTGTGGATTTTAGTTACAAAGTCTTTAAATGATGCTGTGAGAAGCCGTCTGGATTTTCATATGAGAGTCAAAAATCAAACTATAATTATAGTACTATTAACTACTTTTGTTTCATAGAAATACTAGTAATTAACAAATCATAGAATTTTTAATTCCAAACTCCCTTAGAAAAGATTAGAATAAAATGTGCTCATAAATTATCTGAAATAAAACGACTGAATAAACTGTATCAAGTAAGGATTGATGAGAACTTTATTTCCTTTTCTTTGTGTGTGTTTGATGATTTACAAAATGGTGGTATAATTTTTAAATTCTTGAAACACATTAGGAGCCTTGAATATTCTTGAACGTTTTCTAGATTTTTAAGCATTTTGATTTCACTTGTACATGTTTTGTATAGCACTTTCTTCACCGTAGGTAAATATTGAAAAATTATGGACTTTTGTTTTGTATTGTTTTTTTTTTTGGGGGGGGGGGGGGGGGGGGGGGGGGTGATAAATTTGAACTCTACGCTTGTAACAAAACTTGTTGGACTACTTATGATAACTCACTAATACACTCAATCACACATAAAGTTAAAGGACAAGTCGCACTTTGTTTTCTTGCTACGGTTTATGCTCATAATAAAGGCGATTAATTAAATTAGGCATTGTTTTTGTGTGTGTGTGTGTGGGGACAAAATACAAAATCTCGACTTAGCACCAAACGCTTTAGTCCAATAGATTGAGGTTAACGTTAAACTTTAGTTTATTCTTACATGCCAATCGGCAATCACAAAATCCGCTGCAATCAAATTCATGTTTATCATAATTTTCTTCCTACTCTCCACTTTCCGTTCAGCCAAACAAATCTTCACTCAAAGTCATCCACTCTTATTATTACAGCGTTCAAACGTTAATGCCACAAATGCCCCTGCCTAATTTGTACACTATTTTCTTATGCTCCACTCAACTGCTTGGTAGGTGTAGCTCTTTTTCTCTAGTATGACTGACTTATATATTACCTACTCTAATACATATCTACTATATCATATCATCATGATGTCAACATTACTAGGGAATAGGGATATTGATGGTATATTTAGTCTAAGACTATGTTTGTCCAAGTTTTTGTCCAAATCTCTTTCTTATCATGGAAGAGTCAATACAAATGAAATTAAAACTTCCAAAAGAAAAACAAAAGAGATTGGTATTGGCCTTAATGATCCCGAATTGATAGAGATATTTAATAGATCTGACGAACTCTTGGTCACCTAAATACAATTTGGCTCGGTTTGAAGACTTTTCCAAAATATAATTTTTATAACCACAATTTTTTCTTTTTTAGGCATAGTTTTTTTCAAATAATCTATTTTCAAAAATTTGAAGAAAAGTTGTGTCAACTTTAATTCTAAGTCTAACCATTTAATCATTATCCATACTGTTAGGACATGTGTTTCACTTGTTAGAAACATATGTCATGATTTTATGTAATTGGTTTATCCTTTGACAAAATGCACTTTACTTATAATTGGGTAGATCTAGGATGTGTTTAATACTTCAATAAATCATGTTTCAAGATCAAGTGTTGAAGCCTTCAAGTCTGTCCAAGAAAACAAGCTGAAAGTGCAGAGTTATTAAAGCTTGACAGCTAGCATGTGTTGAGGTTTAAGAAGCTATTTCAGCTCTATGGCTCAATAGCTAGCTCGACAGATTCTCGACAGCTTCTATCTGTCGAGGTTTATGAAAACAGAATTTCAGATATGTTTTTCTTGAGATCCGTGAATGTGTCTTTGAGCCTTCTTTTCTCCTAACCCTAGACATATAAAAGGATTGTTTTAAGGGCCGTCAAATAATATACAAGTTGCACAAGTATTGAGCAAACTCTGTTCAAGCAATTTGTAACCAGAGATGAAGTTCTTGCCCTAGTTCATCTCTTTCTCTTGAAGAAGTTGCTGTGTATGTGCACCATAGGGTTTTGTAACCAAGCATCTTCTTGATCTTCATCGTGTGAATGAACTGAAGAACTTTGCAGCCAACAACCTTCATAGTTGGTGATTAAAGTCGCGTACTAGGATCCGCGCATTGGTTAGTCACGTACTTGGGAGCCATGCATTAAAAGGGAGAACTGTCACTACAGAACAAGTCCAATTGGGTATTGGGGAAAGAGTTTAACTGTAGGTTGGTAAGGTACTTGAGATTCCTTTACTTGTAACCGCTTATTGTGATAATAGTGGAGTTTCGGGAGTGGTGACCTGAAAATCACCCGGTGGGGTTTTTGCCATTAGGTTTTCCCCATTCGTAAACAAATCACCGTGTCATTAATTTTCCGCTGCGTATTTAGTTGTTTGGTGATTTGTTTGTGCTACCACGCACTTTGCATGATAAATTGATTAATTAATAACTTAACTAATTAATTAATTAATTTCAATCACAAGGGGTCAATCCGTTTGTGGCCTATCAAGTGGTATCAAAGTAGGCACACTCTGATTAGGTTTAATCTTTGTTGTGTTGATCCATTGACCCCTGTTTGTCATGGATAGAGGATAGTCATTAATTATACCTCCTTTATTTGATGGCACTAACCATGCATACTGGAAAGTACGCATGAGAGCTTTCTTGCAGTCTTTAGATGAGAAGGTGTGGCAAGCTGTAGAGATAGGCTGGACCAAGCCTACAGAAGCGCCGATTGATTGGGATGATGCGAAGATCAAGGCGGCAAACTTCAACAGCAGGGCATTGAATGCCTTATTCAGTGCGGTCACCAATGAGGAGTTCAAGAAGATATCTTCCACTAAAACTGCTAAGGAAGCATGGACCATCCTCTAGACAACCTATGAGGGAACCAAGACTGTCAAGGATTCGAAGCTACAGAGGCTCACTACAAGCTTCGAAGAGATTAAGATGGAGGAGGATAAGTCGTTCGATGAATTCTATGCCAAGCTCAAAGACATAGTGAACTCAGCTTTCAATCTTGAGGAAACCATTCCTAAACCCAAGATTATGAGAAAGGTGCTCAGATCTCTGCCTGAGAGATTCCATGCCAAGATTACGGCAATTGAGGAATCAAAGGATATTGACAAGATTCCTTTGACTGAGCTGGTTGGAAACTTGCAGACCTACGAGCTAGGGTTAACTAGAATAGGCAAGTCGGGTAAAGGCAATAGCATGGCTTTGAAGGCCAAGAGCAGCGACATAAATGAGTCTTCCGACGATGAAGATTCCAAGATGAAGTCCTACATCACTAGGCAGTACAAGAAATTCATGAAGAATGCCAATGGAAAGGGCTTCGACAAGGACCGTAGGCAATCTAGTTCTTCTCAGTTCAAGAGTCAAGATAAAGGGAAGAAGGATGCTAGGGATGGCGATCAGTACACTGTTCCCGCAGTACCAAAGTGCTTTAGGTGTCAAGGCTTCGGTTACATGAAAAATGAGTGTCCTACATATCTCAAAAGCATTGGGAAGAGCAAGGCACTTGCTGCTACTTTGAGCGACATCGAGCCTGAGGATGATTCCAACAATGAGGATGACGGAATCTTGAATGCCTTCACTGCCACTGTTAATCCTATTGATGGGATTGTTAAAGATGTGGTTGAAGAAGAGGAATTGGAGGAATCCAAGTTTGAGAAGATGGATGATCAAGATGACATCCATACAGCCTATGATAAACTATATAAGCTTTCTGAGAAGCATGAGAAACTTTATAGGCTGGCCACCAAGAAGCTCAGTGATGTGGAACTTGATCGTGAAGAGCTGTCCACAAAGTTTGATAAGGCTAATCAGACTATTGGAGTACTGAGGTTCGAGAACAATTTCTTGGCTGAGAAGACCAAGAAGCTTGAAGCGGAGCTATTTCAAGTCAAAGCTCAATTGGAGAGAACTTCAAGTGCAAAAATTAATGAGATGCTCAATATTCAAAATCTGCTTCTGATCAAACAGGTTTAGGGTATAGTTTCTCTTCTTCTAATACTGCTTCTACTAGTACTATTGTTTTTGTTCCTCCTAGCAATAATGTTGAAATTGAGAACAATAATGTTAAAACTGATTTAGCTAGTGAGAACTTAGACAAAGGTAAATCTATCTTAGGAGCACCCCCTAAACAAGATAAGAAGGAAGCTAAGAACCCTAAGGCTAAGAAGGCTAATTCTCAAAAGCCTAAACAGAAGAAGCAGCATCTCTGTCATCATTGTGGAGTTGCCGGTCATACTCGACCAAATTGCTATAAGTGGCTAGCCACTCAACAGAGCAACGGCATAATAGCATCTAGAAGCCAGAATCAGCTTCAATCCTTTCTTGCTCCCCTTGGAGATCTTCTCAAAGCCCTCATATTCATTTCGAACTTGAACAGTTTCAATTCTTCCCCTTTACCGCTTGTTCAAGGGTTTGCAAGACGGAAAGGCTCTTCCAAGGTGTGGAAGGAAAATGGCTCCAAGTGATTCTATCACTTTCTTCTTTCTCTTCTTATTTTTGTTTGCATTACTTGTGTGTTTTGCTTTACTGTTTTGAGTCAGTCTAGTTTTATGCTTTGTTTTATTTAACATGTTTTTGTTTGGTTATTTTTCAATTTTATTTTGTTTTATTTTTCATATAAAAAAAATTGAAAAATAAAAAAAAAATACAAAAACAGTGTGTGTTTTGTGTACATTAGTACTTGTGTACCTTGGATGGCCATTGAAGCAAAGTTTTCTAAACTTTGTATCTCTTGTAGCTTAGATGAGCATCTCTATGCACAACTAAGCAAGTGAGATTTGTGGCTCTTGTTTGTGATGAGTAAGATTAAGTTTTCTCTTGTACTTAACACTCGTATCACTCTTTTTGACGGGAAGGATTAGAAAATCCTAAGAGAAATGCATAAATAATCATCTCACCACTATTGCCCGCCAAACATAATGACACCTGTATGCTTCGGCATAGCAAAAGTGCAGTATCAATGACATTTGTATGCTTCGGCATAGCAAAATTGGAATGTCAAATGCTTACCATCATTGGGTATTTCTTTTCTATCTCTTATATACCCATGCATGATTTGCTAAAATAAATATATGCAAAGAAAATGAAAAGCAAAAAGATCAAAAATACTTTAAAAATGATTGCAAGCGTGTATTCTAGGAGATGTGGGAGTTATAGGATGTACCTCGAAGATGATAATCTCCATCAAACAGTTATGATTGTATGTGAGTTAAAGTAATTTTCTCATATCTCAAGTTGTCATAACATGTTGACACATTTGCAATCTTGCGATATTTTTCACACATAACACGCAATATTCTTTGCTACTTTTGATACATGTGCAAGTACAATGTGATTTGGCCATCACAAGGTTTTACATGTGTTAATGTATGCTCACTAAACTGTCTTGACTTGTTTTTTTTTTAAATAAAATCAGTTAGACTTGCTTAGTGTGTGTGTGTGTGTTTGGGATCCATGAGCTTAAAATCTTTGTTAAGAGATGATTTTAAGAAGTCTATATGGTGTTTGGATCATTGGTTGAGTTGCATGCTTGATTGCATTCATATCTGTGTTTTTCTCTTCTCAAAAAACTGTTTTGAAAAGCTTTCTCGACACCTCCTCGACACCTGGCTGTCTGTCGAGCTTCTTAAGGTCTTTTCTTATTGCAATCTCGATAGCTGTCTCGACAGCTGGTGGATCGAACGAGAAATCTCCTGGACCCTCGATAGCTTCTCGACAGCTGGTGGATTGATCGAGCTTCTATTCTGGTATCTGATGGTTTGTTCCTTGACACCTTCTCGATACCTGTATCTGTCAAAGACCATTTTCTCGACACCTTCCTCGACAGATGTATCAACACCTCTATCTGTCAAGAATTACTGAGGAGCTATATATTCATTCTTCGCGATCCGATTCTCATTTCTTCAATCTCTCTCGATCTGTCCGCACCTGTTCATCTCCCAAACACTCTCTCTCTCACTCCAAACCTCTTCCCAAGGTGTTTTTCAAGCTTTTTCAAGTTTTCCTTCACTTGTTAAGCTTCTAATCTCCTTCATTTTCATGCATTTAATGTTTTGAAACCTAGGTTTTGGGGTTTTTGAAAATTTTGGGGTTTTTCAAAATTGATGAGTTATTGTTGAAATTTTGGGATGGATTTTCACTTAAATGAGTTTAAAATCTCATGCATTGCATCACATTAGCATAATAACAGTATTATCATGCATTTTAGATGTGTGCAATTGATTGTGTGTTGGTAGGATTGGATTGGGCTGAGCCCATGATGCAATTTACTTTGCATGTCACATGTTCATGCATTTCCCATGCATACGTACTCCAATTTCAATATACTTGTTATATTTGAATTGTTTTGGAGCTTTTCTAATTGTCTCTTTCTTTCTCTCCCTCTCTTTCTGTTTACGTTAGTTGTGTCTATGGAACCTAAGCGTAAGTCAGCTTCGTCCCAGAACCCTTTGCATTCTAGGGCATCGTCTTCTGATCCTACTCCGTCTCATCTTCGGTTCCGTGATGAGGATGCCCGAAAGGACTTCTCGGAGAACTTTTCTCGACGAGGTGTTCATTCGGAACGCCGAGTCATTTTGGCGGACTTCATCGACACTAACCTTCCCACTATCATTCACAGTCGGGGATAGGAGTCACTGTGTGACGTCCCTGTCACTTGTCCGACCATGTTGATCCAGGAGTTTTACTCCAACATTCATGGTTTCGATTTTTCAGTACCTCTCTTTTCTACTCGCGTTCGAGGTACGCGCATCACTGTCACACCGTAGCTTATTGCGGATGTGCTTTATGTCCCTAGGTTAGAGTCTCCTGACTACCCTAGTTGTGAGCGTCTATGGACTGTGTCCAAAGACGAGATGATTTCTGCATTTTGTGAGCGCCCTTCTGATTGGGGTGAGCGTCAGTTTACACCATGTAAGGCCTTTGCTAAAGGTCCTAGATTCATGAACATGGTGATGACTTTTGTTTTGCACCCACTCTCTCACTATAACTCTATCACAGAGCCTCGTGCTCGATTTTTGCTTTCCTTGTTAGAGCACCTCACTATAGATTTTTCTTCACATTTCATTCTTTCTATCTTAGATGTGTATAGGGATACGGCTACCCATGATAAGCTCATTTTCCCTTTGGCTATCACGCGGATTCTATGCCATTTTTCTATTCCTTTTCCCTCTTTCGACCATTTTTCTGTCATGTGTGCCATAGACTACGCTACCGTTAAATGTAGCGAGGCACAATTTCAGTCTCGGCAGTCGGATTCAGCAACTCCTCCCTCCCGTTCAGCTCCATCTCGTTCTGCTCCATCCACATCTGCTCCCTCCTCTTCTTCGGGCAATGTGACTCTTGGAGACATCATGGCGCAGCTGCAGTGCATGGATGCTCACCTTGATACGATTTCTACGAAAATGTATCAGGTGAACGTTCATGTTGGTTTTATTGCACGATGTCAGGCGACCATGGGTGGTTTTGCTCCAGAGGCTTTTCCTTCACCACCTCCAATGGATTCTGAGTTTGAGGATGATGATGATGCTTTTGATGATGATGATGGAGATGCTAACTCTACCGATGAAATTTCTACTTGACACTCTTACCTTTTGTCACTCGTGACAAAAAGGGGGAGTAGTTTTGGTATGAGAGTAGTTATACTTAGGGGGAGCGTTAGTATAGGACATTTTAGTTAGGGGGAGTGTTGTTGAGTGCTGAGGGATGTAGTGAGGATTTTTATGTATCTTTTCTTTTTCTTTCTTTTATAGATACATTGTTCTTGTACATTGGGTCTTATGACCACTTTTATGACATACATTGTACTTATTTCTCTCTATATGTTGATGTATGTTGTTTCTTTCACCTACCTCTTACATGTGTTGTTTCTTTTCTCTCTTTATTCACATGCTTCTTATTCTTGTATGTAATCTATTATTTCTGCTTCACACTATGATGCATTGATGAGTTTTGTTTAAAGTGTTTCAGAAATACAGGTTGTCAAAGTCTACTTGCCATAAACTCTCTTCTTGCAAAGTTTTTCAAGAGTTTGTGTTAGGATAGATTTTATTGTATTCAACAAGTGAATATGAGTTGAGTGATTTATGACTTTTCTCATATGTTCATTTGTTTGTAGTGGTTTGGTCACGGATTGCCAAAGAGGGAGATTGTTAGGACATATGTGTTTCACTTGTTAGGAACATATGTCATGATTTTATGTAATTGACTTATCCTTTGACAAAACGCACTTTACTTGTAATTGGGTAGATCTAGGATGTGTTTAATACTTCAAGAAACCATGTTTCAAGATCAAGTGTTGAAGCCTTCAAGTCTGTCCAAGAAAACAAGCTGAAAGTGCAGAGTTATTAAAACTTGACAGCTAGCTCGACAGTTAGCATGTGTCGAGGTTTAAGAAGCTATTTCAGCCCTGTGGCTCGACAGCTAGCTCGACAGATTCTCAACAACTTCTATTTGTCGAGGTTTATGAAAACAGAATTTCAAATCTGTTTTTCTTGAGATCCGTGAATGTGTCTTTGGGCCTTCTTTTCTCCTAACCCTAGACATATAAAAGGATTATTTTAAGGGCCGTCAAATAGTATACAAGTTGCACAAGCATTGAGCAAACTCTGTTCAAGCAATTTGTAACCAGAGACGAAGTTCTTGCCCTAGTTCATCTATTTCTCTTGAAGAAGTTGCTGTGTATGTGCACCATAGGGTTTTGTAACCAAGCATCTTCTTGATCTTCATCGTGTGAATGAACTGAAGAACTTTGCAGCCAACAACCTTCATAGTTGGTGATTGAAGTCGCATACTGGGATCCGCACATTGGTTAGTCACGTACTTGGGAGCCGTGCATCAAAAGGGGGAACTGTCACTACAGAACAAGTCTAATTGGGTATTGGGGTAAAGGTTCAACTGTAGGTTGGTAAGGTACTTAGGATTCCATTACTTGTAACCGCTTGTTGTGATAATAGTGGAGTTTCGGGAGTAGTGACCTGAAAATCACCCGGTGGGGTTTTTGCCGTTAGGTTTTCTCCATTCGTAAACAAATCACCGTGTCATTTATTTTTCGCTGCGTATTTAGTTGTTTGATGATTTGTTTGTGCTACCACGTGGTTTGCATGATAAATTGATTAATTAATAACTTGACTAATTAATTAATTAATTTCAATCACAAGGGGTCAATCCGTTTGTGGCCTATCAAGCCATACTAATTCTTTTATTAAGTCTTCTAATGTAGAGTAATGTTAAAAAATATTTTTCACAATTGATATGACTTATTGTGATTGAAATGACATCACTTTTAATTGATATATCGACTTACTTTGGTAGTTGTCAAAGAGAACAAAATCTTTTTTCGATGCTTGTTCCTTTGTTTGTCTTTCCCCTCCTTTTCAAACTCTAATCATAAACCAAAAACAAAAGTAAATCTAACACACTCAAGAACTTTCACACCCTAGTCATACCAACTACTAGGAATTTTTTCCTCTTAAATGTCTCTCCATTAACGTCTCCCTTCTCTTCCTCTGTTTACCTCTGCTTCTTACTTACTTCTACTCAAATGGACCTCCAAAACTTTTCCATGTCCCCAAAACCTTCCCTTACATGCATTTTTTTCCTCATCTTCACCTCCTTAGTCAACTACATTCTATCCCTTGACCCAAAATTCCACCTGTGTCCCTTATACTTGTGGAGATGGCCCAAATACAAACTACCCCTTCTGGATACTTCATGAACAAGAACCTTTCTGTGGCAACCCAAACTTTACAATCATCTGCAAAGACAAAAACCCAGTTCTTACAATTGCCAATGATGATTATATCGTTAAGGATATCTTTTACTTAAACCAGTCAGTTCTTGTGGCCAACGCCGTGGTGTATGAGGACACATGCCCTGCTCCTTTGCATAATGTTAGCCTTGGTCAAACTCCATTTAATTTTAGTTTGTACAATAGTGATTTCTCCATCTTCTACAACTGCAGTTCAAAGCCTTATTACCCTATATATGAATTAGACTGTGCTAGCAATAGTACCCATCATTCTTTTGCCGTTTTCCATAAGGAAGCATTAGAGCTTCATAACTATTCGTTGAAGTAGTGCCGGTCTTTGGTTGATGTGCCTGTGGATGTTGGAGTCAACTTTACAAGCTTGTTGCTAATGAATTACACTGAAGTTCTGAAGATGGGGTTCTCTTTGAATTGAAGTGCACATGATTGCAACAGTTGTGAGGGAAGTAATGGATGCTGTGGATTTGAGAACAATGAATTTGTTTGTTTTTGCCATGACCGGCCTCATCTCAAAACCTGCAATGATGGTAATTCTGAAGGAAATTTCCTTATCATCATTGAGTAGTTTCTTCAAATTTTTCTAATGTATCTTCTAGACAGATTATGGGAAAACCATAGTGACCACTGATATAAATTTCACTACTCTCCCCACCCACCCACAACCCCCCCCGCTCTTATAAAGGTGAAATATTAACAGTTTCTAATCATGCTAGCATACAGGGTAGTGATCTTGAAGTTTCCATTTCAATTTGAACTCTAGCTTGTATTATTTGGGCACCTAATAGGTCTAAATGAATTAGGTAGGATGAATGATTTGTTGGATTTTTCTTCAAGAGTAGAAAATGACAATCTGAATTTTCGAATGGCTAATTGGTTTAGTTTTACCTTTTATTTTGCGTAGTCTGTTCCTTTGATATTCTAGAAGTTCTTTAAGTTTTTATTCCCATCTAAATTCTGTCAAATCAATGAGTGCCAATTAAGTCACTTCTCAGAAAGTAAAAAGATTTTAGCTTGGAAGACAAAACACTACATTTAACTCCACAACGAACAAGAATCACTCCTTTTCTTTGTAACCCGTTTCTGTGGACATTTGGGATGAGCTAAACCAGGTTCAAATCCAACCAATTTGCTAGCAAAATTATGTCCCTGTAGTCATACATTTTCAAAGTGTGTATATATATATATATATATATATATTGGGTTTTGAGTTTGACTAGAATTTCTTTTCACTTCTCCTCTGGTCTATTTTGGTTAATAAAGAGGTGTTAGTGATAGATCAATGTGAAAGTATGTTGATTCATTCCCAGCTTGCCACCTTAACAAGTTGTGAAAAGTGTTGTGTGAGAAAAGTTGTATCCCTAGTATTGCTCTTTCATTACTCTTATCTGGAAACCTAATTCTACCTGTGTTATACATGATGTAATTGTGCTACATTCATTAACCTTAAAGTTTATCTTCCTTCTTGGCCTTGAGCATCTTTTCTTTTTCTTTAAGTTCAATCGAAGCACATTGTATATTTAAAAGCATACACTCAGTGCTTAGAAAAGTTATGGAATGAGCTTGTTATATTTCTATTGTGATGTTATGAATGCTCAGACACCTCGTTCTTTTCGTTGCTTACTGTTAGTGTTGGAATTTAAAAGCACACACTAAGTGCTTAGAAAAATAGGAGAAATACAAAAACACAAATAAATTAGAAAGCACCCAAGAAAACTCATTTTTCTGACTTGCAATGAGTGAGTCGATTACAGGTATTTAGAGGTTAGGTGGATACTTTTAGCTCTTACATAATTAATTAATGACTAAATATATGTCTCTCTTTTACACGTGAACTTTTTTAATTACATATATAAACAATATCATATATATATATATATATATATATTAGAAATATCTATTCAATATATTTATATTTATCTAAAATTATATTTATTCTGCCTTGGTTACAGGTAAGCATAAGCGTAAGTGGATCAAGATTGTTGCAGGCCTTGTTGCTTCAGGGCTTGGAGTGTTACTTACCAGTATCACAATTTGTTGTCTTATAAGTAAGAGATCAACTACGTCAACACCATTTTTTATGAAGAAAACAAAGAATGAACATGATCTTGAGGCATTTGTTAGAAATTACGGACCACTATCGCTAAACAGATATAAATTCTCAGATGTCAAGAAATTCACCAATTCATTTAAGGTTAAACTGGGTCAAGGAGGCTATGGTGGTGTCTACAAAGGAGAGCTACTCAATGGTCGTCTCGTAGCTGTGAAGGTCCTGAATGCATCAAAAGGAAATGGAGATGAATTTATCAATGAAGTTGCAAGCATTAGTAGAACTTCCCATGTTAATATTGTCACACTTCTTGGATTTTGTCTCGAAGGTAAAAAAAGAGCTCTCATCTATGAGTTTATGCCAAATGGATCACTTGAAAAGTTTATACACAGTGACAACACGGAGACAACCACTACGCCCTTAGGATTGGAAAAATTGTTCCAAATTGCAATCGGTATTGCCCGGGGGCTTGAGTACTTGCACCGTGGCTGCAATACTAGAATCTTGCATTTTGACATAAAACCACATAACATTCTTCTGGATGAAAATTTTTCCCCAAAGATCTCTGATTTTGGACTTGCTAAACTTTCTCCAAGGAATGAGAGTAACATATCAATGGCAGTAGCCAGAGGGACAATAGGGTATATAGCTCCTGAAGTGTTCAGTAGAAACTTTGGAGTAGTTTCACACAAATCTGATGTCTATAGCTATGGAATGATGATTTTGGAGATGGTTGGAGGAAAAAAGGACATTGATGTTGGAATAAGTAATACCAGTGAGATATATTTTCCACATTGCATTTATAAGCGTCTTGAGCAGTACAATGATTTAGGATTTCCCATTAATATGACTATAGAGGAAACTGCAATGGTGAGAAAGATGATCTTAGTGGGTTTGTGGTGCATACAGACAAATCCATCTGATAGGCCGTCCATGAGTAAAGTAATTGAAATGTTAGAAGGAAACATAGAAGCATTGCAAATCCCTCCAAAACCTTTCTTATCATCACCTCCAAGATCTCCCGCAGAAGAATCCTCCACATATTAATACTATGTAATAATACCTATAGATACTTTTTTTTCTTGATAACTTTTTTATTATCATCTTACATTTAATTTAAGGATTGGGCTCCTTGAAGACAAGTGTTGGTGTTATTAATTATTATGTACCTTTCACATAAAAGAGGGAGTGTGCACTTCAATGTCCCTTAATCATTAACTTGGGAAAGATCTCTAAGCTAAGAAAAACTTAATTATAAGACAGGAAAGGGAGTGTGCGCTACCAACTTTTGTTTCTCAAAAAAGTTTCTAAAAAAAAAAAAAAAAACTTTTGTTTATGAGAGAATATTCAATGGAATTGATACCTGTTAATTTTTTTTTTTTTTAGGAAGAATTGATACTTATTATTGAACCCCTTTTAAAAAACAGTTACTGACATTAAGTGGGATATTAATTGCACGAGTAAATCTAGTGCCACAAACTTTTCCATAACTTTATCACTACTTTGTTACGTGGCAACTCGTGAGTGGTGAAATCATGGACCCACTATTTTATTTTCATCACTCACGAATCGCCATATAGCAAAGTTGTGGCAAAGTTGTGGAAAAGTTTATGAGTGTGCGCCGGTTGTCACATCTCTAAATTATACATTAGATTTGGGACATTACATATATTGAGTTTGGCTTACTTTCAGTACTTTTTAACCCGTGCGATGCACAGAAAAGTTATTGACTCTGAAAAAAAAAAATCAACAATGAGTAAATAGACATTTTGCTAGTTAGTATTTTTTTAAAAAAAATGAAGAAATATTTAACTTCTATACTTTTCCATAGTTTAGAAGTGTTGTCTAATATTGAACGTTATTGAGTTGCAAGTGCATATTTACCGAAACCTACAAAATAATTTACAGTTCTTAAATTAATAAAGAAAAACTCCCAATAGTTATATATACACACACACTTAAAACTAATATAAACTATAAATATATAAATAAAGACCATGATATGAGGAAGACACACCAAGTTTCAAATTTGAGTAGCAATATGACTTTCTCGTAGTAATAAGAATATAGACAATTCAAAACATGGAACAATATCAAAATTATAATACCTAATTCCATTATCTTTTATGTTGAATCCAAACAAATAATTAATTAAAATTAATCCAAACAAATAGTTAATCAACCAAAAATCATAACTTTTAATAAGAAAACAAAAAATCACATGAACCTAAATAAAAAGCATTTAAGGTGAAGAATTAAGATCAACCTACTGAGACGCAAATAACAAAAACCCCAAGACTTAAAACTTCAAAATTTATAGAATCCCCAAATTCTACTTCAAAACCAAACCAAATTCAACAAATTTATATATAACATATCAAATAAAAATTTATCGTTTCCTAGGTTGGAAGACATAGGTTGCATTTTTTATTTTTCTCCAAAAAAATAAAGATGTTTTATCTGACATGTACAATATAAAAAAATAATTAGTAGAAATTTTAACCCAAAAACCAAACCCTCTTTTTTTTCAACGGTAGTCTTTTTTTTTTCTGTTTTTTCTTTTTTTTTTTGAGTCCTATCATAATTTTTTTTTTATATATAGATTATTAACGTTTGAGTTTGAGTTTAAGTTGGACTTTTAGAGAGATAGAGTTTCACTCCTTATTAAGTTTGATTAAACAAAAATAATTTTTTTTTTTTAAAATGAGAATGATGAGTTTGAGTTTAAGTTGGACTTGTTGGAGAGATAACGTTTCACTCCTAGTTAAGTTTGAACTAAACAAAAATAATTTTATTTAATAATGAGTTTGAGGTTAAGTTGGACTTGTTAGAAAGATAAAGTTTCACTCCTAGTTAAGTTTTGTTGGAGCATTTTAATATTTAATAATTAAAATGAATAAATGTTATTGGTTTTCTCCTTCCAACCCAATACCCTTTTTGTTATTCTCTCTTGGAGCTCCTTAAAAGTGCTCACTTTGGATTTACCTCCCACCATAGGTAGCCCCAAGTATTTTTCACAATTATTCATGACTTGTGCTCCCAATAAATTTTGTATTTCCTCCCTCTCCCTCCGACTAGTATTTGGGCTAAAGAAAATGGTAGTTTTTTGTCTATTAATGGTTTGACCCGAAGCCGCCTCATATAGTGCAAGATGTCCATCAGTTGACGGGTTTCACCAAGCTTGGCCTCTACTCCATTTTTATTATGGACAATGAAGAGCCATTAACCCACTTAATGGACTATCCGTTTGGGCCTTTTCATTCTTTAGAAACTCCTTATCTCACCATTAATTGTATAACTCCAGCCCATCAGATTAATATCTAACAATTAATCTTATAACACCCACTACAGCAGAATAATGGACCTAATTAATCAGATTAATTTGGGTAGTAATTTCGTTGAGCCTATAAATAGACTCATTCAGATACAATCCAAGTTACTGCAATATACAAATACACACACAAAAATAGAGAGGTTCTTGGCTAAGAAGGGTGTTCTTTTCTAGTGGAGCTTTGGGCTTGAACACTTTGTGCAGAGGTTGTTCTAGCCATACGACACTTGTTGGGCTGTTGTATCCTGGGGGAGACAAGTCAGAGACGGTCTGCATCGGTTACAGAGTTTAGCCAACCAAGAGCTTGAATCTCCTTAAAGAGAGCGAGTGCCGCGCCTCAGTCCAAAAAAAAAAAAAGTGTTTTCTAATTTTTCTCTTCAAATTAATAATATTCAGTATATTATTCAGTTTCTCTTAGTGTTATTTCCATTATTATTGTATTTGCACCAACAAGTTTGAACTAAACAAAAATAATTTTAACTAAATAAAATGATAATTTTATTTAAATATTGTACTGACGTGGAAAATTGTGAGAGTTTCAGAGGTTTCGGTTTTATATATACGAGAAACTGCCATATCGCCCAGTAACTTACTACCACTTGCTATTGTGTATTTAAAACAAAAGGACACCTCTAGTTAAAAAGCAAAAACAAGTCAGACCCACATATATTTTGGTATCTCAAGAAACATTAAAGTCACGCTTTCTTTTCTTTTTATTTTTTGCTTGTTTGGCCTTCAAAAAAAAGTCACTTTTTTTTTTCAATCCAATTTCATCCTTTCAGCTTGTTTCTTTGGATTTGGGATTACCCACTTGATAGTTTGGGGGATATTTTGAGAAACTCAGTTCTCTTTTTCATTTATGTTCAATGCTAGTCTAATACAAAGATCTTTTTTTTTTTTTTTTTCTTTTTTTAAGATTTCAATTTCAGTTCAAAAAAAACTTGGAAAAAAAAAAAAAAAAAAAAAAAAAGGAGAATTCATTTCTTTTATGGTTGCATGACTAAAAAATTGCCATTAATTTTAACAACCAATCAAAATATGAGGTGCAATTTACAAGCTTTGGTGCAATTAGGGCGGTCATGGCAAGGTTTTGTAATTTGCGGTGTAAAATATGCAATTGGGGTGGTCATGGTGAATTTATAAAATTAATCCAAATTTTTTATTTGGAGAAAAAATATATAATTGGTTCATGTGCAGAGACCATGTCGCATGTGAGAGCATAGTGAGGTTTTCGTACACGAAACCACTTTGGTCAGTTGCTTCATCAAGCACTCAATGTTCTTTGCTCTCTCACATCTACTCTGGTGACATCTCAAGAAACAATGTCACTTTTTTTCAACTACAATTCCATTCTTTGAGCATGTTTATTTAGATTTTGGAATACCCAGCTTGATAGTTTGGGGGACTTCCTGAGAATCCCAATTCCAACTTTCGTTTTTATGTTCAATGATGGTTTAAAAAGAATATCTAATTTTCTTATAGAAAACTTAATTCAACCTTTTGAGTTTGGGGATTTTTTGGGAAAACCAGTTTCAGTTTTGTCAATATCTATAGTAGTTTGTAAGAGCCTCAATAAGAACAATGAGCTAGTTAATTTTATCCATGTGAAAATAGAAAAATTAAGAATAATTTAGTAAATTAACTTGGAAAAGAGTAGAAAGGAGAATTAATTATTTTATTATCACGTGACTTACATGTGACCGTTAATTTTAATCATCATTCAAAATATGGGGTGCAATTTTCATGTTTAGGTGCAACTAGTAAGTTACCCGTGCGATACACGAATAATGCTGTAATATTTTATGTAAAATGGTTTTGGAGAAGAATAATGCTAGAGATAAAAATATTTTTATAAAAAATTTTACAAACTGCTGATATGGTAAGTAGTTATTGGTAAATGAAAAGTGATGTCAACGGTGGACTTAGATGAAAACCAATAAGAAGCTGGACACATCAACATTTTGTAAAAATATTGTAAAATAGTTTGTGACTGTAATATTACTCTTTGGAGAATGTTGTATCTATATTATAGCATAATTGTTATAGAATTTTATTAGTAATAAGTTCATCATAACAAACAACAATTATAGATTGCACACACATATCCATTATAATTATTCAATTGAAGTAATGGGAAATAAAATTTTAAAAAAAAAGTGATGAATATTATAGAATAAAAGTTTATATAGAATGTATCTTTCTCCTTCTCCTTATTTCTAAAACAAAATACACATTCCAAACACTCACAATCAATCACATCATTTACAAAATCCATAAATCCACAACGTCTAACCTTAACATAAAAATCGTAATTGCCGTTGTCACTCAATATAAAATGCAAACCCCCTTCCTTGGTTATAGTCAACTCATACGGATTAGGATTAGATCAAATAGTAATGTTAGATCTAGGTAGATGTCGTCAAAAGAATGAAGGCAAATGACATCGTTTTTGTTCATGTGTGTATTTGACATGGGATGATATGAAAGGCTATGGGTGGGTATATATAAAGGGGTAGAAGTGCAAGAGGTGAAAATTGTGAATTAAAATGCGAAGATTTTTGTATGTATGTGTGAAGGATGAAAAGTCTTGAAACATTGAACCAAAGGATACAAAAAATATTTATTTTTTAATTAGAAAAGTCTTGAAACATTGAATCAAATGAAACAAAAAAATCAATATTTAATTTGTTCTTATCTCTGATGTGGCACTTGAGAATATTTCAATTCTCTTTGCATATAATGCGCTACTTGACAGAACCTCACGCTTTCCAACATAAGACCTCTGCTTTTATATTTTTTTTTATGATTGTTTGGAATGGTAATCGAAAGTTTTTTATATTTTGTAGTGCAAAGTGAAAGTACCCATTTGTTTATGGTGGATTTGTACAATTAACCCTATTTGTTTTTTGAATATAAAAATATTTAATTCTTTATAACAATGTCTCTTTTTTTTCTTTTTTTGCACAAACATTGGCGCCCAAACCTCTTCAATTACTAGATTATTCCTTTGTGTATATGTAATCCTCCATTCTATACATCATGCAATTATAGGAATAAATTTGTTGGGGGTGTTTCCAAGATACTGGGTAGGAATTTTTAATTTAGGATTTCATCCCATGAGAAGTTGAGAACTATTAGACTAACCTCTTAGAGTTTATAACACTGTATTATGTTTAGTACGTAGTTTGTAAGCTCCTGGATTTCAAGTGTACAAGAGGTAATTCCTATGTGAAATTGGGGAAACTTCTTTATTAGATTATTTTTAAAGAAATTGGAATATGTTAAGTTTTAGATCTTGATTATTGAATTACAAGTGAATTAACCAAGCTATTTAATCAATTCAATTTTGCCAATTTATAATTCATGATTTAAACAATTTAAAGCACGTAAATGCAAGTTCGATAAAGTGTCACCAATTGCACAAAAGTGACAAAATCATTCACAAGGAGATAGAAATATGATGATAAAGTGGAAAATAGACGAAAAATCCAAAGAAAAAACCACTATGAGGAAAGCCTTCAATAACAAAGAAAATCCACTATGATAAGAGAAGTTTTACATTTGAGCAAAAATCTTTTCCTAGACTCTACAAACTAGTAGACAACTTACAACAAAAATCTTTTACTGTACAAGAATGTCAGGACTCCTCAACCACATGGATTATTGCACTTGTTAGGGTCATATTTTTCGGTATTGGCTAATATGATTTAAAATGCATTTAATGATGTATTTTGAGTCTTAGTTTTTAGTGTCCAAAAGTGTGTTAAAGATTCATATTGAAGAGGAAAGAAAATTGCTCAAGAGACAATTGAAACAAGTACCTCAATTGTACTTCAATACCTACTCAACGTATCAAGGCTTAGTTAATCTTGATACCTAGCTTGATACCCCTCGACTTATCGAGTTACGGGAAATTTGAATAGAAAATTTTGTTTCAATCCAAGATACCTAGCTTGATATAAGGACATATTTACAGTCATCATCAATATGAGAGAAGAGATACACATAAAGAGAAGTTTCTGTGAATTTGTGTGCCTAGGTGTTTTTTAGCATGCTACTTCTAGTTTTCCATTGAAGCTTGTTGCTACAAAGACATTTGCACCAACTACTACAACAATCTCGAATTGCTGTGGAGAAGTCAATCACATCGATTGGTAGATCCATGCACCTTGAAGTTAGTTACATCAATTGGCGAATCCAGGCTATCGAAAAAGTCTACTAAGAAGTAAGTCCAACCTAGTTGGAGCTGAGTTAGGATCAATAAGTTCTACTATTGATAGGTATTTGGAATTGTGTTAATTCCTTTTACTTGTAATCTTATTGGTGGATTTTTCAAGAGAGATGACTCATATATCACCCGTAGTTTCTAATTTATGTTCTGCTGCATTAATCTCTAGATTAGCAATAAGGTTTTGCTTTGGTTGAATATTGCATCTAATTGGACTATTTAATTCGGTAATTGATTAATTTAACTGGGGTCCTTTTAAATCCAACAACATTGTTGAACTGTTTCTTGATTCAATCTTCAATAACACATTACAAACTTGATTTCAACATATATCAATGTCATAGAATCTACCAACACTAAACATTATTGATCCTAACAAAATTCATATAATTCCATTAAGATTTATCTCTACAAGGATATTGGAATTTGAAGAAATTCATTATTATTTAGGGAAGTGCTATGTCAATATTAATATTTTCACAACAAATTTTTAATAGTAAGTTGTTATTGGTTCTATTTACCCACCATTAAAATAATTTTTTGCCCACCAGTGACAATAAATAAGAACTTACTATCTAAGATTTGTTGTAAAAGTATTGTGAAAATGTTGTGGACATAACATTTTTCTATTATTTAATCTCTAAGGAAAGAGCTCAAAAATAACTAAATTATTGTGAGGGAAGAAAAATGGTACTAACATGGTGAAAAGAACAAAATCACTTGGCACAAAGAAGAAATATTCAATTGGCATAAAGAAAAAGTGCCTGCTTGACATACAACGAACGTGTAATAATCAATTATTATTATATTTTTACATATGATGTTTTATGCATTGCTAATGTACAATCAAAATAATAAATAAACAAATAAATAATTAAGATTTTTTTATTTGAACTCTTAATTAGTAGAAAGGAACAAATCATCTAAAAAGCTAATTGACCAAAACTTATGAAACGGAGTGAATCCATATCCATGACAGCTCTGACATAATATGTACATCTCATGCTCTCATTCAAGTTATCAATATGTTTAGTAGATGTGGCGCAGGTACCAACTTCTTTGACATATAATGGGTAGAAATATTTAGTGAAAAATAAGAAGCATAGCTTAACGACTGCCATTTGATGTTGTAGACGTACTGATATTCCAATTTAGCGCAGAATCTGGCGAAAGTGGTACCGGATCACTCTTCAACAGCACAACATCATCTGCAGAAATATTAATCTCCTCCTTATCTTTAACGTAGTCTCTATGTTGTATATCCTTTAGTGCTTCAAGCACCTCTACCATTGATGGTCTCATTTCCTTAACATATTGCAAACACTGAAATGCCAACTCTGCCACATCAGTTATCATGTTTTTCACCGTACAGTCTGAATCAAACCCAAGAGAAGGGTCCACAAGTTCATGCAACGTGTGGTTTTGGATCTTGTTCATAGCCATGTTAGATAAATTTATTTCGTGTCGATGCCTTGAGATATCAACAGCAGGCATAGATGATATAAGCTCAATCAAGACCACCCCAAAGCTGAACACATCACTTTTTTCAGTAAGTTGGTAACATTCGTGATATTCTGGATCGACATAACCTGGAGTACCTTGTGGAGCAGTCGAGACATGAGTGACATCGGTGGGAAAGAGACGAGACAGACCAAAATCTGCGACCTTAACCAAAAAATTGTTGTCAAGGAGAATGTTGTTTGTTTTGACATCACGGTGGATGATATCAGAAGCATGGAGATAGGCCAAAGCAGTTGCTGTCTCAACGGCAATCTTCATTCGAGTAGGAAATGGGAGTGCACCGGGTTTTGCAAGATCACCATGAAGATGATCAGCAACTGTGCCATTAGGAATGTATTCATAAACAAGCAGGAGTTCACGGCTAGTGCGAGAGGTGCAGCCATATAGTGAGACTAGATTTGGGTGGCGCAAGCGAGTGAGGATCTCAACTTCATTCATGAATTGTTCTACTCTTTTGCAGTTGTGTTCGTACAAGCGCTTCACTGCAACTTGACGCCCATCACGAAGTATGCCTAGTCAAGAAGTATGGTCAGAAGAGAGAAATCTTCCAGTTTAAGCAAATGAACTTTTTTTTTTTTTTTATAAACCACAAATGAACTTGATAGTCATTTTCAAGCACTTTTAATTCCTTAGATAACATGACTAAACTAAAGATTGAAACATCATCACTTAATATGGACTAAAAGTATTCACTATAAATTTGTTAGGACTTAAATCAAGCACTTTTAAGTTTGTTGAAGAAAAGAAGTGCTTACATTAAATTTCAAGTCCTAAAATCGCTGATAACATTTAGATACCAAGAGTATTTTGGTAGTAAATATAAGTGCTGTGTTTGTGTATGTGTGCGCTCAATCTTACCATAGTATACAGTGCCAAAGCCTCCATCTCCAAGTTCTTTGGCTGAATCAAAATTGTTAGTGGCTTCTTCAAGTTCATTGTAGGTGAAGAGATGAACTCCAAAGTAGCTACTTCCCCTCTCCTGATCTGTCGTTCCAGAGGGATCATAAGAGATGCTTCGACTGAGTAAGGTTGAGGGATCATATTTCTTCTTCATGCGGCGTCGATGGATAAAGAATATGACGCCCAGTATTATAACAACCATTACGAGAGATGCGCCAATACCTGGGTTAAAAAGGAAGTTCCAACTAGTTCAACTTCATAGTCTAAGTTGAGAATCTTAGCAAACACTGCACAGACGTGAGAGATGAAAATGGATATATTACCTGCAATAATCTTCCGCAACTTATTCCCACGATTATCTGTAACTGAGGCAGAATAAATATAATTTTAGATAAACATATTGAACAGATATTTCTAAAATATATATATTATGAATATATGATATTGTTTATATATGTAATTAATAAAGTTCATGTGTAAAAGAGAGACATATATGTAGTTATTAATTAATTATGTAAGAGCTAAAAGTATCCACCTAACCTAAATACCTGCAATCTAGTCACTCATTGGAAGTCAGAAAAATGAGTTTTCTTGGGTGCTTTCTAATTTATTTGTGTTTCTGTATTTCTCGTATTTTTCAAAGCACTTAGGGTCCGTTTAGATACAACTTATTTTTGCTGAAAACTAAAAATACTATAACAAAATAATTTTTAAATGTGTGAATAGTGTCATGAGACCCATTTTTAATGAAAAAGTGGATGAAAAGTGAAGTTTGTGGGACCCGTAAACAGTGCACAGGTGCACTATTCACGGGAGAATAGTCAAAAGTTGCAGCTTGAAAAAAAAAAAAAAAAAAAAAAAAAGAGCTGAAAACGTAAATGCAGTAGACGTGGACGCTCAAACGCGGATCCAAATGGATACTTAGTACCCGTTTAGATTGCACTGATTCTGGCTTTTGCATTTCTGTTCTGCGTTTTTCTTTTTTTCTTTTTTTTTTTTTTTGTTCAGCCCGCAATAGTTGACTTGTCAACTGCACTGTTCACAGGTCTCACAAATTACACTTTTCAGCCATTTTTTTTATTAAAAATGGGTCCTACAGCACTTTATATACATTTAAAAATTATTTTGCTACAGTATTTTCAGTTTCAGTTTTCAGTTTCAGCAAAAATAAGCTCAATCCAAACGGAACCTTAGTGTGTGCTTTTAAATTCCAACACTAACAGTAAGCAACGAAAAGAATGAGGTGTCAGAACATTCATAACATCACAATAGAAATATAACAAACTCATTCCATAACTTTTCTAAGCCCTGAGTGTGTGCTTTTAAATATACAATGTGCTCCGATTGAACTCAAAAGGAAAAGAAAAGATGCTTAAGGCCAAGAAGGAAGATAAACTTTAAGGTTAATGGATATAGCGTAGATGCATCAAGTATAAGACAGGTAGCAAATGTTTTCAGCTAAGAGATCTGAAAGAGTAACTAGGGATACAACTTTTCTCACACAACACTTTTCACAACTTGTTAAGATGGCAAGCTAGACATAAATCAACATACTTTCACATATATTTATCATTGATATGATTTTTATTTTTTACTAATCACAATATAGACAACGTCAACTGTTACGATAATTTTTATATCCCTAGACTTAGACACACAGAAAAAGAAGATACCGGAAAAGAAGAGAAAATAAATTCTAGTCAAACTCAAAACCCGTCATATATATAAGAACTTTCTTTTATGACTATACATACACTTTGAAAAAGTATGACTACAGGGACATAATTTTGTTAGCAAATTGGTTGGATTTGAACCTAGTTTAGCTCATCCCAACCGTCCACAGAACAAAGAAAAAGAAGTGATTCTTGTTTGGTTGTGGAGTTAATGTAGCATTTTGTCTTCCAAGCTAAAATCTTTTTTCTTTCTGAGAAGTGACTTAATTTGCATTCATTGATTGACAGAGTTTACGTAAGACTGAAAACTAAAGAACTTCTAGAACATCAAAGGAACAGACTATGTAAAACAAAAGGTAAAACTAAACCAATTAGCTATTAAAACTCAGATTGTCATTTTCTACTCCTAAAGAAAAAAACTCCAAGAAATCATTCATCATGCCTAATTCATTCAAACCTATTAGGTGCACAAAATAATACGGCTAGAGTTCAAATTGAAATTGAAAGCTTCATGATCTCTAACACTGTATGCTAGCGTGATTAGAAACTCCTAATATTGGACTCTAATGAAAAAACAAAAACAAAAACAAAACAAAAACTAAAGGGAAATTGTGCTCACTATGGTTTGCCTATGATCTGTCTAGATTCTAGAAGAAACATAAGAAAAATTTGAAGAAACTTCTCAATAATGATAAGGTAATTTCATTCAGAATTACCATCAGCGCAGGTTTCGAGATGAGGCCGGTCACCACAAAAACAAACAAATTCATTATTCTCGAATCCACATCATCCGTTACTTTTCTCACAACTGTTGCAATCATGTGCAGTCCAATTCAAAGAGAACCCCATCTTCAAAACGTCAGTATAATTCATTAGCAACAAGCTTGTGAAGTTGACTCCATTATGCACATCCACAGGCACATCAACGAAAGACTGGCACCAGTCTGACGAATAGTTATGAAGCTCCAATGCTTTCCTTATGGAAAACCGCAAAAGAATGAAGGGTGCTATTACTAGCACAGACTAATTCATATATAGGGTAATTAGGCTTTGAAGTGCAGTTGTAGAAGATGGAGAAATCACTACGGTACAAACTAAAATTAAATGGAGTGTGATCAAGGCTAACATTATGCAAAGGAGCAGGGCAAGTGTCCTTATAGATTGCAGCGTTGGCCACAAGAAATGACTGGTTTGAGTAAAAGATGTCCTTTATGATATAATCATCATTGGCAATTGTGAGAACTGGATTTTTATCTTTGCAGATGATTGTAAAGTTCGGGTAGCCACAAAAAGGTTCTTGTTCTTGAGGTATCCAGAAAGGGTAACTTATATTTGGGCCATCTCCACAAGTATGAGGGGCACGGGCTTGGAATTTTGGGTCAAGGGATAGAATGTAGTTGACTAAGGAGGTGAAGATGATGAAAGAAATGTATGTGAGGTAAGGTTTTGGGGACATGAAGAAGGTTTGAAGGTCCATTTGAGTGGAAGTAAGTAAGAAGCAGAGGAAAACAGAGGAAGAGAAGGGAGATGTTAACGGAGAAAAGCATTTAAGAGGAAAAAATTCCAAGTAGTTGGTATGACTTGGGTGTGAAAGTTCTCTTTAGTGTGCTAGTTTTACTTTTGTTTTGTTTTTGGTTATGATCGGAGTTTGAAAAGGAGGGGAAAGACAAACAAAGGAACAAGCAACAACGAAAAAGATTTTGTTCTCTCTAACAACTACCAAAGTTGGTCGACAACAATTGAAAGTGATATCATTTCAATCACAAGGATTAATATTAGTTGTAAAAAATGTTGTGTCTTTAGCATTATTTTATATTAAAAAACTTAAAAGGATTAGCATGGATAATGATTAAATGGTTAGACATAATTAAAATTGATACAGTTTTTCTTCAAATTTTTGAAAATAGATTATTTGAAAAAACTATGCCTTAAAAAATAAAATAGTGGTTAAAAAATTATAAAGTATGGTTCTAAACCAAGCCAAACTGTATTTAGATGGCCAAGAGTTCGTCTGATCTATTAAATATCTCTATGAATTTTTGATCATTAAGGCCGATGGCAATATCTTTTGTTTTTCCTTTGGAAGTTTTAAGTTCATTTATATTGACAATTTTGGAGTCCATGGTAGGAAAGAGATATAGACAAAAACTTGGACAAACACAGTCTTAGACAAAAAAACACCATCAATATCCCTAGTAATGGTGACATCACGATGATATGATAATAGTATATACTATAGATATATATATTAGATAAAATGTTATATAACACTTTAATATCAAAAGTTTCCATTAGAGTAGGTAAGAGTATGAGTTACACATACTAGAGAAAAAGACCCACACCTACCAAACAGATGAATGGAGCATAAGAAAATAGTGTACAAATTAGGCAGGGTCATTTGTGGCATTGATGTTTGAACGCTAAAATATAAGAGTGGATGACTTTGAGTGAAGATTTAGTTGGTTGAACAGAAAGTGGAGAATAGGAAGGAAATTATGATAAACATGATTTTGATTGCAGGGGATTGCTTGGTTAGCCTTGTTCTTGTGATTGCCGATAGGCATGTTTGACATTATATAAAAATAAACTCAAGTTTAACCTTAACCTCAATCTCTTGGACAAGTGTTTGGTGCAAAGTCAAGATTTTGTATCTTGTTTAAAACAAAAAACAAGAACAAAAACAAAACAAAACGAAAAAAGAAGGGGAAAAAAAAAACACTGCCTAATTTAATCAAGTGCCTTTAATATGAGCTTAAACTGTGCAATTATTGCAAGAAAATTCAGGGCGACTTGTCCTTCAACTTTAGGAGTGGTTGAGTGTATTAGAGAGTTATCATAAATAGTCAAACAAGTTTTGTTACAGCAATTGAATTCAAAAGTCCATAATTTTCCAATATTCACGGTGAAGAAAGACTAGTTAAACTTAACAATTGGCCTATGAAATCAAAATGCATAGAAATCTAGAAAACGATCAAGAATATTCAAGGCTCCTAATGTGTTTCAAGAATTTTAAAAATTATACCCCCATTTCGTAAATCATCAAATCTATTTTGGAAAACATCAAACCTCACTTAATTCACTTTATACAGTGGTTTCCTTTTCAGATAATTTATCAGCACATATTATTTCTTTTTCGTTTTAAGGGAGATTTAAATAATTAAAAATTCTGTCATTTGTGTACTAGCTAGTATTTTATGACACAAAAGTAGTTATTAGCACAATCATAATTTGATCTGCTACTCTCATATAAATCCGGGCTGCTTCTCACAGCATGATCTGAAGTGTAGTTGGTAACTAATATTCGCAATTTTGCTTGTCACAAGAAATATTCAAAACCATACATTGAATTGAAGTCATTGGGATTTGTTCTTAGTTCTCACACAAGGGTTTGGTTTTTGGTTTTGACTTGAAGAGTTCCAATTGATATAGTCCTAAATTTTCCTAGCAACTCCTCCTTTTGACCGTTTATGAGTTAAGATGTTAACGGGGAATCTATGAATATAAGGCTCTAAGAGATGAAAGAATAGTTTCTCTGGGGCCCATTAGATAAATAAAAGTCAACAAGATTGGATGATCATGAACACTCAACATATATGACCCAGTCAATCGAGAAAATTTTTGGTTGTGCTATTTCGCATCAATGGTAAAAGACAAATTCCAAATAAGATGCTACGAACTAGCAAGGACCTAATACTATTCATATTTTTTTTTATGAACGAAAAGGGTGGCAGGGGCGATCATATGTGACTTACCCCCCAAGGCGTGACCTAATAGGGGCACCCCCGCTAGGAAATGTTGGATTGAGCCATAGCTACTGTAACTGGGGTGCCACAGACCTCACCCTAGCACCCCAAGAGAGCCAGCGGATAAGGCACAACGCATGCTAGGAACCCACCTCCCACACGGTACCCGCCACAACTCGAACGAGGGACCTCATGCATGCACACGGGATCTCACACCAACTGGGCCACCCCTCTTGGGGCCTATTCATATTTTTGACATTATGTTTTACTTTAGAAATATAATAATACTAGTCCTTAGTCAGTACAATAGAAAATATTAACATAATATAATAAATTAATAATAATATTAATCAAACAACTTCAATTTATATATATATTTATATATATATATATATATATATTATAAATATTCAAGTGTACATGGTTGTTTCTCCCAAAAAAAAAAAAAAAAAAAAAAAAAAAATGAGAAGAAGGAGGAGGAGGAAAGGAAAAAAGGATGTGAAGAAGAGCACTATAGACTGTAAGTACTTTTGGTTGTGAATTGTGATGTACCTACTCTCTAATGAGTGATGATAACATGATTTCACTATATATATACTTTCTACCAAAAACATGGAACTTGGCAATTTGTTCGCAAACATATTGGGAACTCGAGAAAAATTAATGCAATATAAGCTGTGATTAACTATCTTCGTTCTAGCTTAAAGTCTTAGGGAGTAATTTCTTCTCTATAAGGGGCATTATCAATGAAATTGCTCCCACCATCCTAGCAGATTATTAAATGTAGGTTTCAACATCAACTTGATAATAGCCTAATAGATGATATTCATCCATGAAATAATCAATAATTTTTAAAAATTTAAAATTTAAAAAGATAACAGGTGCTATTCTAGGGGAAGAGTACCTATACAATTTTTTCTTTATAAGCTTTTGTTGAGAAAGATGAAGAGGAATGCCAAATTTTTGCAGATTGGGATAGGAAAAGAGACAATATAGGTGGGTTAATTAGAATTTGCATCTCTCACACTTCTTCTATGGGTGATTCGACTTTATTGTTTTTTTTTTCTTTTAAAGTGGTCTGTTGGTAAGACGTCTATTAGAAATACAAAGGATCAAGTTATTGGCCTACTAGATTGACCCACATTCCCCAAAAGAAAACAAACCATTACAATGGTATGCAATTACTGTATTAACTATGCCGACTGCCCAAAAAGAAGTAATTAAAGAAGGATCAACCATGCCTTACAGGCCTATAGCTGAGAACATTAACTATATACCATCAAAACCAAACCAAGAACAAGAAGTATGCTATAGCCTAATCCAGGAAAGTGAAAAGAGAAAAGAGCAAGCATATTTTTACCTGGGCAGCTATAAGAGCGCTCTTGGTCAGAGCAAAAGCAGACAAATTCGTGTGCTGAATTAGAACCGCAATTCCCACCTGATTCCACACACCCTTTACAGGCAGTATCGTGCAAGGGAACGTACTCCACATCGAATCCTAGATTCAATACTTCCTGAAGTTCTCGGACTCCACTCGGAAGCTCGTTCATAAAAGGAGCCCGTACAATTGGAACACGGATACTTTTACTGCAGTTCTTTAAGTCCTGAAGTTTGCTCGTCGTGAGGAATTCTTCACCAAAGTAGGCATTATTATGCGTAACAGTATCGCCTGATTTGCAAGTAAACCCATGTCCATCCGTTATGTTTACTTTGGGAGGGCAGTTGTAGAACAAAGTTATGTTTAGAAAGGCCGAAGCGTAATAGTCGAAGTTGGCAAAATTCAAAGTGGTATTGAAGTTGTTTTGAGGACAAGAACCATCCCAGAGGTCCAATCTTGCAATGGTCATGATTGGAAGAATTTCGCTGATTTTTAGTACGCGGAAAGCTAGTGGTTCAAACCTGATAATCGGGATTTCATTGTTGTGGCACTCGAGTTTGAACCCTTCACGACCGCAATATTCAGGTCGATCACCTCCCCAGAAAGGGTAAAAAACGTTTTGCATGCTTCCACACTCATAGGGACGACCGCAATTAGCAAAGCGTTCATTGTCGGTGCAGTACGATGGTGTTAGTATGGATAAGAAGAAGTATAGGGTAATGAGGGAAGAGAGAGCTAGATGATGGGCATCCATGTTTAGAAGAAGAAAATTAGTAAAGGGTGATTGAGAGGTAATGCATATGACGCAGCCGCATAATGTTGAACCAAGACTAGAAAGAGATAGAATGATAGATAAATGAGATGAACCCTCTTACTTACAATGAACAAGCTGACCATTTGTTTTGACGAAGAAAGGTGAGGTTTCTAGAATAGTATTCACGAGAAAGAGATAGAGAGAGAAGAATATTGACTTCGACTCTGTGAGATCAGCTAGCGTGACAGATCTTTGTTTGAATGTGAAGGCGGGCGAAAGACGCAACGAAATTGCCAAAACAAAACAAAACAACAAAGTTTCCTAGCTATTTCAGTACTACAATTAAACTATTGTTTCGTCGAAATTACCAATTTTATTTAACTTTTCTATAGGTTGATGTGACGTGTTTGAATATTTCTTTGAAATCCATATTATAATTGAACTTAATTGTATACAAATTAAGAAATATAGTATTCTCCTTTCATTTCTTTTCTTTTTCTGTCTTTTACCTTCTAAAATATTGAACAGCATTTTATATGAATTTTACAGTTCAACTTGTTTTTTAATTCCTTTTACAGTTTACCTATAATAAAAAAATACATAAACTACTTTTCCAAAACAAGTTTAAAGGAAAAGGCGTAAAAATATTATTTATTAATTGGACAGATATTGCAAATTTGCAATGGATTATGTAAACATGACTGAAAAGAATCAAAATTCAAAATCGACAAGATATGGAGATATTTTTCTAACAGCCGTGTTTGAATATCTGAGGAGCTTAGATGGTTTGAAGGCATGAATAATTTCTTCCAAACCCAACAGCCTTTTTCATGATTTCTAAAGGATCAAAACTAAATAAAGAGATGGCTATGCAAATCTTAAGAAGGAAATCAACTATAAAATATATATATATATATATTTTTAAAAAAAATCTGCAAAAACTAGCTATCCCAATATCTCATCCCTAAAAGTTTGTTTTCTTTTTTTCTTTTGTGGGCTTGTACCATCTAAAGATTGATGCTTGCTAATTTTTTTTTTTTTTTTAGAAAGTGATGCTTGCTAATTTAGTTGACCATGCCTGCAGTCACATGCTATATAATTGACCTTAAAAAATGTTCATACTTTACCAATTTAATTAGGACTCTTCAACAACCTCTCTAAAATCCTGGCCCCAAATACACATACACGCGTGAAAAGCTAACCAATAAACAAACTACACTTACAGAATCTAACCAATACCTATTACACTATAAGGTGAAGATGTTCAAAAACCAGTACATCTGAACATATATAAATCATACCAAAGTCTACTTCTAAGCACCGTGAGACTTTCCAACAATTGGACACATTCACTTTTTTTGTTTCTTCAATATATACAATGGTTGAAAATGATATTTTATCTCCCGTTGAAGATGCTGAATTTCAACGCAATTTTGCGTTGTTCAATCTCACCAGACAATGACATATATGGCCCCTAATTTCATGTCTTTGAATGCCACTCGGCTAGTAAATTTTTTAAGGCTAGAAATTATTTTAAACATATTCGAATCTCAATATCATATTAAATGATGGATATCCTAGCAACTCGCCTAGTCACTTTCATTGGTATCATATACAATGACTTTCAAAGTCTTCATTAGACTTGCATATATCGATCTTGACTATATAACCAACAAAGTCATAGGCCTCAGACTATCAAACCATGGAATATAGAATTTTTACTCATAATAACATTAATTTCAATCTCGTGAAGATGATTTGGTCATGTGTGACAAAGTACAATAATGTCAGCAATTCCATTCCACAAACACACAGGCCAGCTGAAGAAGACGGTCTCTTAGAATATGGATTTGGGTGATGAATAATGGTAATGACTCAATACTATATATGGATGTAGCCTTGGAACAAGTAAAAGTATATTTATAAAAAGAAAAAGAAAAAAGTAATCAAAATCCTTACCAACTATTACTGGTTGGATGATAGGAAATCAACACTTAGTGAGTTGGAAGAGAATCCTCTAAACTAGTTTTGAGTTAATTTTAACTTTTTGCTATATCATTTTCAGTTGATATATAATATGATTAAACAACTTATTAATTTTTTTTGTGATTATATGCTCTATCTTAAGTTTTAGCCATTAATTTTAGTTTTCAAAATTTTCTTTTATCAAGTATTGTCATACTTATACAAAAGAAAACACGTATTGTTAATAAAATCATAGAAACGACACAAACACAAAAAATTTAATTTTTTATATATGTCATTTAGAGTATTTTATTTTACTTATAAAACTTCTTTTAAAGTTTTTTAGTTAAAAATAAATTTAAACCATAAAAAACTTATATATATAATTTGACACATCAATTGAAGTTTTTTTTTTTTCTAGTTCTAAAACTAAACCTAAATCATTATTATTAAACTTCAAATATAGTACAATTCTTTTTCAAACGATCATAGTCTAGTAAAGCCATATAATCGCTTAACGCGTTAAGTAATTGCCTAAGTAATCTAGTGGAAGAGTTAACCTTAACTCTAATAAAAAAAGGATTTTGAGAATCAAACACAAAAGCTTTCAAAAATGTAAAAAGCTTGTTGAGTATTAGGACAGCAACATGCCAAGCTAGAATTTTGAATAAGGAACTTAAGTGAAATATTGAGTTGAGCCCGTCTTTTTTCCACGCAACCTATCTATTAATAATCTGATCTCAATAGATCTGACCTTCGATATCTCTTCAATCTATCGAGACATGTTTTATTATATATACTAGAAGATTCCGTCATTTCAAACCTCTCTCTTTTGTCTTTTCTTCAATCTCTCTTGATCTATCTCGACCAGCCTAAAACACTAAATCAAGCTTCCATACCTTGATTTCTGCCCCCTCTCACCTCCAAAACCTTGGTAAGTCTCTCTGATCTCTTCTTTTACATGCATTTTTCACATATTCATGCTTCTTAGACTTGGGTTTTGAAAATTTTGGGGGGGTTTTTTTGAGTTTTTTAGTTATTTTGTTGATCTTTAGGGCAACCATCCACTTGGGGTTATACCCTAAGTATGGTGACTCGTGATTTCGTTTAGGACGCTCGTCTGTACATTGAACATGATCATGACTTATGCCTTTACTTTGGCCTTTCATTATAACACCATCACTGAGTCTCATATTTGGTTTCTTTAATTTTTATTGGATGGTACTTTCCCTCTCAGTTGATTCTCTCTATTATGGAGACGTTTCAAGATGCTGGTCGATGTGAGAAACTTGTATTCCCCTCTGCCATTGCTTGTATCCTTACTTGATATAATGTCTGTTTCCCTCCTACCAATCATTTCGTTCCCTGAGGTGCCCTTGGGAAGGTCACTATCTCTAGGAGTTTCTCACACCTCTCTTCTCGAGCTAAGCGCCAAAGGCTTGATTCGACTCCAGCCTAGCAAGAGGAGGCTACCTTTCATGCCGTTGTGGACGCTACCTATTCATCCTTCCCCTCATTTGCTCCACTTTTATTCCACATGCTCTTTCCTTTCTATATCTCTTACATGTGTTGAGTATCTATTAGAGCAGTTTCTCTTATGACTTGTCTTGTTTTACACATGATGCCTTGATGTATCTTGTTTAGTTCATTTCAGTTAAAGACAGGTTGCTAAGCCATATCGATACTAGAACTCTCTTCTTACAAAGTTCTTCATTAGTTTAAGTGTTTAGATTAGGCTGCTCTGTTTTGAATAATCTTGAGTAAAATGTATTCTAGGACATTCATTTTACTGTTGTGGTTTTGTCTCAAATTACTAAAGGGGAAGATTGAAAGGTCATGTTTTTATGTATTGGCATATTCGAGATCAAAACACATTTTCTATGTAATTGTGTCCAAGCTTAAGTCTGCCATAATGTTACTTACAAGTGGTTAACAAATGGTGTTATTGAAGATTCAAGGCTACTTAAGAAAAGTTGAATCTGCAAGTTTCGATACCTGGCTCAATACCAGTCATCCAATCAAGAATTAATGAATCTTGAAACCAAGCTCCACTCCTTTCAATCTATCGAGATTCGGGAAAACTTAATTTTAAATTTTGTTTTCTACCCATGATGACTAGGCCTTTTAGGAATTCGTGCACTAAGGTTCCAAAGCATATAAGAGACATATTTTATAGTTGTCATCAAGGAGTTAGAGAGACACATACATAACAATGTTGTTGCGACATGTATGAGCCTAGGGCTTTGTGCCAACCTACATTCAGTTCATCCAAGCATGGATTGAAGAGCTCTGCAAAGTTACAACAATCAAAAGGGTTGTTGTGGAGTTAGTGAAAAATTGGGAGATTGAATCTGAGCTTCCTATATAGATTGAATCTGAGCTACCTAATTAGGAGATTGAATCTAAGCTTCTTATATAGATCAGTAAGTTTTACTGTAGGTAGGTATATCGGGATAAGCCGATAGGGTAAAATCTCTTGTGCTTGTAATTGCTTTTTCTTGTTAATGGATTCTTAGGGAGTGATGACCTAAAATTCACCAGGTGGAGTTTTTCCTCTGAGGGTTTTCCCCATCATTGTGTTCAAATCATCGTATCAAACTCATTTTCCACTGCACTCTAATTTAGTTTGATGATTTGATTGTGCCTTAATTGAATTTGCATATAATTTAATCTAATTAATCAACTTGAGTAATTAGTTAATTAATTGTGGTCTATCTATAACCCAACAATCCTCAATTTTGCATATCACAAGAAATATATAAAACCATACATTAAATTGAAGTCATTGGGTTTGTTCTTAGTTCCCACACAAGGGTATGGTTTTGGCTTTGGCTTGAAGAGTCCCAAATGATAGTCATAAATATTCTTAGCAATTCCTCTTTTTGGCCGTTTATGAGTTAAGATGTTAATGTGGAACTAATAATATTAAAAAACTCTAGGACTACATAAAAAACCATAATTTTTGTCATAATTGTCCACATAGCCGATTGTGAATGATAAAGAAAATATAGTAGGTGAATGAACAGTTTTCTGGGGCCCACATTAGAGCAATAAAAGTGAACAAGATGATGATCATGACCAGTCAACAAGTATGACCTAGTCAATTGGAGAAAGTTTTGGTTGTGCACTCGTGCTATGCTATTTAGCATTAATGATAAAAGAAGAATTCCAAATAAGATACTATGAAGGAGTAAGAGCATCAGCAGTGGGCCTGCTATATGCCAAATGTAAGGTACATTTGGCATTCAGACCCAAAAACTGCTCAATAACGGGAAGACCAAATGGGAAAAGGTTAAATGTAAGATGGTACTATAGCTGAATGGGATAAAAAAAATAATTTTTTAATACTTGAGGTCGATTTTAACCCGGGAATTTCTCTCTCCTCCCTCATTTTTTCTCTTCTTTTCTTTCTCTTCCTTCTCTCTTTCTCATCTGCTCTCTGCTCTCTTCAGACCCAAGACTCTCTCTGATGCCCCTCATAAGTTAGATGCTTCTCTCTTCAGACCCAAGACTCTCGGTGTTGATGTGAGATTGGATTCATGGGCATTGGCGTGGAGATCGAATTCGTGGGCATTGGAGGTGAGATCAAATTCGTGGGGTTTGGGTTGCCGCTTTTATGATTTGTGAGGTGAGATCAGATTGTCAGTTTTGTGATTTGTGGCTTGCTGGGTTTTGGTATGGTGGGTGGGTCTCAGGTGGTGTGGCCGTGGGTTTCGTGGGTTGCAGATAGGTGTGGTCGTGGGTTTCAGGTGGGTCTCAGGTGAGGTTTCGTGGGTTGTAGATGGGTGTGGCCGTGGGTCTCAGGTAATGGGTCATAGAGGGTTCACGATGGTTGAGGTTTTGTGGGTTTTTTTGCCATCGGTGGTGGTGGCTGGCAATGGCTAGTTGCAGGTTGCTAAGGTTGGTGGCAGAGACTCTTCTTTGCCAGGTTTGGTTGCAGGTTGCTGAGGTTGGTTGCTACCCACTGGATGTGGTTTTTTTTTTTTTTTGGTTGGTGGTTCTGATTTGTAGGATGTGGTTTTTGGTGGTTTTGGTAGGATGTTGGAAATAAATGATAAAAAAAGATTAAAAATATAATATTTTAATAAAATGATAAAATAATAGAATTTTGGGATGCTGGATGTATTGTAAAATGATATGGTATAATTGATAAAGTAGCTTTTTAGGATGGTAAAATAGGATAGGATGGCAAAACCGGTTGAAGATGCTCTAAGGCCTGCTATGCTATTAATTCTACATTAGGAACGCAACATTATATGTGGTAGTAATATAAAGAAAATATATATATGATAATGAATAATTTGACCTTTTTTTTTCCTTTCGGGCCATTCACTTTTGCTTTCGGTAAATAAAGTCACTAAGAACAGGAGAACACTATATTGACTGAAAGTATCAACTTCGGTTGTGGTCTCTACTGTCTAATGAATGATAAGTTGATAACATGATTTCACCGTATATAGTTTCTACCAAAAACTTGGAACTTGCTTAATGCTATATGGCTGGTGGTTCACTATCCTGCACATCTTATATACAGAGAAAGAAGATGCAATAAGACAATATACAAAAAAGAAAGGAAAGTCTTATCAATGAAATTGCTCAGAACAGAGATAATTCCACCACCCGACATATTATGACAACTTATTAAAGTGTTCTGTTGGTATGACTAGCTATTAGATACACAAGGATCAAGTCTTTGGGCTACTATTCCATCCAAAAAAAACAAAACAAAACCAAAAAAAAAAAAAAAGGAGAATGGTATGCATGCAATTGCTAGTACTATGCGGACTGCGCAAAGAGAATTGTTAACTATGACATTATGAGATTTATAGTTAAGAATAAGAAATATACTAGCAATACCAGCAAAACCAAGGAATGTTTCAGCTTAAACCTAATACAGGAAAGTGAAAAGAGAAAGAGCATGCATACCGTTTCTTAGACAGAAATAAGGTTGCTCTCCGTCATGGCAATGGCAGACAAATGGATATGTTGAGTTAGAACCGCATTTCCCACCTGATTCCATACACCCCCTACAGATTATCGGCAATGCACTGTACTGCACATCAAACCCTTGATTCAATGCTTTCTGAAGTGCCTGGTTTACAACCTCAGACTCGTTAATGAGAGCAGTCCGTGAAATTGGGACTTTAATTGTTGTATTGCAATTCTCAAGCTCCTGAGGTTTGGTACTTAAGAAGGTTTCTTTGTCAACTAAGAAACCGTTATTTGAATTGCCAGTTTCTGAGCTGCACGAAAACCAATTTCGGAACGATCTGTTTACTGAAGGAGGGCAGCCGTAATATAATGTAAGGTTATGAAAGTTTGAAGCGTAATTGAATTCGGTATAATTCAAGGTGGTATTGAGGAGGTTTCGAGAACAAGGAGTATCCCAGAGGTCCAATCTTGCAATGGTCATGGAAGATTTGGTGATGTTTAGGACACGAAACTCTAGCTCTTTAAATCTGAAAACCGTGTATTCATCGTTGTGGCACTCAAGCTTGAACGATTTGCGACCACAATATGCAAATCGATCACCTCCCCAGAAAGGGTACGAAATGTTTTTGATGCTTCCACACCCAAAGGGACGACTGCACCTAACAAAGGGTTCATAGACGGTGCAGTAAGATGGTGGTAGTATTGTTGAGAAGAAGAATAGGGTGATGATGAAAGAGAGAGATAGATAATGGGAATTCATGTTTAGAAGATAATGAAGAAAAGGACAGGTAGAGAAGTAATGTATATGACGCAGTAGCAGAATGTTGAACAAAAACTAGAAAGCGATAGCCCTATTATTGAGTGTTTTGAGAAGAGAATAGTTTGTACAGGAGAGAGGGGGAGAAAGAAGACTATTGACTTCAACTATGAGACCATCGTGACAATTTTTTTGGTTGAATGTGAAGGGTGGCAATATGCACAATGAAATTGCCAAAGCTCTAGGATTGTATTATCAAAACAAAACAACAAAGTTTCCTAGCTAATTTCAACACTACATTAAACAACTGTTATATTGAAATAGCCAATTTTTTTTAAAATAAACTTTTCTATAAATGATGTGACGTGTTTGAATGTGTCTTTGAATTCAATTTTATTCCTCCTTTTCTTTTCTCTTTTTTACTTTGTACAAGAGTTGACTAGTATATAGCATTAAAGATCGGCCATAATTCATTTGTAACCGATGAACTACAACGGCCAGACAAATGTGAAGGAGTCAATCGGTGATCATGAAAGACCCCAAGTACATCACTTTGACAGCCATAGAGGAGCCATAAATAGCCCCCAACTTTCTATACGAAGAAAGGCTATAAAAGCCACCAAGGAGAAAAGTACACACAAATTTTCTATCTCTTCGGACTTAGAATATTTAAATATATTTATAGTTTTCTTTCTTAAGAATTGAAGGGTTCTTGGCAGACGCCGCCCCAATGTTATTACTTCAGGGTTGAATCTCCTCTTTTACAGGAATTCATAGCTCGTCCACCTAGTAGACGAGATCAGCACTTTCTCTTTTGTAGTTCCTTTTACAGTTTTGCCTTCCAAAAAATACATAAACCTCTTTTCCAAAACAAGTTAATATATAGGAAAATACGTAAAAATATTCTTTAGCAATTGGATAGGTATTACAGTGGATTAACTAAGTAAACATGACTGAAAAAAGGATCGAAATTCATAATCAACAAAGTTATGGAGATATTTTTCTAACCGCCGTGTTTGAAGATCTGAGGAGCTAAGAAGGTTATATTATAGGCCTGGTTCGAAGGCATGAATAATTTCTTCCTAACTCAACAACCTTTTTCAATGATTCCTATAGGATCATTAATAAATAGAGAGATGACTATGCAAAGCTTAGGAAGGAAATAATAATAATAATAATAAATCTACAAAACCTTCTCGATATCTTATCCATAAAAAAAAAAAAAATAAATAATTTCTTTTTTTCTTTTCTTTTGTGGGCTTTTACCTTCTAAGATTGATGTTTGCATGCTAATTTTTTTTTTTTTTTTTAGTTAAACATGACTGTCACATGTTGTATGATTGACCTTAAAGCAGCCAACCCTAAAAAAAAAAAAAAAAGGTACGCACCTAATACACATACAAGCGTGAAAATCTACCAATAAACCAACTACTCTTAGAAAATCTAACCTATATTTACACTAACTAATTAACTAGTACATATACCCAGTCAAAGGAAAAAATTTAACTAAAAAATATATAAATCATACCAACTTCCACTTCTAACCAACGTGAGACTTTCCCACAATTGGGCACATTCACTTTTTCTTTTTCGTCAATGCCATGGTTGAAAATTATACTTTATCTCACGGAGATCATGTTGAATTTCAATGCAATTTTGTGCTGATCAACCTCACTTCTAAAGATAAGTTTCAATTAACCTAACTATAAAGTTTCTTATCATTAAATACATGATATGGATTTTAAATCTTAATTACACCAAATCTCAATTGGTGTCTTAACTTGAAGGTAAGAGCAATCATCATATATAGAATGGATATTATAGATTGAAATTCTATTATAACTAAAAAAATATATATATAATAATAAAAATAAAATCTCACCTCTAAAGATTATTTTATGTATAACCATTCCTCACCAGACAATGACATATATGACCCCTACTTTCATGCCTTTGCATGCCACTTGGCTAGAAAGAATACACAACCAAATTAATTTTGAAGGCTTAAAATTATTTTAAACATATTCGAATCTTAACATTTAATTTGTTAATTGATGGACATCCTAGCAACTCCCTAGTCAATTTCAGTGGCATCATATACAATGAATTTCAAAGTCTTCATCAGAGATATATATGGATCTTGACTATATAACCAACGGAGTCATACGGCTCTGACTATCAAACCATGGAATATAGAATTTTAACTCATAATAATATCAATTCCAATCTCTTGAAGACGGTTTGGTCATGTGTGACAAAAAACAACAATTTCAGCAGCTCCATTTCACAAACACACAGGATAGCTGATGAAGACGGTTGTTTAGAATATGGATTTGGGGCATGACTAATGGTAATGACTTAATACAATATGTGGATGTAGCCTTAGAACAAGTAAAAGTATATTTATAATAAGAAATAAGTAATCAAAACCCTCACCAGCTACTGTTGGTTGGATGATATATATGAAATCGGTTTTTAGTTTAAGTAAAAAAAAAAAAACACATATTTTCAATAAAATCCTAGAAACTGACTCAAAGGATTTAGTTTTTTATATATGTAAATTGGAGTATATATTTTATTTTAAACCATAAATATATATCAGTTGAAGTACTTTCAGAAGTTTCTAGTTCTAAAACTAAATCTAAATCATCATTATTAAACTTCAAAATATAACACAATTCTTTTCAAACTATCATTGTCTAGTTACAGCATTTTTTTTTTTTTTTTTTTTTTTTGAGAAGAAAGTTAGTTAAAGCCTATATGACCAAAATTATAAGACTTTCATTCCCTTGAGATATTTTAGGTAATCACTGAATACATTAGGAAATTGCCTAGGTAATTACCATTTAAGAGCTGAACCTAAATCTAATAAAAAAATGTTTTTGAGAATCAAGCACGAAAGTCTTCAAAAATGTAAAAAGCTTGTTGAGCATTAGGATAGCTCCGTGCCATGCTGGAATTGTGAATAAGGCACGTATGTGAAAGATTGAGCTGAGCCCTTCTTTTTTCCACGCAACCTATATGCTCAATTGAATTTTTTGTTGCGACATCGACATGTTCATGTTCAGTTGGCAGCGTGGTGGTAGCCTACAAATGTGATGGACCCATAGTAAAGGCTTGGCAAGTTGGAGGCAACATGTGCGGTGTATGTATCATGATGAATACAAATTCGTACTATTCCATCATTTTTGTTCTACTTTATATTCTACCAATCACAATTATTTTTTAAATTTTTTATGTATTTTACTTATAAAATAAACAATGTTTAAAAAGAAAATAAATTTTAAACATGACATACCATAATTTGTGAAGTATAAAATAGAATACGAAAGTAGGACAAAAAATTTGCATTTATATCATGATAGCCTTGCATGCACTTAACCTAGGGTAAATTGTTAAATAGTAGGTAAGCTGTGTTTGTGCAACAGCGCAAGATAGGGCTAGGCTACCTTATTATGTAGCATCTTGGTTCAATGTGCACGGGAAATTAAAACGAGATTGAGCTATGTGGGTTGTGTTGGCCAAATTTGGGAGGTAGCATTGAGTATATTTGGCAAATTGGTCATTTCTCAAGTCAGAACCAAGTCAAACTAAAACGGGCTGTAAAACCTGTGATCTTTACCCAATATGATCCGTATATTTTTCTTATAAAAAATTTAAAAAATAAACTTAAACATAAACTTTAAAAAAAAAAAATGACATATTTAAAATCGAAAACAAATCAAATAAATGAGTAAATCAAAGATTTTACATAATGTTTTCATTCCTTTTGTTAGAAAATGTAGAAAATAAATTAAAAAAAAAAAAAAAAAAAAAGATAAGGTTGAGATATATAAGCTCACAAATTATGAGTGTTTTGAATGGGAAAAAAAAAATTTATCGTAACTTGTAAGGTCGATGATTGAATGCAATGACAAAAAATGGTAGGCAGGTCGCAATCCTAGCAAAAGGAGATCGGAGATTTTACAATTCAATGGCTATTAAGCGAAAGTATGAGACCAAAGAAGCGAGGGAAAGATCAACCCTCAAGAGTCTCACAAAAAGGGAAAGAGAATAATGAAGAAGAAAACTAAGAAAAACACATGATAGCAACATTGTATGGAAGTTACCATTGCAGTTACCAATCAATTTCATGCAAAGAAAGCCTTGACAATGTGCTCGAAGCATGGAATGGCTCCATAACAACAAGCACTTGATCCCAAAGGACAATTCTGAAAAGTATGATGTACGTGGTTAGTCCTGAGGGTAGTTGCTTAGTAACCTATGATACACCAATACGGGTACAGGTAGTAGTACGATTCGGGTACAAGTATGAAGATACAACATTTTTTGAAAATCCTAAGATACAATCATCGGGGATACGAAAATTAATTAATATTTACTTTAAGATATATTTAAATAATTTTGTACATAACCAACCAATACCACATTGGCTATAACCAACCAACAAACAATATTATATTTATTATTTATATGATTATATCACTATATCACTATATAAATTAATATATCACAAACCCCACAACACTGCAAATATATATCCTAAATCCTAATACTCAAGTCAAAACAAACAATATATAGGGCCCATTTGTTACTGTTGTTTAAATAACAATTTTCAATGTTTAAACAACATTACACGTATTTTTACACACTTTTTCACCCATACATATTTCCAAAAAATACAAACAATGTTACTAAGTAGCAAAACGAAAAGAGAAAAAAATTGCCAATCCTGATTTAGAACAAAGGCGAGGCAAGAAACAAGGGAGAGAGAGTGAGAGTTTGAGAGACTTATCGATAAAAAGGGGGAGGAGGGGAGCTCCGGCGTTGACAACCCACAAAGGTGAGAGAGAAAGAATTGGGATCTGACTCGGCCACAAGCGGAGGCACTAGCTCAGAGAGCCAAAGCAGAGAACAAGAGTGAGAAAGTAGAAAGGAGAGATTGATCGTGTGAGAGAAAATTAGGGTTTTTAACCCATCTGGGCCGATCAACAGTTGGAAATCTTCCATGTGTCAAATTCTTCTCTTTTTATTCTTTTTTTTCGTGTCCGATGGGTACTCGCTATATCTCGGACGTATTCCTCGTGTATCCGAGCCGTATCGGAATTTTTTTTTTTTTTTTTTAAATCCTTTATTTTCACTTGATACTCTCCAGGTATAGTTGTACCAGTATCCAATCCGTATCCGTATCAGGTATGTATTGGAAACCGGTATGATGGCAAAAATGCCGTATCAGTGCATCAAAGTTGGTAACTATCTATGGACTGTTATTTCCTCCATATCATCTTCAATTAAACTGTTAGGAGTGTCAATAATATGTGAAATGGGAAAAATAAAGTGTGTTGTGGGGGAAAACAATGTATTCTATGTATTTGAGAGAAGTTTGTAAGCCTTGGTTGTTGATCTTGGTAAGTCATATCTCTAGTGAGAGTTTTGTAAAAGGGAAGTCTTAGTGTAATTTTTACTTTTACGTAAGGTAATAATAAAGACTGGGAATGTTATACAATTAATTTTTGCACTCTTAATTCACATAAATTGGTTGAACACTTGTTTATGTTTTTGTTGGGTTGTTGGCTAAGATTAAATAGTGTAATGTCATCGTAAGTCGTAAAATTTAAGGTGAAATTAATTTTAAAAGCCATATAGTTTCAAGGAGGTTTCAAATTATGAAACCTTATAGTTTTCTAAGTATAAACTAATAAATTAAACGGTAAACTTTTCTTTCTCCGTTAGTAACAATAGGATCCAAAGGTTCCAATCCATGTAATATTTACTTAATCTATATTCTATACGTACACACCATTCATTGAAGGTGAAAAATCTATGGGCTTGGTTTTGGTAAGAAAAATCTATCAAAATGCATTCCAAGGCAACTACAACAACCCAAACAACGATTTAGCACTAGGATACAAATAATCAAATATAAACCTAGAGCAGAGAAGAATTTATTGGGTGGAAACCTTCACGTGATGTGGTTCCCACAAGAGAATAAGTAGTTCACGCAATCATACCTTTGAATTAATTATTCAAAGGTGTTATAGTGAACAATTCAGCATTATCTGTTTTCTTCTCTATACCTTTTTGCTATGATATGTAATATAAATTTTTGACACGTGAAATTGACCAAGGGAGCATACCTTTGCAGCTGTTACGATGTGTGCTTCCATCGTTGCAAAAGCACAAGAACTCCTCAGCCGTAGCGTTGTATCCACAATACCCTTCAGAGCTCTCACATGTAACACAATCCTTAACTGTTTCCCAATACCCTTGAGAGCTCTCACATGTAACACAATCCTTAACTTTTTCCCAATCAAGCAGAAATCCATCATTCATAGCCCCACCAAACCCACCAGTTAAATTACCCATATTGATCTGCGTCTGTCTCACGGTCACCACCACTTTCTCCTCACAATTCTTTGACCAATCATAGACCTCCGTCTCATGGTTCTCCACAAAAACATAAGACCGGTTGCTACCAATATTCAAGCACTGGATGGAAGGCACAGTTATTGGAGGGTCGGAAGTGCAATTAAAGTAAAAACTGAGATTCAAATCCATTGAAGAATATTTCAATGGTAGCGTCTCTAGAGAGACGCTATGACGTGCCCTTGGGCACGTTTGGTTGGTGGTGACATCAATATCCACAAGGGTTAGGGTATAGTCGATATAATTTATTTCTTTTACGTAGTACCGGTCACTGGGTAATTCAAGTACGGCCTTGCCGTTCTTGCACATAACGCCAAACCCCTTGTAGCCACAATATTGCTGATCAGAGGCGCTTTCATTATGAACCCAAAAAGGGTAGCTGATGATAACGTTACCGCAGTAGTATGGTGGGCATATTGCGTACAAAGGACTAGAATTGGTGCCTAAGGAGTTGATGAAGAAGAAGAAGGAGAGGATGAGGAGGTAGCTAAGGAATTGTGACATGGTGAAGTGTTTGAAATGGGCACATGAAAATGTTTGTTGTTTTCTTGTACTAGGAGTAGGAAATACTAAACTAAGTACTTATATAAGCGAAAGATAATGGGTCACCTTGTTGTTGTATTATATTCAGACTTCATTCATTCTCATTAAAAAAAGAAATACACAATTTTTGTCATAATTCTTTGCCACTTAAGATAGTGTAAAAAGTTAAGAATTTCTTTGCGTTATATATATAAAAGACTCTTTCCTTTGTGATGAGCTTGCGTGTGTTGACAGTGCACGGAATTCTGGTCTCCAATGAACCTGTCTCGTTCCTTGTGGCAAAGCTAACAAATACTACTTGGCAAAATTTGCTAAATAGACTGATTTTAAAAACTATGCAGGTGAATAGTATGTGTGTCAAACTAATTAGTTAGTTAAACTGATTTTGGAACTCGAGTTTGACAAACTTGAAATCCAGCCCAAAAATTCCAACATAAATTTGACGTGGAATTAAAAAAAAAAAAAAAAAAACCACATAGAACTCGAGCTTAGCAAACTCGAGTTCCATGTTTTTTGAGTTGGAACTCGAGTTTAACAAACTTGAGTTCCAAAATCAATCTAACTAACTAATTAGTTTGACGCGCATACTATTCACCTACATAGTTTCTAAAATCAGTCTATTTAGCAAATTTTGCCAATACTACTTTCCAAGAAGTTGAGGGAAATTTTCGAAGTAATCAAAATGGACGTTGTTGATTCGTTGTGTTTGGTTTAAAATATTAGAAGAATTACAGCGAAGAATGTACTGTTTGTTGTCCTTAATTATTTTTTTGCTGAATATTTGTTGTCCTAAAGGTCAGCTACTCCATTTGGACCAAATACTGTTCTTGTTCTTCTGGTAGGAAAAGAATCTATCATATGCAGTACGTACACGCGGTTTCTAATTTTATTTTTTGATGAAACACGCGGTTTCTATATATTGAAATAAGTATTCAACTATTAATCATTAAAAAAGTAGTAATAAGGTTTTCAAAAAATAAAAAAAGTAATAATAAGGAAAAAAAAACTATTATTGATAATTTTGTTATTTATATTTTATAGTACTCATGATAACCATCCTTTACCAAAAAGAAATAATATATAACTTAAGGAATAGTTTTCGAAATTTTGGGTACTGTGGTCTATTCTTTTTTACAAAGAGAGCATCTTTGGTTTTAGTTTTTACCATTAGTTTTTATATACACTTTTTCACTTTTTCTACTTTTTTTTTCTTCTTTTTTTTTTTTACTTTTTCTTTTATCTTTTTTAAAGGTACAAATATCCTTTAGCACAATTTTAGTCAAAAAATTAAATAAATTGTTCTCAAACATAAACTAAGTCTAGGTACACATTGCTAACACTTGTTACTTGCCAAATTACAACAAACAATAAATACTAAGAGTCACATGGGATTTTATCTAAAGCCAAGCTAAGGTAACAAGAAGCAAAGGCCCTAAAGCTAGTCGAAGTGAGTGGACAAACCCAGCATAATATCTAGTGTATTGGAAGCTTAGCTCTAAGCTTCGTTATATGACAGTTTAAGAAAACTATTATTGCTAATATTGTTATTTATATTCAGGAAAAAAAAAAAAAAGATAATATTGTTATTTATAGTACTCATAACCATACTTAACCAAAAGACTAACAGCTTAAGGAATAGTGTCCCGGCTTTGTCTAATCTCTTTTATAAAGAAAATCTAAGTTCATATTTACTTCCCCCATTATTGTCACCATCGAATTATCAACAAAAGAAACTATTTTTGTTAGTTGTAATATATATTAAGTTCTCTAATTAAATTCAAATGCATTATTACATTGAATTTAATTATATAAAAATATTTAAACTTTATTAGTCAACTCAACTATGTGTTGATTTTTATTGAGAAATCAAATGTGTATATCTAAGAAATTGTATCTATTATATGAACAAAACCAATATTTTGTATAAAGATAAACTTCTTGTTGACAAAAAATAAAAACAAAGATAAACTTCTTTTCAATTAAAAAGTTCACGAAGTTTACCGTTGTTGTTTGTGTTTTTATGTACTTTTTGTGTATCATGTCTTAAACAATAAGTTCTCAGAAATTTCTTCATGGAGGAGAAATCATGACCCATTCAAAGAGAAATAAAGTGAATTCTTGGTAAAGGAAATAAATCCTTTGAACTTTGTGGAGTCCACTGAAGAAAGCATGTCTTAGCTCAGAATATAACTTATTAAAGAGGTTTCTGACTTTCTTAGATACTAGTAATTATTATTATTATTATTATTATCTTAATAAAAACATAATTAAATAATATAAAAGTGACGTGTGACCTTCGCATTCCTTTAATCATCTTACCCTCAATTTTTTCCAGGGACGGTAGAAGCGTAGACTCAATCCAATATTAGTCTTGGTCGAAAAAAAATCAATATTAGTCAAATTTATAAAAATAAAAATTTGGAAGAAGAAGAACCATCCTACTCTTTCTGATTCGTTGTTTTGATTTCTATTTCTTTTATTTAATTCATATTCAGAGGATAATAAAATAAATAAATAAATAAAACTTGCACATAGTCCAGCCAGTTGGTGAAGTTCTTGACTACATTGGACGTAGGTCACTCCGCGTGGGGTAACCTGGGTGGGTGCGTCAAGACAGAGGTCTTGGGCCCTTCCGCCCATAGTTTATGGTGGGTTATGGTTTCGGATTCGGACTCATCATTTGAAGTGGGATTTCACTGTTTTAACCTTCGATAATACCTCCAACTATTTCCCTTATGAATAAATTTAAATTAGTAGCAAATTTTGACCATAAAAAAAAAAAAAAAAAAAAAAAAAAAAAAAAAAAGGTTTTCTTAAGTAGAAAAGGGAAATTTTATGGTAGATATAAATGTGGTTGTATTTTGTTAGGTTTTAAGTTGGTAAATTTCATGATAATTTATAAATTCATTAGTCTATTATGACTCATTCAATGTTCAAAATTATTTCTAAAAAAAGAAAAAATGTTCAAACTTAAAGTGTTTGTACAAATTTCAACCACCATTTGATCGTCTTTCAATCGATCAAAATATCTAAATTTGATAGTTATTTGAACAAGGTTCAATCAATTGGAAGTGACTTTTCAACTGCCCTTCGATAGAGGCTTTATCAATCAAAAATCAAGTCAAACTTGTTTTAATTTCGTGATGTTGGCTATTGTACACACTCCATTTCGCACCTATAATCTAACATTGAAGGAGGAAAAAATGATCATTTTATATACCCAAAAATCATGGTCAAATTTAGTCAATAACTCATTCATCACATATTATGAAAATGATCTTGAGGTTTCAACAATCACAACAATATATTCGGTTTCCAAATCTGACGGTCAGATCGAAAGATATCGCAAAATCAAGTTTTAACGGTCTTATGCATGCATTCATTTGGGTGAAACCTATCAGGTGTGATTAATTGAAATTAATTTTGATTGGTTGATAATTAAAATTAATAAAATGAATTTTTGTGATTGTCAAGTATTTTTCTTAAAGTGTGATATGGTGCATGAGAATAAAAGATAAACATTAATCTTGGATAGATAATCAGATTTTTGAAATAATTATCTTAGTGAATGCGGTCTGTTTTGGGAAAAGGGCAGTGGAGTCATTTTATAGTGATCAAAGAGGAGTGCAAGGCTCTTCCGAGCCGATGTAGGATTAGCTCTACACGTTTTTTACCATTAAAACTTTCCTTATAGAGCATTCTACAACCCTACATGTGTGCACACATAATCAAAGCATGCATACGCAAGCTAAGAACCTACGCACACATGCTTAAGGCTCCTATAGGTTTTATTTTCACCAAAACATCTTCCAAGTTAAATATTTTTTATAGTTAAGCTCTAGACTAGTCGTGGACCTTTCTAGTGATATCATCATTGGAGAACGGGGGATAGAGTCATAAGGGGTACAAAATGAGGTGTCTACAGGAGCCAAAACCATTATCTTCATATTTGAGCTTAAAAAACAAAACAAAACAAAACAAAACAAAAAATTGTACATTCGTCTATGTTGGTACTGTATTTTGTCCAGCTTTAAATTTCAATAAAATTTTTGGCCTAAAAATGAAGGATTTCTTGGTTTTAATAGTCAAATTCCATTTCTTATTGATTTTTATCAATTTTTATGTGGTTGACTAAATTTAATTGAGATTTAATTGAAATCTAACTATGTGATTAGATTAATTTTGGAGCAATGGTTAAGTTCATGAAATTCCTTTTAATTTGACTAGTCATGAGTGAAAATCGAACTTGGATTGAATGAGATATCATTGATTGAATAAAATTATCCATGTTGCAATTTAATTGTAAAAAAATAAAATAAAATAAAATAAATAAACTGTAATTTTCTATGGAATGGGTGCTAAAATTTTAGAGTAATTTCCATGGAAAATTAGAACTAAATATACTATCTGGGTCTCTTTATTTGAACATCGAATTGATTATGGCATTTAACTAATTTTTATAAATTACATGTCCTTTTTTTATTTGGGTCTTTTGATTGTCTTATTTGGTCCCTTTATTTTAATTAGGTCATGCATGTGATTTATTTTTAAATAATATTACTTTCTTTTATTTAATGGGCATGTCAATATTTATTGAATTATTATGTGTTGATTTATAGTCTATGACACAGTTCCTTTAAATGCATTGCAGTTCAAGTTCTAAATGGATGCATAGGTAATTAAATTAAGGTCTATCCCAATTGTTAGAAAATTTCCAGCGACCTTAAAGGGTAAAACATCACATTCTTATCCACTTCCATTCTTATCCACATACCCTAAACCCAAAGGGACCCTATATTTTCATCTTTTTTAAAGGACATAAAAAAGAGAATCAACAACCGCTTTGAGGCTCAAACATTAGGGATGTGCATGGGTCAGGTTAATGGGTTTTTTCAACTCAACCCACTATGGTGGGTTAAAAAAAAATTCAGCCCAACCCAACCCACGTAGATCAAGTTAGATCAGGTTGGATATTTTTTTAATTACTATTATTATTATTAGAACAACGCCACCACAAATAAGAGCAAATTTATAATCAAATAATCCTAAGCATAACACCAATTAGGGTTTGGATTTTATTTTGGAAGAGGGGCAAAAATAAAAAAAATAAAAAATTGTATAATATTATATATTTATTAAATATATTTATTAAATTTTAAATATATATATTAAATATAGGTGGGTCAAATCGGGTTAGGCGGATTTGTGAATTTTTTTACCCAAACCCAACACAACCTACTATAAAAAAATTAAAAATTAAAAATTAAAAAAAAATTAAAAAAAAGTAAATAAAAAAATTCACAACCCAACCCCTAAAAATCGACCCAACCTGACTAGTTGGATTTGATCAAGTCGGTTTTGGCGGATTGGCTGCACTGTCAAACCTAAATCCCTAGTCCTAGGAATCCGACCTACCACATTCCCACTGCTCCCTCTTTGGTTTTCATCACACCAATTTTTCCCTCATCTCTGTCATCACTCAACCTGAAAATCCCAGCCAACAAAACAAAAAGAACAGAACCAAAAACAATACCCCTAAAACACCTTTAAAAATTCCACCTCTTTCCCATTTCCACCAACACAAAACAACAGCCATTCCACCCTCCAAAACTCCAAAAACAAAACCCAAATACACACCAAAAAAAAAAAAAATCCAATTTTTTTTGATACATTTGAAGCCAACAACAACAACTATGAAAAAACAGAATTAAACACAGGTTCCTTCCATTCCTTCACCAATCCGAAGCGATAATCACTAATAGCAAAAAACTACTACAGCAAACCTAAAAAGCAACCTCCTTTCTTCCTCAAACCAAAAAACAGAGCTTGAGGACCCAGAAAATCCCTCCTTTCTCACTTATTTGAAACCCCATTATAGCAAACAACAACAGCCACAAGGAGCTTCAACAAACAAAAACCAATCCAAGCAAAGAAAAAGATACATAAAGAAGCAAAGCAAAGCAGAGCAAAGCAAAGGAAGAAAGAAGAAATAACAGAGCAGAGACATCCTAACAATAGGATTTAAGGGCACTAATCCTAACAGCATACACATGCTTTAAACATGCACACGAGTACTTACGGTTCTGGTAGGTTTTTCTTTCACCAAAACATCCTCTAAGTTAAAGACTTTCCATAGTTGGGCCCTAGACCAGTCATAGACCTTTTAGTGATATCGTCATTAGGGAATGAGAGCTTGAGTCGTTAGGGGAACAAAATGAGGTGTTTATAGTTGCCTCTCTTTTGATTCATTAAATTTGTTAACGGGACCAAGATTAAAAGGAGACATACCATTTTTTTTCAATGTACAGCTCGGGCCCACCCACACACGCAGAAAACAACACACATACATGGGGCAAGTGCAACTCCGAAGAGTCGAGCGGGATTCGTATGTCCGAATTTCCACTGGTGCTACTCAAGAAACGAGTAGTGACAAGCTCACTATCCCTAAGCCTGGTATGCCAATTTTCAAGCAAAAGACAAGTGACTCACTATCCTAAAGTCACTAAAAAGATAAAACAAACAAACAAACAAACAAAAAACATGGCCAACAGCCTCAAGATGGGGAGATCACTTCACCACCTACAAACATCACACAAATCAAACAAGGGTGCTCTTACAAGCTAAAAGGAGAACTCATCTAGGGTGTCAATCTATGGCTCTTGCCTTAAACTTTTCTAGGTGTATTTCAGCTCTGTCTCAATCTCTTCTATGTTTTGGGTAGGTCTTGCCTCTATCTCAATCTCTTTTGTGTTCTGGGATTTTCTCTTTTGAGGTACTGTAAAGGCCTTTGAAGGTCTTTGTGACATGTTCAATTTTGAGAGGCACAAAATCCAATGTCTCTTTGTAATCATGGTGCAAAGCTCATTCTTGAAGGGCTGCCTTGGGATTTTTAGGTTTTATATGAGAATTCCAACCTTAGGAAGGTGAAGGTAGAATAAATCCACTCTTTTAGGGACCTACCTACAAATCTTGATTCCTCGAGGGATCTTTGTGCAAATCCTAACATCTTTGATCCATTAGGGAAGTTGAATCTAAGACAATATGTTCCACTGAAGATTAAAACCAAGATGTGTCCTTTAAGAAGGACCACATTTCAAATTGGGGAGTTGCATTATTGGGGGGTTTTTGAATTGTGAAGTGTCCACTTCAAGGCCAAATTGCAAAACTAAGACTCATCCATTCTAGGACTGCACTGGGGAAAATCTGTACCATTGAGGATGTACTCATAATTTTTACTCTTCAAGGGACTTCTGTGCAAATTCTAACATTTTTTTAACTCGTCAGGGACCCATTTGTAATTTCTAGCTCTTCGAGACGTACTGGGGATATTTTTGTAAATTCTGACTCTTCAAGGGGCTTCCGTGCAAACTTTGATATATTGATTCACTAGGATATTTCAGCAATTTTCAAGGCTTGTAGATTTTTTTTTTTTTTTTTTTTTTTTGGACTAAACTACACATAGTTTAGCCATTTGGTGCCATTCCCGCCTTTTCAAATTTTCCAATAGTCATAACCGTTTCTTTTCTTCTTTTTATTCTCTTCTTCATCCTACCTCTTCATATTCTCTCTAACTCCTAAAACTTTTGCCACCCCTCTCTTCTTCCCATTTCAGTCACAAATCTAAAATCCTTGCTCGTTTTCTCTCAAAAATCCTCTCAAGAAAAGCAATGGCTCCAAAAACCTCCTACATCCTTTCTAGTGATATGTTCATTCTCACTCGCTGGATCGGTGCTACTCGTCTAAACGAGGCTCCTCTACAGGTCTGATCAACACCTATCTCACAATGCACCACTCAGATTGATAATTTTTTCAAACTTTTTCTCATTTCAAGTTTTTCTTTGATCTTCCATTTTAATATATTTTTGGACTTGAAAATGCTTGAGTTTTGTTGTGGGGAAGGTCAAGATGAAAACTTTGTGCTTTAGGTGGGTAGAAACATGTCAATGATTGATTTTGATCCTAGGGGGTTGAAGAATAGTGATGAACACAATTATAGGTTCACCATGCGTAAGCATGCTCGTTTATGCACACGCTTGTTCAAAACCATGCGTACACATACTCGTGCATGCACATACATATTTGTTCATAAAAAAGGCACACACAAGTTTCCAATATGCTTACTCATACTCGCAAGTATCCGCGCGCATGTTTGGTTCTGCAAATAGTTTTATACCATCATGCATTCTAACGCTTTTCCATCACGCACTTGTTTTTGTCAATTTTAAGGTCGTCCTTCTTTTACTGGCTAGGGCAATATGACTACCATCATGGAGTGGTTTGGGACACTCTGGCCTAAGACTAAGGCCTTGGTGAGGGCAGCCAGCTTCGAGGCGCTCAAAGCTCATCTTCTGGAGAGTTCTTCCAGCGGGGTGCTGGTGCAGGCGTTGGCTGAGAGGTGTTGGGACACTACCCACACCTTCCACATTATTGGTAGGAAGATGACCATAACTCTCTATGATTTCCATAAGCTGACAAAGCTGAGAGCCAACGGTCCTCCTATCAGCCTCAAGGGCGTGTCAGGGACGACACTTCGTAAAGAGCTACTGGGTATTCCGGTGAGACCATTTGATACTACCAGATTTTTGGTGACTTCCTCTCCCGCTCTCAGAAGACTCAGGGGGATAGGTCTAAGATGGCCAGAGCATTCTTGCTCTATGCAGTGGGGGAGTTTCTCTTTGCCAACTCTGGCTAGACCATCTCTTTGTCGTGCCTAGCGGTCTTTTGGAACTTCGAGGATGCTTGGGGAGCAAACTGGGGGAATGCCTATTTGGCTTACATGTACTTGGTCATGGACACCATGAGTCCAAGAGTGTTCCCCCAACATGTAGGACCTTGGAGACTATGGGAGGTAAGATCACTTCTTTTTTTTAGCTTCTTATCTAATAACTGTGCTTATTTGTCTCACAAACTATATTTTATACCAATTTTTCTGCATCTTGCATCCAAAATTGTCTCTGTTCTTGCAAACTATCTTATTTGTTCTTACAACTGCCCTATATCTTGGATTCATTCTTGCAAACTGCTCTTAACTTGCATGTGCTCTGTAATTAATTGTTGCAAATTGTTCTTAACTTTCATCTAAATCTGTGTCTTGGACTTACCATTTGTGCCTGTAATCTGTGTTTCATGCTTTTACAACTATATATATGCCTCTATTCTTGCAAACTATCTTGCAAACTTTATTTCATATCTTTGCAATTGTTCTACATCTTGCATCTGAAATTGTCTCTGTTCTTGCAAACTATCTTATCGGTTCTTGCAACTACTCTGTATCTTGGATTCATTCCTACAAACTGTTCTTAACTTGCATCTGCTTTGTAATTCATTCTTGCAAACTATTCTTAACTTTCACATGAATCTGTGTCCTGGACTTACCATTTGTACCTGAAATCTATGTGTTAGGGACATATTTATGTAATTGACTAATCCTTTGACAAAACGCACTTTACTTGTAATTGGGTATATTTAGGATGAGTTTAGTACTTCAAGACACAAGTGTTTAAGTTTAGTATTGAAGCTATGCAAATCTGACCAAGAAACAAGTGAAGAATGTGCTGCTCATTAAAGCTCGCCAGAAGTTTCGACAGAATCCTTTCTATCGAGAATTACTACTGAAGCTCGACACAAGCTCGACACAAGCTGTATCTGTTGAGAATTATGAAATCAAGTTTTCCAGATCTGATTACACACATATCCTTAAGTATTTGTGTAGGATTTCTTTTCTCACAACCCTAGACATATATAAGGATTATTTTAAGAGCCGTCACAATGGATGCAAGGTGTTGAAAAAGAATAATCCATGCATATTGTGACCGAAGACAGAAATTGCTCTAGTTCATCATATTCTCTATAGAACCAACTGCGTCTTTACGCCAAGGGTTTTGTGACCAAGAAGCTTCCTAATCTTCACTGTTGATGAACTGAAAAACTTTACAGCCAAAAATTTTTTTTAAGTTGGTGTGTTAGTCACGTATTGGGATCCGTGCATCATTGGTTAGTCATGTACTAGGATTCGTGCATTGAACGGAGAGATTGCCACTACAATACAAGTCCAATTGGGTATTGGGGTAAGGGTTCAACTGTAGGTTGGTATTAGGTACTGTGATTCCTTTTACTTGTAACCACTTGTGATTGATAATAGTGGATTCTTGGGAGTGATGACCTTAAATTCACCTGGTGGGGTTTTGCCTCGATGGTTTTCCCCATTCATAAACAAATCACCTGTGTCAAATTTATTTTTCGCTGCATTTAACTTAGTTAGTGATTTGTTTGTGCTACCACGCTATTACATGTTAAATTGACTTAATTAATTAACTTGGATAATTAATTAATTAATTTGCCAAAAGAGTCAATACATTTTTGGCCTATCAAGTGGTATCAGAGCAGGCAAACTCTGATTAGGTTTAATCTTTACTGTGTGATCCATTGACCCCTGTTTGTCATGGATAGAGAACAATATCTTATTATACCTCCTTTATTTGATGGCACTAACTATGCATACTGGAAAGTACGTATGAGAGTTTTCTTTCAGTCTTTAGATGAGAAGGTGTGGCAAGCTATGGAAACTGGCTGGACTAAGCCAAAGGAAACGCCGGCTGATTAGGATGATGCAAAGATCAAAGTGAAAAACTTCAACAGCAGAGCATTGAACGCCATTTTCAGTGTGGTCACGAATAAGGAGTTCAAGAAAATATCCTCGACTGAAACTGCAAAGGAAGTATGGACCATCCTCCAGACAACCTATGAAGGGACTAAGGCGGTCAAGGATTCAAAACTCCAAAGGCTCACTACTAGCTTTGAGGAGATAAAGATGGAGGAGGATGAGTCTTTTGATGAGTTCTATGCCAAGCTAAAAGACATAGTCAACTCAGCCTTCAATCTTGGGGAATATATTCCTGGACCCAAGGTTGTAAGAAAGGTGTTAAGGTCTCTTCCTGAGAGATTTCATGCCAAGATAACTACAATTGAAGAATCGAAGGACATTGACTCCATTCCTTTGACAAAGCTGGTTGGCAACATACAAACCTATGAATTGGGTTTAACTAGAATTGGGAAAAGAAGTAAAAGTAAGAGCATGGCACTGAAGGCCAAAAGTAATGAGACTGATGAGTTTTCAGATGATGAAGATTCCAAAATGAAGTCCTACATCACTAGGCAGTTCAAGAAGTTCATGAAGAATGCCAATGCGAATGGATTTGATAAGGACCGTAAGCAATCTAGTTCTTCTCAATTCATAAGCCAAGACAGGGGAAAGAAGGATGCTAAGGATGGCGGTCAGTACACTATTCCCTCCAGACCAAAGTGTTTCGAATGTTAAGATTTTGGACACATGAAACAAGAATGTCCAACATATCTCAAGTCAGTTGGGAAAAGCAAGGCTCTTGCTGCTACCTTGAGTGATACCGAGCCTGAAACTGAGTCAGATGACAGTGATGACGAGAGAATTTTGAATGCTTTCACTACTACAGTTGATCCTACTAAAGGGGTTACAAAAACAGTAGATGATGAAGAGGACTTGGTGGTATTTAAGTTTGAGAAAATGGATGAACAAGATGACTTCTAAGAAGCATGAGAAACTGTATAGGTTGGCCACCAAGAAGCTGAGTGATGTGGAACTAGATCGAGAGGAGCTCTCTACAAAAGTTGATGAAGCAAATCAAACCATTGGAGTTTTGCAGTTCAAGAACAACTTCCTTGCTAAAAGGACAAAGAAGCTTGAAGTGGAACTGTTCCAGGTTAGAGCTCAATTGAAGAGGACTTCCAATGCAAAACTCGATGAGATGCTAAGCTTTCAGAAAGCTGCTTCTGATAAAACCAGTTTGGAGTATGATTTCTCTTCTCCTAATATTGCCTCCTCTAGTACAACTGTGTTTGTCTTACCTGCTAATAATGTTAATTCTGAGAATAATGAATTTAAAACTAAAATAGTTAGTAAGAACTTAGATAAAGACAAATTTATTTTAGGAGCACCCCCTAAGGTTGAAAAGAAAGAGACTAGAAACCTTAAGACTAAGAAAGTAAACAACAAAAAGTCTCAACTGATGAAGCCGCATTTCTGTCATCACTATAGAGCTTCAGGGCATACTTATCCAAATTGCTACAAGTGATTAGCCACTCAACAAAGCAATAGTATGCTCTTGTCCGAAAACCAGAATCAGTTTTCATCCTCTTTTGCTCCTCTTAGAGATCTTCTCAAGGCCCTTATATTTCTTTCGAACTTGAACGGTTTCTATTCTTCCCCCTCACCTCTGGATCAAAGGTTTGCGCAAAGGAAAGGTTCTTCCAAGGTGTGGAAGGAAAAAGGCTCAAAGTGATTTAGTCACTTTTTCTCTCTCTCCCTTTATGGTTATGCATTACTTGTTTGTTTTTCTTTCTTGTTTTGAGTCAATCTACTTTTACGGTTTGTGTGTTTCTTTTATGTTTTTGTTTGGTTGTTTTTCAGTTTTTGTTTATTTTTCGTGTCATAAAAATGAAAAAAAAAATTTTGAAAAATGGGAAAAAAAAAATACAAAAACAGTGTGTGTTTGTGTATATTGGTACTTGTGTACCTTGGATGGCCATTGAAACAAAGTTTTCTAAACTTTGTATCTTTTGTAACTTAGATGAGCATCTTAATGTACAACTAAACAAGTGAGCTTTGTTGCTCGTGTTTGTGATGAGTACGATTAAGTAATCTCTTATATCTTAACACTCATATAACTCTTTTTGACAAGAAAGACTAGAAAATCCTAAGAGAAATGCATAAATAACCATCTCACCACTAAAGCTCGCCAATCATGTATAACATCTGTGTGCTTTGGCATAGCAAAATTGTGATGTTTTGGCTTACATAATTTGGTACTTCTTCTCTCTCTCTTATATGTCCATGCATGCTATGCTCAAAAGAAAAATATGCAAAAAATACAAAAGCAAAAAGAATCAAAATGCTTTTAAATATGGTTGCAAGCGTGTTTCTAGAAAATGTGGGAGTTATATGATGTACCTCAAAGGTGATAGTTCCCATCAAACAGTTATGATTGTGTGTGAGCGCATTTGATTTTCTCATATCTCAAATCGTCATAATATGAGACACTTATGCACTATTGTTATGTTTTCACACACAACACACAAACTCTTTGCTACTTTTGATACATGTGCAGGTACAATATGATTTGGCCATCACAAGGATTACATGTGTTAATATATGCTCACTAAACTATCTTAACTTGGTTTTGAAATATAAAATTGGTTAGACTTGTTGTATGTGTTTTGGATCTTGATTGCTTTGCATATATATTGAGAGATGTTTTGAGAGCTCAATATGTTGATTGGATCTATGTTTGAGTAGCTTGCTTGTTGCATTCGTCTCTATATGTTTTTCCCTTCTTGAAAAACCTTTTTTCTTCAAGCTCGACAACTTCTCGATAGACCCTCGACAGATTTCCTTCTATCGAGCCCTTCTTTCTCCTTTTCTCTACAAATCTTGATGGAATTTCGATCCATCGAGATTTCTGGATTTCTTCTCGATAGATTCTCAATAGCTTTTTCAATCTATCAAGCCATATTTCTGAACCTTTTGTCTAGCCAATAAATTCTCGACAGATTCTCGATCCATCGAGGTGTTTTTGTCATCAACAGATCCTCGACAGCACCTCGATAAATTCATTTCTGTCGAGATTTAGTGCTCAATAGATCTCGACAGATACTTTGATCCATCAAGCTGCGATTTCTATATATAGGCTGAGCACAATTTGATCTCATTTTTCTCATTCCCTCTCGACAGAAAATCTTTCTCTCTCACTCCAAACACTTCTCTTTCACTCTTATCTCTCTACGCACGTGATTTTCGGTCTAGATCAAGCCTCAATCCTTTGGTATGTGTTCTTAAACCTCATTTACATGCATTCATACATTTTAGACCTAGGTTTTGGGGTTTTTGAAAATTTTTGGGGTTTTTGAGATTCTTTGTGAAATTGTTGGGTTGGGTGTTGTTAATTTGATGTTATATACTCATGCATTGCATTCTTATTGCATTTCAACAATGTTTCATGCATTTTAGATGTGTATTTGTTTATTGTTGATTGTGTGCTAGTAGGTTTGGATTGGGTTTTACCCATAATGCTTTTTAAATATTGCACGTTACATGTTCATGCATATTTCATGTATACGTATCTTTTCTTTTCCTCTCTATTCTTAGTTTCTGTGTTATGATTGTGTTCTCTCTCTCGCTCTCTCTCTCTCTCTCTCTTGCGGATAGACTGTACCATGGCACCCAAAGCACGTAAATCCACTCAGGCTCGAAATCCTCTTGGTTCCAGGTTTTCTTTTTCTGATCCTATCCCCCCTCTTCATGTTCGGTTCCGTGATAAGAAAGCCCGAAAGGACTTCTTAGAGAACTTTCAGAAACGTGGCGTTCATCCGGAGCGCCATGTTATCTTGTCGAATTTTTCCAACACTCCTCTCCCCGCCGTCATTCGGACCCGGGGCTGGGAATCTCTACTTGAGAGTCCCTTGAGGTGTCCCATCAGGTGTTATACAGGAGTTTTACTCCAATATACACAGTATCGATACCTCTGTACCTCGGTTTGCCACTACATTTTGAGGTACACCTATCATAGTTACCACGAATCTTATATCCGAGATACTACATGTTCTGCGGGTAACGCATCCTAACTACCTCGGTTGTGAGCGTCTTTAGACTGTGTCCAGAGACGAGCTTCTGTCTCACTTTTGTGAGACACCTTCCATATGGGATGGGAAGCAAAACATCCCATGCTCGGGCTTTGCAAAAGGTCCGAGGTTCCTTAATATGGTGATGACAATTACTCTTACTCCATTGTCTCACTATAACTCTATCATAGAGCCTCGTGCTCGCTTTCTTTTGTCTCTTCTTGAGGACCTCTTTATAGACTTTTCCTCTCACTTCATCACATCTGTCATCGATGTGTATCAGGATACAGCGACCCGTGATAAGCTCATCTTTCCTTCGGCTATCACGCGGATCCTTCGCCACTTCTCCATCCCCATTCCTAACTCTCTTTACTTCACCATTATGGGTGTCATCAACGCCGGTTCTATTCGGCAGAGTAAGGCCCAACTTCGACCGAATCGGCCACGCGTGGAGACGACCGATCCTGCAGCTTCTGCTGTTCCTTCTTCCTCGACTCCTTCTACCTCTATAGTTGGTGGTGTAACCCTCAAGGCCATCATGGCGCAGCTTCAGCGCATGGATGCTCGCCTTGACTCTCTCACTAATGAGATGTGTCAGGTGAACACCCGTGTAGATCGTATAGCACGTCAACAGGCTCACCTTGGTGGTTTCGCTCCCTTTCCATCTCCTTCTCCAGAGGCTTCGGCTGATGAGGATGACGATGCTGGTGATGATGAGGGTGATAATGCTAGCTTTTCAAGTGATGACGATATAACGACCTCTCAGTGACTTACCATTTGTCATTCGTGACAAAAAGGGGGAGTAATTTTGGGTTTGAGAGTAGTCTTGTACTTAGGGGGAGAGTCAATATAGGACATTTTTGTTAAGGGGAGTGTTTATAGATCTTAAGGGATGTAGTGAGGTTTACATGTACTTTTCTTTTCTTTCTTTTTACATTAGCCTCATTTATACTGGTCTTGTGACCATTTATTAACATACATTGTACTTTATTTTCATATATATATGATGATGTATGTTTTTCTTCACTTATCTCTACATGTGTTGTTTCTTTTCTTTATTTATACACATGTTTCTTTATGTATGCAATCTTTATTTCTGTTTCACACATGATGCTTTGATGAGTTTTGTTTAAGTGTTCCAGAAAGACAAGTTGTGAAAGTCTACCATGCCATGAACTTTCTTCTTGCAAAGTTTTTCAAGAGTTTATGTTAGGGTTAGATTTTTTTTGTATTTCAACAAGTGATTATGAGTTTAGTGATTTCAGACTTCTCTCATGATTCATTTGTTTGTTGTGGTTTTGTCATGGATTGCCAAAGGGGGAGATTGTTAGGGACATATTTATGTAATTGGCTAATCTTTTGACAAAACGCACTTTACTTGTAATTGGATAAATCTAGGATGAGTTTAGTACTTCAAGAAATAAGTGTTCAAGTTTAGTATTGAAGCCATGCAAATCTAACCAAGAAACAAGTGAAGAATGTGCTGCTCATTAAAGCTTGACAGAAGTCTCGATAGAATCCTTTCTATCGAGAATTACTGCTGAAGCTCGACAGAAGCTGTATCTGTCAAGAATTACGAAATCAGGTTTTTCAGATTTGATTAGACACATATCCTTGAGTATTTGTGTAGGATTTCTTTTCTCACAACCCTAGACATATATAAGGATTATTTTAAGAGCCGTCACAATGGATGCAAGGTGTTGAAAAAAAATAATCCATGCATATTGTGACCGGAGACAGAAATTGCTCTAGTTCATCATATTCTCTGTAGAAGCTACTGCGTCTTTACGCCAAGGGTTTTGTGACCAAGGAGCTTCCTAATCTTCACTGTGGGGTTTTGCCTTGGTAGTTTTCCTCATTCGTAAACAAATCACCTGTGTCAAACTTATTTTCCGTTGCATTTAACTTAGTTGGCGATTTGTTTGTGCTACCACACTATTGCATGTTAAATTGACTTAAGTAATTAGCATGAATAATTAATTAATTAATTTGCCAAATGAGTCAATATATTTTTGGCCTATCACAGTGTTTCGTGCTCTTGCAATTGTATCTATGCCTCTATTCTGGCAAACTATTCATACCTTACAAATTGTATCTACACTTTGAAACCCATTACTATTAAGCAGTTAACCAACTCTAACTTATTCACTAATAAACGGTCACAACAATTAATTTACTATAAATACAACAAGAAGGCATGCCAACAAAAAAAATTGGGTGCCCTCCCTAGAAGGAAGATGAGGCCTCCGTTTTTGTTCCTAACGCATTTCGGCAGGTTTTTAATTTTTTTGGGTTATTATTATTATTATTATTATTTTAACGCTTCTTTAAGCCTTTTTTTTTTTTTTTGCTGAACTTCTTTAAGCCTATTAACTTTATTTGTGTTTGACATCTTTTATTTTATTACATGAATAAATATAAATGTGGGACTATACTGTTCTCAAGCATCACTCACCCAACCTTTTGCAAATTTTAATGGATATTATCCTAATATCAACTTTATCAAACACAAATTTTAAGCCTATAAGATTTTGATTCCATTACAATATTGTGTGAAGAATAGCTGGTTTAAGAATCACATGCATGTGACTTGAGTTTGAGGATTGCTCGAGGAAGACTTTGGGTTGCTGTAGAATTCTCATCTTATATCTGTGACTTATATTCTCTTATTAGTTATTCATTGATTGTATCTTATTGTTATTTGAAAAAAGTTTAGATAGCTTCAGAACAAAACTTTGTGATACGGAGTCTATATTATAATCTATCATATTTTCTTTTACTTGATGCGTATATGACCATTGATAAATTTAATAAAAGTTATTGCTTCAGTGAAAGATTATTATTTTTTTTAAATCTTATTTTGAAGAGAAAAATCTCTTGGCATTCAGCAAACTCAAATTCACCATAAATTTTCAATGCACAAAAAAAAATGAATAAATAGAAAATTATGATACGAAATAAAAAATAATAAATAAAAACCTCATTGCATATGTGTTATAGGTTCCGAATCAGTTTATCCAATACTTCCAATTAATTAGTATTCTTAAATCTTGTAAAAAATTGAAATCTTATGCACTAGGTGCAAGCTGTAATTTCAAATTAATAATCTGTGGTGTGATTCATCTATTTGTTCAACATTTCCCACATAAAATATAAGAAGACTTGTGGTGTGCTTGCCACGTTCTATTGATTAAGTGTCCATTTGAAAACAGTTTATTTAGTTAAAACTGAAAACTTTTTGCTAAAAGTACTATAGATAAAGGTAAAAGTTAGTTGAATAGTATAGTGAGACCCATAAATAGTACCAAAAAGCACCGTGAGACTCATTAATAGTAGCAAAAATAAACTAAAATTGCAAATAAGCTGAAGTTTTCAGCTTGTCCAAAACGTACACTAATTATTTGATCACTCCATTCTTGCTGTATAAATTAGTTTTCTCTTGATCTTTAAGGAAAAAATAAAAAATAAAAAAATAACATATGCCCGGAGGGTAGTAAAAGATACTGGAATGGAATTGACTCATTTAAAAAAATAAAAAAAAGTTATTAAATTGGTACTCTCTCTCTTTCCATAGGAATTTTTTTTTTTTTTTTTTAATTTGTATACCATTGATAAACAAACATTAAAACAAGAGTACCATTACAGAATCGCTGGAGATATCCAGCATTGGATTCCTAATTTCCTAGTGGCTAGATAGGCTAATTCTAGATGGTTAGTCCCTGCTGAGTTAGATATTGAAGGTCAGTCCTCATGGGTTGTTCCTGCCAGGTTGGTCGACTTTTCCCATTGCAAACATTTTCTGTCCTTTTGCAATCAATGAGAACCAAAATCAAAGATCACATCTCCGACACGATTTTTGGCTTCATACGCATATCCTCCTCTGTTGCGTTTGCTTTTCCTACTAAACTTTCCATTGGATTTAATAATTTGTAGAAAGACTAAAGATGCAGATGATTGACAATAGAGAAATAAGGAGAAAGTGTATATTGCAAATCGATTCAAATTTCAACAAGAAAAATAGCGACCTTTGTCAAATCAAATGGATACAATAAATTTATCATTTTCCTATTCTTACTTAATATTTTGATATATATTGAATTTCCATGAGGTATTTAGATGGTAGACTCATTATTTTGGACATAACATAAATTAGGAGATTTCAAACTTAATCCACTACAACATCGATTTATGAGGTTTTTAGGTGTAGTATATGACCTTTCTCAAATCACATTATTTAGTCTCCAAAACTTATTATGGTGTCACATTATGCAATGAAAATGAGTCATTTGTAACATTTTCTTATATACCTCTTTTGTTTTTTAATAGAAATTCCCTTATATAACTCAGTGCACTAGATATATACCTTGTTTATTCAACCAACTCCCCAAAACATAAAAAGAGTTTGGAGCCACGCATGACCATACTTTATAGGCTAAAAATAAATTGGATAAAGAATATAGGAGAAAAGAATACCAGCTTGCTTGATTCTCAAAAAAAACAAAAAAACAAAAAACAAAACAAAACAATACAGCTCGCCGTTATCATATGTATGTGTGTGTGGCCCTACTATAAATGATTTTAGACATATCCAAGAATTTATAGAATTGTATCAATGACTTCTTGAAAAACTTAATTCTATACTTCTACATATTCTCATTTTCTTTTCTTTTTTTGTCTTGTCTTGCTATTTTTTATTTTAAATTTTTAAATATATATTTTATAAAAAAAATTCTTAATTATTTATACAACCCTCAAGAGAAGTTTCATTTTCATAAAACCTCCAAATTAATTTATCCAAAAAAACACACACACACACGCATGCCATGTTGTGTAGTTGGGCTATAGTTATATTAGGGAGTTTTGAAATAAATTAGGGTTTCTAGTTTCTACCTTCACGTTTTCCTTTCCTAAATTCTGATTTCTGACAATGGTTTCACCATTTGTTTTAAGCCCATTTTTAAATAGGACGTAAAGTTGGATGTAACTAATTTGAGTTACTAAGCCCATGTTCTTTATAGAGAAGAAATGAGCTACCTTTTGTCACTTGGATCAAGCCCAAATTGTGGGGTAACTTGATACCTAATAAAAGAGAGAAGACCCAAAAACTTTTTTAAAGAGGCTTATCTAGCAGTCTAAACGCTCCTTCCTAGACAATGCCCAAAGCAAAATAAATTTGACTTCCTCCTACTTAAATAACAACCAAGACAAGTTACATTTAAGCATGAGTACTCGCATTAGGTAAAACTTAGATAGAGTAGATTAGATTCCCTCAATTAAATCCAAACACATGGTTGTATTGTCATAAAAAAAATGTTGTCAACCATCTATATATATGGTTCATTTCACTACTGAGGATAGTGGTCTAATAGTCATTGGGCTTACTTTCAAGTGGTTCGAAGAGTAGATTTCTCAAGTTTGAATCTCGCAATAGAAAGCATTAGAGAAAAATCTCATTCCTCCAGCTTAATGCCCACATTTGCCCTTGTGAGAAAGCATTCGGGAAAAAACCCCATTCCTCCGGCTTAATGCCCACTATTGCCCTTGTAGGGTTGGGATAACTGCTATGGTTATCAATTCCCCTGCTTGTAGTCCCGAACCCAATGGGCATATATGGTCCATTTCTTTAAGCCTCATTCCAATACAGTGCCCAATTCTTCTTGCCTTTTTAATGTGGAAAAAGAAATCAAAATGTTGTCAAGTTTTAGACATACTTAAAGGGAAGAAGGAACTCGACCCTGTGCAGCAAATGGATAAATATAGAATCAAATCTTTTTTTCTTAATACGATGGCTATTAAAAGAAATCAAGGTATACATAAGGATCTTTCTCAAAAAAAAAAAAAAAAAAAAAAAAGGAGGTATACATAAGGATGTTCACAGGAAGGGAATGTTAGTATGTTACCAAAATGAGGCATAAGGCTCAGTCCCAAACTTATTGCGAACTGAATCGTGGCATTGATACTTCATCTTTCAACACAAGTATTAGCAGACAGACGAATATATTTATGAATAACGCTCTATTTGTGTTGGTAAGAAATATTTTTTTGATAATATTTTTCTTCATATCTTTTGGTGTTTGATGTAGAAGAAAGTCTTGATAAAAAAGAAAAACTAATTTTCTAAAGAAGTAATGCTACAGCGACAAACTATTTTACAATACTTTTACAAGTTACTGTTATAGGCAATGCTTACTTGTTCTCATATGAGCTCACTACTAATATCACTTTTTCACTAACTGATACCACTCACCATATCAGCTTGTAAATTTTTTTGTAAATCTAACATTTTCCTTCCTAAAGTCAATTCAAAATAACATAAAAGAAGCAATAAATGTTTTCCTCTTCTAAAGCGAAAAACATTTTCCGCCAATCCTCAGTGCCCTTATCCCCATCAACTCCCTTATGCTGCCTTACTACACCCTTACTATCTATACTTAATTCTGAACCAACTTCTTGACGAAAATACATGGTTTAAGGGGAATGAGGAGTGGCAACCAATAATATGATTTTCTAGTCACTTAATGCCTAATTGCTTTAATAAATAGCCTAGGGTTAAAAAGTTAGAAGCCTCTTTGTCCTAAATCAAACAATAAAATATTCTTAGAGCATTTTGTTAGGGTTTTAGACCTCATTTATCACCAAATTAACCAATTTTTAATCAATCAATTAATTAATTAATTAATTTTGATCTTGATTAAAATTATTAAAACATCAAACAAGCACAAATCACATGAACACCAAGAATGATAACCCAAAAAAACTTATGAAACTGTGGTTTCATAAAAAAAAACTTGGTGAAAATTTAACCTAAACAATATTCTAGGCAACATTTCACTAAATATAATCGAAGTTTGTATAGTAGATTTAACCATAAATCTATTGCTACCTCAAGTAGTATTTACTGGCGTGGCCACACGCAGTTTTGAATCCACGAACTCTTCTTCTATGAAATTGTTACACACAAACTCTCTTATTTGTGACTTTGAGATCTCCACTCAAAGATTAAGAACATCAACTATGGTTGATTATATGCAGCAACTTTGCTTTATGATTGGATCTATTGTTTACACAAGGTCTCCAGTTGTAGCTGTTGGTAAATCTGGTTTTGTATCTCATACAAAACACATAGCGGAAGCAACAAACATGGATCTATTTCATTCATGATTGATAACATGCACTATGTAAATTTCAGAATTAAAGAACAAGATAGCGTACCTTGGTGCGGTGAAATTCAAAACAAAATATTAGAAGTACTTGAGAACACTTTTAATCTTCACTCCAATTCCACTTTACGCCCAAGAAGTGTGGTCTCTCAATCAATTTCCAAGGGAGAATAATCGAGTGGCTTCACTCACACATACACACCATTTCACAATGATGTCTTTCTTAAAATAAATTATGTATATTTCTCCCTTTATAACTAACTGATTATCTAATTGAGCTAACCTATTGAGCCTTTCCAATTGGGCTTTAGTGTGTAGCTTGGAGTGGGACCAAAAGGGACCAATAAGACACTAACTCCAATGAGCCTTAGGCTTTTCTGTAAACTCTTGACAAGTCCAAAGTTACCATTAATTATATTTAATACCACTATATAAATATAATTGAATTCTAGGTCTTATTAATAAATTATATCCCAAGACTCTAATGATATTATATGATCCCTCCATGAAATATCCATAGTGAACAAAGTCATAAAGAACTGTCACTTTGTAAACAACTATTTTATACTTGAGTACCTGGTTTAATTTTTTAGTCATTCACATTTATTGAAATCCAATTTCAATAAATATAAGCTTTAGTAACTCCTTACTAAAGTGGGCGCCCTGAATAACCAGTTCCCATTAAACTTATCTCAAGGGGATATTTCGTATCTCTATAAAAAGATATTACGGATTCTATCTTAAGAATATGTGTTCCCTCAACACTATGTGTGGTTACTCAATATACTGAGATTTTGACCGTGAATATTAGATCTCACTCCTGATATATCAAAGTAACCTACATTTCATGATCGGGTTCACTATCCTCTCAGAATTGAGAGTCTATGAAATTAGAAGTCGTGAGATTAATTATTCAGGTAACAGTTGTTGATTGAATAATTAATCTCACAGCGGTCCAGTTCAATATGTCTTAACTCTTAAGACACATCAACATATCAACTAGAAGTCTCCACTTCCATGATCAAGACAAATCATCTTAGTTGATGTGTTATGGTCTTCACAGATGAAACGCCCAATTTCATCACCGACTACAAACTACATTTTGAGTTTACAAAGAACTTGTAATTTATATCTTCTGTGACTTTTCACATAAATCACGTACTATGCATCTCATGGACTATGATAATGTCTCATTAGTTCATTTATAAATAGTCTCATATAATTAAACAATTTAATTATTTATGATATGCCAATAAATTGGATTTTAGGGCATAAACCCCAACAATAGCTCCAAAAGTGTATGAAAAATCTTCAGATCTGTGTATAGAACACTGCCCTCTTGAGTGTGCAAAAACGTGCTTTATGGTTTGTATTTATATGTGCTTAAGATCCATCAAAACCCTAGATCAAATGGTTGAGAAGAAAACCAGAATCTACAATCTGCATGAACCTCGATCAATCGAGGTAAGTGGATTTCGACTTGTAAAGCTTGAAATCGAAATGCAGCCTTCAACAATCCAATTTTCTGATATCTTGAGTCTTCAGCTGTTTTGAACTACATTTGTCTTGTTTCAAATATTATTTCAATACTAAACAACTAGACAAACTAAGTTCTAAAGATTACTTTCGTTCATGATTGCCAACTTAAAAATATAGACTTTACTCATTTGTTAATTAACCATTTTTCAAATGTTCTAATAGCACTTTTATATATATAAAAAAATAAATAAATAGAAAAAACTGTCAAAAAATCAATTTTTTTTCCATAAAAATTTTCTTAAAATAGTTCACTAATAAATGTTGTTAAGACATCTGTTAAGTTCAAAGCTTCACTTAGGCATAAGAAAGGTAATACTAATAGGTACCTCATAACATCCATTTAATAACGGTACCATGTTTTAATTATCCCTTAATTTTAACAAACTCTAGATATTCCATTTTCCTAATAAAAAAAAGGGTAATTCTATCGTACCCTCCAAAAAAAAAAGGGAGTACGGTACCCACTAGTAGGTAACTTGCTATACTAGGTTACTTTTTTCTCACATTTGACGGTTCCATCCTCACATTGTGCAATTCTAACATCACATGTGACAGTTCTTTGTCATATTCGATGGTTCCTTTACTTTTTTATCACATTTGACGGTTCCATCCTCACATTGTGCAGTTCTAACATCACATGTGACAGTTCTTTTGTCACATTCAATGGTTCCCTTATTTTTTTCTCACATTTGACGGTTCCATCATCACATTGTGCAGTTCCAACATCACATGTGACAGTTTTTTTGTCATATTCGGTGGCTCCCTTACACTTTTTTTATCGCATTTGACGGTTTCATCCTCACATTGTGTAGTTCCAATATCACATGTGATAGTTCTTTTGTCACATTAGGTAGTTCCCTTACTTTTTTCTCACATTTGACAATTTTATCATCACATTGTGCAGTTCTAACATTACATATGACAGTTCTTTTATCACATTTTGAGGTTCCCTTATTCTTTTTCTCACATTTGACGGTTCTATCATCATATTTTACAATTCCAACATCACATATGACAGTTTTTTTGTCATATTCGATGGTTCCCTTATTTTTTCTCACAATTGACGATTCTATCCTCACATTATGCAGTTCCAATATCACATGTGACTGTACTTTTGTCACATTCGGTGGTTCCTTTATTTTTCTCACATTTGATAGTTTCATCCTCACATTGTGCAGTTCCAACATCACATGTGATTATTCTTGTCACATTTGGTGGATCCCTTTTTTTTTTTTTTTTTTTTTTTTCTCACATTTGATGGTTCTATTGTCACATTAGGTAGTACCAACATCACATCTATCTGTACTTTGGTCACATTTAGCGGTACCCTATTTTTTTCTCACATTTGACAGTTTCATTATCACACTAGGCAGTACCAACATCACTTCTGACCGTATTTTTGTCACATTCAGTGGTACCTTATTTTTTTTCCTCATATTTGATAGTTTTATCGTCACATTGGGCATTACCAATATCATATCTGACCGTACTTTTGTCACATTCAATGGTTCTTTTTTTTTTTTTTTTTTACTCGCATTTGACAGTTTCATCGTCACATTAAGCCATACCAACATTACATATGGGTGTAGCCAACCCAACCCAACCTAACCCAACCCTACCAAATTACCTAATAATCGAAGAATATATATATAACAAGTACTTCCATAGGCTGGTGAAGAAAAGAAGAGTAAATAATATGGGAAATGTTTATTTCATACTGACACATACCAATTGTAGCACATAACTGTCATGATTTTAGGGCAAGAAGTGTGTGTATAGTTGTGTGCAACAACCAGTTTGCACTAACATTTACCCAAATAACAGATCAAGACTCAAGCAGGCATATGGGCAATGCATTGGAGTGACTAGGGACAAGTTGCTGCAAAAGTCCCGGTGAATCGACTTAAGCCTGGTCTAAGTTGATAATCACATCACTTCAAAGTGCTATATGGTAGTGAGGTTTTTTCTTTTATCAAAAAAAAAAAAAAAAAAAAAAAAAAAGAGGGAGAGAGGTAATGCGTGCCTTGAAATTGGACATGAGTAGGTCTATGACATGAGCAACTAAATTTACCTAGTGAGACAGTCATAAAAAAATAAAATTAAAAATTAAAAAAACCTTGCCATTGAGTAAGCACCAGCATAAAAAGTAGCAGTCCATTTCATTCTAGTTGGCCATCCAAAAATGCTATTGACTGCTTCAACATGTCAATATAAAATAACAGGATGTTTCTAAAAATTTCATTATTTTGATCTACAATCTCTTTAATTTTTTTTTTTTTTTTTTTGATAAATCAGAAAATTTTATTAGCAAAGACACCAAAAACAACCTGAGATGCAAATAGCAAGCAAAAGTACAAAAACCCCAATTCTGTACTAGCCAAAATGCAACACAACAGCTCTCAAACTCTAAAACTCTAAAACTAGAAAACACTCAAAACAAAATTCATAATTTGATTCCGAGATGTTGCAACTGCTACAGAATTACAACTTAGTTGTGCACCACGTAGAAAAGAAATGAAATAGAAACAAAGAAATAGCAACTCTATACTCGTGTCCTCCCTAGGACATAAAAGAAAAAATTTATTTCTTTATAAAAACCCTTCCACCTTAAATACATAGTTGTTGCCTTTTTCCTCTGCTAACCAATAAAATAAAATAAATACAAATAAAATTTCAACACCACACTAATAAGAACCCACACCCCCTGATGAGCAGAACACAAAGCCACAAGTTTTGGAAACTATGAAAGAACAAGTTTTGAATCCCTAAAAAGCATTTCAACAAGCACTTTCTATGCCACTTCTATGAAAGAACATTTTTTTTTTTTTTTTTTGAGAAACTATAAAAGAACAATGTTTTGAATAAATTTAAGTTCAACATTGAGTGCAAAATATCATAACTTGATACTAAAAATTGTTGAACAACCACAATTAAATAACAAGATCACATGAAAGAGCTAAAGCTATCAATGTTTTGAATAATTGATTGGCAGTACTCAACATCCTTAGACCACACTGTCTTTTCTCTTAACAGAATTCCTTAAACACAAAGATAACTTGATTCTCTCTTCCCTTTAATCTATTGTTGTCGGACTTCTACTCCGGTGCACTATCTGCATCTCCCTAGTAAGGGGAAAAAAAGGAACTAAGTAAAAACAGCCAAATCTATAAAATAAAAACATAATCAAAATATGTTAGACCAGAGAATCAAATGAGGGCATAAGCCCAATACACACAGCAGTAGTATCTCCAAAATTTAGACATTACATGATACTACACACAAAAATAAAATATTTTTGCTATTGTCCTTAGCCAGTAGTATAACTAAATATCAATAATCAAGTCATATTTTGACAACTCTGAACTTTAATGTTGGAACCCAAAGATCTTGGTGTTGCTCCTAAAGTTTACAGACTCATAGACTAATCAATAAAAATAATCAGATCATTCAAACCCTCAACTACTACACCAAGTCAACATTTTTACATTCAAATAGATATTCCTAGAAGTCCTTCAATGTCAAGGTTTTATACAGGAGATGGAATAAAGTTAATTATGTTAGAAAGCATGCAAAAAAAAAAAAAAAAAAGTTCTCCATAACATTAATGTCCGATTGTGACAAACACTTGCAGAACCCTTCCACCACTATAAAATGCACAGGTGAACATTCTAATTCACATTATGTGCCAAATTGCCAATACCAACTTTTCTAAACAATTGAAAATAAAAATAATTGAAGACCCAATTGAATTTAGCAGCTAAAATGATGCCCACGACATTATCAACCATAACATAAAAGTCAAAAGTAATGAACATAAGTTATCACAACTGATTTCTGCGAGTGTAATCCAAGAAGCAGATTTCCAATTCTCTTTTGCACTGAATGTGCCCTCAGGACTTGTAAGCACTTCCAACAAAACCAGTAAAGCAATGGCAAACACCTAAAGCCTAGTTTATCATCATACACATAAGACCATCTACACTTTCACCAAATTCACAAAGTTTTGAATTCAGAGAACCACTTAACAAATACAGTCCCTAAAGCATTCAGAGTAAATTTCACAAATTAGAGAGAAAAAAATACATTAATAAGAGAACCTAGATGGAAACCAACTAACCAAATCCCATCACAAGTGGCTAGAACAAGAAACTCATTATCATCGCAAAGCTCAACCTATTTCAAGGAGAACCAAAGATATCAAAATAGAGCTTGAGAAGAAGAATCTCTTAAGAACATATCCCAATAATTTTATAATCGGCCATACCCAATACCCATATTCGACGATCTTAAAATCAAATAGAGAGAGGAGTGATATGTAGCCAAACTAATCATTTGGAAATTAGCGTTTAGTTTTGATCCTTACCTTTACCAGTTAGTAAATCCATGGAATGCGGGAAGGAGATCGATGGACGCAAAGCTTGGTTTGCCCCCAGAATTGAGTGAACGCGAGAGAGAAACAGATCTGTTATGGTTTTTTTTAGGTTTTTCTTTTGCTTTTATATGGAAACTTGCTCTACCGGTAATTGGTATTCACTAAAATTAAATATACGGTCAGGATTAAAACTATTACAATTGAGGGTCAAGATTTGAGTGGGTACGGTGGCCCCTAAAAAAACATGTGGGTACCGTAGAACAACCCATAAAAAAAAGAAAGCATGGTAAAAATAAATCAGAGATAATTTTAGTTGCTTGTTCCTTAAAATATCATTTTCCTATCATGTGTTTTGTTTGGATTTGCGGAAACTTAGGATGAATCGAGTTCGTAGGTTTAAAGTTTCATGAATCATAACCTATGGGTGTATATTTATTTGATTAAAGAGAGGTAGAATTCAATAAAAAGGCAAAGCTAGTGGGGTGCTTTATCTCTAGGTTGTGCACCCAATATCTTCTTGTCTATGCTTTATCATGATGCTTGGTCACCCTTTCCCATTTTTGCAATGGAGACCTTCATTTTTCCTTTTTAAACTTTTCTTCCTAACTTTTTTTTAATTTAATTTTTACGTCTCTTCCTAATATATTGGTATAATATGTGTGGAAATTAACCTTCATCTGACCGCTTTTCTAAGCATTAAATACCTTGTCAAAATCTATATATATATATATAACCTTGTCAAAGTTTGGTTTGGTTTGGGTTAGGGCTACTTTTTGGGTCAAATGGGTTTCAAGTGGCCATGCATACGGTTTATACAAAACCACCTATTGCCCATTTCAATAATTGGGCTATTTGGTTGACGAGTCTATGTGTGTTTGTTTGAGATGGTTTTTGGGAGGGCAAATATTCTTGTTGTCTATAATTATTATAAATTCATTATAGAATAATTCAATAAATCAAATAAATTGATGAATGGTTTTGTTTATTTGAAGTTTTTTTTTTAATCTAAATATTTTTAAAGTGTAATTTAAAATATGGTCAACCATGATAAATTTTTTTTTTTTTTTTTTTTTTTTGAGGAAACTATGATAAATTTATATTTGGTTTAAAGTGGATTTAAAACATTTAACTTCATTTTCCCTAACCAAACATTTATTTTAATAAAATGACCAAATCAACAATAGTAATTAAATTAGTCAAGATAATCTAAACCTGACCTTTTCTTATTGCTGAATTAATCCCATACCTACTTGCGATAAAGGACTTGTCAACTTATGCACCTCTCTACTTTTTTTTTTCTAAATCAATATATATTAATGGCGGGTCTTTATCTTTTCTTGCTCATGATTTTTTTTTTTTTTTTTTTGAAACCTTCTTGCTCATGATTTAAGGTTATATAACCAAAACTGTCTTTTTCTTTTTCTTTTTTTTTTTGGTTAAGAACCAAAACTGTTTTTATTTCTTTTTCATGGCTGCTGGGAATATAGAAGTAATTAATGCTGATGGAATTTGTGGTAGGTATACTAACTAAGATCAGATTTTTTTGCCAATATAAATTGTTGTAACTGGTCTCCCTTCTCTAATATAAATTAAATTATATATTGTCTGAATCATTATCCTGATTGTTCAGCAGCAAAGGGTTTGGTAAACATGCACTATCTCCTTTGGGGCCACTATATCTGCTTTCATGCATGGGTTGATGGAAAATTCTAAAACCAAGTGCTGGTGCCATATATATCATGCACTTTGTCATATTCTCTTGGCTGAATGAATCCCACTTTGATTAAATGATATTAGTCCCCACATTATAAAGAAGGGTCGAAATTCGAACCCAAGTCATTATAAGTAGATTACGATTGCAGGCTTAATTGGAGGACTTTAATGTATTAAAATGTCAAAAGATATAGAACACGTTTATGGAAATATGCCATCACAGTTTCCAATAGTTTATTTGCATAATATTTATCAAGAAAATATAATATTTATTAAATTTTATGTTAAATACATGACAAAAGTTAAGAGCTAGTTTATTTCAACAATAAAACAAAAAGTTAGATTATTTGCCAAAAATAAAAAAAATGAAACAAAAAAAAAAGATAAAAAGCTTTTTTTTATTTTTTTATTTTATAAAAAATAGAAATTCTACTCTAGCCTAATATCTAAATATATGTGTGAAGCTTCCCAAGAGTAGAAATTCACTCTAATCTAATCTAAGACAAAAAGCTTTTTACCTTTTCCCAAACACGCTCTAAAATGTTGCAGTTCAAACAAAACGACAAAGAGAAAATTTGGACTAGTTTTTTTTTTATAATTAAATTCTAAATTATTATCGGTTTGGAAACCTAGTTTTAACAATGAGAATTAAACTTAAAAAATATAAAAAGTTTTTGAAAAGTCGCAACTTGCAAGTGAAAAAAGTAAAATATAGAAATTATGTTCGAGTAGATATATTATCACAAGACACCTTTCTCCCCACTGTCACTCCTAGCTACCTCCATCCAAAACTCACAACAACTATCACACCTATTCAAAACCAACGGACGGAGTCACATGAAGACTAAGGGGGGCTAAGATTTTTTTTTTTTTTTTTAATTTATTTATTAATGCTATTTACATATATATAATTTTTAAAAAAAAAAATTTTAGCTTTAAACCTATTTGGAGTTATCTTCCCCCAACCTACTATGTGTCAATTAAAGAGACTATTCACATATAATTTTAATCACATGAATTTTTTTGATAAACCATGTGACATTTTTAAATATGACAATTTAGCTACAAACTTAGTTGTAGTCATTGGCTACAACTTCCACTAAAAAAATTAACATAGTTATACGGAAGAGTCAATATGAAAATGGAATTAAAAACCGCCAGAAAAAATGCATGTATATATAGCCCGTGTTTTTTGTAATGACAACAAAGTCAATAAGAAAATAGAATTAAAAACTACCAAAAAAAAAAAATGCCTCTATATTTATATAACCCGTGTTTTTTGTAGTAACGGCAAAGTCAATATGAAAATAGAATTAAACATGAAAGAGCTATAATGAACGTTTGAAATGTAAGGACCACAATAAAATAATCCCAAAACTTTAAGAATCAAAAGTATTTTAGTGTGAATTACTTGAGGCTTATTATTATTATTATTATTATTATTATTATTATTATTATTATTAAGGCTTTAAAACATGTACATAAACTAAATAAATTTAATAACCATGAATAGAAAAACAAAACAAAGCAAACAGCTGTTGTGTGCAGCTGCAAAGAGTCATCATCCATAAAAACGATAAAGGCTTAATCAGAGACAGTGTTTCGCATGATAAAGTAGTTTAAAACCTCTTTGTTATGTTTGAAGTAAGATTCAATTCCACAAATAAAAAATGATAATTGACTTTAGACAATGTAGTACCACATTTATTTTTAGATTCCTAAAATTCTAATTAATTCACCTTAATTTATTTCAAAAGTAAATAGAAAGGATTGTTTTCCTCGCCTTGATGGAACTTTTATAAAAATGTTTATTTAAGCTTTCAAAAAGTAAAATTTATTTGCAACCTATTTGAAAACCCAAAAGGTTATTCGACTTTTATCGATTATGTGAAGCATCATAGCTTATGCCCAAAGGTTATTCAACTTTTTATGGATTATGTGTAGCATTGGAGCTTAATAGCTTATGCCGCTATGAGAGGTCTGACAACTTTTCAGAAAGGCAAGGCTGGAGCTTATAAAAGAAGTCCAAACCCTTCCAATTCCAAACTAGTAACCATAAAATACTTATTTGAGAGAGAGAGAGAGAGAGATGAATAAATACTTACTTTCCTCTAATATTAGAGATACAAAATTTTTAACAATCTTTTTCATTATTGTCAAGGTGTTATGTAACTATGTTGTAATTACTAATTAGAGATTAGTATGTGTTAATAATTTTATTATAATTTATCTGTAACTGTTGAAGTGATATATTGAAATTAGTGATAAAAGTTATATATATAAATATATATATATATTTTGTAATTCAACAATTACAGTGAGAGTTTAAATGTCACAGTTAGAAACACCAAAAAATTTAAGGATAAAGTTTAGTTACAATTTTTTTTTTTTTTTGAGAAAGAGTTTAATTACAAAATTGATTGTAGCTTAAAGTAACAAACTCACTCAATAAAATAAATATTACTATATAGTTTGAAAATCTAACCGTTGAATTGCATATTCTTTACACTCTTAATACACATGTTAAATTTTGTGTCAATCAGATAATATTTACTATATGATCTATAAGTTTATATTTTATGCATAATTTTAAATTACAAATACTTGCAATTTAAAAAATTTATTGATGATACAACTATTGATCTTTAATTTTCTTGAAATTTTACAAGCATGAAAGATATAAGAAGAAAATGTAATCTAATGGTGGATTTGTCAAAATTTACCTCCAAAAAAAGATATTGAGTAAGGTTGTAGTATAAGGTTACAACCAATTTCGTAGCTAAACTTTAGCCAAAATTTAATTATATATTTAATTATAATTCAACAATTATAATAAAAGTTTAAATGTCTCTATTAGAAACACCAAAAAAATTCAATTGAGCTATGAGATTTTTTTTTTTTTTTTTTTTAAGGATAAACGATAGAATTTTATTCAAAGAAATGAACGAGCTCTTAATAACTAATAAAAATAATATTAATTATAGACATTTCTGAAAATAGGGTTGGGCTTGTGTCCAGTGGCCAGTTCCACTGGACATGTTGAGATGCGGACATGTGTCTAGTTTTGAACACGTATCCGTATCCTAGCATGTTCAGTAAAACTGGTCATTGGATGCAAGCCTCTCCCCTGAAAATAATACTTCTTCAATCACAAATTCACAATTAATCAATACAAACTATTTTGTCTCTAGCATTGATAGATCGATTATGCTAACAACCTGGCAAATATTGTTGTGACTGAAGTATGAGTGATGTGGAATTATTCCTTAAAATGCCATTGGAATATGCTAGTTGGATTATGTTTATGGATGTTGCTATTAGCCTTTAGATAAGATAGAGAAATACCAAAGTCCAATCACCTAAGGCTGCGGGCCTAATATTCTAACTTCATTATCTGAACATACAACATCAGATGTCCTATTACCTACTTTTTCCCCCTTTATTTTACAAAATGTTATGTCCTTTTTATGCCCAAAATTGACTGCATGATTTGAGAGTGAGTTCCACCCAAGGCAGAGGCATCAAAACCCATTGCCCTTTTCTCACTACCACTCGAATAATTGGCCCCCTTGCTTGTGTTGTTAATTGTTATGTAAAATTAAGTTAATGAATAATAACGTGTACTGACTTTGACTCATGGGATATAAAAATTGCTATTTCGTTTATTTGGATTTAAAAATAAAAATAAAAATAAAAATAGAGATATAAGTTGAAATCTTTTCGGTTTCAAGTGATAACTTAGTAATAATAGTATTTTTTTTTATGTGAAATCTTGTGTCTGAGATTCAAGTCTCACCTCTCAATCTCCCACTCCCCAACTTTTACCTGTAAAAAAATGAAAAAAAAAAAAACTTAAAATATTTTTATTCTCAATTACAAGAAATTGTTGTAATGGTTTTCAATGGCTCATAAGATATATGAGGTTGTGCATTCAAAATTTCTAGCTACCACCTTGGGGCCAACCCTAAAACATTCTTTGTAATTATTTGGTGTGTCGTGTGCATGGAAGAAGAGAACTACACACACCTAGAAGAATAGTTAGGCGCATAAAGAGTTTTTTACTCTTTCACTAAAAGCAAAAAAGAATACTAAAATATGCTCTTCATCCTTAAAGTTTGGAGTTGTTTTTATTTTGATCCTTTATGATTCAAAATTTTCATTTTGGCCCTTCATGTTTGATTCAGTTTTCTGTTTGGCTATTTACATTTCTAATTTTTCATTTTCATGAAATATCATACAATATACTAAATTAAACATGGAGGGTCAAAATGAAAATTTTAAACATAGAAGACCAAATAAAAAAAACTCCAAACTTTAAAATCAAAAGTTTAATTTAGTAAAATAAAAATAAATAAATAAAACTCCAAACTTTAAAATCAAAAGTTTAATTTAGTAAAATAAAAATTTCTACTTTTAACCGTTTTTGCTGTAACTGTTTTTTTTCTTTAACTGTTAGTAAAACAGATTGGACGAAATGGTCAAGGTGAATATTACTTAAAAGATCTTAGGCCTCTTTTTAAAAAAGGAAATACTTTTTTTTTTTTTTTCTGTTTTATAGTATCTCTTACCTCTTAATTATTTTGTTTCAATATACAAGTATAAATAAACAAATAGGAACAGAAGGAACAAAAAGTGCATGTACAAAATTCTGGAATCTGGAGTTGATGTGTCAAAATCTGAGCAACAATTATCGTAGGTGTTCAAGATCCACCAGAGATCAAAGCTGTGTGAGATTGTTGGGGCGATGAGATCTGAGCAGTAATTCATCGTGGTGGTAGTGAAGGTCGAACCAACTTGAGATCAGAATGACGGCAGAGGTTGACTGAAGCAACAAAGAGAAATGAGAGGGGTGGGGTAGTGTGAGAGAAGAGAGGGGGGCAACGTGAATTGAGCATGAGATACAGTTTGTAAAATGTTTTACTCTCATTTTGAAAGTAAAGCATTTTACAATTTTATACCTTACGTTTTACAGTCAACTGAATTCGGTTTGACAAGCATTTTACAACCAAAAAAAAAAAAAAAACAGTAAAATGTTGAAAATGTTTTACTAAAAACCTTTTATAGCGTAACAAACCGTGTTTAAGTTTGTGGTCGTGGGCCTTGTGGCATAATTTCTCTATGTTTTTTCCTCTTTTACAATTACAAACTTGAATGTATATACCGATCACCCAGTTGGTCTAATTTATCTAGGGGTTGAAAGGGGGTTTCGGGTAATAAGCTATTTTAACGGCTTAATCACTTTTAAACTAAACTATACTTTGTATTACACTTTACACCTAAACTTTTCGACTTTTCAAATGCATGTTTTGCATCTTAAACTATGACTCTCATTATACGTTGCACACTGATGTTAAGTTTGCTGTTAACTTAGATGAAAATTCAAATTTTAGGGTGCAAAGTGTAATCATGAGTATAGTTTAAGATGGTAAAATGTAATTTATCTTTTAACGTGGTGCCATATTTTTCCATTCAAGTTAACGGCAACTTAACGTCAGGTGCAAAGTGTAATAATAATCATAGATTAGGGTGCAAAACATGCATTCGAAAGGTTTATGGTGTAAAGTGTAATTAGAGAAATAGTTTAGGATGGTAAAATGTAATTTCACCTATAATTTTTCAACTAATAAGAATAAACACAAAACTCCAAAACATTAAACCTTTGACTAACACACTTCTAAAAAAATTCCTAGAAGCCATAGCTTCCAGTTGATTTGTAAACTGGAGGGAAAGGCCTTCAGTGTGGGAGAGTGTTTCTTGTTCCTTGTAGATGTGTTAAGAGACTCATAATATTATAGCATTCAGTTAAAAAAAAAGCATGAGCAGAGTGACGGCATTTTCTTTTTTTCCATATCAGGCAACTTTTAAGAGTAGGGGAAGAGATTGCAGTGTTGCATGTAGCAGTGATTTTCATCTTCCTTGTCATTGGAACTTCAAAACCAAATTTCTCCCAAACGAAAAATCCCCATGACACACACAAATACTCATCAGAAAGCTTATATAATTTCCTACAATATGCAATAAACCTCACTGAAATCCATCAAGTATAGCCAAAGTTATGCACACATCAATCCAGCTTAAAAAGCACACCAACCTATCCAATGACTGAAATTCAGATTTCCCCAGTGATCCTTGTGCAGTTGTGCTGGTGTTTCAACCATTCAGTGTTCAATTTCTGTATATTGCTCCTCAGGTACACCATTATTTAAAGCCTTCTATTTCACACATCGTCTCACACAAACCAGATTTCCAGTAAATACTAAATAGTAAGCACAATTCTCTCCTCCTTAACACAATGTTTGATGCTCTTGCAAGGCGGAATGACCAAGCTAGGCAAATGCAATTAAGCCCATTCTTTGGTGATGATTGTAGAAGAAGTGGGAATCCTTCAGTCTTATATACGAGTAGTCTTTGTGTCCACTAAGAAATGATTTTTTTAATACATTTTACCTCACTTTTTAAGACTTTGTTTAAGCTTGTGATGATTTTTCTCATAGAATTTTTGCCTATATATATATATATATATATATATATATATTTTGTGTTGAAAGTTCAACAAATTTGGTGGGCTCTCGCAGCCTCACCTGTTGTTTATCTGAGAATTTTTTTTAGTTTTTTTATAGTTACATGTATACAAATGCACATAAGTTTGTTATTACTTGATGCTCTTACTGACTTTTTTTTTTTTTTTGGGTGGCTTTTATGTGATTACAATAACTTTCAGGGTGCTATAGGCCATTTCCTTGGGGTAGCTGGAGCTGTTGAAGCAATTTTTATTTTATTTTAATTTATTTTTTTTTTTTCAGTTTTTGAGCCATACACCAAATGACTAATAAAGAAACAAGAAATTTTCCCCAAATTATATATCTTTCAGACGTATTAAGCTTGCAATAGTGTATAATCTTGCTAAACAAGATCTCATATCTAATGATGTTGTCCTACCTCTAAGTGCTTCAAAGAAATTGCCAATTAGATGCATTTGGAGGAACAAATTAATGCATCCCTGTTGTTCCCTTCTGCACTATTAACAAATTGATTGGTTGAATTTCATTGTTCTGGATTTCTTTGAAGGTGCAAATCTAAATGACCGTAGAGTCATCAAAGCAGAGCTTCTTCTTCTTCACTATTATTGCAGTATTTTTTTCCATTCTGCTTTAAATAGGGTCACACTTTTAGGAATTTCATAATGTTGATCAGTTGAGTTTGGTAGTAAGGACCGAATAGGTTTGTAGAAAAAGTATCACAACAGCAAAGCTTTATACAAAGATAAGGAATTGTTGTTCCCTCCTTAATTTAAGGCAATATAAAATAACATACTATAGTTGTTATTTATATCATCTAAAAAGTTACTCTATCTATTATATCATATTATTTTTACTATCACATACACATTTTAGATTAGCTTCAAAGTTGTAATTGGGTTGTTAAATTTTTTTTTCCCTTTCCTCTTTTAGATGGAATCTGTTTGATAAATTAAAAACAAATCATTGAGTTTTTTTTTTTTTTTAATAATTCAAGTTCAACCAAAAATCCTTTTTAAGTATTATTTTATGTAAAGAAAATATATATGCAACAATATATCAAAAGAAGTTTATAAGCATATATACAAAAAAGTATGAGTAATTATAATTATTATTTTAACAGTACTATGGGTGTTAAGTGTCCATTTAGAATTCGCTTATTTTGCTGAAATTAAAAACTTTTTGCTGAAAATACTGTAGATAAAGGTAAAAGTTAACTGAAATAGTACAGTGAGACCCATGAATAGTACCAAAAAGTGCAGTGAGACCCATGAATAATACCAAAAATAAGCTGAATAGTAAAATAAGTTGGCAAAAATAATCTATGCTAAATTCATACTAAGAGTCCGTTTGAGATCCACTTAGGATTTTCGGGTTAATTTACCTATATAATCGCTCTCAAAACTTTTTCTAGGTGTCCAAAATGGCATTATTATTATTATTATTATTATTATCTCTCTCTAACAGTATAGTGGAATATCTTATTAAAATACATACTTTATCTTTATCTCTTTTGTTCATATCAATTAATTGGCAAATTAATTTTAAAATTGGAGAAAACTAAGATTTTGGATTCAAGAAAAAATATTGTGGAGGATATTGATGAAGTCAAGGAAATTTATAACTAAAATGGTTCAATCATTTTCTCATCATATGTATTAGATTTAAATAATGTGCATATTATATTTTTTGATGATTCATATATAAACTTCATAAACTTACATTTGTTTATGTGTTTAAAAGTGTTCACTAACTATTTGGGTAAACAACAATGGAAAAGTAACATTTAATTGGAAGTGAAATCGCTAAAGAAGGAGAATGTTAACTTAGTTGTTATCTAAATTGATTCAAATATAAACTTGTATTAAGCAAAAGAAATTCAACCCTTTGATAATACCATATTTCTTATGAAATTTATGTAAAGAAAAAACACCGTGCAAAGCACGGGTCTATCACTAGTACATTAATAATTTGAAATTATATTAATAATTAGTGAGCTACTTTGAACTTTAATAAAGATTTATCCAAATCATGATAAGTAATAATCAAAATAATTAAAATAAATATTAATTTTTATTTTATATTACTTGAAACTTTTTGTAATAGAATTTTATTTAAAGTACAAGTCTAAGGGGCTGTTTGGTAAGGTGTTTTAAGCAATAGTTTTCAATGTTTAAACAACATTACACGTATTTTCACACACTTTTTCACCCACACGTATTTTCAAAAAATACAAACAACGTTACTAGAATAATATTACCAAACGACCCCTAAACTTCTTGAAACTTAGATAACAGAGTTTGACATAAAGTAAACTATTGCTAATATAGTTTAATCTAATATAAACTATTTTAATAATTAATGAAAGTGTAGACACTTGTCTGATAGAGAAAATAACTGTTTGGTGTAATCACGGTTTTTAGGACTTAACTTTTATTATATAGTATATAATTTTGCTGTTAGCACTAAATAGATACTAGTTTTATTTTTATTCATACTTGATCCAAAAGATAAAATCCTAATTCTGTCTCAGATAATAATCCAACATAGTGGCCAGAGTGAGCATAATATAATGCTCTCACCTAGTTATATAGCCTTTCCGTCCCGCACTTTAGTCCTCTTAAAGCAAATCCAGGCCTAGATAATGCATCAAGCGATCACTTGGATGAGTTGGATCCAGTTCATTTGGCTATTGAAGGCTCAATAAAGTTCCACTTCTAAGTTAACAACAAAAATATGACACTTATTTTATGGTCAAAAGACAGTATATTATATGTTCTAATGGCTAGACGGCAACATGATCAGAGGCACTTTTGACACCATCCTTGATCTGAATTATTCTAATCAACTAATCCAATCAATGTTGATGAGCATGAAATGATAAGAGTGTTGTAGCAACAAATAAAAAATAAAAAATATTTTTGATAAGAGCATGTTCCAAATACACCGAACAACCATTACAATTAAATCTTATGAACAAACATGGATAGGATTTTCCTCCAAATTGTTCCTCTAATTTATTATTTAGCATTAAATGTCCATTATTTCGTACCTTTATTTTTTTCACATAATTTTAAAGTCATGAAAGGGTAGGTGTTATTATAATTATGTTGAAATAAGATTGCACATAACTCGCTTGGTTAGTTGGGTTAAGTAAGTTTTGTGCATTGCACATGATAAGTATAAATGTCATATTCTAATTGATGTTCTGAGCCCAAGGCTCCAAATATATTTGGAATCAAACTCTGTCATTTACATTAACTAACTGTCATATCTTTATTTTGGTAAAAAAAAAAAAAAAGTGCATAACGTATTTAATAGTCACGTGACCATGTTTTTTTTTTGTTTTTTTATTTTATTTTTGAAGATGTGCCCATGTGACTTGTTAAATTATTTAATTAATATAACTATTAAAATAAAATAGATATAAAAATAATCATTTGAATCATAAGTTAGAAGATGATATATTACCAATAAAGATAGGTTTGAATGCCACCTTGATCGGATGATATTTATATCACACCAAGCTGAAAGATATATATCTTGTATAATGTGTGCTATATTAAATTATAAATTCGAGAGGGTAGGTTTGAATCCCACCTAGGTTGGCTGATACTATACCAAGCAAGCTGAAAATATCTCATATGATATGTATACAAAATTAAGATTTAAGAGAGACAGAAATTCTAGGTCTAATTCTTACAGCTCCAGCCTCCATTTCAGTTTAAAATTTTAGGTAAATGTTATTGAAAATGTTTAGCAAGATGTTTAAACAATCCACCTAGCAATGATTCAGTCCCAAATGACAGTCCAATTCAGCCATTGAATATATGAAAAATCTAAATTGTCTGCCTAGGCTTTAAACAATTGACTCAAAGTTGGCTTTATGCTTCTTCTTCTTTTTTTTTCCTGCCAAATTTGTTGCAAATAGGAATCTCCCAGTTCAACCAAATATACTAATTTTAGAGTGAAGTGGGCTCCAACGAACCTATTCTGATCAACCAAACATCAAACTCTTGATTAGCGTTAAACTCCTCTATGGTTTCTTTCTAATGTTCCCAAGCATAGTTGTCACTATCGGACGTATCGCGTATCGTACGATACTACGATATATATTGTATCGTGTGTAAAAAGTTTCATTTCGTATCGGCGTATCGTACGATACAGTGTGCGTATCATATGAATCGTATCGTATTGTAAAATCGTTTGTATCATATGATACATAGACAAATGCTTTAAAATAAGATTTTTTTTTGTTAAAATTTATACTTTTATTTGAATCTAACAAGTTGTTAGACTTGTTTTTAACACAAAATTATTAGGTTACTTAATTTAGCCTAATAAAATAACATATTCATAATTTTTTTTCCGCTCTTTTTCCTACAAAATTTGGATTACAAAGTACACACTCACATTTCATTTTAATATTTATAAATTTATTTTCTATACTATGAATAAGATATTAATTGACAATATAATCATTTTTATTTTTGTCATTATTGTTATAAGTCCAAGAAATTAGAATGTCAAGAAGAAATATTTATATAAAAAAAAAACTATTAAAATAAAAAGAACAAAAAGAGATAATAAATGTTAATGACGATGAAGAAAATTTTAATGAAAAAATAAGTTTGCAAAGTGATAAATGTGATGATAGCATTGATTAAGATGAGGTTGATTAGGCAATATGATGAAAATAAATTATTATTTTTGGGTCATTTGTAATATATTATCACTTTTGAATTTAAGCAATTTGAATGGGTATGTTATAAGCACATGTTAGTTTGATTTATTTGGTTAGTTTGTTAAATATTATTACATAGGTGATGAATAAATTAGTATATATTCAAAATTTATAATGAATATATCATTTATATATGTATATATCTATAATTTTTTTGTAAATTTTATTAAGTTTTTGTGTATCTTATGATACACGATATGGAAAAATCAAAAATTGATTCACGATATGATTCAAGTTTTGACAACTATGCTCTCAAGGACATCACAACCGTACGTGTGAAAAATTGGAAATATTTAATTTCCTACGATACTATTATTAATATTTGTTGGGGAGTGTTTTGAATTTTTAATAAGTCAACAATTAAATAATTATATTCGTCTTCCCTCAAAAAAAAAAAAAAAAAAATCGTCAACGCTCAAGTAAGTATTTTCAGCAGTAAATCGGAGACAATAAATATATTTTAGAAATTCCAAATAATATGTAACAATGAGGAAAGTGAAATAAAAAGGGAGAGATACTTATTTTAGTCGCACGCGTCAATGAAGATATTGAACAACCATATTTCTCTCTTCGCCGAAATAAATGTGAGGAATGGGCAAGAAGTTAAGTTGAGAATTCACTCAAACAAGTGCTATCAATAGCAACTATAAAGGGATCATTGTTCCCTACCATGTTAATGACGTACGAGTGGAAAAAAATAGAAAAAAAAAAAATACAAAATGAGTAATGCTAAGACCACAACTTCTATTACAATTTTTACTATAACTTGTTCGTGTTTATGGGGCAAGTCATGAATGGTGAGTCTATAACTCTACCACTCATAACTTGTTATGTGAACAAGTTGTGTCAAAAATTGTAATCTTAATATTACTCGTACAAAACTGTTTCTCGTGGGATGTTAAGTGAAAGAAGAAGACATAGAATTTATTAAAGGGGGGAAAGAAAGGGCACTTGAAGAGTGTTGTTTAATGAAAGAAACCTACAAAATTAGAGAAAAGGGAATGTTTGAATTTCTAAAGTTGATGAACACGGGACTATTATGTGCAGCAACGTTAATATTTGTCACCTTTCCTCCTCTCCTTCTCATTCCTCTTGTTTTTATTTTTTATTTATTTATTTTTATATGCCTTGCCCCATTTGTGATATTTAGCAAAAAATTAATCATAGGTTGCTTGTAACGATGGGTTTCACCATAACCCATGTTTTGTGTAGTGAATTTTTTCAACATTTTATCGGAGATTGGACTAGCCCAATATTGCCCCGAACAAGGAAATCTCATTGATTTGGTTCAATTTGGTTTGTTTTTATAAGAGGAACGATGGTTTTTGGTTCTATTAAATTTATGAGAAGTCAACTAGCAGTAATGGTGATTGGTCTTATATTTGTTGAGAATTTGAGATTTTATGGGCGTGAGTACTCAATAGATAAAGAATAATAGACTTCTCCTGCGTGTCTCTAGTTAATGCACATTGTAGACTTGTAGTATTCATGGGATCATAGGTTTGCAAGATTTTTGTTAGAAATATATTAGACATATTAATGCATTAGTTTAGGCTCAAGCCCTTCGTACTTTGTGTGTAAGACAAGTCTCTTGTACTAGAAGTCTAAAGTTTAGTCTCCTATATATACTCATATTATGTTCATTGTAGCACACGCTTTGTACTAACTCTTATATATAATAAAAATGTAGCCTTTAAAGGTTTTCTTTATGGACACAAGTTTTTTTTTTTTTTTTTTGAGAAACACTTTATGGACATAAGTTGTCAAAGCTAAATCATGTAGCTTTCATGTTCTTGTATTCATATTTTATGCTTTATCTTCCATATCTACTCTAGCATATTCAACATGGTATATTATTGTTAATATTTAACAATCCTATTGAACCTAAGATAGATAAGTGGGAAAAAAATCATTTCAATTCAATTGGTCAGCAAGATTCTTTGTATAACTCGTCTTATGCACTATATACCTCTCATGAGTCTGTAAGTATTCCAAGCCTATTTGCAAGGCTATTCAACTCTCCCATATCCTCTCTATGAAAAGGTACACATGGGTTTGTTTTATGCGTGGGCTTTGATTATGTATTTTTCAAAATGATAAAGTTTAACTATAAAATTGGTTAAATGTTTAGTATTTTTCAAAAGGACAAAGTTTAACTATAAAATTGAAATTTATATTTCACTACCTCATTTTGCCCTCCCAAGAGTGTTCTATTTTTGGGTGTTTGGGACACTTGGTAAAACTAAAAAATGTTTTTAGATAAACAGAAAAACCAAGCTTGTTGAGGTTGAAAATGTTTTATAAAGACAATAGGATGTAAAGTATAACATTTTTAGCTCTCAAAAGATAATCTTACCTATGTCTTGCGAAACTAACCCTTCATCAGCTCATCTCAACCTCATCCTCTAATTGGTTGGGTTCACATAACCCACCATTGAAGAAGCTTCTAGCGACCCATATACCACCAGTTTGTAGATCTACGTAGTCGATTCACATATCACATTGGTCCAAGTAAGTTTGTCGTCATTGCTTCTTTTTCTTCTTCTTCTTATTCTTTTCTCTCTTTTTTTTTTCCTTATTTTTCTCCTTCTTTAATCTACTTGCTAGTTGCTATACTAGTGCCTAGACACACAAAATTCTCTCTGAGAGAGAGAGAGAGAAATAGTATTTAGGAAGAGAATTAAAATAATGAGTACCAAAAAGCTAATAGTTTTGTAGCACATTTGATACTTTTTATTAATTTTAACGGAAACGTTTATGGTTTAAATCTTCCTTCTCATTATAACTATAGAATTTTTTCACAAAAAAAAAAAAAAAAGTTCCAAAAAAAAGTTTTTATTATTGGTTTGTAACTGATATAAATAGAGTGCTTAGATTTGTCATAAAGTGTTTTAAATGACCCCATGTAATATATATAAAAAAGAAAATAGTTTTAGAAGGTTAATTTTGTCCAATAATTTGCTAGGTATTTATGAGACTTCAGACATGGAATATGGGATCGTCTTATCCAAAACATTAATTTGAATAGTTTTAATGGTCAACATTTTCACAAAAAGAAAGAAAGAAAGAAAGAAAATGATCAACATTTAAGAATGAAAAAACAAAATTCCAATAATACCATTGAGTTATGGGCATTGGGGTTGGGCATCACTTCACTTTGGATGGTTGAGACTTGAGACTAGTGGGGTTAGATCTCAACCGTGAATGTGATGGTGGTAGCTCTTATTCTCGGCAAATATCAATCATCAAAAGCTAGTCCCTTGGCATCGTATTTTTAGGATTCTCAAAAAAAAAGAAGAAGAAGCTTTGATGATTGATATCTGCTGAACTTTTATTGGAGCTTTTTCCCTCTTTTACTTTACATTCTTTTATTGTTTTCTCTGATCTGATCACTTGAAACCCAACTCTGATTCTGTGTTGGTTTCCTCAAACCGAAATTGGGTTTTTCTCTGCTGTGATTGTTTGTTGAGAAACTGCAGGAAAAACCCAAGAAAATTAATCCATTTTTTGACTGAAACTAAAACCTCCAGACAACTATTATATCTGGGTTTAATTGGGCTTTTCATTTTCTTTTCTGTAAAAGGAAAAGATTTAGATTTAGTTTTTTTTTTTTTTTTTTCTTTTGTTCTGTGTTTTCCGAGGAAACAAACAGGGGACATGTTGGGGAATGGACTGAGGTTTGGGGGTGCACGTGGAGAGAACGGGTTTCACATTCCAGTGAAAGCAAGAAAGAATCAGAATCATCAGCAAAAACAAGGAAGAAAGGCTAATAGTAATACTAATAAGGCTGATGACACTGACACCAAAGACCCTTCTTGTAATTCTCCATTGCAAAATCCTCCATTGGAGCCTGTTACTAACCTTGATAGGTTCTTGGACTCCACCAAGCCTTTGGTTCCGGCCCAGTATTTCTCCAAGGTCCATATCTTATCTGTTCTTTTCTTTGTGCTTTTCAATACTTGTAGTTTTTGTTTAGCTCCTGTGATATTAGTACAAAGTTCTTGCATCATAATTTTGCATATTGGGCTTTCATAGTATTTAGGACCTGATTAAATGATAAGCAATACTCAACCAATTGTGGGGTATCTATTTGGTATGGTCAGATTTGAGAAGGGTTTTTTTGTGTTCTGGTGACAAAACCAGCTGAAAGAATAAGACCTTAGTATTTGGAATTTTTTTTTTTTTTTTTTGGGGGGGGGGGGGGGTGTGTGGGGTTGGATAAATTTCAATTTACCCTCTTGTGGTATGGTCCAGTTACAATTTAGTCCACAAATATTCATTTGCTACATTTAACCATCTAAAGTTTGGATTAAATTGAAATTGTTAGGATTTTGTCGAATTAACAGATTTTGAATATTTTAGACAAATAAATTACCCAATTATGGTTTGACCTAATAACAATTTAATCCCACAAGCCTTTTCAATTGTTACATTTTGACTCCTAAAGTTTGGATAAAAAATTTAAAATAAAATAGTTAGGGGTACTTTGGATGGATCCCAAATGATTTTGCTTTAGTTCAAACCTTAAATGGAACAATTGAAAGTTTGTGAACTAAATTGTGATAGGGCTGAACCACGATGGGGGTAAGTTGTAATTTTCCCTAGTTTTATTAAATGCGTAGTTGAGTTTTGGAATGAGTTTGTCAATAAAAACAGATGGAATCAGAGGTAATTTATTAACAGTTTTCCCTCTTTAATATGTTCTCTTAGTTTTGCATCTTGTTTTTCATTTTGTGGGTTTTGATAAAAATTTTCTTTCTGATTTTTATTTTCTTTTAGACAACAATGAGGGGGTGGAGGACTTGTGATGTTGAGTCTCAACCATACTTCATGTTGAATGATCTTTGGGAAACATTTAAGGAATGGAGTGCTTATGGGGCAGGAGTGCCTTTGGTACTTGATGAGTGTGATTCTGTGATTCAATATTATGTTCCATACTTATCTGGTATCCAATTGTATGGTGAACCTGCTGCAAGGTCAAATGCTAAGCCAAGGTAGTAGTATGGCCTATATGCATATTTCAAGTGTTTTTATATATTTGAATTTGTTCATTGTCATTTCACTGTTTTGTCTTAACCCAAGGGGACCATGCCCTACGAAGCATAAGTCACTAGTTCAAATTTTCCTTTTTCCATCCCCTTGGGGCCAAAACTTACCTATATAAAATGAAATCACTGTTTTTTTTTTTTTACAATCATTTGGTTAATTTTGTACAATTATAATGTCTATTACAAAACCCTGACAGTGTTGATTCTCTAGCACGTTGTTGGGTTCATTCTGTTCTCGTTTTTTGTCAAGTAATTGTTTATTTGTGATACCTCTGCTTTCATTGTGAAGTAATATGCATCTTGTTCGGTGCCACGCTTTACTGCTCCCATTGCTTCTCTGACACTCTTGATACTAGGAGAATGTGCAAGCTATAGAATAACTTGCTGAAAGATGTTTTAAAGTGGACCCCCCCCCCCCCCCCCCTCCTTTTCTTGAACGCAATTTCTTGTCCTTCCTTGTCTCATTTTTTTGGGAATCAAAACAAAAGGTTTCTACAAATGTCAGTAATTGTTTCCCATGTATGTGTATCTATGCAGACTTGTATGTCATTCTCCTCACACTAAAGGCCACTGCTTCTCTCTCTAACTTTCTATCTTTAGAATTTTCATATTGAGTATCACTTTAATGAATCTTCATTTACAAAGTCTAATCTTCTGGCATATATGAGAATTGCAATATCTTTGTCAGTCATTTTTTCTTTTTCTTTTTCTTTTTTTATTGAAAAGCACACTCTATCTATGGTTGCTAGTAGCTCTATCTGGTTCAAGGAAGTTGATTATAGGTACTTCTCCACAATAAGTGTGAAATAAACTTATTGTCTTTCAGAGTTAAAAGTCTTTGTCTGATGAATTTCTCTTTGAACATTATAATTCTCTGCAGGAAGTGTCAAGATTTCAATTTTCTTTTCTTTAATATGTTTTTGTGATAAAATTTCCAGTGCAGCAAGTAAACTGATATATGATACAACTTTGGACATAGTTAGTCACCATAAGAGGTTATGTAAGTTTGGCAAACAAAGTTTCCTTGCTAATTAGATGGGTCTGGTACTCTGGTATCAAGACTATTGAGTGTTCTACTAACTAAAAGAATCCTGTATTCATAGAGAATAAGCTATTCCTTATTACAGTGCCAGACTTTCCAAGGTTATGTGACCATTATGATTCAGGTTAGTTTTCTTCTTTTGAGGTTCTTGTTGATCTGTATAGATAGATTATCCAAAATAGAGACAATCTGAGAGATTTGAGTGGTTATATATGCTGCTAAAAAGTTTTGTGGTCCATATTATCTGACATCTCACCCAGCTAAAATTAATTAATCCAAGGGTATAATTTATTGATGTCCTTCATGCCCCCAAACTGTAATTATCTTTTGCTATCCTTTTCCTTTTTTCTTTTTTTGTAATCATAACAACAAAGTCTAGAAGTCAAAGCAAAAGCAAGCAAGTTGGTTTGCTATTTGTTGAGGTATGATGAGATTTGAAATAAAAGTAGTGATGCAGGACCATTAAGAAAGTTCAGCACTATACTAGGTTTTTTGATGAATTCTTGAATAAGGATTGATGTTTAAGAGTTTAGGTTAGAAAGAATGAATGTTGACGGCCGTTTGGGGCTGAAACAGGGGATAAACATAAAATAACATAAATAAAACACTAGGCAATCACACCTAGGTCGTCCTAAGTATCACACCTAGGGTTTCTTGGCATCAGACCTCGGAGAAGTTTGCATCACACAAACAAAGCTTAAAATAAGCTGCTGAATTTTATTAATCAAAATATTCTGAAATAACATGACTACAAATATAGTTATCCTTTTCCTAGTAGGACTTGGACTCTAAATAACCTATTCCTAGAATGAATAGGAATACTAATAATAATTAAATAAAAGACTTAATAATACGTAAACATAAAATAAGACTCATAGGCCTTTGGTACGGCCAAGGACAGCCCCTTCCAGATTTCTGAAAATTACCAAATTGCCCTCATTCTAATAGAACTTAATTAAAACTGATCCAGCAGCTTCTCAACCTAAAATACTTAATACTAATAACTAAAATGACCTATCAAAGGTGCTAAGAAGGTAGACCACAATTCTTGAATCTTTGTATATTTAATCTTCTTTTTCCTTGAGCTCTTCCTTGTCTTCATCAAGTAGTCAAAGAAAGGCTGATTGAAGAAATCACTACCATAAGATGAATCTTTCTGTGTTTAAATGTCTTGTCTCTTATGAACACCATCTTAAGATAATACGTAAATTTAGCATACAAGGATAAGTGAAAAACATCAATAGTCCTTTTGTTGTGACATTGTGTAAAACTGCAAATAAAAATTTAAGCCCAGAAAATTCAATAATGTTGTGTTTGGATTTCTTACTTTGTTGAGTAGACATGCATTATTTTCTGTTGTAATTGGCTTGGTATGCTTGGCCTTGTAAATTTTGTTATGACAAATGGAGAAACTATTCAGAGCTGGAATATTAATACAAAATATGCATGTAATAATTGGTGGTTTAGATTTAAACAATAAAAATAAAACAGGTTGTTAATGAATCTGAATCGAACCAAGATCGGCCAGCCGAGAAACGGATGAGAACTAATCCTTATGCTTCTTAATCTATTTTGTTTATGGTTATTTGAGCCTTAGAGTTTTATTATTGATTTGATTGTTTCTTACAGAATAACAGTGGAAAAACTCCTCATTTGCACTTATGAGGATTAAAGTTTAGTTTCTTACTGCACATAAATAATCCTCTGTTGAAAGTTGGCTGTGTTAGTGGAGAAGTGGTTGCGGTGAATTTCTTAGCATGCATTCATCATCCTCTCTTGACTGTGTAATTTATACTCAGTGTTACCTAGAAAGTTCTACCTCCAAAGGAATCATATGGTTAAAAAGTTGTTCAATATTGGCCAATGAGCTCTAAATCAATTGGCAACTCCTCTTCTTGTAAGAGCAAGGTGGAGTGTGAGGTCAAGGGTTCAAGACCCACCGGGGTGCATGTTTAACTTACCACTAAAAAATGAAAAAAATGGTTCAATTTTAATTTTTACTTTTTGAAAAGAATATATGTATAGTCAGAGCTAACAGTACACTCAGTTTATAATTAGTTGAACTGCCTATATATACCTGGTTCTTACCTAGGAGGGTATTGTTTTAAATTGCAATTTTGTTTGAGTGTGAGCTAATAGTGTTTGCTTTATTTTAACAGTACACTGGGTTCATAATTAATTGAACTTGGTTCTCACATAGGAAAGGGTATTTTTTTAAATTGCAATTTTGTTTTGAGTGTGAGCTAACAATGTTTGCTTTATTTTAACAGTTCACTCGGTTCATAATTAGTTGAACTTGGTTCTCACATAGGAAAGGGTATTGTTTTAAATTGCAATTTTTTCCAAGTGAATACCTTCAGTTAATAATTAAGAATTCTTCTTCTTGTGGTTCTTGAGCTACATAATCTACTCATGGGTCTTTAGGTTTAGGTATAGAACTTGCCTAGAGCCTTGTAGCTCAACTGGCACCTCCTAGCGTTTCTAACGGAGGCATCCTGACCCAGGTTTCAAATCCCCCCTCCCCCCACTATTTTAACCATTGAATTATTCAGGGGGAAAAAGGTTTAGGTATAGTAATTTGACTTCATATTCTTGATTCTTCAATAATGGGGAAGTTAATTTTGTCCCCATGCAAAACTGATTTATATCTCTTGTTTGCTTAATGGTTATGGCACTTTTCCTTTTGTTTGCTTAATGGTTATGGCACTTTTCCTTTTGTTTGCTTAATGGTTATGGCACTTTTCCTTTTGTTTGCTCTGTTTTTGTCAAGCTGTAGGGACTTCTTTCCCCTTCCACAAGTTTCCTATAACAATAGCTTGTTCTGTTGTGATTTTTACATGTCAGATTTAATTGGACACATTTTGTTGGCTTCTAACCAGATTGGACTTTGTCATTTGGTTAGGCAAGCCCGTGAAGACAGTGACAGTGACTACTACAGGGATTCAAGTAGTGATGGAAGCAGCGACTATGAAATTGATAAAGGCATAAAAACTACTAGGGAACAGCAGAGTTGGCGCCATCTAAGAAGTGAGATCTCAATCAGACTGGACGGATTGTCTTTAAATGATGAACACCGTGCAAGACAAGAAGGATTTTCTAGCGATGATAGTGAAGCAGGAAATTCTCAGGGTCTGCTGCTCTTTGAGTTTCTTGAGCAGGATCTCCCTTATTGTCGTGAACCATTAGCTGACAAGGTTAGATATTTTCTTCATACTGTTTTCTTTTGTAGTCTGTGGTCTGAACCCTGTATCTTAGATTTACTGTTGTGGTACAGATATTAGATCTTGCATGCCAGTATCCCGGACTCAAGACGTTAAGAAGTTGTGATTTACTACCAGACAGTTGGATGTCTGTGGCATGGTAAAATTGAATGCAATCTATGTTTGTTATGTTGCTTTGTATCATACCAGGGTTCATGTAGTCTGATGATATTACTTTTAGGTATCCTATATACCGAATACCTACAGGTCCAACATTAAAAGATTTGGATGCTTGCTTCTTAACATATCATACCCTTTCCACACCCATGACAGGTAATCTTAATCTTCTTTCAATAATTAACTTTATGATATTTTTACTGGCTTCTTTGCTGTGTCAGAACATTTTTCCTCCTTATATGGACCTTTAGAAAAAACTTAGCTTCCCCAAATTATGTAATTTCTTTGAGGCACAACATATAAACAAACAGTTTTTCCCATGAGATTTAATCATGTGAACTGGGATTTATATGACCTTTCGCTTTGGTTTACGCAAGTTTCAAACACCGTTTCAGAGGCCATATAAATATTTGAAAATATAAATACTCATAAATAAATAAAAAGCAACACAATTCATGTCATCTTATTGCTCAATAGGAAGGGTTATGACATGAAAAAAATCATGAACAATACTCAAAAAAGAAAAAAATTCATGAACATTAATCAAATCATTTCACATACCCATCTCATAATTATTCTAAAAATAAAAATTTTAGAAATAACCCAATTAAAAATTGAAATGTACTTGATTATGTCTGATTTGCAGGAGAGAGAAATGACCAAAATGCCCAAGTTTTCTAAAAAAGCCACTACTCAACCCAGATTCTATTCTGGGTTGAAACAGAGTTTTCACTTGACATGGCTGGAAATGGCCAAGATGCCTTATGTTATGTTATGGTATTTGAGCCGATACTGAATAGGGGCTTGCTGTGTACTGGTTTATGCACTGGTACTGTAGATAGTGGCTGGAATGGAATAGGATTAGGTCATTTCCCCACCAACTGAAGCTAACATCCTTGAAACCAAAGCAAAAATATAGAAGCACCCACTCCTGAAAGAACATAATTGTGATGGTGACACCAATCCAGCTTAGGGTATATACAACAAATCCAAAGGGATAACCTACAATAATCCAACTCTACTATAGTTGATAGTAGTAACTGGTGGCATATTTCCTGTAGCAGCTATCAAGATGGGCATTTTGTTGAGTCTAATCCACTATTGTAGAGAGAAGGCCTTAGCTGCCAACCAGACAATTATAGGAGCAATTGCTCCACCTAGGAAGAACCATTGATTGCCTTGTAAGTCCTCATGTTTCTGAAAATTCTGTGAGGACTGATTGAACCCATATAACAGATGCATCTTTAAACATAGAATTACCTTGGCAAGTCCACAGGGAGTGTTCCTCCATGCCTATGTTAGGGATGGTTTCCATTAGACACCATGCTGTGCCCAAGTACACCAAGCCTACACTAAAGGTTCAACAACCTAAGCAGAGCTCAAAAACTTTTAGTATACTGTATACTAAAAATTGGAGATAAGTTATCCACATGCTTATGACTTTAGGCCCGTATGGGATAGGCCAAGGATGTTTCCAAAATACTGATGGCATCGTGGCTCAATTATAAGGCCTACAAAGCAACTCCAAGAATCAGCACCTATGTTTGGGTTAGCTTTGGACTGATAAATGAAATGAGAATATCCTATAACTTTACTATCAAATTTACTTTGTACATATTTCTTCTTCCTCTTGAAAAATTCTTACTATTACTTGTAGGGAGTTGGTGATTGAAAACCAAATGGTACAAATTAATCTTAACAAATGGGGACTCTTCTCCATTTCTTGGAGACCTGTGATTCTTAGTGGCTATGATGCAACACGAGAAACAATTCATTTTTGTCCACCCAACATCTGGGGGCTCTTAAATTATTTTATTTTTGATGCTTTATTTTTTTTTCTTTATTTCAAATTATTATTATTTTTATTAAAGGAAAATTTCCTCTTGTCGTCTGTTTCTATTTCTAGGAGTTGGCAGCTCAGCCTTTACTATACTCCTTTTTCTTCTTCTGGGCATTCAATCCCAAGTTTGACAATTAAATAAAGCCCCAGCATTCACTCCCAAGTTTGACAATTGAATAAAGCCCCGGCATTCACTTCCAAGTTTGACAATTATAGTTCAATATCATTCTAACATCTAAATAGGACTTGCTCAATATTATCTCTGCTGTGATATATGTATATAGTCCAGCTGCCTGATGTTGTATAAGATGATTTCAGTTGGTAAGGCTTATATTCAACCCTTAGAATTGAATTCTTTTTGCAGGTAGTGGAAGCACCCAGGCCCCAATTGTCATTTATCCAAGTGAGATTGACAGTGTCCCCAAGATTTCCTTGTCTGCTTTTGGAATGGCTTCCTATAAGTTAAAAGGATCCATGTGGGCACAACGTGGTATTAGTGAGTCACAACGGGCAGATTCCCTTATGCAGGCTGCAGATAACTGGCTAAGACTGCTTCAGGTCAATCACCCAGATTACCAATTCTTCGCTTCACATGGTACGTACTACAGATGAAAATCAGAAAACGACACGCAGCTGGATTCTCTTTACTTGCCACAAATCATAAATCTTGTAAGTGACATGCTGAAACTGGGTCAAATGCCACTTGATGGAGTTTATATGATATAAATCTCCTGTTACATGCAAAAGAAACAGAGAAAAAAGTGGACTATCACAAGATGCTAAACATTATAAAGAAGAAAATAGAAAAAAGACAAAAAAAAAAAAGGATGAATATTTTGAAAAAGAAAAAAAATTCAATGGCATAAGTGAACACAATATGCCCCAAGATAAGTGGAGAAAACAGGCAAGTAAAGATGAGCACGGAGATGATACATTGCAGATGAGCAAAAAATATTATACTGCTACAAGTTGATGGCGCATATATATACTCCTTTTGTTTGTTCTGACTTTTAGTTTTTTATGTCACTATGTGACAACAAAAGAGGTTGTTACAAGGGTTTTTTTTTTTTCCATCTTTTTTGCCCCTTTTTTTTGGAGGGAGTTGGTTGATGTATAAAATGGTTAAATTTGGCTATCCAGCTCAGTTTGACAAATGTGACTTATATGTCATTTTGATAATTAGTAGTGTGAAAGGAATTAACAGCTGATATTTGAATTACTTGGCTGTTCCAATTTAGTTCAATAGAGTTATATATTGTGATGATGCTGATTAACTTGAATGAAGCGTTTTGTGGATGCCTGAGGTGAGTTGCGCAAGTTAACATAGAGAAAGTCAGTGAAGGTACTATAAGAAGTGACAAATTTGTTTGCTTTGGGACCAGGATATTGGTGGTACTCATAGGGTTTGGGATACTAGCCATGGAGACTATTGTTTGTGTTAGGTATATACAACTGTGTTAATTGACATTGTATACAAAATTTCTATTAAAAAAAAAAATTGTGAACTAATAAATATGAGAGATTATTCATTATAAGATTTCGAATAAGTTAGTAGTGTGCTGGTGTGATGCATGAATAAGTGAAACTATTTTACTTATTTATTTTTTGTCAATGAAACATTTTACTAATATCATCCGAAACTAGCTTAAAAATTAACAAATCATGTTAAAATCACTTTAATTTTACCATGTGTAATACATACATATACTAAGTCACAAGTATGTAATGTGTAAGTTTTATTATATTAAAACACAAATTATGATATATGTTCAAAATAAATATATATTTTTATTTTAAATTACTTGAAAGATTTGGTAATTAAATTTCTTGAAACTTAGGCTTTAGAGTTTTATTTAAAATAAATTATCTTAACAATTATCCCAAGATATTTTATTGTTAGAGTTTAATCTTTAAATTATCTTAATATTATTGAGAGTGTAATTTGTTACAAAAGGAAGATAGCCATTGACACGATTATAAGTTATAACTTCTTGGACCCAAATTTTTATCTGCTGTAAGTATATGATATGTTGATAATACAAACACATCTAATATGAACAATGAATGAGAAGGAAATATGGAGTTCATTATCATTCAACATGTTCCATATAATATGAGTATAGCAACCTACATTCAAACACCTGCAAATATCAGATTCCCGGTAGTAATTGTATCTGGGGCATAACTTATTACTTTTGTTTTTTTGCTTGTTTGGGCCAATAAGTCATACACAAAAATTGTCGACATGATCTATAATAATTGGTGTATAATAAAAGTAGTGTTAATGGTGAACTCGGGTGTAAAAAATATTGTGATCATAGCAATATAGCATCACTCTATTTGGACTCACAATTTCATTAGTTTTGCAAGTTTCTGTTTATTACTCTACTGAGTACCTAGCAATACTTTTGGCGCGCGCGCGTGCCTATATATATATATATATTTATTTATTTATCCTTCAGAAATCCTTATGCTCTTGCGGAATGCTGGAGAAACTATTTCAATAATCAATGATAAATTTAATGGAATCTAATCATCATGAGAAAGAACAGAGTGGAACTTCAGTCCAAATTGTGTCGAAAGTGACAAAACATGAAGAATCTTCTTTTTGCAAAAGAAGATATATATATATATATACATATATATTTATATATATAGAACAATAATAAAGGCGATAGAACCAGCCAAACAATATATATATCAAAATAATTCAAAGTACATGAAAGCAATTTAGAACCGTCCGAGATGGCGGTAATCCGTCCAAGGTGGTGGTAGCAACAAATAGTGATGATGTAGCAAACCAACCTTTTCTCGTCCATATTAGTCGTCCAGAGAAAGGCGCAGGAACGTGGTTATGTCATCCTCATCCTTAACAACCTCGTCCATGTCAACCTCGTCCGTCCATCCTCAAGTGACCAACTAGGTTATGGCGTCCCAAACGCTTTTAGCCCTAGATGACTCAAATTATCACCAAGCATGAGGAAATCAAACCAGTGCAAGTCAAGTCCAACAAACCATCGCAGAATGCATATCCAAATGATGTAACTTCCATGGCGGTTATGGAAGTTACCTCCGAATTTATCGAACTCCTCAACAATAGGAACAGTTATCGAATAAATAACTGCTCCCCGCATGCTATATAAGCACTCGCCAACAAGAGGGTAGGGGATTCTGAAAACTTCCATAAAAAAAACATACATACTCTTTTATTTGAAATTAAGAGATCGACTGACTTTATCATCGGAGGACCTTTGGCCGGCCTCCACCGGTCTTCTCTGACTGTTTTTTATCTTTTCAGGCCATAAGTAACACAGATCATCAACGTCCGAGAAATTCAGCCTTACTGATTTCCTTTGTGATCATCAGTAGGCGCCGTATGTGGGAACTAAAACGGTTTTGTTAGATTTCATCTTTGAGTTCTACAATTCCTTTCTCTGACAAAAAGGCTGCAATGGTCCGGACAAGATCAAGGGCTACTAGTCCAGGCCATCAAGAGAGTAGGGATGCCTCTAGCAATTCTTACCGCGATCGTCAATCTGCGCCTGCGGCCCCACCATCCTCTGTTCAACACGTGCAATCCATGGCAGCCGCTATGGCAGAATTGACTCGCCAGAACCAAGAATTGACAAGGGAGATCAATCTCAGGAGGCAGCGGAATGAGGCATATGGAGAAGGACAAGGCCAGAGCCAAGGAGATGGAACAACCGCTGAGCCTGAAAGCCAAACAAGGGGCACCACATCAAGGAGGGTGCCACATTTGGAAAGAGAGATCGACCATATGAGGAAGGTTATGGATGAGATGCGGGAGAGCATGAGGAGAGCAAATCCCGTAGAAGATCTGGTTCACCGGACAGACTCCCCCTTTACAGCTACCATCAATGGTCATCCCTTGCCTCCAAAATTCAAGATGCCTTCTTAGATTCTTATGATGGAACGCGAGACTCATTTGATCACATTGCCACTTTTAAGACTACGATGCACCTTCAAGGGGTCCCTGATGAGATTATGTGCAGAGCTTTTCCTACCACTCTCAAAGGACCGGCGCGGGTGTGGTTCAGCAAGATACCCCCGAATACGGTGGGTTCGTTTGAAGAATTGAGTAAGTTGTTTGTCAATAATTTCATAGGGGGACAGAGACACAAGCGTTCTTCGTCTAGCCTGTTAACTATAGAGCATGGGGAGAATGAAAGTCTGCACTCCTTCATCACTCGTTTCAATAAAGAAGCCCTGACAGTGGACGAAGTTGATGACAAACTACTCTTGGCGGCCTTTCACAATGGGGTGAATTCTGATTTGTTCATCCACAAACTTTATGAGAAGGAACCTCAGTCCATGGCTGAACTCGTCCATTCAGCCCAGAATTTTATGAATGCAGAAGACGCGATCATAGCTAAGAAGAGGAAGAGAGTTGAGAGAATGGAAATGAATCCCATGCGTCACTCCGAGCAGGGCCCTCGTCCAAAGAAGGGACGAGTAGAAGATAAAAAAGATCGAGATGGTAAAAAGGTTGGTCCATCAACACGGAGTCAGCAATACACACCATTGAACATGCTCCTCGACCAAGTCCTCATGCACATTAAGGACGATCCTTCCTTGAAATGGCCGGAGAAAATGAAAGGAGACCCCAATAAGCACAATAGAAATAAGTATTGTCGCTTCCATAGAGACCACGGGCATGACATGGACGAGTGTTTTGATCTAAAGCAGCAGATTGAGAATCTTATAAGGCAGGAAAAGTTGAGGAGTTTCCTTGGACGAGACCACAAAGACGAGAAATTGAAGGGTAAAGTAGAAGAGTCGTCACGACCACCCCTCGGAGAAATCAGAATTATCATAGGGGGAAGTTCTACAGGCCAGTCGTCCAAATCCAAAAAGGCATACCTGAAGGCAGTGCAAAGCGTTCAACTCTCTGGACGAGCGCCCAGAGCAAGGGCCATGGACGAGCAAGCCATCACATTCACTGAGGAGGACGCTGAAAGAATTCACCACCCTCACGACGATGCCATCGTCATTAGCTTGCTTATTGCTGACTACATGACCAGAAGGGTACTTGTGGATAATGGAAACTCGGCAGACATTCTATACTTTCCAGCCTTTCAACAAATGAAACTAGGACAAGACCAGCTTCGTCCGGTGAATTCCCCCCTGGTAGGTTTCGGTGGAATGAAGGTACAACCTGTGGGTACTATTACATTACCAGTAGTAGTGGGGACATATCCACAGCAAATCACTAAAGACGTGAATTTTCTTGTGGTCGACTGTTCATCCTCCTATAACGCCATAATTGGAAGGCCAACTTTAAATAGTTGGAAGGCTGTTACATCCACTTACCACCTGTCGGTCAAGTTTCCAACGGATTATGGGATAGGACAGGTACAAGGTGACCAATTAGCAGCAAGAGAATGTTATCTGGCCATGTTGGCCACGGACGAGCAAGTTCAGACCATGAATATTGAAGACAAGAGAATTGTGGCAGAGCCCACCGAGGTATTAGAAGATGTGTTCCTTGGATGAAAACAACCCTGAGAGGTGCACCAGGATTGGGGCAGATCTAGAAGAAAAGATTAAGAAGAACCTTGTCCAGTTTTTGAAGAAAAATATTGATGTGTTCGCATGGAGCCATGAGGATATGCCGGGTATAGATCCTAGTGTCATTACCCACCGTCTGAATGTATGTTCCTCTTCCAAGCCAGTGCGACAGAAGAAAAGGGTGTTTGCCCCTGAGAGAGACAGAGCTATCAAAGACGAAGTCCAAAAGTTAATTGTGGCGAAGTTTATTCGGGAAATGTACTATCCGGATTGGTTGGCCAATGTAGTGATGGTCAAGAAGATAAATGGCAAATGGAGAATGTGTGTGGATTTCACCGATCTAAACAAGGCTTGTCCCAAGGATAGCTACCCGCTACCACGCATTGACCAGTTGGTGGATTCCACTGCGGGGCACAAGTTGCTTAGCTTCATGGATGCTTTCTCTGGATACAATCAAATAAGGATGGACGAGGCTGACCAGGAGAAGACATCCTTTGTTACTAGTCAAGGATTATTCTGTTATAAAGTGATGCCATTCGGCTTGAAAAACGCTGGAGCAACATACCAACGACTGGTCAACCACATGTTCCGCCCCCAGATTGGACGAAACGTAGAAGTCTATGTGGATGACATGTTGGTGAAGAGCCTGGACGAGGGAACGCATCTGAATGACCTGCAAGAGACCTTCAATACACTCAGGCAATACAGCATGAAGTTAAATCCCAGCAAGTGTGCTTTCGGGGTAGCGTCTGGAAAATTTCTTGGATTCATGGTCTCATACAGAGGGATCGAGGCAAACCCGGAAAAAATTAAAGCCATTCTAGATATGAAGCCTCCGCAAAATATCAAAGAAGTCCAGTCTCTTACCGGACGAGTTGCTGCCTTCAACAGGTTTGTTTCTAAAGCTACTGACAAATGTTTACCATTTTTTAAGGTTCTGAAGAAAGCATTCGATTGGACGGACGAGTGCCAAAGAGCCTTCCAAGATTTGAAGACGTACCTTGTTACGGCTCCATTGCTGAGTCCGTCCGTGATGGAAGAGGAGTTGTTTCTATACCTAGCAGTGACACCGCACACCGTGAGCTCAGCATTAATAAGAGAGGAAGGAAAAGTGCAAAAACCAGTGTACTATACTAGCCGGGCATTGAGAGGAGCGGAAGGACGGTATCCACTGATAGAAAAGTTAGCTTTCGCACTTATCACAGCTTCCAGGAAACTGAGACACTACTTCCAAGCCCATGTAATCAATGTTATGACAGACCACCCGCTCAAAAAAGCCATGAATAAGCTGGAAGCTGCGGGAAGATTGATCCAGTGGGCCGTCGAACTCAGTGAGTTTGACATCCGATACCTACCAAGGCATGCCATAAAGGCCCAGGCCCTGGCAGACTTTATTGCGGAGTTCACACCAAGCTGCGATGACATAGAAGAAATGGAAGGCAATAAGAAATGGGTCGTCCATGTGGATGGCTCGTCCACACAACATGCAGGAGGAATATGAGTGGTTTTGCAATCCCCTGAAGGAGATAAACTGAAGCATAAGATCTGTCTGCAATACCAAGCAACCAATAATGAAGTTGAGTATGAAGCCCTCATAAAAGGGTTGGAACTGGCTAAGTCCGTGGAAGCGAAGTCAATACTCGTCCAAGGAGATTCCCAATTGGTCATGGGCCAAGTAAATGGAGCGTATGAGGCGAAGGGAGAACAGATGAAAAAATACCTAGAAAAAGTATTGCAGCTGGTGAAGAAATTCAAAAAAGCTAACTTCGTTCAAATCCCAAGGGAGGAGAACGTGGAAGCAGATACTTTAACGAAGGAAGCCTCAGCAATTGGGGCTATGGACGAATTTAATGAAGTTCAATACGTACCAAGTATAGATCTCCCTGAAGTACAGCAAATAGAGAGTGAAGAAAGTTAGATGACCTCAATAGTAACTTACTTGAGGGACGGGAGGCTTCCGGAAGGGAAGAACGAGGCTAGAAAACTCAGGGTTAGAGCAGCCAAGTATATCCTTATAGACGAGGTTCTGTACAAGAGAGGCTTTTCCCAACCTTATCTCAGGTGTCTGGCTCCAGACGAAGCAAACTATGTGTTGAGGGAAGTTCATGAAGGAGCATGCGGAAATCATTCGGGAACAAGATCACTCATCCACAAGGTCGTCCGTGCAGGGTATTACTGGCCAACTATCCAGGCAGATGCAAAAGCTTACGTCAAGGTATGTGATCAGTGCCAACGATTTAGTAATGTTCCCAGAAAACCATCTGAATATCTAACCCCAATGATGGCCCCGTGGCCTTTTGCTCAGTGGGGTTTAGACATCCTGGGTCCTTTTCCCCTCGGAACCAGACAAATGAAATTTTTAGTGGTGGGGATAGACTATTTTACCAAGTGGGTGGAAGCGGAACCCTTAGCAAGTATCACGCAGCAGAACATAAAGAACTTCGTCTGGAAAAACATAGTATGCAGGTTTGGGGTGCCCAAAGTACTAATATCCGACAACGGAAGACAATTCGACAATGCCCTTTTTAGGGATTTCTGTGAACACTTCGGAATCCAAAATCACTATTCCTCCCCAGCCCACCCTCAAGCGAACGGTCAGGCCGAAGTTACAAACCGATCCTTGTTGAAAATAATCAAGACTCGTCTTGAGGGGGCAAAGGGAGTATGGCCAGATGAGCTACCTGGCGTCCTATGGGCATACAGGACGACGGTGAGAACCCCTACGGGAGAAACACCTTTTAAGCTAGCCTATGGAAGCGAAGCAGTCATACCTGCGGAAGTACATATGGCCAACCATAGGGTGATGTCATTTCAGGACAAGGATAATGAGGAGCAGCTCCGCTTAAACCTTGATTTGGTAGACGAGGTAAGGACGGCTGCAGAACAAAGGACAGTAAGGTACAAAAACCTCATGTCTAAAAGATATGATGCAATGGTGAAGCCAAGAAGATTCAGCATAGGAGACCTCGTCCTAAAAAAAGTTTCACTGGCGACTAAGAACCCAGCTCATGGGAAATTGGGACCTAATTGGGAAGGACCCTACAGAGTTGTCAACTACAAAAGACAAGGATCCTACTACTTGGAGGCCCTGGACGGGAGAAAATTGGAACATCCTTGGAATGTTGAACATCTCAGGAGATGCTACCAGTAAAATGTCACCTTGAATGAGTGTAGTTCTGGACAAAGACTGAAGCCCGCTTTTCTATTTATTTGTCTGTGTGTTTTAATGATACTTCAATGTTATTATGGTGTGATTATGGACGAAGTTATGGTTTGTATTTATTTTCATATTAGGCATTTGCTTCTTAGCACATGCCTCATCTATGAACAATGTTTGTGGAATATACATAATGTTGTGTAAATCCCTGATTTCCATACTTTTGTTCAAGTCAACCAACAAAAAGGCTAAAAAGCTCGAGACAAGGAAAATCTCTGAACATGGAGATGTAACGCCAATAAGCTTCCTAAGGGTAAAGCGAACTTAAGACATTCTCGTCCATATAATGGACGAGGCTTCCCTAAGGGTAAAAGCTAAATTAAGAACGTTCTCGTCCATACAATGGACGAGGCTTCCCTAAGGGTGAAGACATTCACGTCCATATAGTGGACGAGGTAAAGACTACCTTGAGCAAACCATAATAAGCCCGAGGCATACTCGTCCACCTAACATACGAGGTAAAAGCGTAATGCATGTCCAGACTATGGACGAGGAAATTCCTAGACGAGTATCATAAACTCGTCCAAAGAACTTTGAACAATCCAGTACATGGACAAGCAAAAATACAGGGTTCAATCCTTGCTTAACATGGCATCAGACGAGTCTAAAGACGAGTAATGCTAATAGCTACTGTTTCATATAAGACGAATCACACGAAATTCCAATGAAAAGGTAGAAGTATGTATGAAATATGGACGAGTTAAGAATAAAGTTAAATGTGGGAGATCTCGTCCACGCATATATAAAAAAAAAAAAGGTAACATCCACTCAACAGTTTTAAGGGCGGACGACCAACGTCCAAACACCCTTAATTACTAGTTTAATAACTCGTCCTAAAAACCATGGATGAGCCTAATGTATTTGAGTTACATCAAAAGGTCCCAAAACTAAGGACCAAATAAAAGCTAAGTAAAATTACATGGTTAGAACTCGTCCTCAAGCAGGGGGGGCATCCACTTTGGGATCTTCTTTGGACGGCTGGGTAGAAGCATCATCCTCCACATTAATGTCCTCGGAGCTGGTCTAAAGAAGAGAGCTGGTGGCAGCATTCAAGTTAAGCTTGATGGAGCTAAAGTCCACTTCAGGGAAGTTCTCAACAGCGTCCAACCTGAAGTCCTCAAAACCTGCTGCGTAGTTGCGATCCAATAGATCTGTGAATTCTTTGGACGCCTTAAACTCAACAACCACCTCTTCTTTCGTCTTGGAAAGAAGAGCACTCAGCTCGTCATTCTTCTTTTGCATGTGATCAAGACGAGTGTCTTTCTCCACTGCATCAGCTTTTAACTCCTCGATTAAATTTTGTCGCTCAGTTGCCTTTTCCTTAGCCTTGGCAGCTATCTCAGCCCATTTCTTATTCTCGTCCTTGACGTTTTGGATTGTAGTCTCCAATAAGATCCTCGTCTTGTCCAACTCAGTAGCTTGCCTTGACGCTGCGATGAACTTGGACATAGCCTACAAGGGATATATATAAAAAGAAAGAGCTGGGTTAGACAACAAAAAAAAAAAAAAAAAAAAAAAAAAAAAAAAAAAAAATCATGAGGTTATAAAGACAAGACGAGAGTAAGGATACATACCTTAAAAAGATCATGAACACCTGAATGTTCAAAATCCTTCAAAGACATGTCGTAACAGACATTTATGTCCTCGTCCTTCACGGCGTCCTTGAAGCGTTCCCAAGCCAAGTCCTCGTTTTCAATGATGTTCGAGGGAACCTTCGGAGGCTGGGACGAGACAGACGCAGTCGTCTTAGGAGGGGTCCTGGACGGGGTAGTCTCGATGGGCGTGGATACGTCCACATCAACTATTTGGACGGAGGGTTGAGATTGAGGAAGGTTGGGCTTAGTCACTTTGGACGACCCATGCTTAATCCTTTTGTCACGACGGCTAGGGAGGCTTCCCAGATCCAAATTTTTGGGCAAGGACTTCCTTTTGTCCCCAGCAGATGGACGAGCCTGGGATGGGATCTCAGGATGGTTATCCCCAGCCTCTGGCTGAATTTGATTCCGGGCCTCAGGACGATCCCCCTCACCTGCAACCTCTTTTCCTTTATTTCCTTTCATTGTTGCCATTCCTAAAAAAAAAAAAAAAAAAAAAAAAAAAAAGGGAGAGAGAAAGGGGAAGAACTTTTTAGAATTAAAATTAAAATGTGTGTAAGACAAGTTCTGAATTTGAAACTTACTTCTTCTCACTGTAATCTCGTGTGCAAGTGCCTCTTCAGAAGGATCAGGGCCTAATCCCCACTTAGCAAGTTGTCTAAGTGTCACTAAAGAATGGAAATCTCTGTCTGAGTGTAGACGAGCTCTGTGGACGCGGTCACGGTGAAACTTGCTAAGAGAGGGTCGTCCAACAGCTGAAAAGGAACGAGTAAAGGTTAGACAAATGAAGAGGATATATATATATATATATATATATATATAAAAAAAAAAAAGAGAGAAAGGGGCTTACCCTGAGGATGAAGGTTTCCTAGGTCCCCAGTGTAACGACCAAATGAGTCCTGGCCAACGTCCATAGGCTTCCCAGCCTAGAAGCCAGAGACGAAGAAAAACTCCGTTTTCCATTTTCGGTCAGACGAGGGCAGGGGTCTAATCAGTCTACAATCGTTGCCCCTGGCTGTAAACTGATAGAAGCCTAGAGACTGATGAATCTTCGAGGGTTTATAACAATAAAGGAACTCGTCCACAGTGAGAGGACGGTCCCCTCCAAATACCTCCCTCCACAAAACTTGCATAGAGATGATCAATCTCCATGCGTTAGGAATGAACTGACATATTCCTAAACCTAACCTAACTAATAACTCCCTGGTAAAAGAATTTAAAGGAAATATCAGACCCCCCAAAAGATAAGCTTCATAGACGCCTATCCCAAAATGGGAATCACAGCACCATTCTCCACGGACGGGCAACCTAGGGTTAAACTCATCTGGGATTTGGTACCATGTCCTAAGGTTATTTAGTCTTTGCTCATCTGTTTTGGAAGGGATCTCTACTGCACAACTATACACTGTTACCTCTTCCTCGTCCAAAGACTCAGACGGAGGGACGTTGGACGAGGTGCCTGCCTGAGACCCTGAGGCCTTTCTAAGCTCCTCTTGTATGACCTCCAAGGGAAATCTAGGGACGCCAGAAACATATTCTTCGTCCGTGAAATTTTCCCCCATTCTCGTTTGTGGAATTCCCCCCACTACTATTATTAGAGCTACTAGAACTTGTACTCTGACTACTCTCGTCTTGATACTCGTCTATCTCTTTCTCTAAACTATCACTAGACGACATTTTCTAAAGAAGATTAAAGAAAAACCTAAAAGACGAGAGAAGGAATACCTGGCTCTAAGACGAATGAAGGCTATGGACGCGAGGAAATTCCTAGACGAGGCTTTAGACGAGGAATGTCAAAGAAGATAATCTCGCAAATGTGAAGGGTAATGGGGGAATTCCCCTATTTATAAGCAGCTAACCTGAGCATTAAATACGACGCAACCAATCAGGAAACGACACGTGGCATTCACCTCGAAAAAATAAATCGACGGGACTCATCGCCAATAAAATGATGACACGTGGCACATCAACTCACACATCTAAAGAAGTGACGTTAGATTACCCCTTGCACTATAGACGACCAATGTGGACGAGGGGGCAACTGATGATGCAGCAAACCAACCTTTTCTCGTCCATATTAGTCGTCCAGAGAAAGGCGCAGGAACGTGGTTATGTCATCCTCATCCTTAACAACCTCGTCCATGTCAACCTCGTCCGTCCATCCTCAAGTTACCAACTAGGTTATGGCGTCCTAAACGCTTTTAGCCCTAGATGACTCAAATTATCACCAGGCATGAGGAAATCAAACCAGTGCAAGTCAAATCCAACAAACCATCGCAGAATGCATATCCAAATGATGTAACTTCCATGGCGGTTATGGAAGTTACCTCCGAATTTATCGAACTCCTCAACAATAGGAACGGTTATCGAATAAATAACTGCTCCCCGCATGCTATATAAGCACTTGCCAACAAGAGGGTAGGGGATTCTGAAAACTTCCATAAAAAAAAACATACATACTCTTTTATTTGAAATTAAGAGATCGACTGACTTTATCATCGGAGGACCTTTGGCCGGCCTCCACCGGTCTCCTCTGACTGTTTTTTATCTTTTCAGGCCATAAGTAACACAGATCATCAACGTTCGAGACATTCAGCCTTACTGATTTCCTTTGTGATCATCAAATAGTATAATGAACAGAAAACTAAAAATACTCTTGTTATAGAAAATAGAACAAACACTTACAGTAGTAATAGCAGTTACAAGATCTCAATAGTACAGGTTAACAGTTACAAAGCTTGAACTAGTCCTAGTTACAAGATTGTAAGGTAGTAGGAAATACTAAGGTGAACAAGGAATTTCTCTCAAAGAAAGGCTTACAAGAAGGAACTCTCTCAAAGAAAGAAAACCTGAAGTAGAACTTGGAAGTAGAACTTGTTTTAAACATAAGGAACAACCCCCCTTAAATAGGCAAAATTTCGGAGTGAACAGTGTTAGTGAACAGTAATCTGTGAACAGTATTTTTTCCCACTTTTTGACTTAAAAATCAGTTGAAGATTTTGTCATTTTCTTCAACATATAATGTTCAGACTTTGTCGGAAGAAGCATGGCAAGACCAAAGTAAACATGACAATACCAAAGTATGAGGATTTCTTTCTTTTTCTTTTGCTTTTCAAGAATCCCAATATGAGTCCAAAGGACATGCCAGGAGAATATGAGATATATATATATATATATATATATATATATATGAAAGAAAAATTATAGAAAACTAACTTAAAGCGGTTTTGAAAATAATTTATGTTTTTCAAAAAAAGCAAAATTTGTTTTTGGGAAAAATCATTGACTCTATTCCCACCACCCATACCCCTTAAACCCCTCTTCATCACCACTTGGCTTGGCTTGCCCGTTTGTCATTGTTGGCCCTAAATAGCCTGTATGTCATCACCTCGTCAACCACTATTAGCATGAGAAGTTGCAAAACACGAAGAAATCCTAGCATCAGTGGAAGTGCCAATTGACACTCCTAATCATCACTTCCATCCCAAAATTTTGTTGTAGCTTCCTCTCACTTTTATGCAGGGGAATTAGCCTTGTCTTGTCCTCATATGTTACTATTAGTTAGTTACCTGTAGATAGACTAGTTGAGTTAGATGGAGTTCAGTTCAAGAACAACATTAATCACATGTATTAATTCTTGTGAGCACATGTTGAATTAATAAGGCAATAAGATTTAGCTATATGTGGCCAATTAGAATGGGGAAAGTGATGAATATATATATATATATATATATATGTGTGTGTGTGTGTGTGTGTACATATATATGTTTGTAACTCTCATTTGGAGGATTAAATGAGAAATACTCTCTTGTGCTTAGATTTGTGATCCATTGTTGCTGGTAGGTAGATGCCCTCTTAAAGTAGTCTCTCATTAGAGAAGGTGATTCTCTCTTGTAGAAGACAATCCTTTCGATCACCCACCATACTCATGCAATCAATTTTCTAGATCCATCATCAACCAAACTCCCACTTGCAATCCAAAACCCTAATTTCATAATCATCAAACCCTATTTGCATTTACATCCAAGAACCCTCATCAATCACCCAAATTCCTCTATTCTAATGCTATACCCAAAATTCCCAAGCCCTCAAAACACTAACCCTAATCTTCAATCTAACAAGATCTCACATCAAACATAAATCCCATCTCAAGTCCAAACCATAAAGGAACACTCTATATCTTCCCATCCTAAACCTTAGCCTTCAAATCTCAAGAATCCACTTAAATTCCCTCAAGTAACCCAAGTTCCAAGTGTTCCTAACAACCACCGTTGGCCATCGTCGTCAGCATTAACCACCATCAACCTGCTATCACTATCTTCATTGTCACTTGCAACCCACCACTTCTGCTACAACCACTACTACCACCACCATTTCCCAACCTATAATTGGCAATTGCCAATGTTGAAAATATGTTCTAATTTTCTGCTGAAAATATCATTTTACACCAAAATAAACAGTCTTAGTTTATGTTTACCTGAAACAATGATATAAGGATGAGTAGCATAATGTTTAGGGCATAATCTTTTTTTGGTTAGATTTTTAAGTTTTTGGATCAAACTTAGGCCTAAAAAAGGTTTAAGATTTGAGTAGCATAATGTTTGGAAAAGAGTTTTTCAGGTAAAAGTTTATTTCAAAGTTGTAGTTAAAAATTTTCTAAATACCAATAATTTTCCTTGTTTTTCTAAACAAGAGAGCTATTTCTAGTATATAATTTCAAGATCAATTTTTATGAAGAAATGTATAATTATAAAAAAAAGAGAGTAAAAAATTAACCAATATTATTACATCATCACTACTTTCTCTACCCTTTTTTTGGGGGGAGGGGGGGCATTCACTATTTATTGACTATTGATGTTGGTCACACGGCACAAAGGTGTCACTATCAGCACCCCTACAATTATCATTTTATCACCTCCATTAACACCATCATGGCTATGCCATTCCACCACGAAAAATTATTGAATACTTCAAAAGTACCATAAATGCGTACTCCTCCCTCTCACATAATTGTGAGTCCCACTAATTACCCAATAATTACCCTTCCACCACCATATCATCATCAAAAACATTACCATCATTATCATTAATACTAAACAACTTAGTTTTGTAATTTTTAAATATACTAAATGAAAACAATGGAAAAAGAAATATAAATTGATGTAATTGAAATTCACATCAGTTTAAATTCATTGGGACACAACTTAAGAGAAATTTATAGAACAAATATTTCCTAATTTGCTACCCAAAAATTATGTGCAATTTTTTGGTGCATTTCCTCGAGTTGTATTGACTAAAGTAATGAGATAGTTAAATTTATGCTCGTAAGAGAGAAAACAATTTTTGTACTATATTAGTCAATGTAACTAATTTAATTAGTGAACTTAAAATACATCACCTAAAGTAAGAGACAAAATATGTGTGAAACTCATACATGTTATGTCCTAGAACAGGTATCTCCAAAAATTATGGACTTAGAATAAATATGGCAGGCTTTGCAGGACGAAAAAATAATAACAGAAAATCGTAGGGGTACCTGAGCAACATACCCTTTTACTTTTTTGTCCTTTTGTCGGAGAATTAAATTAAAAATAATAAACAATAAAAGAAAAACCGTTGGAACTTGAAAGCTGGGACCGCTTTACTCGGCGATTTACTCCAAAAAAATAAAAAATAAAAAATAAAAATCGGCGAGAGAGAGAGAGAGAAAGAGACAAAATTATTATTATTTAAAAAAAGAAAAACGAGAAAAAGAAGAACTAGCCGTTGGAGACTCAAATTCAAAAGGATTGGACAGAGAGAGAGAGAGAGAGAGAGAGAGAGAAAGCAGTGTCGCAATCACACACTGAGAGAAGAGACCTCAAAAAGCTTTTTTTCATTTTCGTTTTTTGTATCTCTCTCTTCAAAACCCTAGAAAACTCTCTCAATCAATAAAATCATCTTTCCACAATAAAGCTCTCTCTCTCTCTCTCTGACGCTCTTCTCTCTCTCTCTCTCAGAAAAACCTAACTCCGTTCTTCTTGTTTTGGTAAACTTGTAGATCGATTTCGGTTTGGTTTCGTCTGCCTCGAATATTTTCTCGAAGCTTCCGTGAGTGATTTTTCTATTGTAGTTCTCTATTTCTATATCTATAACTAAGTTTCCTTATATGATTCAATTCGATTTTTTTTAATTGTTATTATCTGTGTTTAAAAATGGAAACTTTTTTTTTTTTTTGATCTTCTTGGATAATTTGAAGTCATCAGCTTCAGATTATGAGGAAATAATCTACAAATTAGGAAAAACTTGTTGCGATTAAATCTAACCTGAACTTGAAAATGAGTAGAAAATTTTGAGAAATTAAAAAAAAAAATTAATTTCATTTTTTAATTTACAATTTGATAGGTTAAATTGTTTGATCTGTTTGATCTAAGAAAATGTAAACATGTATTTTTGATAATATTGCATTGTATATATATTAGTTTAGTTCTGTTCAACTTTTTGAGAATAAAGTGAGTAATAAGAATGACACTTCAAAATCCTCAGCATGTTCATGATCACTCCCTGCTTGTGTGTCCTCAATGTGATGTGAGGATTTTTTTTTTTTTTTTTTTTAATAAAAAAAAATCCTTTGATTTTTATATATGCTTTGAAATATTTTTGATAGTAAACATAAAATATGTCTGTAAATAAATAAATGTGTGTAATGCCCCATTTTAATAAAACATCTGATTTGTTTTGCTTTTGATGTTTTAGAACTAATAAAATGAAAATTTTCATTATTTTTGTTTAATTTTCATTTTGTTAATTATTGTGCTGTATTTTATATACAATTGAGGATTTGGGCTAAAATTGTAAGGAAGAAATATTAAAATTTAAAACCCAATTCCTTGTTTTGTCTGTTTCATTTTAATACACTCTTATGAGGTTTATATTGAATTTCTTTTGATGGCATCTTCATAAGTTCAGATTTGTAAATTTCACCCAAAGTTGTTAATATAATAATCTAATTTTAATTCTTTTGTCATAGACTGACCCCTGAATGATTTTCACAGATACATTAGGATCTGGCAGCTATTGCTATTCTATCCTAGTTACTGTCACATTCAGAGAGAGTTTGATTCTTGTGGGAGAGGACTAGTTCCCATTTCTTCTTTGTGTTCTCGTAAGCTCACTTCTAGATTTTAAGTGTAAAGATGACTGTTAGAACTCCAGGAACACCTGCTTCAAAGATAGACAGGACACCAGTATCAACCCCGGGAGGGCCAAGATCTAGGGAAGAGAAGATCGTTGTAACAGTACGGTTAAGGCCTCTAAACAAAAGGGAGCAGCTGGCCAAAGACCAGGTAGCATGGGATTGCATTGATGATCATACAATTGTGTATAAGCCTCCACCTCAGGAACGTTCAGCTCAACCGGCATCGTTCTCTTTTGGTATTTGATTTTTTTATATCCTCTCAATAATTAATTATAATGAATATAAAAGTTTTTTTTCTTTTTGTTTATGCTTTCAAAAATCATCAGTTAACTAGGTTCTTCTTATTACAGATAAAGTTTTTGGTCCTGCTAGTATAACTGAAGCAGTATATGAGGAAGGAGTAAAAACTGTTGCCCTGTCTTCTTTGATGGGCATCAATGGTAGTACATATCCTTTAATTCATATATCTTGACTACTTTTTTAATTTTGTTTTTCCTGAATTAAACAATCATTCTATATCTTGTATTGTAGCTACCATATTTGCATATGGACAAACTAGCAGCGGGAAGACGTACACAATGAGAGGAATCACAGAGAAAGCTGTTAATGATATCTATAGGCATATAATGAATGTAAGCTTTAGGGTAACCTAATATTATTGTTCCTTGGATTTTTCTTGAATTCTATTCCATGGCAGAGCATGGAACTTATTTTAGTGGGGCTGAGGCCCCGAACTAGATAATTTTATAATTTGACATGAGGCCAAAATTTATGATGATATTATGATTAAGGCATAATTTTTTACATCTAATAAAAATTACAGTATAATTGAAGAATATCTTAACGAAATTCATGACACAAAAAGATAAGATGTCTACAAAATAGAGTAGATAGTGTTTATTGAGAGACAAAAAGATAAGATACAAAGTATTTCAAGTCATGCCTAGTATTGGCTGGGGCAAAAAGAAAGAATAACAAAATCAAGAATCCCCTCAAAAAGTTGAGCTTGGAGTTTTTCACTTTATCAAAATCTTCAATATTGATTTGTATAACTAGCTTCCCACTTGAACTTTTTATGTTACAAAATTCTTTATTTGTATGAGTACTTACTCGGGTTGATGAAGTCAGCAGCACATATCCCAACTAATTTTATGCTTATTTGGCATGATTGCAGACACCAGAGAGAGATTTTACAATAAAAATTTCTGGACTTGAAATATATAATGAGAATGTAAGAGACCTGTTAAATTCAGAATCTGGTCGCAATCTGAAGTTGTTGGATGATCCAGAGGTATTATATCTGTAAATTTTTTTTCTGTTTTTAGGAACTTCCTTTGACTTTTGACTGATATTTTCCACCATCATCTGGAATTTTTGTCATTCTCTCCATGCAGAAAGGTACCGTGGTTGAGAAGTTGGTAGAGGAAACAGCAAATGATGATCAACATTTGAGACAATTGATCAGTATTTGTGAAGGTATAAAATTGTATCTCCTTATGCTTGAGTTAGCTTAGCTTCCTTATTATTTTTTTATGTCTTGGTGGGAATTTACCATTTTCTTTGGTTTTGTAGCTCAAAGGCAAGTTGGTGAAACTGCCCTTAATGATAACAGCTCACGGTCACATCAGATAATACGGCTGGTAACTTTCATGGATCATTTCTCTTGGTATTATTATTATTTAGATGAAGATTTTTCTTCTGACAAGTAACATATTATAAATACTTTTGTTTCTCCACACAGACAATTGAAAGTACTCTCCGTGAAAATTCAGATTGCGTGAGGTCTTTTGTTGCAAGCTTGGTAAATATAAAGCATTCTTTCCTTTACCTGCTAATTTAAACTGCATCAATGCTTACTTTCATAGAGAAATTATTAATATCTATGATCTGCAGAATTTTGTAGATCTAGCTGGAAGCGAAAGAGCTTCGCAGACACATGCAGATGGTGCTAGGCTCAGGGAAGGGTGCCATATTAACCTTAGCTTGATGACACTCACAACAGTAATCAGAAAACTGAGGTCAGAATCTACTATAACATGCTTTTCTGTATGGATACAGTATAGGCATCTTAAAGCCTGCTTTCATCTTGAACCTTGTAGTATTTGCTTATTTATTTTATGAGCATTGTGCAATTTTAAAAGTTGCATTGGGCTCTAGAAAAGAAGCACACATCTTCCTAACATGTAAACTGTCAAAAATGAAATAGGAAAATCTTGACTGGAACTAAATGTGGCCTAAGTTTAGATGAATTTATGTAAAATTCATACTTTGTGATGAACTAACGTCTTGAAAGCCTCATTGACAGAAGATAGGATCAGGTGAACATGCTTATTATTGTAAAGAAACACACATCCTCCCACCAGTGAACATGCATGTGTCCTGTGTTTAGGTGACTTGTATAAAATTTATACGTTGTACTAATGAATTGAAAGCCTCATCTCCAGAAGATAGGATCACTAGAAAAGTTTCTCTCTTTGCAGCAACCTGCATATGATCAAGTGTTTCTGTATGGTTTCCTGGACTTCCACTGAAATTGTTGACCCCTTTGTAGTTGAATGAATAGGGTGGACAGAATAGTCCATCATGGTCGATTTGTGGTGTTTTACATAGTTATGGTACAAAATTGGTAATACTTATTATAGGTAGTGGAACTTATTAGCAGTTTGCGAATACTGTGAGGAGCATTTTAAAGCTTAGTACAATATTTTCCATGATGCTTGGGGCATAATGTACACATCCATCTAAATAGCCTATTGTTGACCCCCTGAATCATTTATATGCAGTGTCGGCAAAAGAAGTGGTCATATACCCTACAGAGACTCTAAGCTTACTCGCATATTGCAGCATTCACTTGGTGGGAATGCACGCACTGCCATCATATGTACTTTGAGCCCTGCAATGAGCCATGTTGAACAATCTCGAAACACTCTATACTTTGCTACCCGGGCAAAAGAAGTAACGAATAATGCCCAAGTAAACATGGTACTGTTGCGTTGTCTCCCTTGGTTAATTTCATTTTCTACTGATTTCAAAAGAAACACAAATACTGATTTTTTTTCCCCTTTAAACACTCATCAGGTTGTTTCAGACAAGCAGCTAGTAAAACATTTGCAGAAGGAAGTAGCCAGGTTGGAAGCAGAACTGCGCACTCCTGATCCAAAGAAGGAAAAAGATTTCAAAATTCAGCAGGTAAGGTTGCTATACATCTCAGGGTTGACTTTGGAGTTAGTGGAGTGGAGTTGAATCCATGATGGTTATTTCTTGTATTTGATCATGTCTAGATGGAGAAGGAAATGGAAGAATTGAGACGCCAAAGAGATCTTGCACAATCTCAGGTGGATGAATTACGCAAAAAACTTCAGGAGGACCAGCAGGTCTCTCTCTCTCTGACACATACACGTGATTAATTTCAACTTCTCACAAAAATTAAAAATAAAAATGTCATTTCAATTTACTCTTTTCATTTCTATTGTTCAGGGTTCAAATCCAATTGAATCTCCCCGTCCATCAGTGAAGAAATGTCTCTCCTACACCGGTGCACTATCTCCAAAACTTGAAGGCAAGGAGCTAGGCCGTGGTGATAAAGTGAGAAGTACAATGTTAAGGCAGTCTATGAGGCAATCATCAACAGCTCCGTTCACACTTATGCATGAAATTCGAAAACTAGAACACCTCCAGGAGCAGCTTGGAGAAGAAGCAAATCGAGCTCTTGAAGTACTACAAAAGGAGGTGGCTTGTCATAGATTGGGTAACCAGGATGCAGCTGAAACAATTGCTAAGCTACAAGCAGAAATAAGAGACATGCGCTCTGTGCGTTCAGTACCAAGAGAAGTTGAAGTTGGAAATGTAGTTGCTCCTAATAAGAGTGTCAGTGCTAATTTGAAGGAAGAGATTACAAGACTTCATTCACAGGGTAGCACCATCGCCAACCTTGAGGAGCAGCTTGAAAATGTTCAGAAGTCTATTGACAAATTGGTAATGTCTCTTCCAAGCAATTATCACCAGTATAACAGTGAATCATCCTCCAAGACTAAGAAGGAACTAAAAAAGAAGTTACTTCCTTTGGCTTCAAGTAATGCAGCCAACCAGCTAAATTTTATAAGATCTCCTTGCTCACCTCTATCAGCTTCTCGGCAAGTTTTGGAATCTGATATTGAAAATATAGCTCCAGAGAATGATGATACTGTGTCCAGTGAGACTCATCCAGAGTCTGAAAAGGAAACACCAACAAAGAATGAAGAAGGTGGGGATGTCTCATCTAAGGAAAACACTTCAGGCTACCGGCGTTCTAGTTCAGTTAACATGAAGAAAATGCAGAAGATGTTCCAAAATGCAGCAGAAGAGAATGTAAGAAGCATAAGAGCATATGTTACAGAACTGAAAGAACGTGTGGCCAAACTTCAATACCAAAAACAACTACTTGTTTGCCAGGTATAATATCTTGTCTTTCTATTATTAATTTCTTCCCATCTTGACTACTAGTTTCGGAAGTTCACTTGTTTCACTTTGATACACTTGTGTCTTTCTATCGTTTTAATTTTTGCATTTTTTATATTGCCTCTAGGTGCTGGAGCTGGAAGCAAATGAAGAAGCTGGGTACAATTTGGAGGATGAGGAATACACATGTGAGCCAGATGAGCCACAGGTTTCATGGCAAGTAACTTTTAGAGATCAAAGGCAGCAGATCATTGAGTTATGGGATATGTGCTACGTCTCCATCATCCATAGGACCCAGTTTTATTTGTTATTCAAGGGGGACCCAGCTGATCAAATATACATGGAGGTGGAGCTTAGGCGCTTGACTTGGTTACAGCAGCATCTAGCAGAACTTGGGAATGCAAGCCCAGCTCCTCAAATAGGGGAGGAGCCCACAATCTCTTTGTCATCAAGGTCTTTTTCTTCTCTCTCTCTTCCAGGCAGCTTACTGGAATAAAAATTAATTGTCATTTTTAGTTTTACAAGATGACTGAAAATTTGAATTTTCATATCTTGTTCTAATGTGCAGTATCAGAGCATTGAAGCGTGAAAGGGAATTTCTTGCAAGGAGGTTAACCTCACTTTTGACTGTGGAAGAGAGAGATGAATTGTACATTAAATGGGATGTCCCACTTGAAGGGAAGCATAGGAAGATGCAACTAGTAAACAAGCTGTGGACAGATCCCCATGATGCTAAGCATATACAGGAGAGTGCTAAAATAGTGGCAAAGCTTGTAGGATTCAGAGAAGGTGGCAACATGTCAAGGGAGATGTTCGAGCTTAATTTTGCGCTTCCATCTGATAAGAGGCAGTGGCTTGTGGGCTGGAATCAAATTTCCAATCTTATTCATTTGTGAAAAAATTACATTTTGTTTGTAAGTAACTTTCCATTCTTATCTTTTGTACATGCAATTGAATTTTGGAGCTTTCCTCCAAAATGTCTTAGTTATTTTCTTAACGTGTGACTGATTGATCGCACTTTGCTTGATGATGGCGCGAGATATTAATTTTTGTAATATTCATATTTGAATAAAAGAATCAATTCATTTGGCTTCCATCTGATTTGAACTTTTGGATATTAATAAGGTCCGCTGTTGGAAAAGGAAATGCCATTATCTTAATTCCTCTTGTACAAGTAAGGTGGGGTGGAAGCCGCAAGAAGCATGTCTACTTCAAGAAGCTATTTAATAATACCTTACCATAATAGGAACCTAATTTGACCTAAAAAGCATTAAAAGCACATGCAAAATCTACTATCTTGATCTCAAATTGTGCATGAGAAACATAAGAAGCATTTTTTAATGAGTAATGCTAAAGACACGAACTATTTTGCAACATTTTTACAAAATGTTGATGTGACCAACTTCTTATTGGTTTTTATTTAACCCCCTACGAATAATTACTCACCACATTAACAGTTTGTAAAATTTTTTGTAAAATAGTTTGTATCTCTAGCATTATTTTTTTTTAATTTCTCTTTTTGCTGATATTATGCAGTTTAACCATTTTTCATGGAATGTCAACTCCAAGAATTACTGTTTCCAACATGTACATAAATATGTTTGACTCCCCATTACCTTTATACATGCAGTATTGACTTATGGGGTTCTCAAAAAAGTTTTCTACTATCTTTTGTTGAGGAATATACTAGCTTTGATATCAAAACTAACGTAACAAAATCAACTAGAACAGAAAAATAAAATAAACCTTAGAATAGGGTTCCTGGGAATCAGTTTCAAGCAGAGTAAAAAACCTAGGAATCAATATCTGGGATGATGGGCTGGATTTAGCACCAGGCCATTGGAAAATTCTAACTGAAAATTTATTAATATCATTCTTATATAGATTACTGGGATTAAACCCTAATCCTAATGGAATTGAGTCAAGCTTAATTGTTGAATTACAAAAATAACTTGACTCTAGGAAATTATATAACAACTAATAACCAAATTAGCTAACAAGACCTAGAATAAAATCCAAAGGACCAATAGTTAAAGTAGAATTTAACTTGTAAAATTAAATTAATCTGAATTAAAATAAGATTATCTAGATATTGCCCCTGTATTATCCGACAATTGGTTTTGGCAGTTAGAGGCGAGTCCACAGGGCTTTTCCCTAGAAGATTTTCTAACTAATATATATGTAAAAAAAAAAATTTGTCTTGTGCTCCTTGAATATATGTAATTTTTCTTGTTTTGGATGCTAGAGCAAATGCTGATGTCAATTATAAGTAATGAAGTTAAAACATCTCTTTGGAAGGAAAAATCTGGGATTCATTTGTGTTCTGCAAGCTTATTTCCTTTCTATATTTGCTTTGTTGCTTCATAACACATTCCACTGGTTAGGTTCCATTCATTCTAGATTTCAGAGTCTACATTCAATATTAGAAATATTAGGTATCTTTCATTTTGGTAGAGTTGCCGAACAGGTGTGTTGTAGTCATTTTTGACTGGTTAGTTTTGTTATACTACCTATTTTGAGAAGGAAAAAAAGAAAACAAGAAAGAGATGTTTTAGATAGCTATTGGATTGATCATATCACCAGCAGATTTAACACCTATCTTCTAATGTCTGTTATTACCCAGTAAATTTATGGTTTCATTTGTGATATAGAAACCAAAAGTGCACGAAAAACTTCTATGGAAACCATTCCTCTAAATTGACTTAAGACAATCTTCAACTTCTGAGCTTAAATTCCATTAGCACATTGGCCTAAATTTTAGCAATCATTCTCATTTGTTGTTAGTGTAAGAGAAATTCCATTTTGGAAACATTTTTGACTGCTGAGCTACTTGCACTATGTTGCGAAATTGATGACAATGTATGTTAATTCACTGTACTATGCTGGCTGATAATTATGTTGGCCAATTCAATCGAGCTATGCAGATGCACTGGAATTGAGACTCCGCACATAGGATTACAATATATATATATATATACATATATATATATATATATTTATATATATCTCACAAAAAAGAGGTACTTTTCTATAGCATCAGAACTTCCAAATAATCAACATCAGCTGGTGACATAAAGCCACATTGTGAAATAAAATCCCCTGTTGTGGTCCTTGTAGCCTACTAGATTCAACTTCCATGAAAGCTCATCTATCCTCGATAATCTAAGTTATGATTGGAAATTTTGCTTATGTGCTCCATTAAATTTAGGAAGATATTACAATACAGTTGGTCTTCTAACCCGAACAAATTGCAAAAGTGTGATTCCAGTTTTATTTATTTATTTTTTTCATATGCATATAAATGTGACTTTAACCCATATTCCTCCCCTTCTTCCATAATAAAAAATAGTAAAATACTGTGTAGCATGCTCCATGAGAGAGAGAGAGAGAGAGAGAGAGAGAGAGAGAGAGAGAGAGAGAGAGTAAAAGCTCAAGTTCAACATTGATTTTGATAATGCATTAGTGGCCTTGCAACAACTAGTATATGACAAACCACTCAACAGACTAAATGTGGGAACATGTGCACATGACCCCAACATTATTTCCATCACAACTAGTGCTACTAACAACATATTACGATATACGATAGACCACACCAACTTTAACATAAATTAACTCTCTAATCTCCACCCTTGACAATTATGCATCAAAGCAGCATGATGCATATAGGATAGAGAAATAGTCCCACCATGAATGTTTTAGTCATCTAGCACTTGGGAAAGGGAGTTCCACAAGTGTTTGCAACTTTCCTGGCATTGGGGGAGTTGACAAACTTTTTGAGGTTGGGGTTCTTGAGATACTGGCAGAGGCAGGGTTTCTGTTCCTTGATCTTACTGCAGCACAGTGTAGATGGTGGACTTGCAGATGTGATTGCACTCACACAAGGACTCAGCTGTGTTGGATTGCATGTTACTGCCATTATTACTTGTGTTTTAGCTAGGAGCAGCACCAGCAGAGTGCACACTACTGCAATGTATGATGCCTTCATTTTCCACTCACTTGAGGATATCAAAAGATTTGTGTGTCTGTGCGTGTGTGAGAGAGAGAGAGAGATGGTGGGGTGTGTGTGGTGCATTTGGCTGGGGTTCCCTCTTGATTTATAGAGCAGAGGTTGGTAAAAAAGAAACACGAAAAGGCAAGATTAACCTCTGATTTGGATTAGTTACCAAAGAAATTTTTTATATTTACATATTTTTTCCTAAAAGATGGAGTCTTTTTTGTTGGGGCCAATTACTTTAAAGTAGGTCCAATACTGAAAGAAGGAAATTAATTCAGTCCAAAAATCTAGCAGTAAAAAACTGTCTGATCCAATGATTTTAGTCGATTTTATTCAATTTTTTTACTGGGCCGATCTTCACTGGCTTTTTCCACCTCAGTTTAAATAAGTTTAGGGAAAATTGATAAATACATGAGTAGGGTGAACTGGCTTCCACAGAAAGCATAAAAAAAAATTCTTAGAACAGTTAAACAAAATTAGGATGAATGTAATACCTACACAGTAAGAGAAGTTTTCACCTTTTCTCCCCTACGAAACCATACAGCTCTTTGTAACTAAGCAAGCTCTCTCGATTAAAGTTTGTTGCTCCCTAATGAATTCATCTTCATATTTTATTGTAACGATTATAATAAAAAATTAAAAAATCTTAAGAATATGATAGTGAACTCAAAAAGGTTAGTTTTTATTTTTATTTTTTTATTTAGTATAATTTAACTTCCTTTTTATAATGCCAAACTGAACTGAATGCAAATACCTTAAGAGAGAGAGAGAGAGAGAGAGAGAGAGAGAGAGAAGAAATTGTTCAAAAGAATCACAACATTTCAAAGTGAATGATGCGAAGAACACGTAAGTCAAGTTGGAACATTTCTTTTGTGAAAGACCTTTGAAATGTTTGATGATCCAAAGTCAATGTGACTTATCAATTAGCATGGTGAGTCATCTTTCGGTGGAGGTCAAGTACACAATCCATCTATCAATTTTGATTGTTCACATGGGTACTGCAAGAAGCCTGTTTCCTTGCGGAAACTCATCTCACATATCTCAAAATTTGATCTTGATTCACTCCTCTAGCATGAAAATTTTTATTCGTCTTTGAAAAATGCCACCAAATTGTTCTGTGGCCAATCAATTACATTTTTTTGGAAGAATAACATTTTCTTAAAGTACCATGATCGTTTCACATAAAAAACTTCCACACTCCGTAACACCATGGGTAAAATGTGGACATTCTTCTAAGACCATGTACACGCCATGTGTGTACGGAGTGGAGTGTGAATCTTATTGGTATGAAATAATAATTAAAGGCAGGCCATAATCGACAATGATTAGCATGACATTGCCGCATCCACCATACAATGTACTTCACATTGTTTAGTAAATCTAGCAAATTCAGACATGAAAAAGCAATACCCTTTTGCTCATAATATCGTTATAGGCATGGAACCTGTTCCCTACCATGCTTATCATAAGTACTAGAAGACTACACCTCTCCCCACTTATTATGGAACAATTTTTTTTTATTCATTTGTAATTGCTATGCAGAAGCATGAAAGTGTTAATAGTGCCCCACCACCCCCCTTAACACCACAGTGGTTCCTTTCGGTGATGCTGATGTGAGTTTATAGCTGCACTACTAGTTCTTATTGTGGAGCCACATGCTCTCATCATTAGTTTGACCTGCACTAGTAGCATTGTCTAATGATGATTATAAATTTATAATCACTAATCATCATGAACCTTGTTATCAGAAATGCTATTACAATTGTACTGGTTAAAATGAGAAAGCGAGATCTGCCTACTTGTGGAATAATAAGAAGATAAGGGACAAGACTTGTGCGGCATGTGTTATACTGCACATGTATCTGGGTTTTGCTTAAATTAAAAAGAAAAAAAGAAAAAGAAAAAAAGAAGAAGATATTGATACTTTGCTTCAGAAAGTTTTCACAGATTTACATTTTCATCCCACAAGATAGGAATGTGAACTTAGAGCTGAGAGCTAATGATTATTCAATTTACCGATATATTATACCCTCTTTTGTATTTCTTTTTTGTTGGAATTATGATTACGTGAAAACATAATGATATTATGAGGCGCAATGAGGTGCACGCCAAAAACTTTGCTTACCTGATTTGCAAGTTTAGGTTTTGATGGAGAAACGTGTATGGCATTATTATCAGTCCAGGTATCAGGTATGGCTACAACAGATTAGTGTGTCACGCGCGATTAGGTTTGGAATTAGTCATGATTATAGTCACTCCTTTGATATCTATTGTGTATATGTTTACAATTCTAGTTCTAATAAATTATAAAAAGCCTTTTGGCTGAGAGCTAAATAAAAGCAACCTTGTATTGATTTTCTGGTCAAGCAATGGGGCCAAAAGAACCAAGCTTTATGAAGGTTAAGATAGCCTTTTTAACCCATACTATACTATAGGTACATACATACGTGTATGTTTGATTTTTCTTCCTTAATGCCAAATCAATGGATTTAGGTGATCATATACAGAAATAACTTGTGCATGCCTATCAAAAGTTGAAATAAATTAGATCCACGGCACTTTAAATCTTCATTCTATATTAAATTTTAGTCCAAAGAGGACTATCCAATGTATGGACAAGTTCTACTTTGTTAGCATTTGCTCTTTAGTCTTTAGCCTAAGTAGGCGCCCATTTGTTGAGCTTTCATTGTAGCAGAGATTTGCAACTATTATCTCTGCTTTCTCGTGAAGCAAAAAGGATTTCATTGTGCAGCTGGAACACAAAGTGACTTCTTTCTAATCATTAAAGACAAATCTCAATCTCCTTTTCTGCACAAAATACATACTAACTTGTTGGATTCATCTAGTTTGTTCATGTATGTGGACCATATGTAATTCGTAATGAAGCTAGTTTACCTTTAAAAATTACATCAAAAGTGTTTGATTTTATTATGCGTATGTGATTTTATTGTAGCTTTTGAATAATGTACACTGCAAGTACCCGGGGTTACTAGTGTACATTGATAAGTGAAAACCTCGGACACCTTGTAAACACGAAAAAGGCAAGTAATTTTTAAAGGTAAACTAGCTAGACTATTCTAGTTGTTTTGGAGCACTAGACCTAACAAGATATTATTGTTTACCATGCGGATCTTGGGCGGATGCAAGAGGCTTCCCTTATGTGGTAGGAGCACCGGACATGATACAAGACATATGTTAGGGGCATATGAGAAGGCTTCCCTGTAAGAACATAGGACATGACACAAGATTAATCGCATGTTCATTTTTAAACATGTGTTAGTATATATTGTGCACAAGATCACTAGAGGGAAGCCAAATCCGTTCATTTCAATATTTCTCAATAACAGAAAATCATTTTATTTTTATAGAATCTTGTTAAAGAAACAATAATTCTCATAATAATTATATTGACCGGTTTTATTGATTTTCATTTGAATCCACAATTAATATTACTCTATCATCTACTATTAACAGCTTATCAGCTTATCAATTATGAAATATTTTTTAAACTTATTGAATTTTCTAAGGCAAGACCTTCTTCACCTTTACGTTGTTGTTTGGGGGCTAATTATCCATTTCTGAGTGAGAAATCAAATCAGGCGAAATAGCATCATTACAGCGTGAAGTCGATCATTATTATTGGTAGTACTGGTTGTTAGTGGTCCGCTCAAGGTCAAAATTAGAGTGCTTGATTTGTTAGTTGTACTGGTGGTAAGTGGTCCACTCAAGGTCAAAATTAGAGTGCTTGATATCATTATGTGGGCCTTTAAAATCATGGTACTTTCACCTTTTAATCTTCATGCTTAATTGATCGATAGCGTTTCTATTATTAAAGGTTTTGGTCTGTGTCTAATGCTTTAGAGTACTAAATCAAATACAGATACGATATGTGTTTAAAAATGATCATATGTTAATAATCATGTCAGTCTAGTGCTCCAATGCAATAGAGTATTGGATGGAAACCTTTGTCTTATTATTAATAACTTGAGTTAATTTTTGTCCTTGGCAGTGGTTAGTAGTGCCACAGTGAAAAGTTCACTAAAAAACAGCATGTAATCGCACTCCATTGTCATTAATTACCCAACCCTTGGCTCTATTGTGTATTTTTATTCGCTTATTGAGGAAGAAAAAAATTTGAATAGTGAACATTTCTGTAAAAAAAACACCAAGAAGTACCAGTTAAACTATAAATCTCTAGAAGTTGGCTCTATTGTTGAGTTGTTAGGCCATCAAAAGCTCCTTCATATATAGTCCACCAAAACTATAAAGTCAAAGTAACAATAACAGTAATCTTGCATGCTATGCTACTGTCTATTCCGACAAGTTTAGATGTTTTTTACTGTGATTTGAATCTAAGTCACTTTTGCAACATGAAAAAATATAGGTTCTGCCGTTCTGCTTGTTCTATTAAACTGGATCCAATAAAGTGCATCAATCTTGTTTTGTGAAGCGTGGCTTGGAACAGAACTGAGAATATTGTAGTACTATATGATTTCAGTCTGTGGAGTTACCTAGGCAATAGGCATGCACAATTGCATATGCAGCAACTTTTTTCGCAAAGCAGTGTCCCCGGAGAGTAAAGAGAAGTCACTTTATATTATTTTAAGGAGCTTTATATGACAATAAATAAATAATAAACTTTCACACATTTACCAACTATAGTTCATAGTTTTCTAATCCTGGATATGCTCATTTGAGCACTAAATGTAAATGACTTTTCCTATTTTAAAATTGCAGGTTTTAGATACCAAAAAAAAAAAGGTCTCTCAATTGAGTGCCCTAAGGGCAATTCTTAAGATCAAATTTCAAAAGAACCAATTTTCATAGGCCGTCAAACCACTTTCCATAAAAATACATAGTCTAATTTTATTGACTTTTACTATTTTGTTGTTTCCAATGTAGATTAGATCATTTTTATTTTCTCTAACGTTTGTCTTAAAGACACCCGTTAATATATTCTAATATACTTTCTTAAGTTTATTGCTCTTTTGACCACTCCTTTGTTGCTTCAAGGGTGATTGGTCTGACTTCTTACACAAGGGAACAATTTTTAAATTTAAAAAAAAAAAAAAAAATTGTGCTCTATTTTCATATTGGAAACATATAGAGTGATTCAAAACCTTGCTCAATTGGTTAGGGCGTTTAGTTATTTATTTATTTTATTTTATTTGCTATTGTTCATTTGTTTGGCCTGAAGAAAGAAGATACGAGATTCATTTGTATTTGAGTGAAAGGTGAAATTCTCAAAGTCAGCGGATGCAATTTGGAATGTGGAACAAAAAGGCAATTTTACTCAATGATAGCCACTCGAAGGGAAATTGACAATGCACTTGTGCTTGACAACTCGAAGCTTTTAACAGTAAACCAAATTCTTTTTTCCCCAGTTGGTGGATTAAATTACTAAAAGATCAAGTACAAAATAGTGTGGTAAACAACACGCTTAGCATTGCCAATAATTGGCTTATAATAAGGGAGGATGATTCAGTACATTGAAAAAAAATTATCTAAAAGATACTCTTTGTTTGCAAACAAATCCGCAAAATGTTTCCTATTTATGGGAGGGAAAAGGATTAGCTCCTAACATATTGGAAACTATCCTGTTTCAACTTACTATGTGCCAACTAAAGATACTATTCATATGTAGTTTTGGTCACATGATTTCTTTAACAAATTATGTGATTTGTTTAAATAATACGCATAAATAGTCTAATAAATTACAGTGTAGAAGGTTGGAAAATATAATTTTTAGGATAAAATACTATTTTGGTCCCTAAACATTACCAAAGTTTGTTTTTCATTCCTAAATTTTGAAAAGTTCCTTTTTCATCCTTAAACTTTGTAAATAGTTTTTTTCAATAGTTTAGAGACAAAAATAAGGATGAAAAACAAGCTTTTTTCACTAGTTTAGGGATTAAAAAAAAACTTTTTTAAAGTTTAAGGACGAAACTAAAATATTTTTCAATAGTTTAGGGATGAAAACAAATTGTTTTATAGTTTAGGGACAAAAAAATGAATTTGTTAAAGTTTAAAGATGAAAAACGAACTTTTTTGTAAAGTTTAGGGACTAAAATAGTATTTTACCCAATGTTTGGAGCCAACCTTTGCCTCCATTTTATGTGAGAATGAAAGCGGACTGGTTTGTGTAGCTAGGGCTGTCCATAAGTCGGGTCGGGTCGGGTCGGGTTTGTGCCCAACCCTGACTCAACCCAAATGACTCTGGTGGGTGAAAGTATGGTCCGAAACCGACCTGGACTATCTGGTCAAATTTTTCGATTCGGGTCTCGTTGGTTTTGGGTTGTATCGGGTTGGTCTCGGGTTTTATCATCAGGGCCGAAATCTGGCCGGATCTCGCGAGATCTGGCAAGATCCGTCGAGATCAGACCGATATCTAGCCGGATCTGTCGAGATCGGACCCAAATCTGGCCGAATCCGTCGAGATCTGGCTTAGATTTCGTCAGATAACGGTGAGATCTCACCGGATCTCAAAGGATCTATACCAGATCTCGACAAAACTCGACGAGATCTCGCCGGATTTGGTCTGGAATGCTTAATATAGTCGCCGGAAATGTTAACGCTTTGGTTCGAGTTGAGTTCCACGGGTTTTGAAATGAAAACCCGATAACCGACCCATTGGAGTCGGGTTAGAGAAATCGGAACCCGCGTTCGACCGTCGGAGTCGTCGAATCTGGTGGTAGCGGGTCGGACGCGAGCGGGTTGGTCGAGTTGGGCAAGTCCGCGAGCCGCATGGACACCCCTATGTGTAACAATCCACTTAATCTGCCCACTCTCTCTACTTCGCACCACCCCTCATAGATATGATATTTATTTTATAAGCAGGTTTGGTGGGTTCAACTATGAAAGTGGCAAGTCAGGTTGAGTTGAGTGGCGGGTTGATTTTTTCAACCATAAAGAGTTCAAGACCCACTCAACCCACCTAAATATATATTCATCTCTGTCTTCATCTCATATAATATTTAAGTTTTTTTTTTTTTTAATTAACTCCATTATTTACGCATGTGGAAAATTTGATAATTTTCCAACATATTTGCAAAGATACATTGTGACATGGATATAATAAGCATTTTTTTTCATTTAAGAAAAATGTTAGAAAGTATTTGTTAGGATTTGAGTTTGTAGTGTTGATAAACCATGACAAAAACTAAGTCTCATTGAGTTAGAATGATGTACTTTCAAGTCCAAGACAAAATAACTCAAGTTTAGGGTGAAAAAAGTGAGATACAATCTGGTTCTCTCGATTGCTGTTTGATTGGTCTCGATTGATCGAAAGTTGTAGATCAGCAAAAAATTAGCAAACGTAAAAAGCCTATAACTTATCTGTTTGAAACCCAAATTGCGATCTGTTTTTTGCAGTATTTAAAGGACATTATAAGCTAACCCTAGATGGAGTTTTTAGAGGTTTTTAGAGAGAGTAGAGTGCATCTTATGCCTCTAATTGTAGACCTAGGGTTTTCGTACCTAAAGCTCTCTCAAGTCTTCTACCGGCAATATTTTTTGAAAAAACTCAAGATCCAGTGTTGTAGAAGTTGCTGCATACAAGATCAACTACTGATGGTGATCTGAAACCTTTGAGTGGGATTTCAAAGTCACAAGCATGGGAGTTTGTGCTCAGCAAATCCAAGATAGAAGAGTCCATGGGGGTCGAAGCTGCACGTGGTCGTGTTAGTAAGTTCTACAAGAGGTAGCTTTAAATTTAGGGGTTAAATCTATTGTAATCTTCCATTTTATCATAGTGGATTTGTTTACCTTGAGAATAGCTAGGTCAAATTCTCCCTAAGTTTTTACCTTGAGACGGTTCGTTTCATTGGTTTTCCTAAGTAATCATATTGGTGTGTTCTTTATTTTTCCACTGTTGTGCATGATATGATCTCTCTTTGTTTAGCCTAGATCTCATAATTAACCTAAGTAATCACTTGGCTAATATATTAGGTTAAGCAATCTGCTTTAAAGGGTCTAAATAAACAAACAGTATTCATACCTTAAGATGTGTGTACTTTGATCTATGGAAACTTCCTATGATTTACTTTAATAGTTTATATTTTTGTTGCAAGTCTTTCAATGGTTTATAGGATTTAAAGGAAATAATTTTTAAATTTAATTCATAAATAGTAAAATAAATTTTGAGATTTAGTATACAAACTAAAACTAATCCACCGAATTGAAACCGTTCAAATTTTCAACTGACCCACCATTTTTGTAGGTTGGTGGGTTGGCGATGGTTTGAGATTTTTTCCAATCCGCCAATGGCAAAAAATATTTCACTCAACCCACCCAATTTGACCCGTGTACAATCCTAGAGTGGACCAAGTTGCACTATTTAAACTTTGAATCTACAACCAGGGATGAAAGATCATAACACTCAAAGGGTAGAAATTATTTAATTTGTTGGGAGCTATCCTTGATCAGTGTGAGCATCACCTGGTCATCCACTTCCTCAATGAGGTTAGAGATACCTAGGTTAAAGGCAAGGCTATATTTGTCTTATACTAACATAATTCAGCAACTATACTAGAGGTCTTTCACATATTCCTTATGAAAGTCTTTATCCATTGTTGGAGATACCAAGGTTGGCCTTGCTTGGACCGGGTTTTTTGGAGTTAAGCCCAGAATTTAAACTTGGAATAAAGAAGAGTAATGGCTACTAGTGCACCTCTTTGGCCCATAAGAGAAACCAGACCCAAAACAGAGTAGCAAAACACGAGTGATAAGTGTATCACTATCGCACGAAAATAAAGTAGTGACTGTTTAGCGATAATATGCGACAAACTATTATTATACATGTAAATAAAATAATATACATCCAATGATAAGATAAGATTAAAATACAATTGCCTCAACAATTAATACAGTTCATCATCCAGCACTAGAAGGTAAAAAATGGTGTAAGCTTTTTCTTTTTTTTTGAGAAAGAACACTGTAACTTTATTCAAAAGACGCCAAATCGGCTTGAATTACAGCAGAAAGATGTGGAGGAACATCCTCCATCCACACCGTATACTCGCTAACTTGTCTTGCATGTCTAGCACTGTTATGCGCGGCACAATTGCCCTGTCTCCTAACATGACTATAACTCACATCACCAAACTGACTTGACAGCCATTTAGCTTCCTTTATCAGGTTTCCAAACTCAGCATGCTCCATATTGTCCCCTACTAGAGCATCGATGGTGATCTTGGAGTCCCCTTCAAGGATGAAAGACTCAAGACCAATGTCACCAGCAAATCTCAAGGCCTTTATTGCTGCGAGAACTTCCACTGCAGAGACAGAGTAGGGGAGTGGGACCTTTTCCGACATTGCAGCCACCAAGAAACCCTTCTCGTCCCGAATCACGGCACCAACACCTGCTAAGTCTTCCTCCCTAAACACAGCCCCGTCAAAGTTCACTTTGTGTCTCGGCCAAGGTGGAGGTTTCCAAATGACCCATTCTGAACCTCGAGAGGGTGGGTGAGGGGGTTTAGGATGAATGGAACTAACATAAGCAGCTCGGAATGCCCGCACCTCAGGAAGCGTTTGCTGAATCGGGAAGAGCTTGTTGGTGGTTCTCAAAGCGTTCCTCCTATGCCACACCATCCACAAAATAGTAGCGAAGTTAGCCAAATCCAAACCTTCATTAATAATGAGCTCAATTAGGTCCCTGAAACTCTGGAAAGTCATGGTATAGCAGTTCCTCCAGCTTTGATCATGTGACCACACCTGCAATAGAGAGGGACATGACAACAACGCATGTAAGGTATTCTCCGAGGTATTATGACAGTGATCACAGCAATCGGACGGGATTACTCTTCACCTTTTGAGATTCGCTTTTGTCGGAATGGTGTCTTTAATTGCACGCCAAAGAAAATTTCTAATCTTTGGCTGCACTTCGAGCCCCCACACCTTCTTCCATATACTATCAGTGTCCGGTTGGTAAGAATGATCATCAAAGCTCTGGGATTTGCAAAGAAAATGGTACCCCGACTTGACAGAATATACTCCCGAATGAGTAAAGGGCCATAGGAGCTTGTCTTCTACTGCTATATTACTCAGTGGAATAGACTTGATTAAAGAAATATCTCTTGGAAGGAAAAGATCATGTAGCAGAGGAGTGTTCCAAGAAGCAGAATCCGGATTGATAAGGCCTGCTACAGTAACATCTTCAAAGCCCCTGACTAGTGGGGAGGTGATATATGGATGAAACTCTGATGGAAGCCAGGGATCAGACCAGGCCTTGATCTTTGCACCTGTGCCCACCCTCCATCTTAACCCCTCTTTTAGCACCTCTCTACCAACTAAAATACTCCTCCATGCGTATGAACCCGAGTGGCACTCCGCTGCCTCCATGATGGAACAATGGGGAAAGAACTTAGATTTGAAGACCTTAAAGAAGAGGGAATTTGTGATATGGAGTAATCTCCAAGCTTGTTTTGCTAAGAGGGCATCGTTGAATAATGCTAGGTCCTTGAAACCTATCCCACCCTCATTTTTAGGTTAGCAAAGCTCCTCCCATCTTACCCAATGTATTTTCCTCCTATCTCCCCTTTGACCCCACCAAAACTTCCTGATAAGTCCCTCAATCTCGTTGCACAACCCAATGGGAAGCTTGAAACAATTCATTGAATAGGCGGGAATTGCTTAAGCCACCGCCTTTATCAAGATCTCTCTCCCGGCTTGAGAAAGTAATTTTTCTTCCCAACCTTGAAGCTTCCTCCACACACGCTCCTTAATGTAGTTGAAACTGCTCTTTTTATTTCTACCCACTAAGGATGGTAACCCCAAGTACTTCTCATAACTCCGAATCTCTTCCACACCCAAACAATCTTTAATCAATTGCCTACTCTCTTCATTGGTGGATTTGCTAAAGAAAACTGTGGTTTTATCTTTGTTAAGTTGTTGACCCGAACCCACCTCATATATTTGCAACACTTCCATAACTTTCCGACATTCCTCAGCATTAGATCTGCAAAATAACAAGCTATCATCTGCAAAAAGGAGATGGGTTAGTGAAGGGCTCAACCTACTAAGAGAGAAGCCATGTATGTCTCCCCTCGACGCTGCTTGAGAGAGTAAGCCATGGAGGCCTTCGGTGCATAATAAGAACAAGAACGAGGAGAGGGGATCTCCTTGCCTAATTCCCCTTGTAGGTTTAATGAACCCCGTTGGTGCACCATTAATTAGGATGGAATACGATACAGTTGATATACAGAGCATCATAAGTGATATCCATTGCTCATGAAACCCCAATTTCCTCATAATGGCCTCTAAAAAAGCCCACTCCACCCGGTCATCCGCCTTACTCATATCAAGCTTAAGAGCCATGTAACCCCCTTTTGTAGAATTATGAATTTGCATGCTATGCAGGGACTCAAAAGCTAAAAGGATATTATCTGTAATCAACCGGGTTTTTGTAAAAGCACTTTGATTTTCAGTGATTATATGAGGAAGGATTTTTTTCAAGCGATTTGCCAACACCTTGGAGAATATTTTATACAAAACATTGCAGAGACTTATAGGGCGAAATTCAGAAACTAACTCAGGGTTTTTGACTTTTGGGATTAAAGTGATAAAGGTGTGGTTTATGTGTTCCAGAAGGGAGGTAGAATTTAAAAAAGAAAGAACAGATTGAGTGATATCCTTACCCACCAAATCCCAGTAGTGTTGATAGAATAAGGGGGGCATCCCATTCGGACCCGGAGCTTTCAGAGGGGCCATTTGATTGAGAGCCACATGCACTTCATTCTCCGAAAATTCCTTCAGGAACTGCCTGTTCATATCATTGGTCACAATGCACTGAATTGAGTCCAATACCACTTCAGGTTGGCAAGTATGGGGAGAAGAGAACAGGTTACTGTAAAAATCTAGAACTGCCGAAACCACCTCCCTTGGATCCGAGCACCACCTTCCTTGTGAGTCTCTGACCCCATCAATCCGGTTCCTCCTCAATCTTTGTGTTGCCCTTCGGTGAAAGTATTTTGAGTTTTTATCTCCATGTACAACCCATAAAGATCTAGACCACTGGAACCACACCCTGGCTTCCTTGTCAAGGAGATCATTCACTTCGGATTTGAGCATTCTGGCTCTAAAGTTCACTCCCGTGGTAAAAGCTTCCAACTTTGCTTGAGCCAACAGTTTTTGTTTATGTTTTAGTTCTCTACGGACACTACCAAAGCTATTGCGGCTCCATTTAGTTAAAGCTTTACCACAATCCTCAATTTTCTTGACAATACCCGATGGATTGTTGTTGTTGTTTCTGCCCTTCCCCCATTCGGCCTTGACAATATCAGAACACCCTTTTTCGACAAGCCACATCTCTTCAAAACGGAATGGTTTTTCTGAAGTAACCACCACCAAATTTTCGGGTATGATCCACAGGGGTGAGTGATCCGAGGTACTGCAGGTCAGATGATGCACCGTAGATCCCCCAAAACGAACCAACCACTCATTGTTAGCCAAACACCTATCCAAACGCTCTGTAATTGTTCGCCCATCACTAAAAAAACTTCTTCCACGTGAACGGATGTCCCTTATAGCCCATGTCCAAGAAGCCACATTCATCTATAGTGTCTCTGAAGAGTTGCATTTGTGTGTGACTTCTAGTACTACCTCCCATCTTCTCCGATCCTCTCAAAATCTCATTAAAGTCGCCACAACAAAGCCAAGGTAGCCCAAATTGCCTATTTAATTGTCTCAGTAAGTCTCATGACTCAAACCTTTTATGGGTGACAGGCTCGCTGTAGAAACCCGTAAACCGCCACGCATTTTCACTTCCCTTTCCTATGATACATTCAACTTGACAGAATCCTTCCAGAATAGTACAAGTCCCCCACCTCTATGAATCCGAGGGACCATGAACATGTGATCGAACTGTAACCTGTGTTTTATTGTTTTCAGCCTATCTTCATCAGCCCATGTTTAGGCAATGAACATGACGGAGGGATCTTTTGCCCGGGAAATGTCACCAAGCTTTGTCTCTGTCACTAGGTTCCCAAGCCCACGACAGTTCCACACTAGTAGACTCATGGCTCTTAGCGGGGCTACTCCACAGCCTCCACCAATACGTTGGATGTGTTCTGATCAACTTGAACAACCTGCATGCGCTTGCTAGGTACATCGTGCTGACCTGATAATTCAGTGCTTGCTTTTCTTTTTTTCCCCTGTTCAACTTTGGCCTCTGCCTCACTAGGTTTTGGTTGGCGCATAATTCTTTTCCACGTTCTGAGATTGGCAGGTTGATGACTTGCATAATTTATCACTTCTCAACTTTAAACTTTAGTCTCACCTTCTTCCTCTGTTAACCGTATCTGTTGCATCCTGTCAATGAAGTCAGCCTCCATAGTGCACGACAGAAGTGGTCCTTTGGATTGTGTTATCACCTTTTGACTCTAGTCCACTGCTAGAAGCTGTGGAAAAGAAGACTCACCTGAAGTGAGAAAGAGCACTCCTACCACGAGGAGAAAAAATAGGAAGAGTTGATATTTTCCATTAAATTTGAATCTAAGTTCAACATGCTATTTGCTGGGTGTCATTTGAAGCTAAAGGTTTGAAGGTGAAGAATATATATATATATATATATATTTTTTTTTTTGAGAAAGAACACTGTAACTTTATTCAAAAGACGCCAAATCGGCTTGAATTAGAGCAGAAAGATGTGGAGGAACATCCTCCATCCACACCGTATACTCGCTAACATGTCTTGCATGTCTAGCACTGTTATGTGCGGCATAATTGCCCTGTCTCCTAACATGACTATAACTCACATCACCAAACTGACTTGACAGCCACTTAACTTCCTTTATCAGGTTTCCAAACTCAGCATGCTCCATATTGTCCCCTACCAGAGCATCGATGGTGATCTTGGAGTCCCCTTCAAGGATGAAAGACTCAAGACCAATGTCACCAGCAAGTCTCAAGGCCTTTATTGCTGCGAGAACTTCCACTGCAGAGACCGAGTAGGGGAGTGGGACCTTTTCCAACATTGCAGCCACCAAGAAACCCTTCTCGTCCCGAATCACGGCACCAACACCTACTGAGTCTTCCTCCCTAAACACAGCCCCGTCAAAGTTTACTTTGTGTCTCGGCCAGGGTAGAGGTTTCCAGATGACCCGTTCTGAACCTCGAGAGGGTGGGTGAGGGGGTTCAGGATGAATGGAACGAACATAAGCAGCTCGGACTGCCCGCACCTCAGGAAGCACTTGCTGAATCGGGAAGAGCTTGTTGGTGGTTCTCAAAGCGTTCCTCCTATGCCACACCATCCACACAATAGTAGCGAAGTTAGCCAAATCCAAACCTTCATCAATAATGAGCTTAATTAGGTCCCTGAAACTCTGGAAAGTCCTGGTATAGCAGTTCCTCCAGCTTTGATCATGTGACCACACCTGCAACAGAGAGGGACATGACCACAACGCATGTAAGGTATTCTCCGAGGTGTTATGACAGTGATCACAGCAATCGGACGGGATTACTCTTCGCCTTTTGAGATTTGCTTTTGTCGGAATGGTGTCTTTAATTGCACGCCAAATAAAATTTCTAATCTTTGGCTGCACTTCAAGCCCCCACACCTTCTTCCATATACTATCAATGTCCAGTTGGTAAGAATGATCATCAAAGCTCTGGGATTTGCAAAGAAAATGGTACCCCGACTTGACAGAATATACTCCCGAATGAGTAAAGGGCCATAGGAGCTTGTCTTCTGCTGCTATATTGCTCAGTGGAATAGACTTGATTAAAGAAATATCTCTTGGAAGGAAAAGATCATGTAGCAGAGGAGTGTTCCAAGAAGCTGAATCCAGATTGATAAGGCCTGCTACAGTAACGTCTTTAAAGCCCCTGACTAGTAGGGAGGTGATATATGGATGAAACTCTGATGGAAGCCAGGGGTCAGACCAGGCCTTGATCTTTGCACCCGTGCCCACCCTCCATCTCAACCCCTCTTTTAGCACCTCTCTACCAACTAAAATACTCCTCCATGCGTATGAACCCGAGTGGCACTTCGCTGCCTCCATGATGGAACAATGGGGAAAGAACTTAGATTTGAAGACCTTAAAGAAGAGGGAATTCGTGTTATGGAGTAATCCCCAAGCTTGTTTTGCTAAGAGGGCATCATTGAATAATGCTAGGTCCTTGAAACCCATCCCACCCTCATTTTTAGGTTTGCAAAACTCCTCCCATCTTACCCAATGTATTTTCCTCCTATCTCCCCTTTGACCCCACCAAAACTTCCTGATAAGTCCCTCAATCTCGTTGCACAAACCAATGGGAAGCTTGAAACAATTCATTGAATAGGCGGGAATTGCTTGAGCCACCACCTTTATCAAGATCTCTCTCCCGGCTTGAGAAAGTAATTTTTCTTCCCAACCTTGAAGCTTCCTCCACACACGCTCCTTAATGTAGTTGAAACTTCTTTTTTTATTTCTACCCACTAAGGATGGTAACCCCAAGTACTTCTCATAACTCCGAATCTCTTCCACACCCAAACAATCTTTAATCAATTGCCTACTCTCTTCATTGGTGGATTTGCTAAAGAAAATTGTGGTTTTATGTTTGTTAAGTTGTTGACCCGAACCCACCTCATATATTTGCAACACTTTCCGACATTCCTCAACATTAGATCTGCAAAATAACAAGCTATCATCTGCCAAAAGGAGATGGGTTAGTGAAGGACTCCTCCTACTAAGAGAGAAGCCATGTATGTCTCCCCTCGAGGCTGCTTGAGAGAGTAAGCCATGGAGGCCTTCGGTGCATAATAAGAACAAGAACGGGGAGAGGGGATCTCCTTGCCTAATTCCCCTTGTAGGTTTAATGAACCCCGTTGGTGCACCATTAATTAGGATGGAATACGATACAGTTGATATACAAAGCATCATAAGTGATATCCATTGCTCATGAAACCCCAATTTCCTCATAATGGCCTCTAAAAAAGCCCACTCCACCCGGTCATACGCCTTACTCATATCAAGCTTAAGAGCCATGTAACCCCCCTTTGTAGAATTATGAATTTGCATGCTAAAAGGATATTATCTGTAATCAACCAGATTTTTGTAAAAGCACTTTGATTTTCAGTGATTATATGAGGAAGGATTTTTTTCAAGCGATTTGCCAACACCTTGGAGAATATTTTATACAAAACATTGCAGAGACTTATAGGGCGAAATTCAGAAACTAACTCAGGGTTTTTGACTTTTGGGATTAAAGTGATAAAGGTGTGGTTTATGTGTTTCGGAAGGGAGGCAGAATTTAAAAAAGAAAGAACAGATTGAGTGATATCCTTACCCACCAAATCCCAATAGTGTTGATAGAATAAAGGGGGCATCCCATCCGGACCCGGAGCTTTCAGAGGGGCCATTTGATTGAGAGCCACATGCACTTCATTCTCCGAAAATTCCTCCAGGAGCTGCCTATTCATATCATTGGTCACAATGCATTGAATTGAGTCCAATACCACTTTGGGTTGGCAGGTATGGGGAGAAGAGAACAAGTTACTGTAAAAATCTAAAACTGCCGAAGCCACCTCCCTTGGATCCGTGCACCACCTTCCTTGTGAGTCTCTGACCCCATCAATCCGGTTCCTCCTCAATCTTTGTGTTGCCCTCCGGTGAAAGTATTTTGAGTTTTTATCTCCATGTATAGCCCATAAAGATTTAGACCGTTGGAACCACATCCTGGTTTCCTTGTCTAGGAGATCATTCACTTCGGATTTGAGCATTCTGGCTCTAAAGTCACTCCCGTGGTAAGAGCTTCCAACTCTGCTTTAGCCAACAGTTTTTGTTTATGTTTTAGTTCTCTACGGACACTACCAAAGCTATTGCGGCTCCACTTAGTTAAAGCTTTACCACAATCCTCAATTTTCCTGACAATACCCGATGGATTGTTATTGTTGTTTCTGCCCTTCCCCCATTCGGCCTTGACAGTATCAGAACACCCTTTTTCGGCAAGCCACATCTCTTCAAAACGGAATGGTTTTTCTGAAGTAACCATCACCAAATTTTCAGGTATGATCCACAGGGGTGAGTGATCCAAGGTACTGCAGGTCAGATGATGCACTGTAGATCCCCCAAAACGAACCAACCACTCATTGTTAGCCAAACACCTATCCAAACGCTCTACAATTGTTCGCCCATCACTAAAAAACTTCTTCCACGTGAACGGATGTCCCTTATAGCCCATGTCCAGGAAGCCACATTCATCTATAGTGTCTCTGAAGAGTTGCATTTGTGTGTGACTTCTAGTACTACCTCCCATCTTCTTCGATCCTCTCAAAATCTCATTAAAGTCGCCACAACACAGCCAAGGTAGCCCAAATTGCCTATTTAATTGTCTTAGTAAGTCCCATGATTCAAACCTTTTATGGGTGATAAGCTCGCCGTAGAAACCCGTAAACCGCCACGCATCTTCACTTCCCTTTCCTATGATACAATCAATGTGGTTTTTTGATGAAGTATCCACATTCAAGTTGACAGAATCCTTCCAGAATAGTACAAGTCCCCCACCTCTATGAATTCGAGGGACCATGAACATGTGATCGAACTGTAACCTGTGTTTTATTGTTTTCAGCCTATCTTCATCCGCCCATGTTTCAGCAATGAACATGACGGAGGGATCTTTTGCCCGGGAAATGTCACCAAGCTCTGTCTCTGTCACTAGGTTCCCAAGCCCGCGACAGTTCCACACTAGTAGACTCATGGCTCCTGGCGGGGCTGCTCCACAGCCTCCACCAATACGTTGGATGTGTTTTGATCAACTTGAACAACCTGCATGCGCTTGCTAGGTACATCGTGCTGACCTGATAATTCAGTGCTTGCTTTTCTTTTTTTCCCCTGTTCAACTTTGGCCTCTGCCTCTTACTATAAAACTACGATACTGTGCACTTGCAGTTTTGCACCGATCACAGGTTGCGACACGTCCCCCTCCATGGCTTGGATCAAAGGCTCATTAATGGTAGGGTTAGGTGCATGATTGGCCGAGTTAGAATCAACTAGGGTTTTTTGCATTAACTCCGGAACCCTAGTAGTGGTGGCTGACTCGATAGTTTTGGGATTTAAATTTTTGTCTCCGAGATTATTGCCAACATTTAAGTCACCTAACGTAATCTTTTCCTCAACGGATCTTACTGAGTTGGGCACATTTATTGCATCTTCAATCACGTTAGGTTTTGCTGGGAAACCTGAATCAGTACACCCTAACATGTGCTTCACTGTCTGCGAGAAATCCAGATTGGAGTTGGCGTGATTAAGGCTCTCCTCCGTAACGGACTCCCCCCCTAAATTAATAGTTGACTCATTGCCAGTAACGGTTCCAACATTCATTACTCCACCTGTCCATTCCATTTCCATATCCGGCACTACATCCACTGGTTGCGCCACCGCCGTTCTGCCTTGAGGACGCCGAGCTCTTCCCTCAAAATACCCCGGGACATAGATGACATCTCTACCCGCTGTCTTGTATGGTGGTGCTCTTAGGTTCGGACCAAACTGTTGCTGATCAGTGGTCAGCATGCCCATGCTTTCTATCCAAAGCTCACAATCCCTGTCATCGTGATCCAATCGCCCACACCAGTAGCACACATTTGGTAACCTTTCATACTTAAAATTTACCCAGCTCTTGGTCCCTTTGGTTAGAGAGATGACCCTTCCTCTGCACAAAGGAAGATTGATATCCACCATAACACGAACTCGGAAAAAACTACCTCCATCGTCGTCCACTGCACCAATTGATTTCTGGACCTCGCCCACAGTATCACACAACTTCTCTGTAACCTTTCTCGTTAAAAAGCTACATGGGATATCATGGACTTGCACCCAAAATGGAACTTTGTTAAAAGCTAGCTTGTTGATGGGAACATCATTCGTGTACCTTTGCATGATAATCAAGTGTTTATCAAAACTCCAAGGTTGACTGTTTAGGATTTTATCAACATCAGCAAGGTTATCAAAGACAAATAGGGCGGTATTGTTTCCTTGATTGCGAATTCTAAATTCGTTGTTGAAACGCCATAGCTGCTTGAAAGTTCTTGCTACCGCTTCCATCTGAAGAAAATGCGGAGTTAAGAACTTAGAAGCAATTACAAATTCTCCTTTTCTATGATCCTCGGGGAGTGTGAAATCCTGTCTCTCTTTTTCTGAAAGTGACAGATTTTCCCACCTCCTGGTCAGTTGCTCCATTCTTTTCTGATAATAGGATCACTTGAAAATGGAAGGAGAATATATGAAACTATTTCCCAAACCCCTAGAAAAAAAAACCCAACAAGCTCTAAGAGTATACGTGATACTCCCAGAGAACAATGAAACAAAGCACGAACAAACTCTCCTTCCGAGAAGGGACAGGACTTCTACAGCCTAAGAGAAGCAGAGAAACCTACTTTCTTAGCGACAGAGAGACAAATTTTACTAGTAGTACCAAAAAAAATAGGTTTAGAAAAAAAAAAAATGGTGTAAGCTCAATAGTTACAAAATACAATTCCATTAATAATACGATTTTAAACCAAGATAAATTTTCCCACATAATGCCTTTGTATTAAAAGGGGAAAATTGGAGTGTGGTGAAAGGCAATAGAGTACACCAACTATGTGTAGAAGCAGTTGGTCGGACTTTCCCATCTAATCTGCATTTAGATGACTCCTCCCATGGCAATGCTCTTTAGGTCTTAATGGCATTGGTATAATGTATGGCTTTCTTGGAAGAGTAATAAATATCTTTGGAGTATATAGTATAGCACTACAAAAAATCTGGGTTCAAGCCAGGGGCATAGCCAAAAATTTTTACATGGGGGGTCGATTCGAAGTATTGATATAAAAAACATAATTCATAAGTCTATTGAATACGAAATTTCAATTTTGATATATCTTAAACATTAATGAACATACAAAAATTGTCTAGTTCACTATAGACATATACAAAAATATCCACACAAAAAAAAAAAAAAACATTTCACATCAAAATCATGCCTGACGACAATTTTTCATGGAATATAATTCCTCCATAATCATTTCCATGGTGAAATTCCCAGCAATTTCCTTTTCTATATAAACTATCATATTATCTGCCAAAAGTTCATCTTCCATTCTATTGCAAAGTCTTGTTTTTAATAGTTTCATAGCTGAAAAAGCTCGTTCTGTAGTTGCTGTAGAAACTGGAAGAGTCAACACAAGATGAATTGGTTTATCAATTAAATGATAGAATTTAGACTTCCCTGAAATTTCTAATCCTCTAAATAGCTCAGATATTGTATCCATATTCTGAAAATCTGGATGCTTTGTCACATCAAGCTCATAATGTTGCAATTGACGATTCAAAAGACAAATTTCCTGCTTAGTGAAATCTTAAGGATAATAATTTTCAACCAAATTGCAAATATCTCCAATTTTGAATGATCTAAAAGCATCCTTAGGATTTAATGCTAAACTAAGAGTGAGAAGATCTGCCGTTAGCTCACAAAATCCATTATTCAATTCTTGCAATTAAAAGTTTATTGCAACTGTAAATATGTCAATTCTTAAATGATGTTCTATTGTTGTCAAAGCTTTATCTTCATGATGGTATCTACCTCGAGCTTTAGTATAATGAGCATTTAAATCAGGAATATCAATTTCATGTTGTCCACAAAATGATGTAACACTAGCAAGTAAAGGCTCTCATCCATCATCTCTCAACTTTTGAATAAGTGATTTTGTAGTTGAAACTAAATGCATGACATTTAAAAGATCCTGAGAATGTTGTTGCAAAGCTTGGCAAAGAATATTAGTAATTCCCATAATCTCTTTCATCGTATGCAAAATTAAAACAAATTCAAATGATGTTAATACCTGATAAGCTCTCTCGGCATCACCACGTTGTTTATAATTAGCGCCTTCCTCAGAGATAGTATTGTTAACTTTACAAGTTGCATCAAACATTTTTTTCAAACTACAAATAGATTGAAAATGAGATCCCTAATGTGTTTCTCCAGCCCGTTGCAAAGTACCAATTTGGTTTGCTCCTCTTCCAGTCTCAATTTCATTAGAAGCAATCATATTCTCAATTTGTTACCCTTGAGCATATTGCAATTCATCATTACTCTTACTAGAACCAATGACAATATTGATAATGTTAATCAAATGATCAAAGAATTGATAAACAACTTTTACTTCTCTAGATGCTGTAACTAAAGCCAATTGCAACCTATGAGCCATGCAATGTACATAATAAGCATATAGACATTCTTTAAGAAATAGAGCTTGTAATCCATTTCATTCACCACACATATTACTAGCTCCATCATACCCTTGACCTTGAATATTCTCAATGTGGAGTCTGTAACGAGAAAGGACAACACATATCTCATTCTTTAGGGTCAATGCAGTAGTATCTCTAACATGCACAACATGAAAGAAACGCTCTTTAATGAAACCATTTTTATCAACAAACCTCAAAATAATGGTCATTTGCTCTCTCTTCGACTCATCCCGAGCTTCATCAACGAGAATGCAAAATTTTTCATCCCCAATTTCTTCACAAATAGCATTTTGCACTTTACTAGCAAGAATATGCAAAATCTCCTTTTGAATTGTGGGTGATGTATATTTGGCATTTCGTGGAGCATTTTCCAAGACAACACTAGCTACTTTGTCATTGAAAGTTAATGTGAATTTTATCAATTCAATAAAATTACCTCTATTTTTTGAATCAAGACTTTCATCATGACCTCTAAAAGCATAAGCTTGGAATGTTAGCCATTGAGCACACTCTATTGAGGTTTTGAGCCGTAACAGATTATTCTCTATATCTCTTTTTTTTTTTTTTTTTTCAATTAGCTTGTCAATATGTCGTGAATAATTCTTTAGATCCTCGCAACATTTCATAGCAATTTTATGTGGGGAGTTTGGATCTTTCCCTACATGACGAATTAAAGGACAATTCATTCCATTATTCACCTTTTTCCAATTATTAAAACCTGTTGAAATGAATGCATCTAATCCGGGACGACCTATTGGTTTCTTACCAAAAAGGTAGCAAGGTAGAAAATATATCGCATCCATTGAAGGTGAGTATTCCAACCAATCACTATGTGATTCAAACCATGAAACTTGAAATCGACAATGATGATTATCATCGTTGTACGGATAGTCTTTATTTTTAGGTTGATATGGACCTTCTTTGAGATAAGTTCGTCGGATTTCATCTTGTTTGTTGATAGGAAATTCACATATTTGTGTACGTGATCCTAGATCACAATCTATCTCTTTAGATTGAATTCTTGAACATTTGGAGGGGTGTTCATCAGGCATTGAAGTATTAACATTTGTTTCTATAGCCACAGTTGTCCTAAATTCTGAATTGCTAACATCTTTTTTCTTAAAGAATGTATCAATTGTTTTTCATTTGCTCATAATTCTTTTAGCTTTAAGAATATGACTCAAAATTTAACTTGAAAAGAACTTAAAAAAATAAAATCTTAATTAGAAAATTTTACTTTTATATGGATGTTATTCATACTCAAGAAAAAACAAAATTTCCACTATAATTTAAACAGTCAACCCATCATCATTCCTATTATTAAAATTTTCCTATATTTTAATTTTTTTAATATGACTTTAATTAATAATAACCCCTCAAACAAAAACAAAAATTAAACACACAAGTACAAAACATAAACCAAACAATTTAACAACACCCATAGCCACATGATATCTAACTAATCAAAAATAGGTAATAAATCAAAACAATTTTACCTTAGAAACTTTGTCTTCACAAAGTGCAAAAATGGGTGTGGACCGTGTGGCAATGCCTACAACTGTAGATCTTCCCTTCAAGACTCATCATAAACAACCTCCCCATGCCTTCAATCATATATTTCTCTAAAAATCTATGAAAAATTTAGGTGTAGATAGTTGAGAAAATAAAAAAAGACACTAAAAAGAGATGAAGGTGTAGTGCTGAAGAAAGAGAAAAAAACTTACCAGTCACCAAGTTCTAAATCCTGAAATTTGAAAATGAAATATGCTGAATGATTTATTTTAGAAAGCAAGAAGAAAGAAAAAAATAGTCATTTTTTTTTTCTCGGAGCGTGAGGACTGAGGAGGGCTAACTACTGAGGGTTTTTTTTTTTTTTTTTTTTTTGTTTTACTATGACTAATGAGCTGAGTTTTGGGGGCTGGTAATGGTACTAGTGGCAGTGTACCATAGAAGAGAAAAAAAAAAAAGAATAAGAAAGAAAGGATTTTCGTAGGTTTTTTGAGATTGAGAATGGGTTGATAAAGTGAAATTTTGTTGTGAAGTGTTTGGAATTTTGGTATTTAAATGTCAGGTGGGCCAAGTTTTGTTTTATTGGAGTACAAAAGAGGCCTAAAACTAAAGTAAGGTTGGAAGGATGGAAGAGATATGGGGGGACCGGATGTTCATCATTGGGGGGGCCAATTAAATTTTCTATATACACTAGTGGACTTTTTCTTTTGGCAGGGGCCACGCCCCCCCCCCCCCCAAGGGGCTATATGGCTCCGCCCCTGGTTCAGGTGGCATTTGTAAAGCAAAAAATGAATAAAACGTCACTATAGACATAAATGGTCTATCGCGGTATTTTTTATTATGATGGTAAAAAATGTTGCTATTGCAGCGTTTTGTATGAGAAGTATGTGTTGGGTGTACACGTGTGAGTGAAGTCCCACATTGAATAAAGATTAGAAGAATGAGTAGTTAATATAACAGAATTAAGCACATAGATATTGGGCTTAGACCTTTTAGGTTAAAGTGTGTCTCTATATGTTATATTAATTACTTAAGAAAACTTTCCAAGGTGTTTATCTCCCCAACAAGTGATATCAGAGCTCATGGTGGTGTGGGGCAAATGTGGCATGGTTATTGAGGTTTCGTTCGCAGTTGGAGCAGGAATGAGGTGTGTGTACTTGAAGCCCTTTCACAAATGAAGCAGGGCGGGTCCCTTTCACAGTTGGAAAGGGGACGGTATATTGCACCAAGCAAGCCCATAAAGCCCACACAAACAATCTTGGTAAAGGTCTAACAAAGGAGTATTATTGCCAATGGTGCTAGACAACGATGAGGTGCGAGGTTCCCATCTATACAATACTAAAAGCTGAAGCGTAGCATTTAATGTTGCTATGCTCACATTGAGCTACATCAGCAGCCATATCATCTCCATTCTATTTTTTGTATTTTTCCTACAATTTTAAAATATTTTTTCTTCCCCTTCCCCAATGTTCACGGTTTCAATCTCTTTGTTTTCCTTTTATTGCTCGGTTTCAAATTTCCTTTTGTTGCACGGTTTCAGATTCCTTCCCCTTCCCCATGTTTCTATTCTACAGTTTCACCCCTTCTAACGGCAGCCTCTCCGCCTTCCTTCCTTCCTGACTTCCTCATCTCACAGTATATAAATATTGACAGAAGCTTGATGATTCAGTTTAGGTATCTCTAAATCCAGTTTATTTTGTGTTCTATTCTTTTGTTTGATTTTTTTCCCCTTTTTACATTTTGTTACTGCCTCTTTTGTTTGATGATTCAGTTCACGTTTCTGTTTTCCTTTTGTTTGATGTTGTTTTCCCCTTTTTGTACTATACGTGTAGTGCAAAATAAGGGTATTTGTAAATAAAGTTTTTTTTATTATAAGTAATTGAGTTTTTTCAATCTGTAAGAAACACAGAGTTTAGGAAAATAAAAAGAGAAAGCTATTAATTCATATAAAAAAAATTCTCTTTAGTATTGTTTTATATACTTGCCTTGGTTCTGTTGTATTGTAAAAGAATTCTGTTACCATTGATTTTTCTTTTCTGTTCTTATTTGTTTAATAACAGGCATACGTTGATTTTGAAATATTAGAGGATGAGTTTGAAAGGACCAGAGAGCTTTATGAAAGAATTTTGGACTGATTAAAGCACCTTAAGGTATGTATAAACTATACAAAGTTAGAATATAGTGTTTAAACTTCAGAATTGTTTCGTATAGTTTTTTTTTTTTTTTTTTTTTGCTGGGTTTTATGGTTTCTATTGCTTGCTTGGATGGTGTTATTTGATTACTATCGTATTTTTGTTTTTGTTTTCTTTTTTTGGTTTTTGGTGTTAGCATTTGGACCCACAATAAGTATATTAGCCAGGTAGGTGTCCGAATGGCCAAATCACTAATACACTAGCACTAGACTAGGTGTAAAGTAGCAACCTGTGAATAGTGCAGCAACATGGCAACAAGGGAACCACACATGATCGACCCTATAACACACTAAAAATAGCTTTTATATGAATTTAAAAAGATTTCACAAACAACTGTTTCAGGACAGTACGACACAAAATTCTGCTACGGACCTACATTTTATTGCTGTCATGATTTTTTATGTTACCAAATGTGAGGCTTAGGGTCTAAATTTGGTGAATTCTTTGATTACTTACAATTGCTTTCATATTAACCTGCCGTACTTTTTGCGCAAATTCTTCTATTTATGGATATGCTCATTTACCTATGTTGATTTCAGGAGGAGGGTGGCACTAACAAACTGGTACTTGCTAATTGGAAGAGTTAAGAACATGATCCTATTTGGTCAAATTTGTTTTTAGTATGTTTGATCTTTTTAGAATATTTGAAAATGAACCAAATGCTAAAATCTTAAATCTGGGTTGCTCAAATGTGTGTGTGTGTGTGTTTTTTTTTACATTATTCTATTTCCCCCTTCCATTACAATGTTCACATCAATCTTTTCTTGAATAAATGTTTTGGAGACATTGGTTTGTTGTTGCCCAAATTTCTTATTTGGGGTTTTGTTGTTTTTTAGGTAGAAGATGTGATACCCAAAATTGGCCATTATACAAGTCAAAGATTCAATAGTTTTGCAGGTAACTACGATTAAGCAGGAACATAATGTTGGAGCATGAGATTTAATGTTATTTATGTGTTCCATTTACATTCTAGGAAACATAAGATATACTTGAATTCACAAACTATTTTGAGAAGAGTTTCTAATTACGAAACAAACATTGAGCACTAAAATACATGTTTTATCAAACATTATAAATAAAAGACCTAAATCAAATCACATTGTGATGCTTGCATTTTGGCATCCAATTATGCAAAAGAAAAGTAATGATTCCGCGACTACCAAAAAAAAAAAAGTAATGATTCTGCATGTATATACAAGTTACAAGCTTAAGTATTATAGCTGAAACTATGATTTTACACTTGAAAGCCCACGAAAGTGCATTGGTTTTTGGGTTTTATTGAAAATTTAGGTGAGACCTCATGACTGTTACCCAAAGTAAACTCCAAAGACCTTAATAAAAACTATAGCGAAATGCATATCATTTGGGCCAAGGGTGTGAGACCACTCCATAAACATATTCATGCATGATAATTTAATCATTGTAATTGAGAGAACCACACTGATAAATATCTTATTGTTTCAGTCCTATAAATTGCCCAAATTCCAAACATAAGGGCTGTAATGTTTAAGTTGGAGGTGATGCTTGCTATTGATACAAGTTTGAATTCTCCTAGAGGCCTTCATTTTTCTGCGTTTAAATTAGCCTTCCTCCCTCTACCTTTCTTTATAGTTCTTGGTTTCTTTATGGTTCTTGGTTGGATATAGCACTAGGATATTTAAATTAGTCAAACTACACAAATTTGAATAGAGGACAACATTAAATATTGTCCTTTTTGAAGAGAGATATTTTATGACAAAATTAAGTTGGATAAAAGGGACAATCACATTTAGTTTTGAGCTTGAAAAATTTGTTCTAAAATTTTATTTTTCTTGACTTCATGGCTTATATTATATTTGTTTTGACTCAGTTTTATATTCAGATAGATGTTATTTTTTCTTATTTTGTTGAAGGTTGAAATTTGAAATCCCCAAACCGATGCAATACAACCAGCAGCGTCGAGAGGTAATTTTTAATAGGCTTATGGAGCACAATTCAAGTGCGGGGAGTTCTTCACAATGTTGCATTGATATTGCCAAAACCTTGAATGCCCTAATCCATATAAAACCTGATGATATGGAGATTGTTCATGTTTATGAGCTTCGAATTTAGTGGCACAAGACTTTCCACTTATATGTGGTTGATTTAAACGGTTGACATTGTTATAATATGTAAGATATTTACATACAAGAATTGTTTGATAATTAATATTTAGTATGAGTTACTTCTATCGCTCTTCAATTAAATTGTATTCTCTTGATATTTTTCCCTTCAGCTTTTATTTTTTAATTTTATTGTCCTCATGCAGAATACGAGTACCATGTACTTTTTTCTAATATATTTACTTATTAGCATTTGTATATTAGAGGAAGCTTTCAACAAATATTCTTAATTCTTCTACCATTTTGCTCTATTGATGCGCCACAATTTAATTTTGTTAAACTATCCTATGCATTGCACGGGTTAGCGACTAGTGGAGGATAAAAGACGTGCGGGGTTGACACATGAAGGCCTATGGATGATGCACGAGTAGGACTTGTTTATGGCCTACAGAGAGGTCTTGAAGCCCACAGAGAGGAGACTCACACGTGAGGGGAGATTGTTGGGTGTACACGTGTGAGTGAAGTCCCACATTGAATGAAGATTAGAAGAATGAGTAGTTAATATAACATAATTAAGCACATACTTATTGGGATTAGACCTTTTGGGTTATATTAATTACTCAAGGAAACTCTCCAAGGTGTTTATCTCCCCAACAGTATGGAGAGTAGAGGCCATGGAGATTATGAAATGTATGGAAATTATGTTAACTACGGAGATTATGAGAAATGTGGAGATTATGTGAAATATGGAGATTAGATACTATAGAGATAAGAGGTTATGGTTGCTTCCCAATAGATGAGTTCTTGTACTGTTTTCTCAAAAATAAAATAAAATAAAACATCCTTTGTGCAAGGTGCTCAAACCTTTTTACCCATGACTGATTAGTCATTTTGTGAGCATTTAACTGATTAGTAGTTTCTCAAAAAAAAAAAAAAAACTTTTTGTTAAGTTTAGGACGTCTCATCATTCTATGTTAAGTATGGTGATGCTGGAACTCCCTTTCTAAATAACAATAAATATAAAAAAATTTAGTTAATTGTCACGTTTCAAAACAATATTGAAAACTAGCATCTCGAGTGTCTAAAACTCGAGTTCCAAGATAAAACTTAAGTTTTTAAGTCTCGATTTGTAAGAGAATGGGTCTGATTTGGTAAAAAATCCACATGAAAATCAAGTTTTAAAGACTCGATTTCCATAAATTGCAGAAAAACGCCGCTATAGGGTTTTAAAACGTCACTATAGGGCTTAAAAACGCCACTATAGGGCTCCATAAACCTGGTATGGGGTGATCACTTATAAAAAAAAAATTTCCAGGAAAACGCCGCTATAGGGATTTAAAACGTCACTGTAAGGCTTAAAAACGCCACCATAGGGAAAATTTTTTTTGCATGGAACTCGAGTCTTAAAGACTCGAGATTTATGTGGCATTTTCAGTCATATGCATCTCGAGTTTCTAAAACTCGAGATGCTACTTTCCTTTATTGTTTCAAACGTTGCCTAACTAACTATATTCAACCTATTTTCACTGTTATTTTACACATTCCCCCGTGATGCTGACCAAACATGGCTTACTACTACACACTAGCCCATATGAAGTCAGAAAATTGGAGAAGATATGCCAAGTTTGATGTTTCTCACATCATTTGTTACATCTTAGCTATGGTGGGTCTTATCTTGATTCTTCTTCATTAGAACCCCACATCCACATGGGAAGGCTTCACTAGATAATAGATTTGCAAAGTAGATTATGGGCGGATATCTGGCTTTCAAGATTTTAGTCCATAGAGTTGTGCTCTCATTAAGCAGACGCTAGTTTTGTTTAGCTATGAGGGATTCTATTCCTATCCTCGAATCTTTTAATTCCAAGAACTTATTCATCTTTGGCCTTAGTAACAACTAACAACTAACAACGTTCCAACAAACAGGGTGTAGCTTACTTTTTTGCTTTAAAGATCCCCACACAAGGTTGTGATGCAATTCAGCAATTGACTGCAAAAACTAACTGGAAGTTTAAGGCGTTGCATCGCATGGATTGGGATAGCTAAAGTGACAGAACTAACTAGGTTGACCTTACTAGCTAAGAAAAGCAGTCTTGATTTCTATCTGCTAATTAAGCCTGTTTTTGACCCTCTCTATAATGAACTCATAGGCTTCCGTATTTCTGCCATCTGCCACAATGAGTATGCCCAAGTATTTTCCGAAACTCAGTAGTGATTTTCATGCCTCAAGTATGTTCAATGCTATCGCAGAGTTTGAGTGAGACATAGGGGGAGAGACACTTCTGATTTCTCAAGGTTTATCTTTTCGTCAAATTCACTGATAAATCTGCCAAGGATGGAAAGGATGGAGTTGCAACAGGGATTGGTCGCTTTTGCTAAGAGAACTACACATTAGGGTGATAATAAGACTGGTCTTGGTGCATAAAGCCCTTTCCATCTTTTGCTCTGTGCTCTTCTTCTATAAGGGTATACAAATACTCCAGATACCATATGAAGGTACAAAGAGACAATGGATCACCCTATTTTATAGGGCGTTAAGTCTCCAAAGTGGTACCATTGATAAGGAAAATTAAGATCAACGAAGCGATACAAGACATAATGAGATCAATCCAATTTGGAAGGAAGTTAAAGAAGATGAAAGTATGATGAATAAAGCTTCATGTCAACCTATCATTGAGCTTTTCAAGATCAATCTTGATAGCCATTTGTGCCCATTTCCTTCTGATCCCCATCATCAAGTGAATCATTTTCTAGACAACTGCAATGTTTTCAATTACTTTACGATTAGGAAGATTATTTGAAAATGGGCTTAAGGCGCAAGATCAAAATCTTGGTCCTAGCCTTCAGAGTGTATTGCAAAGGCTAATAAATCTAAAGGACTAGCTGTTTCCTATCAAGCCATGTGCGGTCCTTTTTTGTTTGGTCAAGTTTTTTTTAGATGAAATTTAATATATTTTGATGCATTTTTATTAACAATTTAAATAGCATAATACAGTTGTATTTGATCTTCCCCATTTTTCTGTAAAACAAAGAGAGCAGAGATAGAAATAAGTTTGTCCCCACACAGGTTGTGCCCAAGTGGGATCACATCAAACAAGTCCTATGTGGTTTTACGTACAACCGTTATATGCAACATCTCTCTAATATGAGAGTAGATGCCACACTCGTGGGGTTTATCCCTTTGTAAAAGTATGTTGCATGCAACATGTTACGCAAGATATTAAATCATTTGAGTATATAATGCAAAAAGTGTCATGATATGAAGACCGAAGAGTAATTGTGGATCCTCCACGTTAGGAGTAAATCACAAAGTGTGGCAAATAAAAATAATTTTTTAAATAATAATATAGATTTTGTGCAAAGAATATCAAATAGTTTTCACTTTTTTTTCATCAATCTTAGGTTTCTTTCTCTGCAAGGCATGCTAATTTCGCATGTGGGTATGTGTAAAGGCCCCTAGCCAAAACTCCTGTGTTAGAGATGTCTTCATCAACATTAGAGGAGAATAATGAACTTCTTTTGCAAAAAACTAATTGGAGTTGGCTACATTGATAAATTACGCATTCACCTTATCTTGCTCATAATCTCACCTTCCATCTCATACTTATGGGGAGGAGTTGATGCAATTTGAGCTAGAGCTCTTCCAAATATGTTTTCATTACCGACCTTTGTTAGAAACTGGTTACAAGATCCACTATTCTCTAATAGGCCAATTTCAAAAAATTATACTTGTTCTCACACTAGCAGGCTGGAGAAATGCAGTAAAGGTATTAGGGTCATTAATGAAGTCAACAGAGACTCTTGGTTGGGCTTTTAAAGTTGATTTTAGTGGGGAAAACTCCTCTCTCAAGGGTAGTTAAGGAATGCTGGCTTCAATTGTGAAATTGAGGACCTGTCTCCCCATCGTGGTGCCAACTAACAATGGAATTAGCATTCACCTAAATTGATTGCAAACAATTTGGCAGAGAGAGGAGAGTTTTTTTCAAGTTCTACACAGCAGAGATGCATACCAGCCTTAAAACAGAAAAAGAAAACTACTTGTGAAAGCTGTAATGTATGTAGACACTCAAAGTCATTCGCATTCATTAACATTGATAACTCAAATAATGTGGCCAGCTTCTCAATTACCAAGTACAAGAGCTGTTTATTGGAAATGTTACCAGCAATTTAATTTCAAATTGTAATGATAACAAAGTCAACTATTCCCACAAGGTGAAGAAATTTGATAATGTGGTTATTATTAGAGTAATTGACGTAGATGTTTCACCTGAGGACACAATAATACAAGCAGAGATCACTTGTGCCCCATTTCTCATTTGTCAGGAAGCCCCTCTAAAAATGGAGGCCTGCCAAGCTATAGAAAGAAATTCACAACCAAGAGAATCTTATAAGCTCTGCTTGCAGTTCCAGAAAAGGGAACCAACCTAAGTTCAGATTTCTGCAGATAATTTGGTATAGTTAGTGAAGACAAAGTGGAAACTGTAACTATAATTTTAATGAATTTTTCTCAGTTGAATACAATGTAGCATGATATTAAAAATCAATGTTTATACATTTTAAGGAGAACAAAAGGGTGTGTTCAAAGTAGCTTCTCTTAAGATAGAATGAATATAAAGCGATTCATACGAGAAGTATGGAATCAATTCTTTCATCACTAATGTTCCTCTTTTTCTTTTTTCCTTTTTTTTTCCCACCTTATACATACACACACACACACACACATATATATATATATATATTGACATAAGGAAAATGTCATCCTAGGTGCAGTGTTGATTTGAACTTTCAATAGTCACTATAATACTTCCTTAGAATTGTTTCCCAACTATTTGTGATCTTTATACAATAAACAGAATCAAGGTGAGAAAGAAATGCATGAGAATGTGATCTCGAGGATAGGCATGTGTATGCTAACAAGAAGTTGCCCGAGGAGATGTTTGAACCATATATCAATGGTAGAGATCCAAAAAAAAAGGGGTTTATTGAGGAATTATTTCACTGCATTACAGAGAGTTATACTGGTTTTGACCTATAACTTCTATAACAAATTTGAGTTTCCTACCAATGAGTTATAACTCAAATAGTACTTCCTGCTCTCATAATAATGGGATGGAGAGTGAGGTCATAGGTTTAGGATCCATTAGGTGTGTGTGTTATTTACCAATAAAAAAAATTAAAATAAATAAAATAAAACTAGAGTTTCCAAATTCATATTGATTTTTTATAAATAAATCTCAGGACTAAATAGTGTGTGCACACGCTTTGCAATGGATGAACAAGAGTTTGAGTCATTCAGCCTTCAAGAAGTACTTCAGTACTCAGCCAATTGCACAGCAAACTACATGGCTTTTCATGCTACCAATAAGCAGACTGAGCCACACCAGACTAGTGAGTTTCAGTTGGTTTTTATTAGTCTTACAGTGCGGTGGGGTATTGTTTCATAAAAATTACTTTTTGGTTTGGTGCTTTTTTTTGGGATCTAACAAACTGCTCACAGCAAACTGACCAATCACTTATCAAATAACACCATTAATATATGAAGTACTTGTAAATGATGCCAAATTTTCAAGAGAGACCCACTGCACCCACACCCAATCAATCCTTCCATTTAAATTTCAACTGAATGGATGGAAGGCCCTTCTTCCCTTTTGGGGTTTTGTGTGGAGACTTATAATTGTTATGGTGCGTTGTTTGCCTTTTATTTTAGAGAGTCACATAACAGCTAGTAAGCCTTGAAAATCTTGTACAAGTTCATTAGCCTAATTAAAAGTTGTTGCAACTGTCTTAAAGAGGCCTTAATTGTCTTTCAAGGTCCAGTCTAAATGATCATACATGACTCCAGCCCTCACATTATACATTTTTTTAGATAATAAAGGGATACATATCACCAATATGCATTGATTGACTGTATCTTACGCTAAATATCAAACACAATTGATCACATGACACATACAATATGTAATAATCTTTACAGTTCAACTACCTTGGTTTCTAAGAAATGGCTAGCTTTAACAATTTTTCTCCATAACATTAATGTACAAATTTAGGCATTCCACTCTGTTAGTTACCATAAAGTTTTAAGTTATCAGGAAGGGAGCCAACAGTGCACATCAAACTCACATATACGAACTTTAACAACCCCCACCGGCTGCCAAATATTACTAAACCAAATTGATGTATGATAGAATATGAAGGGGTCAATTTTTGTCATTGGTTGGTTTTTTTAAAATAAAATTTTATATTATTTCGTAATTTTTGGATAATGTTTTATTTTCTTGTTTGTATGTGTTTTTAAGACTTTTAAAATCAAATTAAATTCCTTTTATGTCAGTGTATTAATTAGAATCTTTAGGAATATTTTCACTTCGAAAATAACTTTTATGGAACTTTTAAATAGGCCTGGAATCTGTAAAGCAAAAGGAAAAATTCTTATTAAAACAAGATTGAGATTTTCATTATTTTCTGGTGGATTCCCAAGTTCTTTCCCTTGTTATTCAACAAACCAGTATGGATTTAAAGGTTTGTGTCTGGCTAGAACAAGACCATTTATATAAAACTTCAAGCAGGATATTAATACTCTTCTTTTAATTAAACTTTTGAATTCATCATAACATTCAACCTATGCTTATGCTAAACTACTTTAAAAAGAAAAATAAACTGACAAATAAGTCTTAAATGAAAGAAACTAATTAACAGTTAAAATAGGACCTTCATGAGAATTAAATATGATATCATTCAGGCCATGTAACAGAATATTTAGAAAGCAGAGACATTCACACAGTTAGACTGAGAAGAACTCTTAGATTGTTTAAGAATGTCATACCAAGCAATGCTGTCCCAGTGAAGGAAACCACCATGGCCTCTAGCATTTGTGAACTTGTAAACCGCGCCCAAGACTAGCCAAGGAATAATTGAGGGTTTTAAAAAAACAAAATGCTAAAGTTTACAATCACAAAAGGTTGCTAACCTTTTGCTTTGGACAAAAAAAAAAAAAAAGATATTATAAAGTTTTGAGTCAGGCTGAGATTACCTTGGTAACCCTCAAAAACTGGATCTTCTGATAGCAAAAGGGGTGTATCTAGGTCAATGAACCTATACAGTAAATTGCTACTTAGAACTCAAAGCACCAGTATATATGTAAAATAAATAAAATATGTAAAACAAAATTAGATTGGCATGGTTTTTTCCAAAAAAGGATCATGATATTTACTTGAAACACCCAAGGCCAGCAGCAAGATGGCCTGCAAAGCCCATGGCCAATCTAGTCTCAACCATACCACCAATCATCAGACTTAAACCAGATGTCCTTGCCAACTCAATAATCTCAAGGGCTCCCATAACTCCAACTTTAGCAAGTTTAATGTTAATCACATCTGCAAGATTTCCTTGGACTATTTTCTTAACGTCATCTAAGCTCCGACAGCTTTCGTCAGCAGCAACAGATACCCCATATTTGTCTTTTGCAATATGTGTAACATGACCAAGACCCTCCCAATCATCTCTATGAACTGGTTGTTCAAAAAGGACAGGAGTGACCCCCATTTCTACAGGAAAAGTAATAGTTTGCATTAGTTCATTGGTCAAAGGAGTCCAAATATTCAGATTACATAAAGAGGGCAATGTTTTTTGAAGGTTGTATGTGGACCATGCACATTCTAGAATACAGAATAAAAACTTAGTCTTTTACAATTTATATAAATTATATACCGTGTAATTTTTCAAGAACTTCAATTGCTTCCTTTGGTTTGTAGCCTTCATTAGCATCCAAGATAAACAGGCACTTGGGGTGTGCCTTGCGTATGGCCTGAAGAACTTCTATATCAGCTTTCAGATTCTTTCCTACCTTAAGCTTCAAAGTCTTGAATCCTTGATTGCCATACTTGGAAGCCAGTTCCGAAGCTTCAGCTGGGGAAACGATTGGAATCTGCATGTATAAAATGGCTGAAACTTAGTTTCATGAGAAAGGTTTTCTAGATCTAAATACTCATTACTTAAATTTCTTAATTACGCCAGCAGAAATGGACCCCAAAATTCCTCCAGCCTTACTGGGTGACTTCTCCCAGAAAAGAATATATTACACAGAAAGAGAGATGGAAAGAATAATACTCATTACAATAACTAACAAGTAATAACCAGCCACCTCTCCCAGACCTGCACAAGCAGGAGGCTTGTGCACTGGGTACGATCTTTTTACAATGATTAGTAACCAAAAGAGTACAGAAGCTTTTCACTGCCAGAATCACTAAGATAAGAACGTAACTGTTATATCAGTCGTAATGGTATTTGAAACTCCACCAAAGAGTCTCCACAAGGGCACACCGATGCTACTAGCAACTGCATCAATCACTGCCATTTCGACTCCTGCCCTAACCTTCAATTGCAAGAAAAGTTTAATGGAAATTAAAATAATTAATAAATTTATACAGTTGAAGCTGCATAAAATATTGGTAATATCCATAAATGTATATAAACCATTAGTAGGTATATATATCCATGAAGTATGCAATTGCAAACGTGCAGGTAGTTGTGTTTACAGACAACAATTAATCTTCAACTAAAGCCTCAACATAAGTAAAGATGACCATGAATTCTATCACTATATCATATAACATAATTATGATTGTCATGCTTCAAAAGAGTGTGTGTGTAACACATAATTGAGTTCAGATCACAAGAATCATATAAAGTTCCTTAAGAGTACTTCACAAAAGTGCAGTGGCCCATAACTACCACCATCCTCAGCCTAATTTTTGGGCAGTTAAGGTTGCGTTTGGCATTGGCTGAAAAAGCCAGATTTTTTTTCTATTTAGCTTATTTTTGCTACTATTTAGGAGTCTTATTGCATTTTTTGGTTCTATTAATGGGTTCCACGGTACTATTTCAGCTAACTTTTAACTTTATCTACCGTACTTTCAGCAAAAATAACAAAAGATTGGAGTGAAAATGACCCACTGTACTATTTCAGCTAGTTTTTAGCTTTATCTACTGTACTATTTAAGCTAGATTCTGTAACTTAAAATTTATAAAAGTGAAACATGACCAACATCATATCACTTTTACTGATTTAATCCCCCAACAATAACAGGAGATTGAAGTAGGTAAGGTATCAATTAGGGACCTAAAAACACTCCACTTGGTTACAAAGGAACATTGATTAAGAGAAATGAAAGCTAGATTTCAGAATTTCTTGTTTTCTTCTCTTTTGGATTCCAACCAAAAAAAGTCAACTCAACCAAGAAAAAGTTACTTTTTCATTAGACAAAATTGAAAGTTTGCAGTTTTCTCAAGTCACACGTCCAAATTCAAACAATCAAAGCACCCAATACACTCAACTCTAAACACCCATTAAACCAAAACCATGAAAATTAATCTCTAATTAACATTAAAAAAAAAAAAAAAAACACACACACACACACACACAAACAAACTTCAGCACCAAATAAAAAGTGATTACCAATTAAACCACAAGAAAATCAAAAACTTCAAGGCTCAAATCATACTCACAGAAGCAAACTCATGTCCAGGAAGACTCCTAGCAATCTCCTCCAACAGCGAGCACAAAGTCATCACCGGACTTTTCATCAGCAACTGACAAGCTTCAGCCGCCTTTGCCATAGCTATGCTCTGATCCTCCGCAGTCACACCAGGCAAGATTGGAGTTTCACCCCAACCCACACACCCATTACTCAGCTCAATCCTAATGGCCACATTCTCCACTCTTTCCAGCCTCGACGAAGCAATAGTAAACGGTGCAATCAAAGGGACATTCAAAGCTCTATTCTCTGCTCTCTGCACATCCACAGTGAAAGTCGCTGTCAAGTTCCTGAATCCAAAGCTGGTTGTAGAAGTCGTTGCAGCCATTGTGTTGCAGGAATTGGGCGGTGAAAGCTTGGAAATGGGCTGGAATTTTTGTGGGTTTTGGGTGACATGTATTGGAGAACAGAGGATGGGAGTGTAAAGTGGCGAAAATAGAAACAACCCAGTTGAGAACATGATTTGGTGTTTGTGGGTTTTTTCCTTCAAGTGGGGTGGAAACGTTGATTGGTGGGTGTGTGTTTGAGAATGGAAATTTGATTGAGATATGAGAGAGAGAGATGTAAAGAACAGCCATTGTTATAATAACATATGTTTGATGGAATATTCAATTCAGGTGCCATTCTTTCATTATTGATATAGAAATAATTGTCGTTTTCTTGTTCCATGGGACATGTATTAATACTATTGGTTGTATAAATATTCATAACAAATCTCATTTAACAACTCTTAGTATAGCAACTCAGAAACAGACGCCATAAGTTGAAACTCTCTAAAAAAAAAATTAGCAAGTTATGTTCTTATCTACACAAAAAGAAATTAACTTATTAAAAAATTTATGTTTAGTATAATTAAGTCTATAAATATAAAACAAAATTGATGTTCATGATAGTCCTAGGCCCCGTATAAAAGTAACATTACACTAACCACAATTTGCCACTTCATATATTATGAAAAATAATGAGATTTATTCTATATATGGCATTGTTGCTACACCTTTTCTTTTTTAGAAGAAGGACAAATCTTTTTATTAAGGGTTTAAATCAAAAACATCTTCCATCTAGGCTAATAATTGGGGAGACTAAGTATTTGGTAAGGGTGTTTAAACAACGATTTTCAGTGTTTAAATACCACAACACGTATTTCCACAATACTTTTTTAACTTACATATATTTCTACAATACTTAAACAACAATACTAGAAATTTCTAACCAAGCGGGCCCTAGTCTCGCAAGTAAATGAGCAACAGAATTACAATGCCTACGTAAATGAGAAAAATTAAAAACTAAGAAAAAAGAGGCAAAGTATTGCACACTTTCGCAATATAACCAAATTGTGCCAGGGAGTTACAGTTACTCCGAAGGGCACTGGTGAGTATCTCAAGAGCAAACTCCAAAGCTCGTCTTGCTACCAATGCTTCAACCTTAAGGATAGTATGACGCAGAGGAATCTGTTGAGATAGTGAGGCCATAACCAATCCAGATGCATTACGAATGACCACTCCAATTCCATCAAGATTATTTGTGTGGGAAAGAACCCCATCAAAGTTTATCTTATACCAAAATGTATCCAGGGGCAGCCAAGATGTTGTTGGTCTCATTGAAAGGTAAGGAAGTAGAAGTATGATGCAGCTTAAATCAGTGGCGACTCCAGGATTTTTTTTCTAGGGAGGTCAATAAGAAGATAAATCTTAGATAAAAAATGAATCTTGTGGTCTACGATGTTTCTTTATTACAAATTTGTCCATAGTATTAGCAAGAAAATAAAATATAAACTATTAGTTCATTTGGCATATAGTTTCATAATACAATGAACGTACTAATTATTATTGCTAAGATGAAATCTTGGAAATCATCCATTGTTTTCAAATACAATAAACATATTAATTATTATCACTAAGTGAACTTTAATTATTATTGCTCAAAATTCTTTTATCTATTAGTTTGTTTTAACTCTTTACAATTCTTGTATTTAACAATTCAACTCAACTTTGACAACTATTGTTCTTTGTAATTGTATTAAGTTTGTTTGGGTCTTGATTATAAGCCAACTTATTACTTCATCTTTTTCCCTACTATTTGCGGGTCTCATGTGAGTTTTTACTTATTTTATACTTTTAGGAAAAAGTTAGATAAATTATTCCCAAATAGATACTAAGAAAATTTTTGTTGTGTTAACATTTGCTTTTGTCTTCACTCAATCACTCTTGGCCTGTCTCACGCGCCCTATCCTCACTCAACAAATAAAAAATTAAAAGCACTTCAAATTCAACAACTAATTTTTATTTTCAAGATTTTAGATTAAATTGGCCTGTTGTTGGGCTTTTATTTATTTATTTATTTATTTTAATGCCAAGATATTGGTAAGAGGATTATATTTAAGGTTATTTTAGTTGTGCTTACAAAAAAATTAGGATTAAAGTGTTCAAAATTTTATTTTAGAGGATCAAAACAATTAAAATTTTATATTATATTATATATTTTTTGGCCAAGTCAGGGGTTCATTTGAACCCTTGAGCTATGGCTAGCGCCGCCCATGACTTAAACTCAGTTAGTCGATCCTTAGACTAAGGTAAAATTTGCCCGAGTGTGCCTGTTTCTTTGTCCAAGTCTTGTTGAAGGCATTATTGTTAGAGCATTCACATTGGGAATGCTATATGCCATATGTAGGCAAGATTTAGCATAAAGGCCCAAAAAACCCCCCCCACATCTGGAATTGTAAAACCCAAGTATTGCAAAAAAATTTGCAATACTACTACAGTGCAATTCTAAAGGTAGAATTGCACTGTAGTAGTATTGTAAAATAAAATAAAAAAATTTTATTCTACTTTCCCCCGAAATTTCTCTCTCCTCTCTCTCATTATTTTTGTTCTCTTCTCTCTCTTCCTTCTTTGTTTCTCCATCTGCTCTCTCCTCTCTTCAGACCCAAATACCATCCCCCTCCCAACATCAACATCAACATCACAGTGGTTCATTTTTTCTGGTGGGTTGCAATCTGGTGGGTTCTGTAGTTGTTTTTTTTTTTTTTTTTTTTTTTTTTTTTTTTGCTGTGACCAATGCTTAAAGGAAGAGGTGGGTATGGCTAAAGTGGGTTGTGGGTTGTGGTTCTCTCAAGTCCGGTGTTGCTGGGTTTTGTTGGTCGTCGGCAAGGTCATGGCGAGGTGGAGATGGGGGTGGATTTTTCTGGGTTGCTTAGATTGGTGATGGGTTTGGTGGAGATCGGTGTGGGTCACGGCGAGGTGGATTCCGATGGGTTTTTCTATGGATCTCACCATCGCTGCCTTACAAGTTGCTGATCTCACTGCTGTCGACCTTACATGCCGCCAACTCGCCATTGGTCTCGCCCCTCACCGATCTGAGTTTTTGGGTTGTGGGTTGATTTCGTGGGTTTATGGTGTGGGTCTTTGGTTGATTTTGGATTGTGGGTTGTGGATGGTGTTGTGATGGTGTTGATGGTGAGTTTTAGGTGGTGATGTTGTTGTGTTTTTTCTTTGTTCCTTCGTGGTGATGGGTTTTTGTAATTTTCATTGGTTTTTCAGATGATTTTTGTTGCAAATTTGGTTGGATTTGGGTTGTGGTCATGGTGGCTGGTGGTTATGGTGGCTGGTGATTATGAGTAGATTTGGGATATATTATTTGTGAGCTGTTGTGTTGGTGTTGATGGTGGCCAGTGGTCATGGTGGCTGGTGTAAATTTGTGGTTGTTTTTGAACAAAAAAATGAGAGAGAAAGAATAAATAATGTGTTGTATTGTAAATGATGGTGATTTTGGGATATATTATTTTATTGTGTAGAAGTATTATTTTAATGAGTATAATATGAAAATAAAAGTTGGAATGCTGAATATATTGTAAAATGGTATTGTATAATTGATAAAGTGGTTTTTTGAGATGATAAAATAAGATAGAGTATAATTTCCTGATACGAATGCTCTTATACTTGGAATGGTCAAAATGCCACAAAAATGCCATGTCACATTTTTTGCGTCATTTCATGTCGATTTGTGTAGTGTTTGTAAGTAATGAAATTAATGTTGCATTTTTTTAACCCCAAAAAAAAAAAAAAAAAAAAAAGTTAATGTGGCATTTCCAAATCGTCCAATAAAAGGGTTTATAAAAAGTGTTTTTTTAAATAAAAAAAAAAAAAATCGGTGTTCAACGGAAATATAATTATGCTAAAAATGTTTCTATGATCAATTGAAATCAAACCAAAAGAACATATAACATTTTTCATATTATAGAGCCTTTCCACGTTTTCAATGAACCACAAGAAACAAACTCTACACTCTAAAAATATATATATTTATATATATTCTCCCAATTATAGCTAGATCCTAGTCCTACAATGCAAACAGAAAAAATTGGATTAACCTTGAAAGTAAGGCTTACCACATGTTGATATATTTCATATTCACCCCTATAATTTTAATATTGTCAATTAAATAAATCCTTCAACTTCCAACTTGTTTCCAATGTAACCCTTTCGTCTACCTCCATCCACTTTGCCTTGTTAATTGCTACAAAATGACATGGTTTTTTAAAAAAATTAGCTTTCAAAACTATAAAAGTGCAAGAAACTTAAATTTAAACATTAGTGAAACTCTACAATTCATTTTCTAAAAAAGAAAAAAAAAAATCAAACAAACTAAATTTGAGACAAGTTAATCATTTTCTAGCACTTTACCAATTCCACTTCATCCTATTCCTAGGCGTGGAGTGGTCTTCTCATATATCTAACACCTACTTCACTCTCTTTGTCGCCTTCACCAAAATCCGTCAAATTGTCTTTGCCTCTCAACCATACATTGTCTCTACCTCCCATAACCGGAAAAAACTTAGGTGCTTCGGGAGCAATGCTCCCTCCTCTCACATGAGGGGTGGGCCCCACGCGTGGGTCCCACCATGGAGCCCACCCCTTATGTGAGAGAAGGGAGCATTGCTCCTGGAGCATGTAAGAATTACCCTCCATAACCACACACCTTCATGCTCTAAAACATCATTGGTGAGAATCATTCAAGTTTAGGAATTAGCAAAATTTTAAATAATAATAAATAAATAAAAATCATACAAGTTTAGGACTCTCACCATCATCTTCTTGGCCTTATCCTGGATCTTCTTCTTCTTCTTTTTCCTAAATGAATTTTAGAATTCAAAAAATGTTAAAATTAGTTTAAACTTTAAAGTTAGTTTCTTACATTTTTCTTGTATTAGAACCTAAAAAATTAGTAAAACAACACCGTTTTATTTTGGTTAACGGCACAGACTGGATGGAGGTGAATGGAATGGCTATATTGGAAACAAGTTATAAGTTGAGGAGCTCAATTGGAAAAACTGAAGCTATAGGGATGGAAATGAAAATAATCCAAACTTATAGGATGCTATTTATAATTTAGCCATAACAATCAACTGGTTTTTTTTGAGAAGAACAATCAACTGGTTAAGTGCATTACATGTGACCAATATCGCAAATGACAAAATTGAGAAGAGACGGACAATTTTGTCAATTTTTGACTTTGAGGGTTAATAGCTCTAAATTGAGAATATAGAAAATCTATTTGAACTGACAACAACTCCAAGAGTTATTATTATTTTTTTTTTTTTTTTTCTAACAAGCTAAAGTAAAATTTCCGCAAATAGTGGGATTTGCAAGTAGTTTAGACTTTTTGAGTAATTATTAGATGCTTTCGGAGTACCTTACATTAATTATAAGTCCTACTAATCATCAATATATATAAATATATATATATATATATATAGATATAAAAGTAAAGATCTCATGTGGAAAAGCATAAAGTTCTGTCATGTGGTACTCTCTTTGATAAGGAATTTGTTCACATAAATTCTTTTCTTAAATGTCACATCAGAGATAAGGACTAATTGAAATTAAAAAATAATTCCTATATAAAAAAATTAAAAAATTAAAAAAAAAAATCAAAAGATAAGAACTCTTTATTTTTTTTAGATTCATTGTATTAGGACATTTCTCAAGTGCCACATTATATATAAGGACTAAATAAAATTTAGAAGATAAAGACTTCTTATTTTCTTGGGTTTATTGTTTTAAGATTTCCTCTCTCATAAAGCATAAAACTTTTCATGTTTCCACTCACCAATTTCACCTCTTGGACTTCTGCGACTTTATATACACCTACCCATAATCTCTCATCTTTATGCCATAGTTTAGGTGCTTTTTGATTTTGTTTTAGCCCTCATAATTTCTTGGTTTTTTTGTCATTTTTTACTACAATTTAGTGTAATATTGGTATGAGCCTCGACCATAAAAGTAAAAAATGATGATTATTGTTTTGAATCAAGATTATTCCAGCTTTAGTTGCAACCTCAAGTTTAGTTGCAGCTATTCAAGAATAGTGTGCAAACATTGTACAAATGACAATCATATTGTTAGTTCTCTCCATCAGAGCTACAATTAAGTAGTTCTTCACATAATTTTTATGTTCTTTCTCATGTATCTTTAACGTGTAGCACTTATCCACCTGTATCTTTCTTATTACTTTTGTTAGTGTTGTTAATTATAGTTATTGTGGTTTGTTAGGACTAGTTTCATATTATTTAATTTGTTGGTACGGTTTTGATATACGATTGTTAATTAATTAGTGTGCACTACTTCTCTATATAAAGATAAAGCTCATGTGTAAAATTAATAATACAAGATCAGCTCTCTCAATTTTAGCTTATACTTTTCTTGAATTTTAGAATTCTCATTGTTTTTTATTTTTTTTTAAAAGGATATAAAGGCCATGTTAGAGCCAATTAAATATTGATAGATGGAAGTATATTTAGCTAATTTTTCTTTGTTTGATTACGTTCTCTTTAATTTTGTACCCAAATAATTTTGATTCATTTAGATTATGAACAAAGTGTTTGAGTAGACGTGGCAAACGATCGGGTCTAGTCGAACTCGGGTCGAGTGAATCGGGTTGCGGGTTGGGTCGGGTTGACCCGTATTTTTCACTTGAATTTTTTTTTTTTAAAAGAAAACAACATGTATTTGTCATTTGGAAAGTCATGCAACAAATTACTTGATGTAAAATACATTATTTTGAATTCACCACTCATATCAAGAACGAGCACAGCTAAACAAATTAATACTTGTTCAATCATTTTAAAATTATATAAATCCTAACATTACTAACCAAAACAAAATAGCACAAAGGATAAGTAAAACAAATATATAAGTTTCATTTCTACACAATATCAACATCCCAAAATATAACCAAAAAAAAAAAAAAAGACAAATGCCTTATTGTATAACTAATTTGACAAAGAATGAAAACGTATAAGAAATTTACAATCTTGAAAACTAATTTTATAATCTATTATCAATTGTGGTTTGCACTATATTTCAATTTGAGTATATACATTAAAGTTTGATTGTTTACTTATTTATACATGGTCTTTTTTATGAATATCATATCATTATTAAGCAACACATACTCTAAGAAATATCATAATTTATTTTGAAAAGCCGTTTTATTTTGGACATGAATTGTTAAAAAGCAACATATATTCCAAGAAATATTATAATTTATTTTGAAAAGCCATTTATTTTGGGCATGAATTGCTAAAAAATAGGCCTAAGAATTCATAATTTATGCTAATTTCATTGATAGTATGGCTTCACTCTTTAAACACTTATGAATATGTCTCATACATATTGTGGTGGTCCGTTCCCAACAACCTTGGGCTTTTGGGCCTATACTCCCAATTTACTTGTACCTTGGGTTGGGCTTATCCCACAAAGGGAGGTCCAAGAAGCGGTTATTGATGTCGCTGATGGATTTTTAGTGTTGCTTTGACACCAAACTACCTTGATCTTGGCTCAGCCGAGAAGGGTACTAAGCAGCCTAGCTCTCTCTTTGAAATCCGAACAAGATTTCCTTCTCCCCGTGTCTCGCTTCCCAAAATTTTTCAACCCCTTCTTCCTACCTCTCATCCCCTATTTATGTCTCTCTCCTAGCAGTGGGGTTGTCATGATAAGAGGATATTTCATATGTCAGTGGGTCCATTCGTAACATATCACTGGTCAGAGGGGACCCACTTCCTGTTATTGACATGACCTCTTAGTAACTCATGTTTGGCGCTAGTTATTGCTCGGCAAACAGATTCTCCCAAGGCATTATCTCTTGATCACGACATGTCTTGGGGTAATTAATTCATATATTCAGCCAGCTTCAAACAGTTCGGCTAGTGGGTTGAGATGGGCTGAGACTATCCAATGAGTGGGCCTGCAAATCAAGGCCAGCCTATTATTCTTGATCTATACAATAGCCCCCCACGATCCCAATTCCAGATCATGGGATTGGGATCATGGTCGTGTCCTCGGCACATGGATTGTGCTTGATGTAATTATTGCCTCTCGAGAATGCCAAACGTTAGGTAATAAATGCGCTGGATTTGATAGCCTACCCTTCTCGCACGCGTAGGGCCAGCTGTCAGGATCAACGGTCAGGATCGCTTGACCATTCAGTTATCGAGGCCCACATGGATCAAAGGGCAATAGTGGTTTATAAATTTCCCACTCGAAGCATTAATTAATCCTTCTCGATAAATAGTGCTTGGGTTTCTCTAATTTACTTTCTCTATTTCATTTCTCATTTTCAAACTTCATACTCGAGCCTTCCCAGTCCTAAGCCTCCTTCTTCCCGAGGGTACTCCTCCCGAGAACGTCCCTTTCCCTCATAAGTGTTCTAACCCCCTTTTTTTTCCATTACTTCCATTATGGGGTTTGCCCATTTAGTTAGAAATGATACCACCGTAGAGGCCTTTAAGACCAAATATAATATTCCCCAAGATGTATTCATTAAATACTATCTGGAGGGGAATATAGAGGATCAAAGAGTGCTGAGGGTGATCTTTATTCCCCTTATGTTCGTCCTAGAGGGTGGGGTTAGGTTCCCTTTAGACCTCTTGTTACTAGGAACCCTTAGGTTTTACAGGCTCAGCCTTGACTAGTGTCTGCCCAACTTTTATAGGGTGGTCAGCAGTGTTAGCCAATTAATAGGCTCTACATCCTAAGACTCACCCACCATGACATAAACTTCCTCTATAGTTGTTGTGGTAGCCTTAAAACGGCTACTACCTCAAAGTCCGGGACCCCCAAATAAGGCTGATTTCTTACCTTCCGGACTCTAATAAGAATTCCCAATGGGAATTCATAAAGGTGAGTAGAAACTGGCTTGCTGATAAGCTTTTTTTCCTGAATTTTCCTCGAAGGGTAGGTTGGTAACCCCAAAGTTTCATTTATTTATTTTTTTCTTTTAAAAAAAACTTGCTATATTTTATATTTTGTTTTACTAACAGTTTTTCCTCGGCTTGCCATTGCAAATTCCAGGCATACGAAGTCGAACCTTGGCTTTGTCGAAGTTCAGGATCTAAATAGGATCCTATGTTCTGAGGTGTTCATACACACCGAAGGGCAACTCCGAGATTTGCATCTTATTCTCGACTGCACCCCTTTTTACACTGGGTTTCAAGATCCAAGAGACTCACTCTGAGCAAAGCACCCCCTGTTGTCATACATAGATGTACGGTTGAAGGGGCACCTACTTGAAATCTTGAAGAACGAGGCTCGGCAAAGAGGCCTTTGTAGAAGAAGGGCTGAATCCCTAGAGCCATTCAACGATGGTTCGAGGGACCTAGTTTTCCAAGCAAAAGTTCGGCATACTCCCGTGAACGAGCCTGAGGAAGTTCAAGCTGCCAAGGCGATGGTCCAGCGAAGGGATGTTCAATTGTCAGATTATTTCCCGGGAGCCCAAGTTCCCGTGGGGCGAGCACCTCCTCCTTGACCCGTGGTGGTGGCCCCCGTCCATGGACGGAAAAGGCCTCTTGCTGACAGCCTAAGGGGCCAGGCCGAAGCTCAACTTGTGGGGCATAATGCTTCTACCACCCCCGTTATAGCCAATCCACCAATCTCCTAGCCAAGCATCCCTACTCAAGGGCTAGCCGACCCCGCGCCAATTGTCGAGACAGAGGGGGCCTCATCCCCAACCCCCACCCTTTGGGCTACCACCATTCCTTCACACTGGGTGAAGAGCCCATTCCTGCCACAGCGTTCATATGAACGTAGAGGAATGGTGCAAGTGGGTGGGTGGGTGGCTGAAAGCCTTGGGAAGGCCTTAATGTTGCCCGAGGACGTGCATCTCTGGGAGAAAATTGCAAATGAGGATATTGTCCTCAACCTTAAGTGGCATTCCATAGCGGTGACTATTTTCCTTCGGCCACTTTTCAATAACTTAATATATATTGTCTTTTAGCCTTGACACTAACGTGTTCTTTCTTAGATTACAAGCCGCACAAGTGGTTCATCTGCTTGAAGATCAGCTAAAGAAAGCCAATGAAGAGGAAGATGGCGAGAAGGCCTTATAGCAAGTCATGGAGTCCACCCTCCAAGAGAAGACCCAAGATGTTGCTCAGGCTAAGAAGAAGCTGGCTGCCACCGAGAGGGCACAGGACTTTACCGATCAGAAGGTGGAGGTCTTGAAGAGGAAGGTCGAGGAATCTAACACCAAGCTGGCTTTGAGTGTTATCACAGCTCGAGACGAAGAGCTTGCAGCCACCAAGAAGAGTTTGGAGCAGGCCGAGCAAGTTAACTATAATATCAGCTTTAACGATGCCAAGTGTTCCGCTGCCAAGTTCATAAGGGAGGCTAGGCTGGCAAGGTATTTGGAGGGATGGGTGGCCACTCTTAATGCCATAAACCTCCCTCTGACCTCCCCGTTCAGGGACCTATCCTAAGTTCCTCTGCCCGAGGCTGTTTGCATGTTCGGTGCATAGAATTATTTACTTGATTTTTACTCCGATGACATGATACTTAATTGTTGATAAAAAGAAAACGACGAGTGTTTGTACGACGCTCGGCCATTAAATACTTACACTACTTCCCCCCTCTTTATAATTTACTTAGGTTTTTACCCAATTGGTGACTAAAATTATGCCGAGGTCAAGCTTCTGTCCCGAGTCAAGTTTCCACCTAGTCGGTGACCGAAGTCAGGCCAAGGCTAGGTTTCTGTCTTTAGTTAGGTTTCCACCTAGTCGGTGACCGAGGTCAAGCCAAGGGCTAGTTTTTTGTCCTTAATTATCTTATACCTTCTGTCTTCATGTTCGAAACTCGTCTCACATTTCCCGACCTACTAACTATACACTTATACAAGGGGAAACATGAATGATCACCCTCAGAGCTGCCCGTTGATATGTACGAAAACCTCAAAATATAGGATCCTATTTAGATCCCAAACTTCGACAAAGCAAGGTTCGACTTCGTATACCTAGAATCTGCAATGACAAGCCGAGGAAAAACAGTTAGTAAAACAAAATATAAAATATAGCAAGTTTAAAAAAAAAAAATGCAAAAAATAAAACTTTAGGGTTACCAACCTACCCTCCAAGGAGAAATCGGGCAAGTGAGCTCATCGGAGAGCCAATTCCTGCTCACCTTTATGAATTCCCCTTGGGAATTCTTATTAGAGTACGGGAGGCAAGAAATCAACCTTATTCAGGGGTCACAAACTTTGAGGTAGTAACTGTTCTTAAGGCTACCACAATAACTATAGAGGAAGTTCATGTCATGATGATTAAGTCTTAGGTTGTAGAGCCTATTTACTTAACTAACGCAACCGATCACCCTATAGAAGTTGGGTAGATGCTGGTCGGGGCTACACCCATAAAGCCTAAGGGTTCTTAGTAACAAAGGGTCTAAAGGGAACCTAACCCCACCTTCTAGGATGGCCATAAGGGGAATATAAATCACCCTCGGCACTTTTTGATGCTCTATATTCCCCCTGGACAGTATTCAATGAATACGTCTCGGGGAATATTGTATTTGGTCTTAAAGGCCTCTATGGCAATATCATTTCTAACTAAATGGGCAAACCCTATAACAGGAATAATGCAAAAAAAAAAAGGGTTAGAAGACTTATGAGGGAGAGGGACGTTCTTAGGAGGAGGGGTACTCTCGGGAAGAAGGAGGCTTAAGACTTGGGAGACTCTAGTATGAAGTTTGAAAATGAGAAATGAAATAGAGAAAGTAATTCAAAGAAACCCAAGCACTATTTATAGGGGAGGAATAATTAATGCTTCTGGCGGGAAAATTACCAACCGCTCTTGCCTTTTAATCCTCGCGCGCCTCGGTAACTAAACGGTCAGGCAATCTTGACCATTGATCTTGACAATTGGCCCAACGCGTGTGAGAAGGGCAAGCTGTCAAATTCGGCGCATTTATTACCTAACATTTGTCATTCCCGAGAGGCAACGATTACATCGTGGGGGGCTATTGTATGGACCCAGAATAGTAGGCCGGCCCCGAACTGCAAGCCCACTCATTAGATAGTCTCAGCCCATCTTAGCCCACTAGCCGAACTGTTTGGAGTTGGTTGAATATATGAATTAAGTACCCCAAGACATGCCGTGATCAAGAGATAATGCCTTGGGGGAATCCGTCTGCCAAGCAATAACTGGCGTCAGGCATGAGTTACTAGGAGGTCATGTCAACAGTAAGAAGTGAACCAGTGATATAATACGGAGGGACCCACTGACATATGGAATATCCTCTTATCATGACAATCCCACTGAGAGAGGGATATAAATAGGGGAGGAGAGGTAGGAAGAAGGGGTTGGAAAATTTTGGAAAGCGAGACATGAGAGTAGTGAGGAAACATACATCCCGAAGAGAAGGAAATCATGTTCGGATTTCAGGGAAAGGGCTCAAATGCTTAGTACCCTTCTCAATTGAGCCAAGATCAAGGTAGTTTGGTGTCAAAGTAACACTAAAACTCCATCAGCGACATCAATAACCGCTTCTTGGACCTCCAATTGTGGGATAAGCCCAACCCAGAGTACAAGTCAATTGGGGGTCCAGGCCCAAAAGTCCAAGGTTGTTGGGTACAAACCACCACACATGTCTATAATTTTAAATATATATTTTTAACTTTACTGTAATCAGATTATCTTGGCATGTACTTTGTTATTTGATATATAAAAATCTTTACTCATTACAGAACACTTCAATCATTCATCTTTCAATTCATTTGCATGCTGTTATGTAAAGGTATAAATTGTTTCCTTAAAGCTCACAACAAACTATTAAACAAATATTGTCTTAATTTTATTATTTTTTTTAAACACAAAAAAAAGTTTTAAAAATGGTTTGGGTCACAGGTTAGGTCGAATTGACCCACAAAAAACAAGCTGGGTCATGGGTCAATCCATTTTTTCCTTCAAGTCAAAAAATTCAGGGCCAAGGTCGGGTCAGCAAATTCAGACCCATTTTTCCATGTATATGTTTGAGATTGGGGTCTTGGTATTTGGTGGTGAGAATGAAGTGGTTAAGGAAGTGTTCGGTTTTAGAAATAAAGTCTGCCTTTTATCTAAATGTTATTTTATTATTTTAAATATTAAATTTATAATGTGGTATAGACTCCTAAAAATTTCTAACAACTATGCAAATACAATCTCATATATATATATATATATATATATATATAGACACACACCCACTCAATAGTTGGAAACTACTTCTAAGATAAGTAAAAATTATAAAATATGAATTATGAAAATTAAGTTTCAAAGTATTCAACAATATTATGGGAAACATCATAAATACTATATAACAAAATGATTATTATATATGGGTCTTAAAAAAATTAAATTATTTTCAACGGAAATTATCAAGTATCGCACATCACGCGAGAAATCATCTAGTTAAATTAATGGTGGATCTATCATGTATGTGAGAAAAGTGAGCACCATGTCACTGTACTCTAGGAATACTAATGATTTTCCAAACTTTAGAGTATTTCTTTTATGTCATACCGGTTTGTAGGTTACATATTTGCAGTAGATCGCATGTATTTGTACAACTCTTAATGAACCAATTAGTGACTTAAACAGAATAAGAACAAAAACTCTTTCTTAATAAGTAGCGGGCATCCAAAGCAACCTCCAAAGCCAAACCCCAAGCCATTCCTTACTTTACCATAGCTTTCTTAACTATCAAGCGTAGAACCCCCTCAGCTTATATATAACTCGGTGAACATATTATCATCAGCACATAGACACAAACTTCTGAAAATAACCATGACAGGTCATGGTTCATCATATTCTGAATACGATACATCACGTTCAGCAAAGCTGTTTGGACGTGTAAGGCCAATACATGAAGTTCTCGGAGGAGGAAAAGGTACTGTCTATTATTTATAGTCAATCTGGTGAAGTTGGCTTTCCCTCTTTGTTTCATGAAGAAAATTAGTATCAAAAGTTTTGGCATTTTAAATTATGCACCATGCATTATGTTTTGACAACTAGCAGTAGTAGTGGTGAACATGAATGACTTGCAATGTTGTGAAGAAAGTTAAATGTGAATAGTATTCTATTCAGCTTTAAGTTATATTGATTATCAATATCCAAGGATTGCCATCTGGTAACAGATCTCAAATCTATTTTGCCATGTAAGTTTAGATTGCATATGAATCATAATCATAACCGTTAATTAGGAGTAAAGCTCAGGTGGTTGATGAGATTTTGACACATAATTGTCAAAGATACTTTGTTAATTAAATGCTCTATTTTATTTTTGTGACTTTTATCTAATAAGAATTTGTAAGGGTGAAGCTTGTATTCAGTGCCTTGTTGCAATGGACACGACACAATTCAGACACGTGTCTAGTTTTGAATACGTGTCCACATTGTAGCATGTTCAATGCAAAAAATATTGAACATAAGCCGTATCCAATTTGTAAAATCTCGTATATGATAGATTACCAATTGTCTTAAAAATTTAAAATACTAATAAATGGTTAATTTAATCAGTTAACCAATATTATTCTATCGTATAAGAATATGAACAAATGTTTTCAATTGATCTGAGTCAGAAGAACATATTTTAGCGTAATATAATCCTATTTAATTGTGTTTTCCAATGAATTGCTATGACATACTGCTGCTAACTAAATATTTCCTATGGTTACATATATAGCTTCATCTAGTTAGCATCATTGTCATGATCCTAATAAACTAGAAATTGAATTTGCAGTCGCAGATGTGTTGTTATGGAAGAATTGGAAAGTATCAGGTGCACTTTTGATTGGAATGACATTCATATGGTTTCTTTTCGAAGTTGTCAAGTACAATTTCATTACCCTTCTCTGTCACATCTCCATCACCACATTGCTCGTTTTCTTCATATGGTCCAACAGTGCAGATCTTTTCAAATGGTAATTTGTTTTTTCGCTAACTAGATAACGTATATGCTAACACTGTTTTACAGCTACTGCATTTGTAAAAGGATTTTGTATCAACATAGTAACACTAGTTAAATATCATCACCAGTATTTGTGATGAATCTTGGTACGGAGATATATATATATATATTTGTATTAAAAACCCATAAAAAATTCACTAGGCATGCCACAAATGGAGTTCGAATTACGTTGATGATTAAACCAATACACACACTTCACCCTAAAAAACAAAGATATAATTTGACATTCATAAGTATAGTTCAATATTGAGCTACGTCATATATTTCAAAATCAAGAATTTTCCATTGAGGTGTTTGACAAAGAAAAAAAAAAACTAAAGAAGCTAATTGCATAGGATGATCATTTTTTTTTCTTGAGAAAGTTTATCCAACGCATTTCCTTTATCTTAACTATTAAATTTTCTTCAGGAATCCTCCCAATATCCCAGAAAATATCTTGCATGAGTCTGAAATGAGAGAAATAGCTTCCACCTTCCACAAAAGATTCAACCAGATTTTGTCGAAGTTCCTAGAGATTGCATACGGAAGAGAGATACCACTCTTCCTTTTGGTATATTAATAAACCATTTTTCCTCTATTAGACTGAAATTCAACACAATTAAGTACTCCTATATATATAAGGTCTCCCTTTATAAATTTTCAGGCAATTGTTTCTCTCTATGCATTATCAGTGGTTGGAAACTATTTCAGCTTCCTGAATCTCCTTTATTTGGGTAAGAATTTGTCACTTTTTTTCTTCTTTGTCCATGATGTTACATAATTAATACGAGCTACGAACTAAATTGGTCTTTCTATTTGCTGTATTGTGTGTATGAAGGCATTCTTAGCATGGAAACACTGCCATTTCTGTATGATCGATATGAGGACCATGTTGATTATTTCGTCGGCGAAGTGATCCAAGACTTGAAGAGGAAGTACAAAACGATTGATTCGAAGTTCCTGAACAAAATTCCAAGAGGGCCCGTGAAAGAAAAGAAAATCAGATAAAGATAGTGACCGCACAAACCATATATCATGTATATAATCACTTATATTCTTCTTATAGGAGTCACACATTCTTAAGAAAAAAGAAATCTAGTCAAAATAAACAGTCATGATCATAACTTTTGAAAGTTTGTATCATGAAAGTGGGGAAATTCTATAGTTACTTGTAAATAATAATATTATGGTAAAGATAAAAGAGGTATAAGGCCTTCAAATTTATGTCAGCTCTAGAGAGGACCAACATGTTCTTCAGTTTTAATTATGAGTTAACTTTTGTGAATTATAGGTGTCCGTTTGTCCAAGGAAGAAGCAGGATTCGCATTAAGAATTCTACTTCCCTCCTAACCAAACTAGTAAAACGATACACAAACTCGATCTAGACAACTGAAATGATAACAAAGAATTATTTGCAAATCCATTTTGAATAAATAGGTCATAACAACACAACATGTTGTGTTGCTCAAATGATCACCCCCTTAGCCTTCTCGGGACAACCACCCAATTAAAAAGTTGGGTTTTTTTTTTTTTTTTTAGATATAAATTGGAATGTTGGTATTGAATATATATATATATATATATATACACACACATACACACACTATTCGGTTATTCGTGTATTGTAAAATTTTAATAAAATATTATATTTTTTAGTTTTATTTGTTGTTTATAAATAATTATAGTAATTATTAATAGACATTTATTATAAATTTTTTTATATTCTATTATTTAAAGAAAATATGATTTGGTAAGATTTTAAGTGTAAAATTCTAAAACCTCGAAAGTTTATATAGAAAAATATTAAGAAGTCAACCAAAAGTCAAATATTTTCAGTTTTATATATACTAGTTGCAAAGGCATGCGATGTGTGAGATATATTATTAATGATCATTTTGTGATTAAACTTATTTGAAATTTTAAAAAAAAAATTATAATAGTAATTTGTTAAGGATCATTTTGTGAATCACCAAAAGAAAATTCTTACTACCAAATAACCAAGCGAATTTTGTCATTTCACATTTCAGATTTACTAAATCTATCTCTTGCTATTCTAAAAAATTTAACCGATTGATTACAATCATCTAACATTTCCAATAATCCAACAACAATATCAGGATCTACATCATCTTTGCATATCAGGATCTACATCATCTTTGCTATCTTTACAGACCACCAAATGAATTTTATGATCTATTTCATTCTCTATATATCATAGATATAGAGTTGAGTGAAATTAGGTGAATAGGAAGAAGTGACCCCAAGAAACCAAAATTTAAAACCAATAATTAAAAGAAGCAAAAAAAAAAAAAAATACCAACAACATTGTAATATACAACTTTAAAAATGGTTTGTTTTACACATTACTTTACTAATTAAAGAATACTTAGTATTGTATTTTTAAAATTATATATACATTAATGGCTTTATAAAACTACTTAAACATATGTTTTTGATGGAAAATTCTTAGGTACTCCCGGAGTATGAAGAAATAGTGCTCCCTCCTCTCACATTCATGGTGAACCCCACCATGAATGTGAAAGGAGGGATCACCATTCTCCATGCTGAGTACCTAAGAATTACTCGTTTTTGACATACTCATTTGGCAAATAGAAACATGTTTGCCAAATTTTGTGATATTTTTAATATAAGCGTAGTTTTTTTTTTTTTTTTTCTTTGTTAGGTAACAAATAGTAAATGAGAACGTAACTCTGTAATAGCAATAGTTCAAATTATTCAAACAAATATTTTTTTTAAGAAATCATTTAAATCAGCCATAAAATATATGACATATCATAGAAACTTCATAATTAAATATAGTGACAAACCTTAGTGTATATATTTAAAATATCAAACAATAATATACTTATTATTTGGTGGTGTGGTCACCAAAAACTGCTCAAGTAATAGTATTTGGGCCCCAATTTATTTATATATGGGCTATATCACGATCCTACTAGTTGGGCCTAAAACTTTTCCTAGTTTGTCTTCTCCAAATCTTAATGCAAAAAACTTCCCTCTGATTTCCTTCTTTCTCCTGTGTTTTCCTCTCAGTCTCTCTTTCCCCATTTTTTCCCAACCCCCCATCTGTTAACCCTCTTTCTCCTTTTATAGTCCCTTGTTAGTGGGGTGATCATCATTATTCTTCCACCTCACACGTATTCCCACGTTTAGAAGAATCCCAAAGGATCCTCACAACTTTAGAGGATTCCTTTGGAACTTGTTCCAGACGCCAAATAATGTTCGACAGTGAATTCCCCAACGGCACTACCAGTCCTCGTTTACCGACCCCACTATGTTTGCACCTTACACGTATTCTCACATTTATCAGAATCCCAAAGGATCCTCACAACTTTAAAGGATTCCTTTGGAACTTGTTCTAGACGATAAATAATGTTCAGTAGCGAATTCCCCAACGGCACTACCAGTCCTCAGTTACCGACCCCACTATGTTTGCGCCTCATCCTGATTTCCCTCGTCACTGGTCAACGTTAAGCCGACCATTTAAAGACTTCCTCGGGTGGTCATCCCTTTGACCCATTCCTGACCTTTGGGTTGGGCCCACTATGATAGGGCTTGGAGTTAACCTCTTCCATACATACCATACTTAGCTCCTTTAATGGGCCTTGGGTCCTATTTTGGGTCCTGATTGGATGGCTAGCATGAGCCTTCTGGGCCCAACCCCTCACAGGCGGTAATTACTTGATTAAGTCTTGCATCGCACGGACATAATACTAGTGTGTGTGTGTGGTATAAATATATATATATATAATGTTAGAAATACTGAATGAATAGTATTGTATTTCTCAAGTAATAAAATATACATGAGTGCCTTTATATAGGAGGCAGAATGTGTAGTACAAGTATGTATGTTATACAAGTAAACAAGGTGGGCCTAAAGCCCACAGCCTATTACACGTTAACAGCCCCCCTCAAACTTAAGGTGCGTGTGAGACCAACTTGAGTTTGTCAACCAAAGCATGGAAGCGTCCCTTAAGATGTGACTTGGTGAAGATATCTGCAAGTTGATCTTTAGAGGAAACTGAGAATAACTTGAGAGTACCATGAACAAGATGATAATAGATAAAATGACAATTGATCTCAATGTGTTTAGTCCGTTCATGGAAGACATCATTGTGAGCAATACGAATGGCACTCTGGTTGTCACAATAAAGAGGAATAGCAGAGGATGTAGACACACCTAAATCCTTAAGAAGCCATCAGAGTCAAAGGAGCTTAGATGTGGTATCAGCAAGGGCACGATATTCTGCTTCAGTACTGGAGCGGGCCACAACAGTTTGTTTCTTGCTTTGCCAAGAAATCAGGGAAGAACCAAGAAGAAAGCAATAACCAGTGGTTGACCTTCGATTAGTGGGATTTCATGCCCAATCAGCATCAGAGAATGAACGGAGAATAAGAAGAGATTGAGCAGAGTAGAAAAGGCCATGAAAGAGAGTGTCCTTTAGGTATCGAAGAATGTGCAAAACAGCAGCATAGTGAGTCAATTGTGGAGCAAACAGATACTGGCTCACCTGGTGAACAGCATAGGAAATGTCTAGACAAGTGACAGTGAGGTAAACTAGGTTGCCAACCAATCGTCTATAAAGAGAGGGATTAAACAATGGTTTTCCCCCCGAGGGAGTCAAATGCGCATTAAGTTCAACTGGAGTGTCAATAGTCTTGCTATCAGTAAGTCTAGCTCGAAACAAAAGTTCAGAAGCATACTTGGCTTGAGTAATATAAAGACCATCTATGGAATGAGTGATTTCAAGACTCAAGAAGTAGCTAAGATGTCCAAGATCTTTCATCTCAAACTACTAACTAAGAAAATCCTTGAGTTCTTGAATGACATTAAGGTTATCACCAGTTATGATCATATCATCTACATATATGAGAAGCAAAATAGTGCCTTTGTCGGTGCGACGAAGAAATAAGGTAGAATCATAAAGACTGGCAGTGTAACCCAAGCGAAAGATGGTGGAGCTGAACTTGACAAACCAAGCTCGTGGAGCTTGTTTAAGGTCATAAAGTGCACGTCAAATGTGACAAACCTTGTTTGATTCAATAGAGAGACCAGGAGGAGGTTTCATATAAACTTCTTCACTTAAATCCCCATTAAGGAAAGCATTTTTGACATCCATCTGAAAAATGTCTCATTTACTAGTAGCAGCAACAACTAAGAGGGCACGAACAAATAAGATATGAGCAATCGGAGAAAAGGTCTCTTTATAATCAATCCCCTACTCCTGTGTAAAAATTTTTGCAACAAAACGAGCTTTATAGCGCTCAATGGACCCATCAGAGCGAGTCTTAATCTTGTAAATCCATTTACAACTAACCACTGACTGTCTAGGAGGGAGAGTAACCAAATCCCAAGTATGATTCTAGATAATGCATCAAGTTCTTCTTTCATTGCAATCTGCCATAAAAAATCAGTGGAAGCCTCACAATAAGTGTGAGGTTCGTGTAGTGTAGCAAGGGCAGTGTAACAATGATAGTCAAGTAAATGTGCAAGAATGGATCTTACCCGATTTGAGGGACGAGGTGGAATGTCTTGTGGAAGATCTTCATATGGAGTAGGAGCAAGGGACCCAGACTCAAAGTGGGGTAGCTCATCATCAACCTGTTCATCTTCCACCTGTTCATTTGAGGGTGATCCAAGAGAAGCATAAAAAATATCTGGTGGTTGGATAGAGAAGTATAAAGGAGGATCGGGAGCATTTATAGAAGGAAGATGTGACTCATCTAGAAAGATTTCTAAAACAGAGGAGATAGTCAGGGAAGAACAAAAGTGAGAGAGTTCAACAAAGGAGCGGTATTTCCAAAAGACAACATTTCGGGAAACGCGAAGACAATGAGAGACAGGATCATAACACCGATACCCCTTTTGAGTTTCACCATAGCCAAGGAAACAACAAAGTCTGGATCGAGGCTCAAGTTTGTTGTGCTCATGAGGCTGAAGAAGAACGAAATAGGCATAATCGAAGGAGCGCAGGTCATGATAGTCAAGGGGTGACCTAAAAAGGCGCTCATATGGAGTTTGATTATGGATGACAATGCTTGGAATGCGATTAATAGCATGAACAACATGAAGGGCGGCTTCACCCCAAAATGGGCAGGAACTTTGGCAGAAAGAAAAAGAGCACGAACAATGTCAAGAGTACGACGAAGTTTTCGTTCAGCTCTACCATTTTGTTAAGAGGTACCTGGACAAGTTAGGTGATGTATAGTGCCATAGGAATGCAAAAGATCTTGAAAAGCATATTAAGTATATTCAAGAGCATTATCAGATTGAAAATTTTTGATACGTTTGGGAAATTGTGTTTCAACCATTTTTGTAAAGTTACTAAAGATTAGTAGTAATTCAAAACAAGATTTCATAGGAAAAATCCAACTATAGCAAGAATAATCATCAATAAAGACAACAAAATATCAAGATCCACCAACTAGTAACAGGGGAAAGTTCCCAAACATTAGAATGAATTAACTCAAAAATACCATTAGAGATAGATTCACTATTATTAAAAGGCAAAGTTAGCTGTTTTCCTAATTGGCATGAAGTACAATCAAAATTGTCTTTGGACATAGAACCTAACAAACCTTTAGAAGCTAACTATTGTACCCGAGAAGAGGGTGCATGACCAAGATGAGAATGCCAATGTGCGAGAGAAGGTAAGGAAGAAACCGCAGCGGCTGCAACAACAACAGAAACAGGAGTAACTGGTGGAAGATGAATGTTGTCCATGGGAAACATATGCCCAACTCTAGGACCGGTCCCAAGCTCATGCCCCATCCTTGGTTCCTACACAGTACACATAGAATAGTAAAAAATAAGGCGATAACCTAGTTCAGCTAATTGTCTCACAGAGCATAAATTATAGGATAAGTCAGGTACATGGAAGACCCTAGGAACCGAAAGGTTGGAGGTCAAAACAAAACCTAGACTATTGCCATGCATGGTGGAACCATCAACTATATGAATTTTAAGAGGATGTGGTGTAGGTTCAAGTTTGGAAAATAAGAACGAGTGAGGTGTCATGTGATTGCAATAGGCAGAATAAAAAATTCAAGAGTGAGACCTATCGGGTAAAACTGAGAGAGTAGTGGAAAGAGATGCATAACTAGCTATATGAATAGCCTGAGCTATGATGTCCTGTAATTTAGTGGAGGAGAGGTTGATAGTAAATCCAGAAGACTGGGACTTAGTTGTGATGGAAAACATTGGCGGAGTAGACCCAGTATTAGCAACAGTAGCAGTAGATTTGTTGCGACGGTAACAAGTCTCAATAGTGTGGCCAAGACGCTTGCAATAGTTGCAGAACTTTTTGTTGGATTGCTTGCGACGATTGCCAAAACTAGAGGCCTCAAACCTTAATTTTGGAGGTTGCTCTGTGGGGGGAGCAGAAGGAGCAGTAGCCAGAACATTAAGCTTATTCTGGGCTTGAAGGGTTGCAAGACGAGTTTCTTCTCCAACCAACTCATTTACAATAGTATCAAGAGAGGGAAGAGGATTGCGATTAAGAAGTTGACCTCGGATGTGCTCATAGTCATTGTTAAGTGACATCAAGAACTCATAAAAACGAAATTCATTTCGAACAGTAGCATATTGCTGAGCATCCTTCGAGCATGCCCAAGTTGGACTAGAAAGGTTAATTTGGTCCCAAATGAACCAAAGCTGATTATAGTAGTCATTGATAGATTGCCCTGGTTCTTACCTGAGCTGATGCAACTCAACCACTAATTAATATTTCATGGATCCGTGAGAAGTGGAGTATCTTTTGGCCAACATATCCCATGCAGATTTTGCATCATCAAAGCTGCCCAACAAATTGGAAATGGAGGTGTTTCAGATCCAAGTGAGGATCATGTGGTTGTGACAATCCCATTCAACCATGTGACTAATGAAGGCGATATCTTCTTCAGCTGACCCTTGACAAGAATAGTGATTGTACCAGCACAATATTGCTAGAGCATGTGACCCTTAAGAAAACTGCGTAAAACTTGAGACCAAGATAAGTAATTCTTATTCCCCTCCAATATAGCATTGATGGGCAAGGAAGAAAAATATCATTTTTATCCATTTAGAGGAAAAATATGCAAAAATAGACTGCAAAAATAATATCTACGCGAAAAACTGGATAAGGAGCACCTGGACAGTAAAAAGTCAACAGTCAAACTCACTGTTAAAGTCAACGGCAGCGGTCAAAGTCAATAGCGACGGTCAACGGTGATGACGTCAGCAGCTGACTGATGCTAACGTAAGCAGATGACATGGCAATGACATAAGCAGTGACTGGATGATGACGTCAGCTAGGGCTGACGTGGTAATGATGATGTTACGGGTGACATCAGCCTGGACCAGAGGATAGCACGTGACTGAGACACAGATTTTTTGGGCGGTGTGTAAGGGCGCATAAAGGCTCCAATGACTACGAGAGTTCCATGGCTAAGTAGATCGGGGCAAGACAATCACAGTGGTACCTGCAAAAAGTTAATCGGAGCAAGATTCACAGTAAAGACGGCAAGGACAATGGTCTTTTTGGTGTGGGACTCCTCGACGATAGCGACTGCAGGTCCGAAACCCAAGGACAATGGCTGAGAAACGTCGAAGGTCCAACGATGAGTGGCTACAGCGACTGCTGTGACAGTAGAAGCGATGAGAGTAAAGTAACACCAAGAAAGACAAGATTGCTAAGAGAAAGGTCAGAGCAGCGGCTCTAATACCATGTTAGAAATACTGATTGAATACTATTGTATTTTTCAAGTAATAAAATATACATAAGTGCTTTTATATAGGAGGCAGAGTGTATAGTACAAGTATGTATGCTACACAAGTAAACAAGGTGGGCCTAAAGCTCACAGCCTATTACACGTTAACATATAATAATATAAAATACCCAAATAATAAGTATATTAATCGTCCATTGGCACATGCAGGATGTAGAAAAAGGCCACCTTGGTGCTGCAATAATTCATTATACAGTCCTTTCAAAGTTGGGAACCACACGCTTGGTTCGACTGCAACAGTTCCACCATGAATCTAATTAAGATTGTGTTTACATGGAACTCTGCGAAGCCCAAATAGTCCCCTACCGAAATATCAAATTTTTTCTTTCCTTAAACACTATAAGTGTGTTTGGATACTGTTTATTTTGCTAAAACTGAAAAATTATTACTAAAAGTACTGTAAATAAATGTAAAAATTAGTTGAAATAGTACTATGAGGCTCATGAATAGTGCCAAAAAGTGTAGTGGGGCCCATGAATAATAGCAAAAATAAATTGAATAGTGAAATAATTTTAATTTTTCATTTCAATCCAAATGCACACTGTCACATTTTCACCAAACACACTTCACAGAAGAAAAGGTTATTTAATGAATAATTCCCCCATTGAAATGTGGTTGTTCAATGCAGGTATTATACGAGAATTTTCCAAAATTCACCATGTTCTATATTTTAAAGAAAAAAAAATAACAAATTCACTTGGTGATTGAAATTACTGCTGAGTGTTGACTTTTCTCAAAAAAAAAAAAAAAAAAAAATACTGCTGACTTAAGGGGTAGTCTTCAATTTAGGAAGTTTATAACGAATTCGGTAAAACAAACCATATCAAGGAGCTTAATCAATTAAAAATTAAAACTGTCTTTTGATGACAGCATGAACTGAACCCTAGAGCTGCTAATACAATCATAGCACACAGACTTGCATGCAAAACCATTAAAATCCTAGTTTATGACAAATCCATAAAATAAAATTCTTCTATAGGTATAGATACTGAGGAAGGAGGCAGAGTTCGAATTACAGATATAAAACTCCATAAATTTAAAAATATTATAACTACTAAACTATCACTTAGAATCTCAAAGCCATTCAATATGTGACATACTAGAACTGGTATACAAATCCTTCTACACTGAGTGTCAAGTAAATTTGAAGGGGGTATCACTTAATCATGCAGAAAATTCACATAGATACAGAAACTGTAGCTGTGACTCTGATTGGAGATAAGATTCACGCATAACAAAAATGAAGCTAGGTTATGAAAAAAAAATCAACAAAACTTACAAGGATGCAGAACTATTTGTAGTTTGTCTAGTAGAGGCCAAAGTCAATTTCTCATTGGCCTCCACAATCTACTTAATTGTTGTGTGACTGCAACCCAAATAATGTTAATTTTCAATTCTATTATTGTTTTCTTTTGCAGAAAGCCAACTAAAAGAGGACTCCACTTAGGCCCCAATAATTACATTTTTAATCCCTAATGGGACACTAATGTGGAGATTCTATTGGACTAGTACCAACCTCCCCAAGTCACCACCGCTCAGCTTGGCGTGTTGGTATCCGGTTCTGTGGAGACCTGTAGCTCGGGGGTTCAAAAAAAACCTCCCCAAGTCAAAAAGTTGGAGAAGTGAAAGTCCAGAATCATTGTGCTATTGAAACTCTGGGAGCCAATTTGATAATTGTAGGTGCTGACTAGACCCTTTAACCAAGACAAACGATCATGATTCGACCGCTGGGTCAATTAAAATGTCACCTTCTACGTCATGTTAGATTCCACCCATATGGTCATAAACATTGTATTGCAATTAATGAGTAATGATAATGTCTAATAAATATATATAAATATATATATATATATTTAATGAGAACAAAAGTCCAAATCTCAAATCTATCTTCTTTTCTTTTCTTTTCTTCTACTTTTTTTGGTTTTGTGGTGGGGGGGGATTCATTCTATAATAATTGAATTTTTTCTTTTTAAAAGCTTCCACCCTTATCAATATTACCTTCTTTTTTTTCTTTTCTTTTTTCCTTTTTTACTTAGACAACTTTACTGAATGTTTTATTTGAACCGTTTGAGTATTCAGTTTTAAGTCATTCATCAAATAATAGCTGCAGTACTCGTTTTCAGAATCAGTTTTAGAGGAAAACATTTACTTTTTTTACTTTGAAACCTTAAAGGAACAGTACACATATCCAAAGATAGAGTTCTACTTTTCTTCGTTCTCAAAGATATTCATAAACTCTATATTTGAATGAACTTTACATTTATTAAAAGTTTTGAAACTCAAGTGACATTTTTTAGTGGTTTTAACGGAGATGTTTTGTATTTAAATCATTCTTTCATTTATAGAATTATTAAAAAAAAAAACTTGAGGCCTACGTTTTCTACAAAATTAGATTGAATAAATTTTAGTATCTTTAATATATTTACATATTTATCTATAAAATTAATTTTTTATTTTGACTATTTGCCTCGTCAAAAAATTTTATTTAAAAGATATTGACAAGTACTAAATTAACATGACATTGAAAGATTATGAACTAAATTGACGTAATTAAAATATTAGGGACCAAATTAAAATATGGTACAAAGAATAAATATCAAATACGTAATTTATCCATAATTGATTAATTAATCCAATGAACTAATACACTAGTCTTTTGACAGTTGGATACTCAAGCACAGTATTGATTATTATGTTTTACGACAAAAAAGAGTGGGATATATATGAATGTATGCCCATTTATTAAAGTTTGTAGTGACACTGTTGACCCACTATATTCCTTCATGTTAAAACTCGTGGCTTTGCCTGCCAATTCTAATGCAAGCAAAGAGAATCACATAAAGTCGAAAGAGATCTAGAGAAAGAGAGAGAGAGAGGGAAAGAGATCCCACTTGAGTGTTTTAAAGGACCATAGGACAAAAAATTGTTGTAAAAAACATTGACCTTGGAGCTTCTATAAGTAGCCCAAGAGGTGAAAGATGCTCACCCTTGAAGAAAATTAAGCCACTTTACTCAAAAACATCACAAAGAAAAGAGAGGAAGTAAATGGTGAGGGAACCTAGAGAGGCTATCAACTTGGATGGAGGTATTGGTGATATTGGTCATGCTTGGCTAATCTTCTGGGTTGCTTTGGTTACCATTTCTTTAATCTCAGTCATAATCTTCTTTTGTGCTGATGGTGTATCCAAGGACAAAACTTCTACCAGCGACACCGACTTATATGGTGGTGGATGTGCTGCTGGATGTGGTACAGTTTGTGGTGGAGGATGTGGTGCATGACTTCTTCCTTTTCTTTCACTGGTTCTAAGTTCTAACACAAAACCATGAAAAAGAGAAGTTGGGCACGATCCAAATTTAGCTGGAGCTTAGAAGAGAGACTAGGATGCCTAAGTACTAATCTATATTATTGACTGTCATAGTTAAGCCAATTTGAATCCAACAATAATTGTTCTAATTGGAGAAGCTTCTTAATTTCTCTAAGCCATGCTTTTGTTATCTTATTAGAGAATTAGATTCCATTTAATCATGCAGCTTCTATTACTTTTTGTTGTTAGTATATTCTTCTTTTCTATATGTCCTATCTAGCCATGAGTATAACACATGGGCCCTTGCATATTCTCTCCGTTTGTGGTTGAATTACAAATCCAATTAATCCGCTTTTCACAACAGATAAACCCCCAGTACAGAAGTGACAAAGAATGCTCGATTTTATATATATATCACGTAAGGAAATATATTTGAATTCTGAATACTTTCATTAAAAATATTAGAAAGTGTTAGTTGACCTAAAGTTCATGGGCAAAAAACTCTAATTCCTTCTTGCATGAAATGAAAAAAATTGGTTATTTCAAGATCTTAAACACATGCTACACATGTAGAAGCACTTTTTAGCTTCATCTGCCGGTACTTGATTGAATTGGTGGTAGCTTTCATTTCATGTTCCATATGCATCAGTACTCTATTGCATTATTTTTCATGTCCTTTCAATTATATATATATATATATATACACATACAGGGATGGAACCACCTAGGGGGCAATGGCCCCCCTAGAATTTAAAAAAAAAAAAATTATTATATATATGTGTACTAATTTTAGCAATTTTGTTCTATAAAATTACATTTTGTTTTCCTTTAACAATATCATTGATTCTTTTAAGAGTAATGCTATATACTCACAAAATTTTTTAAAACATTTTTACTAACTGTTTTGTTAGCAAATTTTTATTGGTTCGCATATAAGTACATCACTCACATTATTTTTTTACTTACTAGTAACCACTTATCACATCAGTAATTTATAAAAAACTTGAAGTTCTAGCATTTTCCTCATTTTAGTGACCATAAAAAAATTTATAGATCTAAAATCTAAAACAAAATATACAAGTCAAAAAAAAAAAAAAATAGTTCAACAACAAAAATTACCAGTAAAACTAAAAACAAAATTAAGCTCAATTAACTAATTTTATTCAAAATAAATAACCATGCCCTTCAAAAAATTTGAAAAAAAAAAAAAATTGTTCTTACCCACACACACACACACAAAAAATATAAATAAATAAAAATAAAAATCAACAGCTAAGTAGCAAAATCAGAGGTTAAAATCGCCATACACAGCCAAAAGTAAAACCGTCCCCCCTAACTCAAAGTTCTGGCTCCGTCTCTGTATATATATATATATGTGTGTGTGTGTGTGTGTGTGTGTGTGTGTGTGTGTGTGTGTGTGGTGCAAGTGGAGCACAAACCACGCTTGAAAATTGGACCATAATGATTACATTATACTCATCCAGCATGTTCATGATATAGAAGATGTTGGGTCCCGAATAATATTATCACTAATATTATCAATCTAAATAACAATTACACACAAGAATATATATATTTATGTGAAAAACCCTTTCTCTTTGAAGGGAAAAACCATGGGACAAACTTCAAATCAATTTTACTATTATCAAATCAATTACAATATCTCTTGTGTATGTCTCACGGCTAAAGAAAAATCTCTCTTATTTTTCTTTGCTCTCACATACACTCTCTTTGTGTTTCACGGCTAAAGAAAAAATCTCATATTTTTCTTTGCTCTCACACACACTCTCTTTATGTCTCACAGCTAAAGAAAAACCTTTTTTTTTTTTTTTTGTTCTCACACACACTAATTATTTATCTCAAAGGTGGTAACACTTTGCTCTCTCCTCTCTAACTTTCTTCTCTTCTTCTTTCTCCTTTTCACGTAGTTCTCCTTGTCTATCTTTTAGAAGATGGCAACACTTTGCTCTCTCCTCTCTAACTTCCTTCTCTTCTTCTTTCTCTTTTCAACATCAAACAAAGCCCCACAAATTCTCCTTGATTCATGTGCTTGTTTCTCTCCTTGCGTTATCTTCCAAGCAAAAATCTATTTTTTCTCTCTCCTGATTTCACGCTCTATATTCTCTCTCCCCATAGGGAGGACCTTTGGAGCAAAGCCATCAAATTCTTTGTAACTTTGTCTATTTATAAGACTCTTTTTCTATTCCCTCTTTAACAAAGAATAGACTTTCCTTCCACACAAAGAAAACCCAAATTAATTTTTCCTTCTTCAACTAAGAAAACTAATTGACTTTCCAAGTCACAATTGGAATTTGAGGCAATTTCCCAACAATCTCCACCTTGACTCAAATTCCATCAATTTTTTTCAACTATCGTCTTTCCTCTTGGGATAGCTCCACCATAATCAAAGCAATCCCTTCTCTTCCATCTTAATTCACACAAAAAAGAAGCATCCACTAAATCAACCAAGGTTTGATACCACTATAATTGGGTTCCGAATAATATTATCACCAATATTATCAATCCAAATAATAATCACACATAAAAACACATATATTTACATGGAGAACTATTTACTATTTATTGTAGGATCGCTATAGAAGATCGAGCTAACAACTGATCATCAAAAATTTTCAATTAAAAGGAAAAAATGACAATATGTGTTTCGAACATCGATCTGATAAGTCACAACTGAGATTACATGTTACAGCTTGCAGAGACCAAAGAAAAAATACCATGCACCTGTGGAAACTTTAAGCTGGTTTCCAAAGCAGTATAAAGCGCAAGAGAAAAATGACATATTTCCACTAGCACTAACAGTCAACGATTCATGCACGTTTTTTGCAGAAAGAATAACTGAATATACTAATTAATTGAAAAGTTTCTTCTTTTTAAGTTTTTATATATATAGGTCAAAATCACAATCTCTTTCAGAATTAGGCACATTTCCTTTCAGGTAAAGAAGGATAAGGAAGTGGTCTGTTTGGATGGTTGGAATGCCATAAACTTTACCAGAACGAAAATTCCTCCACCTTGTGGTGCAATATAAAAGTACAGATATTTATTTCTCAGAGGGACAGATATTTCATTTTAGGTTCATATGACGCATTACTTAAACCTCAGCATTACGTTATAACATAGGACCACCTAGGCACTAATAAAACTTGTCACCACTCGATTATACATATTATTTATTAACTAAAGAAATACATATGGAATTTGAATTTACACCTAAACTTTTGTCCCTTGAAGTCTACGGCTGTATTTATTTTGGCCCTTGAAGTTTTAAAACTTTCTTTTTGATAATCTTGAGAATATGTTTTAATTGAATTTCGAGCAGTGGATTTGTTTAGAGTTGGTCTCATGGTTTTTCCTTCCAAGAAGAAAGAGTTGTGTTCTTTTATGTAGTTAATATCTTAGCTTAAAATTTCTGACTATAATAGTTTTGTAAAATTGATTATATCCTTTGTGGAATTTCTTAATTCATATAAGATTATATTGTGGCCCAATAATTTCTTGATTAAGGGTTTATAATACCAAAACAAACTACAACTATATATGCTGATGATGCACAAAAAATTGTCAGTGAGTTGATAGTCCAAACAAAGAGCTCCGGAAAATCTAAAATGATGAACATACTTTCGGAGAGCGTTAATGTGGGGTCGGCTTATTAGCCGATGACCCTCTAATGATTAAGTTAGTACCTCACAAAAGCTCCAAGAGCTCTAGAAGAATAAGAATAAGGGAATTTCACTCATCATACCTTGGAATGGAAGAGGTCTGGTGTTTATATACTTGTTTAGAGCTAACCACGTTCCCATGATTTTAACCACGTTTCTTATAGGAAGTGCAATGGGAGGAATGGAATTAATGACAGAGAGAGTTCAATTCCCATATCCACATGATATGGATTGGTGGGAGGATCTTTTGGTGAAGTACACGAGTTTCCATATCTATGTAGATGTGGAGTGGAAGGCACGCACTTGCACTGAAGAACACTAGGGTGTCACCGGACTACTAGGATGTTGTTGGTTGGCTGGGGTGTCTTCGGAAAACTAACTTGAGTTAGCCTCTTTTTGCCTTGCAGAAATATTCTTCATAAGTTATGATAGGATTTAACATTGTTTTAAAAACCAAACCATTTAAAGAACTAGAAAATTAAAAGGTTTAAGGTTTTTATGGTCGAACTAAGTTGAACCATGATGATGTCAAAATTAATTTAATAATAATTAAAATACAAATAAAAGTATTAAATTTGTAAAAATTATAAAAAATTACTAAAAAATATCTAAAAAAATTTAAACAACTTTCAAATAAATTATTCCTCAAAAAAAAAAAAATTCAAATGAATTTCCACAACTTAAAGTATAAACAAGTATTAAAAAAAAAATTGTGTTCAGTACTCTTTCAAATAAAAATCATTATATTATGAAATAAAACTCTATTCAACAAATTGTACATTCTCGTCATCACATGTAAAAACATAATTCTTGAATCACTAATTAAATTATCAAATAATAGATTGAGGTATAATTTATAATATAATATAAAATAAGATATATATATATATAAAGGGAAAACTATCATTCCTCTAAAATTAAAATAAATATAATATAAGTTCCATAAAAGACATATTCAGGTCGCTTACCTTAGTGTTTCTCCAAAAAAAAAAAAAGTTGCTTACCTTAGTGGTTGGTGTGTCGTATTGAGAAACCTAACCCAATCTACATTGTATTGTCCTTAAAATTTTCCATGCCTTGTATAAGTTGTGCTTTCAAATTTATTTAATAAATTTTTAAAATTCACATATATAATATGCCTAAATAATATTTCAAAATGAGTTAGAAAAAAAATATATTATAAAATTTCTAACCCAAAATCAACTCGCGACTCAAGATTCAAAATAAAATTTCAACCTAACCCATCAAGATATGAAAAATGAATTCAAGATGTCAGATTGGATTGATTCATTAGAGTTGTGAGTTTGATGCATACCCCTAAATTTATAATTTGACCAAAAGGATCAACAATACCGTTTCATGTCTACAAAGGCGGGTTGTTTTGAAGCAAAAGGATTCCCTTTTTTGTCATTGTTTTTGGTATGAAGGTTGGGTCTTACTCTCTTACAGCGAAAGATTACAATTAAAGCCACATCTATCACATTATTAAGAACTAATTTTTATTGGGTACTATTCAGTATTCACTCAATCCAAATCCAAGTCATGAGATTTATGATTTATCACAACAACAGGCTCTAGTTATACTGAACTAGCTATTGACTTATGACAATCTTACAGCAAATTAACCTCTTTCTTACTTATGTTTTTTTTTTTCAAGTTCTGGCCATGCCAACCTTATTCTTTCCATCTCTATTTCTTTCTTTTCTTTTCTTTTCTTTTTTCAAGGGCTAATGTTAATTTCTATGACATAGAAATAGAAGTTAGAAGCCTAGAACAGTGAGTTTGAGGTTACACGGTCACACCTCATGCAGCTGAAATCCCAAGTTTGAGTCTCATGGATTCAACCCATAACTCAAGTTTATTTAAACAGGTGGGACACAGTGCCTTATAATGTCTAGAAGTTTGGGGAATAGTGAATAGCATAGTTTTCAAAATCATATATCGAATCCACAGTTGAACTGTCAAATTTGTGAACCAAACAATATTTTGGTTCACTATGAAATAAATGTCTAACTTGCCAAAAACAACCGATTAAACCATGAAAAACTGTCGGTTTATCATAAAAATATCAAACCACATAGTTTCATTCTAACCACTTGATTTATCAATATTGAGTTATTTTTATCATTATAATCATATTGTTCTTCAATTTTGAACTTTTATTTATTTATGAACTTTTAGCTGTTTTCAGTTTCTATAACTCATAACTCAATGATATTTTTGTAATTAAACACACATAAGACCCACTAGTTATAATTCAGCCGCACCTTTTGACCAATCTACTTTTTTTTTTTCTTTCTTCTCCTGGGTTTGGTCTCAGGTCAGGTGTCTTCCTCTTTTTTTTTTTTTTTTTTCTCCTGGGTTTGGTCTCAGGTGTTCTTACTTTTTTTTTTTTTTTTCCTTTCTTCTCATGGGTTCGGTCTCGGGTGTTCTTCCTTTTTTTCTTTTTTTTTTTTTCCTTTCTTCTTTCACTGGGTTCGGGTGATCTAGGTTTCATTTTTTTTTTTTTTTTCCTTTCTTCTTTCACTGGGTTCGGGTGATCTGGGTTTTTTTTTTTTTTTTTTTTTTTTTTTTTCCTTTCTGATTCGGGTTTCTGGGTACTGAAGAAAAAAAAAAAAAAAAAAAAAAAAAAAAAACTGCACCAAGTGACAGGTATGGAGCCCACAAATAGTGTGAAAAATATTGAGTGATGGTAACTGAGTAATGGTGCCAAACGGGTGTAGTATTTTAAAATGATAAGTGATAAGTGATGAGTGACGGAAATTGAGTGATGAAAAATATGCATCCAAACATGGCCTTAAGTTTTATTTGCTTTTAAACTTGAAGTAAGTAATCAAAAAATCAATTCAATTGTCATATTTCTAGTCATCATATTCAATGGTTGAACCAATGACCCAAATTATTGAATTGATGAACCATTAAACCATTTTCTTGATGATTTAATACTCGGTTTGGCTCTGATAGTTATAGTGAATAGTCTCATCCCATCCATTTATAAAGTAATTCTTGTTGCCCAAAAAACATAAGGATCTTTTTCACCAACCCTAATTGTAACAACAGAATTTAACTAAAAAAAATTGTTGCAATAAAATTTGCTTAAAAAATGAACACTTGTTTTATTATAAATTCCACTTTATTTATTAAAAGAAAATGGCGTTTACTTGAAGCATGGAGCCATTCATATGGTTTCAGATGCTATCATATCGTATCAATCTACCGCTCAGAAACAATGTTATAAAAAATGTAGAATGCAATATCGACAAAGTCAAGATGGCCGAGTTGGTCTAAGGCGCCAGTTTCAGGTACTGGTCCGAAAGGGCATGGGTTCGAATCCCATTCTTGACAATCTTTTTTTCTATTTAGAATTTATTTGCCTTATTGACAATTTGAGTTTGACACTTTTTGTGAGCCAGCTTCTTGGATCACCTAGCAATGAAAATGAGATTCCTAGTCTAATTACCTTTTTCCTTTACCCAGTAATTGGCCCAACAAGAAATTGATGAGATGGGTGTAGGCCCCAACTCCAAAGGAATCACAAAAAGTAGCCCAAATTGCAATGTATGAACTAAAAAAATTTGGAGTATAACAAAAATCTCAGCCCAAGAATAAGGACAGCATGATGGATATTCTCCTTAAAACGTACTTTAGGCTAAGCTTTGACTCGTTATTGAATGCCTGTTAAGCTGTTTGGTTTCAGCCCATTATGCTACTGGTAATATCAGACGCTGAGGGGTTCGAAACTTACCTACACCAAAAGTTAATTAGTGTTTTGACATGAAAATAAAAAGCTATCATCATAGAGCAAATATCTTTAGTTTAAATTCTATCGTATCCAGAGACGGAGTCAGAACTTGGAATTAAGGGGGTGGCTTTGTTGCTAACTTTGTGCAGCGGCTCCGGCCTTTGGTTCCACTGCTTAACCACTAAAGATTTTTGTTTAAAATTTTTCAAAAGGCCATGTTGTTGTTTTGGGTAAAATAAGTTGATTGGGCTTAAATTTTTTTAGCTTTATTATTGGTAATTTTTGTTGTTGGGCTAATTTTTTTGGGCTTGTATATTTTGTTTTAGTTTTATTCTATTAATTTTTTTTGGCCTTTAAAAGGTGGAAAATGCTTAAACTATAAATTTTTTACAAATTGCTAATGTGGTGAGTGATTATTGGTAAGTAAAAAGTGATGCAAGTGTATGAACCAATAAGAATTTGCTACCTCAATAATTTGTAAAAATATTGTAGAAAAGTTTATGACTATAACATTACTCTTAAAAAAATTGATGGCATTGTTAAGGGGGGCAAAGTGATTGAACAAAATTGCTAAAATTAGGACCTATTAATCTACTAATGTTATAAAAAAAAAAAAAAAAAAAAAAAATGGGGGAGGCCATTGCCTCTCAAGTCCATATATATGGCTCCGTCCATGTTCGTATCTATCCACGCATGCGAAATTTTGTTGCATGGCCTCAGTACATTTGTGGATTAATTCATTCCTTAACCACCAAATCCGAATATAGAGAATCATAGTAAACAAAGTAAATAGGTTCTCCCCATTTGTCTATATATATCAAGATATTTAGAAGGAAAGATTAGCATCATCGTTAATCAATAAAAGACATTGAATTCTTGAGTATAAAGTTTAGTGGCCACTCGGAATTCCATCATACCAAAAACTATAGTGAAAATATCAGAAAAAAGTTAACCATATCTATTATTGACTATATATTAACAGGATAGAAAGAAAATGTGCTTACGTATTTAAGTGTCGTGAGGTATAATTTGTTGTCAAGTAGGTCATGATGGAGGAAAATCATCTCATGGATTCACCATGTGGATAGTGGCGGAAGCATATGTTGCCATGTTGGTGCTTGGGGGCCATGAAGCACCCCCAAAATTTTGAAATGTTTTTACATTATATCATTATATGTAAAACTTTTGATTTGGCCCCTCCTAAAGTTTTTATAAGAGTTTTTTTAACTAAAAGAAAAATCTTTCATTTCTAGTTAACTATTCGTTTTATCATAATTTTTATTATCCTAATGTGCACAAAAATCATATATCATGTTTGGATTTATGAAAAATAGAGAATCATTATTATTACTTTAAAAACTTTCTTCGTACATATTCAAAGAAAACTAGATAATTTTTGTATATTTATTGAAATTTTTTAGAATTTTAATTTATATATATATTATCATGATATGTTTCTAGCTCCGCTACTTTATGTAAAATTTACATAAGAGATGCTTTCACAAAGTCACTCCCTAAGATACCTCCTCGTAATAACTAATAAGGAGAATTTTCCGTCCAATTTTTAGAAGGAAAAAATGGCCGAGGGACATACTTGTTAAGCAATCATCATTGAATTCATATCGGAAGAAATCATAACCGGTAACAAATAAATAAGTCTTCGTTGGGAGAGTTATTGAGAAAAAAAACTGTAATTTTTTACGAGGAAAAATTGTCCCTCAAGCCCAAAGTGATCTTCAACAAAAGAATAGAAACCTACAACATAAAACAAAAATGTCGGGTGGGAGTGGTTATTTATAGCAAGGGCAATGGAAAAGTCCAATTTTTTTTTTTTAAGTGCATGTCCACAAACAATTGCAAAGCGTTCTCAACCCCAAAATCACGCTACACATGTTTCCTTGTCAACTCTTGTTTTTCTTCATTTTTTTTTTCCCTCATGGGGGTGGAATTGTTTTAACAAATGTTGGCCACAAATGATATATGCCATAGTTACTCCCCCCCCCCCAAATTGTATAATTATTACCATTGATTGAGTAATTGATCAAAGGAATACACCCATCAACATGCTCAATAAATACAAAAGATCGTTCTAACATATTAATGTCATTATATGACCTTGGTTGTCCAAAAAAATGTGTGCTATATTCTAAGAATATATGATGCCAAATGTTCCAAAATAATTGTTGAATGATGAATATGACTAATATACCGACCTATACATGCAGTGGAACAATTCTTCCGTTTCCAATGCATGCAACTAATACTCATTAACATCCCCAGATACCCACAGCTTTGGCCTATTGCTAGCAAGATGGCAATGTCATTGTTGTTTGGTGACCATAAATACTCTTTAGTAAATTAAAACCATTGTGCTAACAATTTTTTATTGACTCTTAATTGCGGTTCTTTCTCCGATCCTCACATATTCATCACATAAATCAATCATTGCTCCAAAGGGGTGCATTCTTAGTGTGGCGATCATTTTTTGAGGGGAAGACAACTAGAGCCTTCCAACATTATTTCTTCATTGGACCAAGTATGGCTTGATCACTTTTAGCTCAGATACAATGTGAAGTAAAAAAGTGTGACTTGTTCTAAACCCTTTCGAAATACATTTAGGGGATATATGGGTGATTCAGCAGAGTAGTTGAGAAAAGGGTTTTGATTGCCTTGCAAAGAATCATGCTTGATGAATGATGACGTTGAACAGAAGAACGATGTGAGCTTAATTGTTCTTCTATAGCAAATCGTATAATTATCTCCAATTCATTATCATCGAAGGATGAGGATTCATTAGCAATTATGTTGAAAACAAAGAATGAATGAAAGATAATTTTGGGCTGAGAGAAAACAAAGAATGATAGAAAGAAAGTGATTAGGTTGAGGAGGACTCAAATTTGAAAGGAAATAGTCTTATTTATAATAAGAGAATATGACCGTTAAAATACAACCCTTAAAATATGACAATTGGGGCGTTAGAAAACATGAGCCTCTTTAAAATATAACCTTTATAAAAATGAATAAAGAAATAATATTGAGTAGATATAGAATACTGAAGTTGATATAGGTTTTTGTAAATAGTAGAGTAGCTAAAATAGAAAAAAGGGAAGAGGGTGTTAGACCAAATTTGGCTAAGAATGTATTAAGCCTAGTGTCAATGGTCTTATTCTACGTGAATTTCACTTGCTTTTGGAATCAAGAATCCGAAAACATCTATTCGTTGTTAAATTACCGATTATCCCAAAAATTTAAACTATTAGGATATGGTAAATTTAATCATTTAATCACATATTTTTAACACTCTTCCTCACGTGTGGGCCGAAACTACCTTTTAATTACTAGGTGAGACCTAACACGTAGGAATTTAAATAAGAGGTAGAGTGGAAGAGACAAGGATTGAACTCAGGATTTCATGCTCTGATACCATGTTAAATTATGGATTATCCCAAAAATTTAAGCTATTGGGATATGATAAATTTAATCATTTAACCACATCTTTTTAACACATGTTTGTTATGGTACTTTCGCATTTGTTCTTCCCTCCCTTGAAACAATTTTTTGAAGATAAGGTGCTAAATGAAATTTTTGGGATGCATATTTCTTGCACCAACTATATATAACAAGTGTCTCACAGCACATGCGTTCCATGTACTTATAAGACCCACATGCTATAAAAAGGCAATTGTAGGGCAATCAATTTTTGGTTTTGGGTGAAGTTTGGGTCCAGTGTCCAGTTGCACTGGAGTCGTTAAGATTATAACACGTGTCCACTTTTAATTAACACAAGCCAAGTGCAATTTAAATAAGATATGGACCAAACATTTGACATTTTTTACGCATTATATTAACACAAGCCAAGTCCTTGCATTTAGAAAATTTGGGGCTTGTTTGTTACCGTTTTTTAAACAACAGTTTTCAGTGTTTAAATAACACTACATGTATTTTCACATACTTTTTCACCCACACGTATTTTTAAAAAATAAAAATAATATTACTAAAACAATATTACTAGAACAATATTACCAAATGCACCCTTGATTTTTCAAAACCGATACCAGAGAGTGTCTTACTGCCTTCCACGTATGGCTAGGTTGTCATACGTGTAAGAAGATTGAAAGGCTCTTTGGCACTCTTTCAAACAATCGGTGTGCAGGAATTTTATCCACTAGTGAGTACTGAGTAGTGACCTACGTCACTTAAATTGAGTAATTCTCCTCCACTAAATTTCACGCCACTCACGCCACAACTTTATCATAAAGGTACCGTATTTTACACGAGCGGGCAATATTCACGCTTTGAGCTAATAAAATTTCATATAGCTATCAAAGATAAGATGATCAAGACAAAGAGACGATTGATTGAATCATCTTGTCATATAATTTTCTTGCCCGCAACTAAGTGGGGCCATAAATTAATCACCCAACAACTCAAACTCAATCCTGATAAGCAACTTTTCTCAACAAAAAAAAAAAAAATCCTGATAAGCAACCGAAATGGGACCTAAAAACAATTATTAATCAAACTACTGAATCTTAATCTGCACCGCACCCTTGTTCCTTGAAATCTCATATGCCTCCTATCAAGCAATATTTTGCTAACCAGGCAGTACATACACTTTCAAAATTGGAACCAGCAATTTGATAAATCAATGATCTAAATCTAAAAACAAAATTTTCCCAGATATGATTCAAACCCCATATGATCATATGCAGACCCACTTCATATCACCCCATTAATATCAAGAAACAATGAGAATTTGACAATTTAGGCAACAAGATCAGAAATTGAAACATATATGAGGTAGGTAACATAAAACCCAGAAATAAAATTCTAATGGGAATTCAGGGCAGCAACAGACTTGTTAGATTGAAACCCATTAGCCTTCTGTGTCACTCTCTTCTTTGGAACACTCACAGTCTTGGAACATGTACGAGTACTACTTGGCTGAAAATCAGAATCGTTGTCAGAAAATGAAGAGTACTCAGCAAAACCCTTCATCCCTGATCCACAGCAAGTCCACTTCTTTGCGTGTTTTGCAGCACGCCACCCAATTTTGCATGGAAGTTTGAAGCAACCCCAAACAACAGCTAGAGGGCAACAAACACAGAGTAAGCAAGCACTACAGAGGCACTCGGTGGTTTTATCACAGCATTGCGAAGAACCAAAAGAGGAACAAGAACAAGAAGTGGAATTGGAAATGGAATTGGGAGTGGAAGTGGGAGTCTTAATTGTTTCCTTGTGATCAAGTCTTCTACTATCGAGGGATACTACTTTTGCTTCTTTTCTGAGAAGGAATTTGCTTTCCATTCTGCCGAGGAGAGCTTAACTGTGTTGTTTGTCATGTATTTTATACTGTGTTGAGTAATTGGAGAAGGAAAGCTTTCAAGAAAAACAACTTCCTAGGATCCAAGCTTCAACGGGAAGGGGAAATATATTATTGCTCTCTCTCTCTCTTTCTCTCTCAAGATTTAGAAAAAGAAAAAATAAAAATAAAAATCTGCTCTGACATAAAAACTTGAAATGCTACTCTGACATAGAAACTTTTAAGTACACATATTCACCTTAAAAGGCTTAAAATAACGTTTCATATTATTAAAAAAAATATTATAATTAACGTTTCAATCTAACAGTAACTTTTTTCCTTTATTCTTTTTTGATAGGATTAGTAACTTAATTATATATCGATTAATTGCTCTCTCTCTCAAGATTTAGAAAAAGAAAAAAAGAAAAAAAATCTACTCTGACATAGAAACTTTAAGTACACATATTCACCTTAAGAGGCTTAAAATAACGTTTCATATTATTAAAAAAAAAAATTATAATTAACGTTTCAATCTAATAGTAACTTAGTTTTTTTTTTTTTTGATAGAATAGTAACTTAATTATTGATCAGACATTAATCTATATTTATATATATTAATAAGTAAAACTTTGAGAAAATTCAATTAAAATTTAAAATTAGAATCCAATTTTACGCCATGTGTCTAAATTCATATGGGGACTACACCATAATTATTCACTTAAATTTGTGTCGTATGCCCACCTAAGTTTTTTAATCTTTGTGCAAAGTGATTTAATGAATGCAAAATACTAAGAATCTAATATTAATAAACTATAAAATTAAAAAAAAAAAAAAAACCAATCACATATACTTATTAAAAATCACCACACAATAAATATCACCACACATTCTATCATATTAAAAATTAGAAGAAAAAAAATGATCATAAGTAGTATTAAATTTAGATAAAAATTTTAATATGTGACTAATTACGTTTACTTTTAAAAAAAATTGACTAATTAGTTATATTTTTATGATAAAAATTGTGTTTAATTTTAAATGTATCTATACGTATGCATGTGTCACATGCCATTTTTTTTAATAATTTTACTAATTATTTATATTTTTATAATAAAAATTGTGTTTAATTTTAAATGCATTCATGCATTTACATGGATTATATGCTAGTATATATTAATAGGTAAAACTTAGAGAAAGTTTAATTAGAATTTTAAATTAGAATATAATTATGTGTCATGTGTCTAAATTTATGTGGGAACCACACCATAATTATCTACTTAAGTTTGTGCTATATGTCCATTTAAGTTTTTTAATTTTTGTGTCAAGTGAGTTAATGAGTACAAAATACTAAAAATCTGATATTAATGAACTATAAAATTAGAAAGAAAAAAAAATCACATGTGCAAATAAAAATCACCACACGTTCTATATTATTAAAAAATTAAAAAAAAATGATCATAAGTATTATTAAATTTATGTAAGAATTTAATATGTGATAAATTACGTTTACTTTTTAAAAAAATTTTGATTATTTTTTTATATTTTTATGATAAAAAATATTTTTAATTTTAAATGCATCTATGCGTTTGCATGAGATACCTACTAGTCTATATATAAGCAAATCTAAGAGAAAATCCAATATTGTTCTAAATTGGATTCCAAATGTTGTCTAATTTTGCGCCACGTCTTCTATTTAAGTTTTTTTAATTTTTGTACTAGGTGAGTTAATGAGATGCAAAAGACAAAGAGTCTAATATAAATAAATTATCAAAAACCCAATAAAAAAAAGGCGTAAATGCACTTTTAGTCCCTACATTTTGCATCTTTTCCATTTTGATCCTTACATTTTCATTTCACCACTTTTAGTTCCTAAATCAATTAACGCGTTCCATTTTGGTTCTTACCGTTACTCACTTAACAGAAATTGCTGATGTGGCAAACGAAGTACACTATTGGCACATTAAATGCTGACGTGGCCAATAAAATAATATTTAAAAAATGCCACATCAGCATAAAATAATAATTAAAAAAGACACATAAGCATCCACATCAACTTTTGATTTTGAAAATTAATTTATCTATTTTAACAAAATGAAAAATGAAAAAAACAAAATTAGAAACTAAAATACACATGAATTTAGATCTGGTCTCATCTTAAACATGAACAAGAAAGAACAAAAAACCAAAATATTCAATCACATGAACACAAACCCAAAAAAAACTTCAACCCAAAACTTCCTTATCAAAAACCGGTTCCCCCAACCCTTCTAAAACATTCTCCAAGCTTCCTCTCTCTTCCAAAACTCAAAACTTCCTCTCTCTCTTCCAAAAAAAGGAGATCTCTCTCTTCCAAAACACATTCATGGCCAAAAGCTTCGAGATCTACCTCCTTGCTCATCGCCACCGCCACCACCACAACTGGTTATGGTGCTTTTCTTTTTCTTTCTCTGACTGACTCATTCTCTTTATCTCTTGATTTTGCTCAAACCCAAACCCAAATGCCTCCTCTCTCAGATCGGTGCTCAGTGGTCGATTGGGTCCAGTGGTGGGTCAAAGGGTGGGTTTGTTGTTGGAGTGGGTCGTGGGGTGGGTTTGTTGATCATTGATTGCTAGGTTTGAGATGTTTTGGTGTTCTTGTTGGAGATCAGTTTGTGTTTGGTTGACAAGAAAGGGTAAGAAAATCCTAGAAAATCTGAGTTTGTATTCTTATGTTTAATCTGGGTTTGTGTTCTTATTTTAATTTTAATTTTGCTTTGTGTTGGTATGGTTGAGCTGGGTTTGTGTTGGTATATGTGGATTGATTTTGTTTTGGATAATTTAGTTTATGTATATATACATAAATGGATTGATTTTGTTTGTACAATATTCATTTATGATTTTTCTGGGTTTGATTTTCTTGTGTTCTTATGTTTGATTTTCTAAGTTTGTATGATTTTTTTTTTGGGTTTGTGCTCTTCTGTCTTTTTGATGAAGAGGATGGCAGATCTAAATTCATGTATTTTAGGTTCTAATTTTGTTTTTTTTTTCATTTTTTTTTGTTAAAATAGATAAATTAATTTTCAAAATCAAAAGTTGATGTGGATGCTTATGTGTCTTTTTTAATCATTATTTTATGCTGACGTGGCATTTTTTAATATTATTTTACTGGCCACGTCAGCATTTAATGTGCCATTAGTGCACTCCGTTTGCCACATCAGCAATTTCTGTTAAATAAGTAACGGTAAGGACCAAAATGGAACGCGTTAATTGATTTAGGGACTAAAAGTGGTGAAATGAAAATGTAGTGATCAAAATGGAAAAAATGCAAAATGTAGAGACTAAAAGTGCATTTACGCCTAAAAAAAAAGTAAACTCATGTATATATCCAAAAGAAATTAAAATAAAAAAATAAAAGAGAGAGAAATTATAATTTGAATCCATATGTGTGTAATTGTAATTTTTTTTAATTGTACCATGCATATGCACGGGTTATACACTAGTCTACACACACACACACACACACACACACATATATATGTATATATTAATAGGTAAAGCTGAGAGAAAATCCAATTAGGTTTCAAATTGAATTCCAATTGTTGTTTAATTTTGCGCCACGTGTCCTATTTAAGTTTTTTTTTTTTTAAATTTTTGTTATAGGTGAGTTAATGAGGTGCAAAAGACGAAAAATATAATATAAATAAATCATCAAAAACTTAATATAAAAAAAAAGTAAACTCATGTATATATCCAAAAGAAATTAAAATAAAAAATAAAAGAGAGAGAGAGAGTATAATTTGAATCAGTATATGTGTGTAATTGTAATTTTTTTTAATTGTACCGTGCATATGCATGGGTTATACATTAATATATACTAGCTTGTAACTCCATGCATATGCATGGATACACTTAAATATATACAATAAGATGCATAATATAATTCCTATATATATAATTTAAATACTATTGATTGTCATTTTTATATTTTGTTAACTCTTTAAAAAATTTTGTAAGGATATTATTAGGTATAAAATGTAAATTGTCTATGTTTAAAAAAAAAAAAAATTTATTGTGAAGCACTTTTTTTTTTTTTACGATTCATTTATTCTAGATTCTTTAATTTTTGTACTTAATAACTCACTTGGATGAATATTTATGATGTGGTCCCACATTTGATTCTAAAATTGAGAAATAAAACTCTTTAAGAATAAATAATTAGGGCACATGGCGCAAAATTGGAACTCTAATTTGGAATTCTAATTTGAGTTTCTCTCATCTTCACATATTATTATATATATAGATTAATAGGTAAAGCTTAGAAAAAGTTCAATTAGAATTTGAAATTATAATCTAATTTTGTGCCATGTGTCTAAATTTATGTGAGAACCACATCATAATTATCCACTTAAGTTTGTGCTATATGTTCATTTAAGTTTTTTAATCTTTGTGCCAAGTGAGTTAATGAGTGTAAAATACTAAGAATCTAATATTAATGAACTAAAAAAAAAAAAAAAATCACATATACTCAATAAAAATCACCACACGTTTTAATAAAAATTAGAAAAAAAAATGATCACAAGTATTATTAAATTTAGGTAAGAATTTTAATATGTGACTAATTACGTTTATTTTAAAAAAAATAATTTGACTAATTATTTATATTTTTATGATAAAAATTATGTTTAATTTTAAAAATATCTATATGTATGCATTAATGCATGTGTTACATGCTTTTTAAAAAAAATAATAATTTGACTGATTATTTATATTTTATAATAAAGATTGTGTTTAATTTTAAATGCATTTATGCGTTTGCATAGGTTACATGCTAGTTTGTATAATGAATGAAATTTTTATTATTAGAGTATTTTACTAATTGAATTAATTAAAATCCACATATCTAACAAATTAATATGGCATAAAGATGTTGATTACAAAATCTTTTTCTTTAAAATTCAGATTAATGCAAAATGTAATTACCTGTCACGCGTCCAACTCAAATAAGAAGGGGAAAAAAACGATATTTAATTGTATATCTTAATCATTTACCAACAAACTAGTTATCCTTTAATGAGCCTGAGATAGTTGAAATCTTGCCGGTCGTGATAATGAATTTTTGGACCAAAAAAAAGAAAAAAAAGTTCTCTCTCTCTCTCTCTCTCTCTCATAGGCGTCGGTATTCTTTTTTAGTACCCCATTAAGTATCTATTCTTGTTACTTATTACTTTTAGAGTAAACGCTACGGACACAAAAAATTTAATAATTTCTTCTATTTGTTAAGTTGTCAAGTTTTTATTGGTTCTCATTTTTATTTGAGCACATAATTGACATCATTTATTTACCTACTATTAACAATATATCGTATCAACAAATATCTTTTTTTTTTTTTTTTTGTCAAATTATTTGTCTACTCTCTCATATTGTTATTACTGATAGTATTCCTTTATTGGTTGTGAGTCGTGATTTAAATGTCTCTTACGTCCTGAATTTTTTAAATGTACCTTTGTCCTTCATTTCATATTTGTACTGGATGGAAATTTTAATGAAAAAATTTTCTTATACTTTTTTTGAATTTAGAAATTTTATTAAACTTTTTACTGTTTATTAATAATCGTACCATTTAGAACTAAAGAAACTTATTTTGGAACCGATGGAATATTATTTTATCTCCTTTCACTTTTTGACCTCTTCTTAAACTTTCTCTTGCTATTTGGAGTTTTGGACTTTCAGCATAAGCTAAGAATATGCTTTAGATGACTTTCACATACTATCAAGCAATAGTACCGCTTTATAGAAAATGAAAACTTCAAGCCAATTATACATTAACAAAAAAAAAATTAATAATAATAAATTTGTCATATCACATCAGATAGATATAAGAATATATACAAAATCCAAATCATAGGTGCCATGTGTTATGAGCAGGAGCCTACCAACAAATTTAGATATGTCACTAAATTTTTTTTTTTTGCTAAACAGATATGTCACTAAATTGGTCCCATGAGATTGACATCAAAACATACAAAATTTTGGCATGTGTCCTATGCCTAATTAAAATATGATACTTTACCCATCAAAAAAAAAAAAATGGTACTTTAAGATATACTCAAATAACATTAACTGTCATTTAAAATACAATAATATTGCAGGAGGCCTAATCATAACAAAATTGAAAATTCTAACATAAAATATCCTTATAAATAGAGATATTCTATCATTTACAACATTTTTTAAAAGAATGGAACTTTGAAATCAAAGTCTAAAACATAAAGTATAAAGAATTTTTTAATAACCCTTAAAGGCTGGATGGAAAGCTCATTGATTTGAGATATGACATAATTTCAAAAGTCCCAAGTTTAATTTATCACACTTTCAATCTATGAAGGTTTTGAGGTTTCTTATAGATTGAAAGTGAAATAATCGCCAAAAACTGAGACATGACTTCCTTGTTAATAAACTCAAAGTCCAAGGACTCACCTGTAAGTTTATTGCAAGTTTGCAACTTTCAAATATATCCTAGAATACAACTGTACAAAGCTAAGATTAGAATTTAAAAATGCCATTGAAAATAAGAATCAAAGAGTATTTATTTGTAATGTCAAGCTTTAGCGCTTGATAGGAGTGTGTGAAAAAATATAATAGATAATGAAAAAAGAATTGTTTTAAATTATTTTAATAAGAAATATTACAAAATTGAAGAGTAGAATGTGGTCTTAGCGGTCACTAGATGTTGCATGTGCCTATCTATAACAATTATATATGAAAACCAAATTGATTGTTCTAGACTAAATTCTTATATAAATATATTTCGAAAAAAATATAAATATTTATAATTTTTCGGTATTAAATATTTATAATTTTTTAAACTCTACTTACTCCCTACTTTTGTTACGCGGCTCACTTATAAAACATAAAACCAGCTTCTCAAAAAAAAAAAAAAAAAAAAAAAAACATAAAACCATCCATAATAAGTTAATACAATTATTAAAAGTTAATCTTGAAATCTCATACTATTCATTTTTTTTATTAAGAATTAATATAGCTAATCATGATATTTATTTTCTAAAAGTTCCTATTCTAAAAGTTTTCAGAGAATTTGCACCAATCATCTAAATTTTTAGATTAATCATTTTGATTTTTTTTTCTTCTTAACATTTATTATATCTAAATTTCTAATGTCCTCTGTGTATCAATTATCATTCAACCATATGTAGCATGCGTAGGATTTTTATTTTTATCCTTATTTTGGATTCTTATTGAGCTTTTACTTTATGAATTATTTTTCAATTTATTTTATCGCAGACAAAACAAAGGAATATTAGTGCTATAAAATTAGTTACAAATTTGCAAAAGAACAGTTTTGGTTTAATAGTGAAAAAAATAAATATGGTAAAAGAGAAAAAGTTTCTTTGAAATCAGTTTGGAAGAATCTCCTCCCACCCATTATATGGCAACTCATAAATGATAAAACCATTCATGTAATGAATTTGAAGAAATTTGCAAATCTTTTTCCAAAGAAAAAACCATTTTTGATAGTTAAAGTTTATCCCAATTTTTTTAATTTGATCCCTAGAGTTTCAAAAGTAACTTCAGCATATTATTGAAGTTCAAGATCCAATGTTACTCTTAGTATTAGACTAAGACAACAATTTGTTTCGTTTTTGCTTAAGTTGGATTTAAACTCAAGTTCTTTATTCAGGACAATAAACTTTACTAATTAAACTAACTAAAATTATATAATTAAAATGTGCATCACTATACACCAAGCGATTCACTTGCAACCTATGTAGTTAAAAAATGTCACATGACCATCATGATTGCTCACATTATTATATTTCTAAATTAATTAATAATTATTTATCACAGTGGTTACGTGACATTTTAAATCCGATTAAGCTGCTTGCATGTAACTTTTAAGCCAAAGATTTTTTTATTTTATTTTTTTATTATAAAGGTACCAAATCATTTGACACATCAACACAAATTGTCACAAGTAATGTTGGCTTTAGACACTTTTTTTATTATTATATGAGTAGAGCAATATAGTTAACAATTAATAAAAAAATCTAATGCAAAATAACATGAAGATTGAAGAATGAAACTTCATATCATTATTAACATTCTATGACAAAACGTAATGCACAAGTTAAACGTAGCTTATAATCATTCCGTTCTAGGCGTGTATCTCTGCACTCAAAGTAAAGGGGGGGTTTTTTTAAAAAATAACTATAAAACCCAAACTATATTATTAGTTAGGCAACGTTTGAAACTAATTTGGTTTCTAACAATTCGAGTCTAGAGGACTCAATTTTGGGGAGCTGACATGTCCACGTAGGCCTGGAAATCGAGTTCATTGGACTCGGTTTCTATACATGGAAATCGAGTCTAACAGACTCGGTTTCTGTACATGGAAATCGAGTCTAATAGACTCGATTTTCGTTCATGGAAATCGAGTCCAAAATACTCAGTTTTCTTCGTTCAGCACACGGACATGAAATCACCAAGGAAGAACACTCACATGAACACTCACATGCTCTGTTTTACTCTCCACAAAACAGAGCAAGTGAGTAGAGATTAATAAATATGGGATTTTTATTTTAACGTTTTGGTAATGTTTGTTGTCTAATTTTTAACTAATCAAGTTTTAAAATTTGATTATTACATGAGTTTGTCGTAGAAATTTTAATTGTTGGAGTGGTGGCTAACAAAGCGGTTTTCTTCTTATTTTCTTCTTGTTAGACACCACTCTTCTTATTTTCTTAATCTCTACTCACATGCTCTGTTTTGTGGAGAGTAAAACAGAGCATGTGAGTGTTCATGTGAGTGTTCTTCCTTGGTGATTTCATGTACATGTGCTGAACGAAGAAAACCAAGTACTTTAGGCTCAATTTTCATGAACGAAAATCGAGTCCATTAGACTTGATTTCCATGCACAGAAACCGAATCCATTAGACTCGATTTCCATGTATAGAAACTGAGTCCGATGAACTCGATTTCCAGGCCTACGTGACATGTCAGCTCCCCAAAATCGAATCCTCTAGACTCGAATTGTTAGAAACTAAATTAGTTTCAAACGTTGCCTAATTAATAATATAGTTTGGGTTTTATAGTTATTTAAAAAAAAAAATCCAAGTAAAGGCATGAAATTGTTTGGCAACATGGGCACGACAGTATAATATTACACAAATTAAGACTAGAAAGATAATCAATTTAGTTTATGTATATGAATATCTTTATTTCCTACAAAAATGAACATCACCATTGATAACCTTTATTCAACATCTGTTAGGAATTGAACAAGAAATTGGTTTGGCTAGTCAGACACCAAGATGTCGATAACTCAACCTTTTACATGTACAAGAATCCAAGTGGTCAAGAAAACAATCGTGCATATAAAGCAGGAGCAGGAAACAGAAAGCAACCACGATCAAAGGCACCGTCGGTTTTAGAATCTGATTTCCAGACCCAGCATCATCATGTATGGAAAAGAAAATGACAATGCAGTCCAATAAGTTATATTCCAATTTATAAGAATAAGTTTTCCCCAAAGCAAAGCATAATTCCAAATGGATGGGGTGATAAGTACTACTGTATTTCAGAGAAGTAAAAAGCTACTGCTAAGAAAAGCCGTGTGGGCGCACAGTACTTGATTCAGCACAACACTACATGAAATCAACTTGGTTCATACCAGGCTTCTTTACACCAGCACAGACTCAGAACAAACAATCAAAGAAGAGTATCGCATATTACTTTTCCTTTTGGTAGATAACTTGATCATGTGGCATGTAAACAAGTTAAGCAAATGTTCAAAACACCACCAAGGAAAAAACATAGGTCACACCATTTTGGCAGTGACAGCATAAAACTAATATACAAGAGATGATGTTATTAGTAAAAAACAGTATCACTTCTTGAGTATAACTTCACATGAACCATAATAACTTCAAAAATTAATAGCATCCAAGATGCTTTTTCACCAACAGGACATAAAGAGTCCTCAGTGGACAAATCAGCAACTAACAAAATACATGATACCTGCAGAGAAAGTCACATTATTTTTCCTTTTAAACCTGTGAAAACAACCTCGATTGCAATAAAATTACCGCGGAGCAGTCACAAATCAAGTGAAAGAAGCAAATTTAAAGGAATCATAATACCAAACCAGGAAATGTGTTTTTCCAAGGGCAGCTGTTCCTAATCAATTTTCAAGCAAAACTGTGTCAGATTCTCGTATTCTCATGGTCTTGGCACGCAACCTCTCCATAAACGCAGAATTGGCTCTAAGCCTCCCTTTGACATATGAAGTTCGTGCATCCTCTGCTAGCTTCCTTGCTTTCCCAGCTTCCTCAATGAGGGAATAGAGAGTCCTCAGGCAATCCTTTCTGTTCTCCTCTCGATGCTCAAACCTTCAGCCAAAATAAACAATGCACATATAGTGTAGTTGGAATAAAAATAGCTAGAAGCTTCAGCATATAGAGGAAGACCCAAAAAAAAACATTAATAGTTGTAAAAAGGACATGTCAATTAAGGAAATAACATTATATAATTTCGGATAGAATAAAATGGCAGGAAAGAATACATTTTTTTTTATAGATAAAAATGGCAGGCAAGAATACATGGGACCAACCCTAACTAGTCTGTTGAAAATCCATAACCAAGCTTATAAATTTTGGGACTAAAAGGCCTGGTTGTTGTTGTAGAAGCTACATCATGTATATATCCTTTGTGCTTGAGCTAAAAGCATTATTTATCATGTATACATCCAGAGTCATTATCTTAAACTAAAAATTAAAAAGAACGAGCTAGAAGCATTGCAAGGTTTTATACAATTCCAAGCCTAAACAACCTCACGATGCCCTCACCAAAGGGGCAACCTTTTTGTTTTTTGTATTTTTTTTGAAAGAAGGGAAGGGGAGATATTCTTTTCAATCTCCCTACAATATTAAAATAAATAAATAAAATGTTTAGTCACATAAGTCACCAAGATTATTAGGATTTCCACAGATGGCTAAGGACCATAAAAAGTTAGAATGATGATATGTTACTAAAAACAATCATTTTGGATAGGAAATGAGAATCCCATGTTGTTTATTGGACTTACCTCTCACTAGTGATTGTAAGCTCATCCTTTCCTGGATGGTATCTTTTTCCAACCAATTCCCTGATACGGCAAAATTGATGTTTTGAAAGCCCAAGCTCTTTCACAGTAACAGACATTTTCACTTTTCTGTTTTTGGGGTGCCATGCATCACCACCAGGAGCAAAGACTACCCGTGTTTGCCACCTAAGGATTGGTCCCTCGCCAGGTGGGTCGTCTAAGTTCTTTTTCTTGTCTGGCACAGCAGTCTCATCAAACTGGGGAGGCCCCTCAGCTTCCATTATCTTCTGACTTTCAATTACCATCTCATCCTCAAATTTCTTAAACAACTCATAAGCTTCTTCGGCTTCAATCTCTCCCCTTTCACACATATCCCCCAGCTCGTTGAATCTCTCTTCCACCTTTTTCTTTATCTCATCTGAAGAAAAAATTGCACTTATAGACATATCCAGCAGATGCCAATTTACATTAAAATAGATCATTATTGTCATTGATATTCACAACTTATTGTCTATGATATATATCTATGCAAACAATAAGAAAATTTGTGATGATATATATTTGGTTGTCTCAGTAAGACTTTGTGAAAGATCTGGCCTCTAACTAATCACAGAACATTTGTTGTAAAAATCTCAAAAGGCAAAAATATGCAAGTCTAAGTAGTCTGTAGCCAGAAAAACTGTAGGTTTGACATACAAACACCTTTCATAAGAGGCATTCTCTCAATAATGGGAAAAGTAATTGCAGGTAACAGAATATCATTCCAAATAATCAAAACTAAGCCTACAATGTCAAGTTCTTACACTTTACAGATTCCGATCAAAATGCTCAGTTATTACCAATGTGTTATAGACTATAATGATGACGAGTTGAGATCCTCCAACAACAAATCAGCTGCTTCACCATACTGGAAGCAAGGCATCCCTTTAAAACTGTGTGCGTGTGCGTGTGTGTGTGAGAGTGTATACAGAGATTTCTTCAAAACTTCCAGAATTCATTTTGTCAAAAACAATCCTATATGCCCAACAAAATACGGACAACTGTTACAAATGAAAATTTCATATTCTTCCTATCAGTTATGGAACTTTATTACATCTTCAGACATTGAACCATTAGTAGCTCAAATGTTCTAAAATTCCTGTTGCAAATTACACATCCAGAATTTATTTACAGGTGGTGAAGTGGTCCATATAAGAACATGCTGGTTCATATCAAAACACGCTTGATAGTGAATAATTAAATCAAGAAAGCGCTCATTCTATGCAAATTAAAAAAGGGACCAAATGCACTACTGACTGCAGAGGCAAGCCTAACTGCAACAAAGTTTTTCCAATTACCTTGCTTTTCTAAATATGTAATAACAATTCCTCATGATATTCTCCTTTATGTCCATCGGGGCTTCATTTTTTTTTAGTGAACAGATCAGAACCTAAGACTACCCCATTCCATCCCAAATCCCAATTCCAACTAAGCCAAAACCCAGGGCAATAGTAACAGAAATTAATTATGAATCCATATTCTACATCCTACCTCTCATCCGCTAATAGCCTTTTCAACCAAGAATTTTCATTACAAATAAGTCACTGCAGTTATCCTCCATGCCCAATATAATTCCAATATGACTCCACACCACGATAATTCAAGCATTTAATTTTTTTCACTTTCCCATTATATGTATACTGACGATTGGAGGCTTGGGATGAGTTGTAGACCCACCTAGATATCCTGGGTTCAATCCCCACTAGGAGTTCCCCTAAATTACCTAATACATGGTTCTGGCAGTTGGGGGGTTGTGTATCCATGGTTTACATTCCAGGGGGTGGGTCCAAAGGACCCTGCCTTAGTGAGATTCCACATCATTAAAAAAAGAATGTATACTTGTGAACAAAATTATCCTAGAGGTTAACATTCAAATATAAAATCACGCCATACTAGGCTCTAAGCAAGCAGAATGTAGAACAGGGGCAACACAAAAGCGTATATGAAAATCTGGTAAAATATATAAATGTCTTGCATGTCATTTGACTCATTTCTATTACCATGTATCTCTGTCTAAATCAATATAAAATTGTCTGCACAATTTTGCACACATATTTCTATACATTCATCAGAATCCACTTACAATAGACAAATAGCAACAACAGCAGCCAAAAAATAAAATATAATAAATAAATAAAAAAGATAAATATGTGGTGTTAAGCTGGCCAAAAATGATTTTTAAATCTCCATGCATATACTTAATGAAGTGTCAATAAATTCAATCTGAGGAATACAGGCAAACCGCTCTCATCTAGTCTCAACTTGTCACTTCACATATAACAAATCCGGGTCAAGAATCACAGGGTGCTTATGTAACTTACCTATAAAAAAAAATTAACACAAGAACAAAACAAATCCAACCATCATGTGATAAATTATCTACTGGGAGAGCCATGACATTCACACCGATTTAGGCCAAAAACAACAGCATTGCCTCCAAAGACGTCGCCTTCAAATCTTATCTGTCCTTGTACAATCCCAAGGCCACTTCACATTGCAGTAGACATGGTTTGTAAATTTAAAAATGCATCAAAAGTGAATTAATAGCTTTAAAAATGAGTAATTGATTTTATTTTGACATTGGAATTTGTACTTCAACTCAAAGGTTGAGTCTTTAGATGTTCTAAGGAAACTACACATAGTAACTGAGAAAAAACAGGCAGTGCATCTATTTGCCTCTTGAAAATAGGGATTCTTGAACCAATACTAGCATTGGCAATCAACTAAATTTTTTACGACTATGATTTGAATCACCCAGCCTACATGTTCAGGATCATATTAAAATATCAAAATGGCATAGTGTTATAAGCATTTGCAAATGTCAGTGCAGGAAATCAATTCTGAAGTAGAGACACAAAACATTCCAAGCAACAATGTAAGACAATAAACATCTGAAAACCATTGCGATCCAAAACACCAATCCATGGAGGACAACAAGGACAATATACTATGATTCAGAAACTAAAATGAGAAAATTATTACAGTGGTGAATACGATGAACCAATTGTCACATAAAGAGACATTTTAACATGGTACTAAACATCATGTCCAGTAAAAAGTAAACATATAAATTTAAAATAAAAGAAAGCAAATTAAAGCAGAAGGGTATACCTGGGAGGAGGTTGTCCCATTTAAGCATATCCTCTAAAATCTCCTCGCACTCCTTTGTGTCTTTCATGATCTTATGATCAATGGCATCCTTAACAAGACCATCCCACTTCTGGTCATCCATGTTAAAGAACTCATCCTTAACCATTCTCTTCACGACTATAGGCTTCACATCATACAAATCATCAATCTCCTCATCCGTCTCGTGCATTTCCTCAAAATCCGATTCGAATTCTTTGTCCTTAACATCATCCAATGGCTCCATCTGAAACTCATCTACCAACTCATCATCTGTTTCCTCATGCTTCCCAGTCAACTTCCTCTGCAGAATCGCTTCAAGGATCGACGGGAGTGCCTCCTCATCACCTTTAAAGTACTTCTCTATCCGCGCTTTCAGCTCTGAGGACAGAAAATTTACACATTTTTTTATTAAAAAACATATCAAACAATTCAAGCTTCGAAAGGCAACAACCAAGAGACAGGTCCATATTGTTTTGGCAATATCCAGAAACCCCAAAAAGAAATAGAATTTTTATACCAAATTTAAATTGAATTGCAAATGATTTGTACCCAAGATCCACAAATCACCCAAAAATTCAGAAGTTTCAAATAATTAATGAAAAGTTCAAAACTCCAAAACCACCCACTATAAATGAAAAAATATATATTTCACAAATTCCTTCAGATAAAATTACCACATTCATCTAATTAAAATATAGCACATAAATCAGATGCAAAAAACGAAAAGCTTTGTTTGTTTCCTGAGAAAATTTAAGGTGAATAAAAAGAAATTTGAATCTCACTATTTCACTGACACTGAAGATAAACAATTTCCCTTTTTTAACGTACTTAACCATGTCATTTTTGCTAGAAACCATTGAAAGACCACGAAAATGAAATAATAAATAGTAAAAAATCAACTAACAACTTGAAATTTATGAATTTTGTTGTTCCAACTTTCTGGGCAACCAAACAGAGTAATATGTAGCCATGCTGTTTACCTTTGTTACTGACGTCCTCGACGTCAATGGAGACATCTTTCTTCTGGGGTTGTGCCAAGCTGGTCTCTGGATCTGGAGCAGAGCTAGGGTTTTCAGTGGACGAGGACGAGGACGAGTCGTTCTCGGAGGAGTAGAATCTGAGTCTGAGTCGGGGCCGAGTCGAGGCGGCGAGTGAGGAAGGACTTGGAATTGGGTTGTTTTGAATGGGAGGGGAGTGAAGAAGATTGCGAGTGTAGAGAGTGACATTTCGAAGCAGAGTGCGCTTCATTGTGTGGGTTTAGGGTTTAAGCTTTTTTGTTTCAGGAAAGGGGTTTCAGAAATGGGGTTTTGCACACCCACCCATTCCCTCTTTCTCATACTCAATAGGTGTTCTTCCTGCAACACTTCTTTTTTTTATTGGGCCATGGTTTCTGCAACAAAATGAACATGGGCTTTGTGATAGTTCTTTTTTTTTTTTTAGCCATAGTTTCTATTCTCTCATAATTCCTTATTTAGTTTTCAAATCCTTTTATTTTTTTGAGAAATGCTATCTTCATAATATTTTCACAACATTTTCATAACAAATTTTAAGTGACAAGTTGTTACTAATTGTTATTGTTAGGGCAAAAAAAAAAAAAAATTTAGTGGTAAGTTCAAATTTGAACCAATAATAACTAACCACCTATAATTTGTTGTGAAAATGTTGGGGACATCGTATTTCTCTTTATTTTTAGTAACTTATAACTCAATTGATTAACACCTCCTACTATTTCTAACAAAAATATCGGGTTTGAATTCTCCCTCCCCAACTTTCAAATTATCAACCAAAAAAAAAAAAAAAAAAATCAACATTTTCTCTGGCTGCCGGGTATAAAAAAATTGAAAATAATATAAATTTCGTATAAATCGAAACTTAGAAGCTATGTATTCATGATTCTACATGTTTAAAATCACAAGATAAATCTAAATCATAAAATTAGTCATATAGAGTTATAAACTCATGTTGTGATTTATGTTCGCGACAGGATGAGCCTTGTTAGTAAAATCCTAAGAAACTATATAGACTTTTTCATCATTTTTACTAGTATTTTTTACTTGACCAACAAAGTCTCCTTGGCTAGGATTTTTTTGCAAAATAACACAATTTTGCTAACGATTCGTTAGTTAGAATCGTTTCTAAACTATTTAAGAAACTTGCATCTCGAGTCTTTTAGACTTGAGTTCACTATAGCAACTCAAGTTTTCAAGACTCAAGTTCCATGTGCTGGCAGAGCTGAGGTGGATTAAAATCCACATGGAACTTGAGTTTTAAAAACTCGAATTCTAGTTACTGCACTGAGTTCCTGTTCTTTCTTCTTTTTTCTTTCTTAAGACCCAAATTAAAGATTCAGAAAATACCCAAAACCCAATTGCTCGAGTTCCTGCAAATCTGGTTTAGAGAGAGAGAGAAAATGAAAATCCAAGGTGGAGAAGTCATCCTTATGATGGTGGTGGCTGGGGTTTGCTGTTAGATCAAGAGAGTTAGCTTAAGAGAAGAGGGTTTTGGTTCGGGTTTAGAGAGAAGAACTTGAGATCAGACCACCGTCGATGGTAGCGATGATGGTTGGAGGAAGAGCCAAGGAGGCTCGGCCATGGAAGTTCAAAGGGCAGAGGGAATGGAAGTTCAGTCCGAGCCGATTTCCCTTGCCTAGAGCTTTCGCCGCTTGGGTTCAGTCCGAACCGTGGGGGTTGCTTTGTTGTTGCTTCTCTAGGTTTGTTGTTTTTGTTGCACTGTTGTTTTTGTTTTTGTTGCTTTTGGGTTGTTGGGTTGCTTCATTCTTTAGGTGCTTTGTTGTTTAGGGAACTCAAGTCTTAAAGACTCGAGTTCCATATGGATAATTTTCCACCTCAATCTGCCAACACATGAAACTTGAGTCTTAGTGAACTTGAGTTTAAGAAACTCGAGATACTAGTTTTCTAAATAGTTTGAAAACATTACTAACTAACGAAATTGTTAGCAAAATGGAGTTATTTTGTAAAAAAAAATCCAACTAGTCACCGCCTTCTAAGTTCTTTATTAGGTGATTGGCTTGGTCAAGAGGATCATTATGGTTTGATTAAAGTAGAATTTCTTACTATGGTTCTATTATGTCCCTCAAATTTTAGTCACTCTCAATTGGAATTGTTTATGGCGATCATCACGATAGAGTAGATTTCCTTACTACAATTCCATTATGTCCCTAATTCACCCACCCACAAGATATATGTTGGACTAAAGTCTGAAACCTTATAAAGTCCGGCCCTTGCTTCACTAACTTTGTGTTTGATCTCTTATTTATTGCACTAGTTGATTGATTACTGACTAATTTTTATTCTAGTTCCAATTTATTTTGCTAATATGGATACTCATCAATGATTATCTCTAATTCCCTAACCTAATATTATTATTAATCAAAAGTAGCATTAAGGACATCAAACAGGAACAACAGCTTGCACATCTTTCAGTTGGAGCAAATATAAATGCTAGATCTTCACGACTAGTTTCTTCCTTTTCTTTCAAGGCTAGACCACAGTAAAATGGCACACCATAGCAGCAGTTCTGTAGATATACTTTGAATGCCTATTTGGCATGTAATGGGGTCATGTTTAATTACTGACCCTGTGGTTTGGGAAGAAATAGTTCAATGGAAAATCATCAATCTGAAAGGAAAGGGCTTTAAAGCTATTTTATGTAAAGTGGCTTGGTAGGTTTCAGCTTAACACATTTGGATTCAAATGAAAAACACAAACTATGAAGAGGAAGTACTCACTGAGGAGCAAATAGTGAAGAGTAATGGTTGGGAAGTCAAAGCGAGGGCGGAAAAGGTTGCCCTGGCTGGAAACACTATCCTCCACAAAGATTTGTGTACTAACCGGGGGTTCTTGAGGGTTGAGTATTAATGCAATTCTCTAATTAGTTTTGATTTTGACTTTGTTTCAGCTCAGTGTTGTATTCTTGTATCTAGACCAAGGTTGTAGCAGCTGGTTTAAATTGTTAGACTGTTAGAGTCTGGGTTGTAGTTGTTGGTTCAAGTTGTTAATTGGTGTTTCTATCCAAAAATAAATAAAATAAAATTAGTTGCTGTGGATCTATTTTCACTAATACAGCTTTTTGAGTCCGGTTGATATAACAGTTTTGATACTTGGAAATAGGAAATACAGAAAGAAAATTTTCACAGCCACATACATTTTATAACTTAGATTGGTCAGACAAACAAGTGCAATTAATAATTCAACTTGCACATATTGAATTCTCCAACATGATACAAGCATCAAGAATGCTTGGGATTAAAAATCAACAAAACTGTAGAGTGTTCACATTACTCATCCCTCGCCATTCTCTTCATGGCAATCTCCTTTGCATTATGCAATTCATCAATATATTCATCAGTTTCACTCAATTCATCCAAATCAGACTCAAACTCCTCATCGGACGACTCCTCATCATCAATATCATCGGAAGACTCATGCGTCTTCCCAACAATTTCTTCCATCAACTCCTTGTCAGCCTCCTCATACTTACCTGCCAATTTCCTTTTCAAAATCGCTTCAAAGATCGATGGTATTGCCTCTGCATCGCCCGCATAGAATTTATTTATGAGCTTTTTCAGCTCTGCAACCAAACCATTCGAATTTTATTAAATTGTAATTACAGAGACCAACAAATAAGACATTCTAAATGAATGCAAAAACAAATAAGATTATTCATAATAGGTAACTATCATAATGCAGATAATAAAACCCATAAACCCCTATATTTAAACAAATTCACGCTTTAACCCAAAAAAAAACCAAACTAAAATCTTAAAAATTATACAGAAAATAATGAGAATTGGGAAAACCCAAAATTGAAAACATTCAGATTTTCCCTACCCTAAAATAATTATAATTCATAATTCTCAATCCTGCATAGTCAAACAACTTGAGAATCCCAAAAAAAAAAAAAAAATCCAGAGTAAATTGCAAATAGTTTGGGCCTTGAATTTCTTCAACTCACAAATTTTATTATTAAAAAAAAAGGAGAGATTTTAATCCCAAAAATTCAAAGAATAAACTGCAAAAAATAACAGAATAAGTTTCCTTCTAAACAAATTAAAATTTGTAACAACAAAAATCCCAAATAGCAACTCAAGTGTCTAACTAATCTACTAATCTCAACCGCTAACACAACATGTATGAAATAATTTCAGTATTCAGAGACTATGAATTTTCCCTCATTTTCGTGGTGAGGTTTCCCACTAACCAAACAGAGGGTAAGTTGAAAAAAATTAAAATTGTATACTATGATTTGGAAAATTACCTGGATTACTGATGTCTTCTGCATCAACGGAGGAATTGGGTTTCTGGGTAAGGGTCAAATTGGATCCATTTCCATTTGACGAGTAGAGCCTGAGTCGTGACAGAGTCGAGGCAACGAGTGAGATGGGAAAATGATTGGGCTTGTTGGCGTAGAAAGTAGTAACACTGCTTCTCATCAGTAATAGAGTTTGCTTCATGTAAATGTTCATCGCTGCTCTGCTCCTTTGTTTAGGGTTTTAGCCTCTCCTTTGTTTTTGAGGGTTTAAAGGCTTTAATAATTACACTACTTCAACATTTTTGTTTATTTATTTATTATTTTTGGGTTAAAGGGTATCTATTGAATTATTTATATAAAATGGGAATGTTAACTGATGAAATTATTTTTAGAAATATTTTACGGAAAAATAATATAGTAGTTAATTCTTTCGACAAATTTTTATGTTTTTCATAAAAGTGGTGTCAAAACTTTTCTAAAATGGTTTGTTAACAATTGCGAACACTCATTAACAAGACTTTTTTTTTTTTTTAATAGGATCATATTAACGGGTGTTCTTAGGGCAATATGGTTTATTAACAATTATTTTAAGGACACCCGTTCACATGACCCTATATAAAAAGTTACTATTAACGGGGGTCCACAATTGCAATTGTTAATAAACCATTTTAAGAATGTTTTGATACTACCTTTATAGAAATAGAAAAAGTTATTAAAACATTAATTTTTTTTTTCTTTTTTATCCTTTTCCCATAAAACATTTCTTAAAATATATCACTAACAAATGCCCTTAGGGCATCCATTAATATTTCTCTATATAAAATTGGATTTTACTAACCTATATCCTTAGGGTGTACATTAATAAACTATTTTAGAAAAAATTTTATGGGAAAATGAAAAAGTGGCTAACTTTTTCAATTTTACATAAAAAATTTACTAAAATTGATTATGAATGTATGTCTGGCATACATTAACCGAACCCATATAAAATTACTCAACTTTGCAAATCCAAGTCTTTTTTTTTTCCCTTTCTTTTTTTCCTTTTTTAAAGCTTCAAATCCTAAGTTTTCAAGCACAACAATTTATTATATTTTGTGTAACCTTGCATACCACATCTCTCTATATCAAAGAAGATTCGGCTTAGGTCCAATGCATCAGTGCATTGGATATGATATGATACAAGTGTCTATACCTGTGGGTGCAAGGGAAGGGAAATTAAAATGGAGTCGCCACCTAGTTATATGGTCTAGGAAACATGAATATAGCGTTCTTTCGAGGAAGAACCTTTTGATTTTACCACCAGAGTTTGGGTTCGGAGTTTAGGAACACTCTTGGGAAGGTGTTAGGCACCCAAGATCACCCAACCTTAAGGTTGGCCTCCCATCATTGTGTCATATATCTTAACTCTATTAAAAACTGTAAGGTTGAATTTATTCAATCATGTGTTGGCTTTATTTTGTGCCAAATTTACTTGTAATTTAGCAATTAAATACCCTGTATTTAGGTGGGATTTATGTAAAGGTTGTGTGTGAGAGAGTGTGAAAAAAACTCAAGATGTGTGAAATCAAAGGAGTCTCGCGACTGGATCTCACGACTGACTCGCGACTGGCAAGTCTCCAAAGTGGCACACGTGTAGAGAATGCAGGAGAGCTGAAGGGTCATGACAGCTGGAGCACTACAGGACAAAAATTCTAGTCTGGCCAGGCAGTTAGCTCGCGACTCGTTCCAGTCCTGAGGTTGAGTCGCCAAAATACCCTGTTTAGATGAAAACTGACTTTTCGCATTCCTTATACACTCTACTATAAATACTCTTATACCCATGAAATGTAGAGAGATTCCAGAGAGAATTTTGATAGAGAAACCCTAGAGAAAAACAAAATTGACTCATCCACAATCTTCATCATTTGATTCTCCAAATTCCTCTACTCTTACCCTCTCTATTGATATATCCTTGAGAGGTACATTTGCCAAATCCTTATCTCACCATACCCATATTAGTAAGGAGATGTTTTGGTACTTGGGAAGCAATTCAGAGAAGACCAATTCATTTGGTTGATGCAATGGGTTTATTGCGGGATCCGGTAAGCTAGAGAAGACAAGGTTTGGCATAACCCTGTTGGAGTAAGAAACTTGGAGGGGTTAGGTGCACTGAATGGATTAGGCTTGGAGGGTCTTCTGCTATTCATGTATCCCAACTTCATTCTCTAGTGGATTATTGACCGTTTGGAGGGCGGCGGAGAGGTTTTTTGCCGAGTACTTCGGTTTCCTCTTCGATAACACATCGTTGGGTTATCTTTGTGTTTGCATCTCTCTTTCCTTTCTCTTTACCTTTTAACTACTGCTATGTTGGTTATTAATTATGGTTTAGAAAGTGTTACCAATTTGGATATAGCTTATATTTCATATTCCGCACATATACTGTTTGATTATAAGCTTGTGTTGGTAATTTTGTATTTGGGGGTCTAAATGTTCATTGGTGTTTTATATGCTATTTGAACTTTCAAAAACCATTTAAATACTTGTATTCTAGACTCATACACATACTAACATGCATCTAGCAAACAACATGGCATCCTTAACCCTAAACACAAACTTAACCATCTATCCAAATAAAAGGGAGCTAAACATATAAAGGAAAACCCTAGCATTCATCTTAAACAAAACAATAACTTAAACACGGCAGCAAGCATACCAACAAACAAAACATATCAAAGACAAAACATTAACGTATTAGAAACCCTAATCACACATCTAAAAACCCTAACACAAATGCATGACTTACCCTTTACTTACCCCTCAGCAACACAGCACCTATGGCATCAATGCATGAACATGTGAATGAATGGTATAGCATTAAAACTAAGAAAACCCTAGTCTAAACCCTAATCTAAGCATGTGATAACAACAAACATGTTAAAAGGCAAACAAACAGTCATGGGGCTTGGAACATGTGGAAAAGAGGCTTATTTAAACAAACATGTGAAGGCAAAACAAAACAAACAAAGAATTAGGGTTTTCTGGGTAACGACATCATGCATGCTAGAACAGGTCTGCGTACGCATGAGTTCAGCATGCGTGCACAGGCTAGATCATGCATACATAGATACTTACCTAGAAACCCTAATCAACACAGAAACATAGCAGAAGCCAAAACGTAAAATCTAGCAATCTATCATGCTTAAAGATATGAAGAAAACCTAAAACTAGCCTAAACAAACATGTGTAAACATAAACTAAATAAAAGAAGTAGATTAAATCAAAGATTAAGGCAGAAAAGAAAAAGAAAAGTTTTTAAAGCATACCTTAAAGCAAAAGCCCCTAGGCTAGATTTTTGACCGTTCATTTCAGTCAAATCTATCACAATTCAATGAAATAGTGATTAGTAATCTTTAACTTAAAGGATTGGGACCAAGAAAGGTCCCAATCAAATAATAAGAGACTTGGGGGTGTTTTGTGAAAAAACTCCCTTTTGATTCATTATTTTCCAGTGAATCTTAGGTTTTTCCTGTGGGATTTCTGTGTGTTTTGAAAATGTACCATGTAAGGCTTTTTATAGTGGAAAAAATGGAGTTTGGAACGGCTCCTAGACAATGTGGGATTCGTTCCAAATCTCAGCCATTATTGCAGAAAACTTTCCTTTCTTATACTTCTAAAACCCTAGTTGCGTATGCAGGGATGTGCCTACGTACGCATGCTTTAGCTTGTGTACGCAGGCCGCGACCTACGCACGTAGGCCGATGGCTACTTTGGTCATTTTATTTCTAAAAATAGATTTTTGCTCATTCAAAAGGTTATATTTTCCATTTTAACACTCCTCAAGTCAACTTAATATCTAATTGGGCTCTAAACTGGCCTTGGGCTTTAGAGTTCGAGCATCATTGGGGAACGGGGGCCCGAGTCGTAAGGGGTACAAAATGTGGTGTCTACAAATGCCCCTCTTTTGATTTGTGAGCTTCGCTAACGAAGTCAAAAGAATAAGAGACAAAACATTTTGCTTTGACGTACGGCTCGGGCCCAACCGACACACATCACGCATACACAAGGCGGGGTGCAACTCCGAAGAGCTACATGGGATTCGTATGTTCGAAGTCCCACCTTTGTTACTTAAGAAACGAGCAACGACAGGTTCACTATCCCAGAACCTGTTTTGCCACTTGCAAGCAAATGGCGAGTGACTCACTATCCTAGAGTCACTAAAACAAAAACAAAAACAAAAAAACAAAACAAACAAGGGTGCTCTTACGAGCTAACCCAACAAACAACAAAATGATATAGCCTCTATTGTGTCCATCCGAGGCTCTTGCCTCAAACTTCTTCAGGTGACTTCTTCCTCTTGTCTTCTTCACTTCTTTCTCTACCTTTTTTGGTGACGCTCTGGCCTCGGGTTCGCCTTGGCCTCTTTCTCTATCATTATCTCTACCTTTTTCTTCCGTGCCTGCATGTTTAATTCCTGGAGGATATGTGCACGAGTAGGATCCACTAGGGATGGTGAAGAACTCGCTAAGGAGTAGTGATCCACTAGGGATGAATCTTCTGCTTCCTTCATGGTTCGTGGAGGATTTCGAGGAAGAATCTTCTACTTCCTTGCTAGGGGTTTTTGTATGAGACTCACTGGGGAAGAATCTTTTGCTTCCTTATTAAGGATACTTTGGGGAAGAATCTTCTACTTCCTCACTAGGGATTTGCTTTGGTGTGCTTGGGTCCATTGGGGAGGGATCTTCTGCCTCTTCCATAGGTATGATGCTTGATGTGCTTGAACTATTAAGGAAGAGTCTTCTACTTCCTCTTATGAGGATAATATTTGATACATTTGGGAAGAATCTTTTGCTTCCTTCACTAGGGATACTTTGCTTGAGATGCTTGAAATGTTGAGGAAGTCTTCTACTTCCTTACTGAGGATGATGTTTGACACGCTTGACCCACTGGGGGATGGTTCTTGGTGGGCTTGATCCACTGGGAAATCTCTTTTCTTTAATGTGCTTGATCCACTGGGGAGTTCTTTGATATGCTTGATCCATTGAGGGAATTTTTTGATAATTTATGTCTAATTGTGGAAGTCTTGAGATGTCCCTCTTTTTTTTTTTTTTTTGAAAGAAAAGAAGAAAAGGAAATTTTTTTTTTATAACTGTTCATGACTAAACTACACGTAGTTTAGCCATCAGGTGTGTTCTCGCCTTTTCATTTTCTCCAATGGTTACCAACCATATCTTTTCTTCTTTTCTTCTTCATTCTCTTCATCTCCCTCGTCTTTTCACATTCTTCATAACTCTTCTCTCTTTTCTCTCTACAAAAACCTCCCTCCCCTCTTTCTTTTCCTTACACCCTCTGATTCTCTCCAACTCTCCCATTTTCTCATTTTCTCTCTTTCTCTCATCATCTTCTCCCATGGCTCCCAAGGCTAAGAAATCTTCCTACGTCCTATTTGCTGATGCCTTCCATCTCACCCGCTGGAGTGGAGCCACGAGGTTGGTGGGACCTCCACCATTGACATACCAGCCAGAGAACCACATTCCCATGGGTGAAGCTGTAAGTTTTTCATTTTTTTTTTCTCATTTTCAAATTCCTCTATAATCTTTGGTTTGAATGTGTTTTTGGCTATCTAAATGCTTGGATTTTGCTATGGGATGGGTTTAGATGGAAACTTGATGTCTTAAGAGGGGTAGGAACATGTCTAGGATGGATTTTGGATGATGCTTCCTTGAAAATATCGAAGAACTACTTCTGTCTGTGTTCTTGCGTGTGTGGGCTCGGGCCTGCATACACAGCTTGCATTCATGCGTACGCAGCTATGTTCTTGCATACGTAGGTATGTTCTTGAGGTTCAGCATACATGAGAATGAACCTGCGTACGCGAGGTCTTGTCCGCGCGCATGGGCCTTGACCTGCATACGTGAGATGCCTGGCAGAAGCCTTGCTCTACTCATTTTTTCACCCATTTTACTTCCCTATGCAATGCTAACACAAATTTTTTTCATTTTTGCATTAAATATCACTCTATTATTCTTTTTACTTTCACTCATACATCACAATACCATTTTCTTCGAATTTTACTTGAATCATAAATCTAATGACAACTCTCCTTTTTTGTAGTCATCATCCCCTTATGCTGGCAGAGGAAGCACCAATAAGGTGGTGGAGTGGTTCAACTTGCTCACCTCCAAAACTAGAGGCTATGTCCGGGAAGCAGGCTTTGAGCCCATCATCAGCCTTTTTCCAGAAAAGTCTGCGAGTGCCACCTTGGTGTAGTGCCTCATTGAGAGGTGGTGGGACACTACCCACACCTTTCATATCATCAAGTGGGAGATGACGGTGACTCCCTATGACTTCTACCGCAAGACCGGCCTTAGTTTCGAGGGGGCCATCATTAGTTTGGACGGCATGTTGGGCGTGCAGTTGGGCATCGACATGTTAGGGAGGAAGTACTCCACTGAGACCATCCGCTACTTCGACTTGGTGTTGGATTACATGTTCCTCTCACAGAGGACCACGGAGGAATGTGTCCGTATGGCTAAGGCTTTCCTTCTCCACTTGATGGGGGCGTACCTTTTTGCCAATGGTGGGCAAATGGTGTCTTGGAGGTGGCTAACCCTCTTCCAGGAATTTGGGGAGGCACGGAGGGTCAATTGGAGGCAAGCATGTCTTGCTTATCTTTTCTCCACCCTCGACACTCTCAACCGGGGCACTTTGTGGTAGCTTGTAGGGCCTTGGAAGCTCCTTGAGATCAGTTCTCTTTTTACTCTTTACACTTCCACCTTTAGCTTGTAGTCTTGCAAACTGTACTGTCTTGAAAAACTCTCATATCGTCTTGAAAACTGTCATCTTGCATCTTGTCATCTTGCATCTAACTTGTGGCTTGTGCTTCTTTTTTTTGCAGCGATGGCCGATTAGGTATGGCCTTAACTCCGGGCACTGATCTAGTTCTGAGGGAGTTTCCTCAAGTGAGGGCCCATCTTGCGAGGTTGACTTCCAATGAGGTAAGTTCAATAGTTCTAGTTTTTCACGCTTCTTCATGCATTCTTCTTAGGATACCCTTCTTCTAACCTCATGTTATTATAGGTTAACTAGACCCCACGGGCTGGCCAACTCCTTCTTGCTTCTCGACACTTGGAGCCTGCCGCTCTCATCGCTTTAGAGATCACTCGACCTTTTGAAGGAGTGCGCTTAAGGGTGAGGTGCCAGTTGGTGGGTATGGATGGCTTACAGATTCCGAGGGACCCTCTTGAGTTCATGCTTGCCCCACACTCCATGACTGATGCAGAGTACAACTTGTGGGGGAGTAGTATTTCCTATGCCGAGCGACTTCTTGAGGGGTTGGACTATGATGAGTTCAACATCACTCGTCTCATGCCTTCTCTCACTGCCCAGGTATATGCTTAAACTCTTGTTCTTGTTCTTGTTCTTGTTCTTCTTTTTTTCTTTGCTTGTCATGACTATTGATATGGGGAATTGTAATAAGAGGGACCTACTGCCGGTGAGCCCATTGGTCCTCTACACATCCCTTGGAGGGTTTATGCTTATGGCCCGGGTGGCTTTGCTCAGGAGCGTGTTGTGCCCTGTAATCCTAATGTCATGGGCTATCCTTTCCCTCCCAACACTCGAGCGGTAAGTTCTTTCTTCCTTTTGTTATTTCTTTTTGCCATTTCTTTCCTTGTTTCGATCACTAACCTTTCTATCTTCAAATTGTAGCCCATTATCCAAGAGCATGAGGAGTTGGTATGGCTGGCTGGGAACCTTAAGTTGGAGGTGACCAACTACTCGAGGGATCTGTATGGTCCTGGAGGAACGGCCCACCCGGGCGGTGGTGATGATGATGATGATGGTGCGAGGAGGAGAACCCGAGGCGACTCCTAGCTACCAACCAAGGAAGAGGCGGCACCATTGATTACCTGCAGTCACAACCTATATACACAGACAACACACAACTTTTTTTTTCTTTTGCTTTTAATATTTTTCATTATTCCCTTTAGCAAACATTTGGGTTTGGTTTGAGACAAAGGATTGTTTAAGAACATCTTTTTACATTTATGCTTTTGATTGGAACTTAGCACTTAATTTACAAGTATAATGATAAATTGTATGTTTCTATACAACTTTGCTTCTTTGATGCTTGCAATCTTGTGCTTGGAATATGTCTTGAATGATTCCTTAGGTCATAGGAGCCCTAGGAATGCTTGGGAGCGAAGAAACTCTGCTCAAAATAGGGGAACATAGGCTTCTGCCAAGCACCATGCGTACGTGGAGGTGAGCTTGCATACACAGCTTTGACTTTGCGTACGTAAGGTTGATTATGCTCACGTGGGCCACAAATCAGAAAAATCCTAGCTGACTTACTTAGGTATAAAAGTAGCCGTTGGGGTTAAAACCCCCCACCAACGTGTTTCCAACTCAGAGAACACTTCTTTGGGGTTTCTCAATGGCAAAAAGCTCTCCCCTTGTTGTCTCCACTTGGATTAGGAAGCTTGGTCCTAATTTCAAGGATTTTGTTACTCCCTATGGCCTTTCTTGCATCTTCCCTTACCATCAAATTAGGGTGGATGAGCCTCTTCTTCGTGCTGCTGCTAGCTATTGGGTTCCTTCTCGGCATGTATTCCGCTTCAACGGAATAGAATTATGCCCTACTATTGAGAAATTTGCTGCTATCATGGGTGAACTGGAAATTGATGATCTTATCTTTTCTACCATGGGTCGAGATCTTCCTTCCTTTCTACAAGTGGTGTTGGGTGTCCCTGAAACTATAGCTAATAGGTAGTGTGTTTTTGGCAAACACAACTTTAGGCTGGTCTTTGATTACTTTTCCAGTTCAGGCCTCCCTGAGGGTGAAAGGCCACGATCGTACAACCTTCGTGTCTTTTGCTTATATGCCCTTGCAAGGTATTTCTTGGTTCAACAGTCATATTGTGTAGACCTTCGGATGTGTGAGCTAAAGAGAGGTAATCCAATAGGCTTGATTTTGGCGGAAACCCTCAATGGTTTGGATGCCTTTCAAAGTAAGGAAGCGAGTTTCTTTGCGGGAAGTCCTCTTCTTCTTCAGGTATGATCCCTAACTTTTGCATAGGTTCTCAACCTAGCGGGATTCCTCTAATCTTGCATGGATTGTCTTTCGGTTTTCAACCTATCGAGGCACTTTATATCGTCTTTCATTATTTTTATTTTTTCTCACTCACGCTCTCCACTTCCTTTTTTTTTCCTTTTCTTTCTCCCTTTCTTTCTTTTCTTCCCCCTCTTTTCTCTCCTCCTTTTTTTTTGCAGATATGGCTATAAGGGAGGCTTTGGTTGCTTCATCCTCCTATTGTGCCCCTCAGCACCTACCTTCCTAGGCATCTTAGGGACCGCCAGCTTCGAGATGTCCTGGGCTTTGAAGCGTACATGGAGCTTATGGGTTGCTTTAAGGAGACTGACATTCAGTGGTCGTGGAATGGTGGCATATCTCAAGCATTGTTCACAATTGCTGCAAGGACCATTGTGTGACTCTTGTTGGGCTCTGTTGCTGCTCTTACTACTCCATTTGTCGTATCTCAAGGCAATTTGGAGAGCGTCAAGGAGCTCCTAATGATGAGGGTGCCTTCCATACCGCGGTGTTCACAAATAGGATCTTGGGCAAGATTAGTGAAGCTTGGCCATGCCATAGGGTGACGAAAGACATTGTTCCTCCCAAATACATCTACCCCACTACAAGCTACAAGCAATGGTTGAATGATGACATGAAGTGGATTTTGAAGAATGAGAAGGCTCACATGAAGACTAGCAAGAAGATAAGAAGGATTGAGTGACCGCCTTGATATGCCCCATGCTTTACTTTTTTGCACTTTTATGATTCTCCTGTTTTTGTTTTTGAATTTAATAAAGGATTGAAATGTTCCAAATCCCATATGAAAATGTTGTTATCTTTTAATTTGAGAAATGAGAGAATTTCCCTTTTTATTATCTTTGCTTATTGTTATCTTCTTTATTCATTTTTTTTTTCTTTTCTTTTCTTTTTCCTTTGCCATGCAATTTTTGCCCATGACGTCCTTTGAGGAATTTTCGCCATGCCCATGGTCTTTTCTCCTAACTTTTGCCTAAATCGCCCTTTCAGGTTTTCAATCTAGCGGGGTTCTTTTGCCTTAATTTTTGCCTAGGCCGCCCTTTCCGATTTTCAACCTAGCAGGCTTTTTTCCTGTTTTCCTTTTTTTTTTTTTTTTTTTTTTTTTAATTTATAAGATGTGGTATTTCCGGAGTCTATCCATGTTAATAGGGCGAAGCATCTCTTCCCCATCCTTCTTTAAGGTTTCTTGATTTCACTTTCTTGTTGAATGCCCTAGCAATTCTTTATTGGTACCTTTGTGCATGGTATTATGTCCTAGCTCTCTTTTCATCTATCAAAGCCAATTGTTCATAACTCGCCTTAGCCCAATCCTCTTCTAGGATCTTAGTCTCTACCAATACCCTCAAAGAGTGTATCTCCACCTCAATAGGAAGCACTGCTTCACTACCATAAACCAAAGAGTAAGGTGTTGCTCCGATTGATGCTCGGATAGAAGTTCTATAACCCCACAAGGCAAATGGAAGCTTCTCGGCCCAATCTTTGTATGTAACTACCATCTTGGCTAGGATATTCTTCACATTCTTATTAGCTGCTTCCCCATTAGCTTGTGGTCGATATGGCGAAGACTTGCGATGCTCAATGCCATATTTTTCCATGACCCTTCGTACTTCGCCTTCAAAGTGGGAACCATTATCGGAAATGATCTCTTGGGGCACCCCAAACTGACATATGATGTTGTTTTCTAAAAACTGAGTCACATGCTTAGCCTTCAACACGAAGTAGGAGGCTGCTTCCACCCACTTAGTGAAGTAGTCAATTGCCACTAAAATGTACTCATGCTCGTTCGAAGCCTTAGGAGCTATTCTTCCAATCACATCTATGCCCCAAACTAAGAACAGCCATGGAGAAGTCATGCTATACAATTCACTAGGTGGTACATGGTTCAAGTTGGCGTGTGTCTAACAATCATGGCAACTTTTCACATAGTCCATACAATCGGTCTTTATTGTACTCTAGTAGTACCCCATCCTTAGGATCTTCTTGGCTAACATCCTTCCATTCATAAGAAGGGAAAAAATTCCTTGATGAACCTCTTGCATTACCCTCTCAGCCTCTTCTCTTTTCAAGCAACAAAGGTGTACACCGTAATATAACCTTCTATAGAGTTTTCCTCCATGTAGGATGTATTGGGTTGTCATCATTTTAATGGAACGACGTTCTCTCTTGTCGGCACCGTCCAGATATGCCCCTAATTCTAAGAACTTCATGATGTCATAGTACCACGGAGCTTCCTTTTCCTCTACGGCCATTATTGAGGCTTCGGTCTTCCTTTTGTGCACTTCCTCACCACTTTGTTCAATTTCCAAGGGTCGTGTCCATACTCCTTCGGGTATTTCAACCATGGAAGCTAAAGTAGCTAGGGCATCCGCAAACTAATTCTGAGCTCTAGGGATGATTGTATACTTGATCTTATCAAAGGTTTTGGTCAAGTCTTCCAAGTATTGTTGATAAGGTTTCAAATGTTCTTCCTTCACTTTCCACAACTTCTGTGCTTGAGCTATAACCAAAGTTGAATCCCCAAAGACTTCGGCTTCTTTTACCCCTAAATCTTGAAGGGCTTCCATTTCGGCGATGTAAGCTTCATATTCAGCCATGTTATTAGTCGCTTCAAAGTTCAATTTGATTGCCGAAGGTACGTGAGATCCTTTGAGAGCAATCAAGAGTATTCCTATCCCATTTCCATATTGGTTTACGGCTCCATCAAAGTATATCTTCCATGTCCCTAGCTCAACATCCAAAATATCCTCATCCGGAAAATCCTCTTTACCGTCCTCCCCCTCTATGGGATTTTCGGCACAAAAGTCCGACACGACGCTTCCCTTAATAGTTTTCCTAGCCACATACTTCAAATCGAATTCTGCCAATAAGATCAACCATCTTGACAATCTTCCACTCAAAGCGGGCTTCTAAAAGAGGTACTTCAATGGGTCCATTCTTGCTACCACCCATATTTGAAAGGGTAAAACGATGTGCCTCAACTTCTGTACGATCCAAACAAATGCGAAGCATGACTTTTCTATGGGAGTGTACCTAGTCTCGTAATCAGGGAATCTCTTGCTTAAGTAATATATTGCCCTCTCATTCTTGTCATCGTCTTCTTGTGCAAGCATACTCCCAACCGCATCCCCTATGATGAAGAGGTATACGAGTAAGGGTTTCCCATGTTGTGGAGGTACTAGGATAGGTGAGTGGAGGAGATATTCCTTGATGAGTTCAAAGGCTTTTTGGCACTCATCATTCCATGTGTATGGTTCATTCTTTCTTAGGAGCTTAAAGATGGGCTCACAAGTGGAGGTGAGCTTGGCAATGAATCGACTAATGTATTGTAGTCGACCCAAGAAACCCCTAATCTCTTTCTCACTTTTAGGTGGAGGCATCTCCAATATGAATTTGATCTTGGACGGGTCAACTTCTATTCATCTTTCACTTACCAAGAACCCTAACAACTTTCCAGTGGTTACTCCAAAGGTGCACTTTTGTGGGTTCAATTTCAATTTGCATTCTTTAATCCTCTTAAAGAACTTCCTCAAGTTTGTGGTGTGGTTCTCTCTATCCTTGGATTTCACTATCATATCATCAATATACACCTCTACCTCGTTGTGCATCATATCATGTAGCTAGGCCGTAGCCATCCTTTGATAAGTTGCTCCATCATTTTTGAGGCCAAACGGCATTACCGTGTAACAATAAATTCTCCATTCAGTAGTGAAAGTGGTTTTGGTCATGTCTTTGGGAGCCATCTTGATTTGGTTGTATCTTGAAAAACCATCCATGAAGGACATCAAGGCGCTTCCTGCTGTGCTATCTACCAAGACATCAATGTGGGGGAGGGGGAAGTCATCTTTAGGGCATGCCTTATTCAAGTCTCTAAAATCTATACACATCCTTACCTTTCCATCCTTCTTAGGTACAAGCACGACATTGGCTATCCAATCGGCTTGGTTTACGGGTTTGATGAACCTTACATTTAGTTGCTTAGTGACCTCCTCTTTGATTTTTAAGAGCCATTCGGTCCTCATTCTTCTCAATATTTGCTTGACAGGCACCATGTGGTCATGAGTATCAATGTGATATTGAGCTATCTCGGGGTCAATTCCAGGCATATCTTCATAGGACCATGCAAACACCTCTTGAAATTCTGAAGATCTTTCTTTTCTTTTTTATTTAGAGTTGAGCCAATTTTAATTAAGCGTGGATTCTCATCATTGCCTAAATTAATAGTTTTAAGAGTTGGTTCCATAGGTTCAATTTTCTTTTCCAATTGTTTACTAATTCCATTTTCAAATTCATTTGAATCATGTAAGTGTAGAATTTCAATGTTATGGGACACATCAAAGTAAGCCAAATCAAAATTCATCTTATTGAAAATATTGAAAAGTACATTAGAACTTGCATTACAAAACTCTTACCACATGTTCTCAGAAAACCCAACCTAAGTCCAATTATTAATGGGCCCCATAGTAGGCATGATGAATTCTTTCTTTCTTCTCTCTTAAGGTTTGTCGTTCCTTCCTTTGTTCCTTTTCAGCCCGTCTTCTTTCGTCAAAGGTTTCCACGCATGCATAGCTTCGGTCATGTCATACAAATTTCTGCCAGTGTTGGGGAAGTTTCTTCTCGCCTCGTCAAGGAACCAGTCACCATCATCCCCACTCTAGCAGCTAATCATCTCATCATCTCCTTCTTCTCCTTCATTCCTTACGTGGTGTTAGTCGTCGTTGGAAGAAGGGTCTATGTTGCGTTCAAGTATGAAACAAGCCAGGGTGACTTAGGTTGTCCCTACCTTCGAGGTCCATTCTGGCCAATCATGATCCTCCCATGATCCCGCGTCTCCTGATTTGAAAAAGTTGTTGACATGGGACCTCTTGAAGATCCATGGTCCCGAAGCATCCTTTAGTTGCAGCTTGAAGTTGGGTAGAGGCAAGCAGACCTTCCCTTCTGCCATCACGCGATCGATGCCTTCTTGAGTCAGCTCATTTGGTTTATGCTTAGTCTTGCGTTCCTCAGCTTCCTCTTTCTTAATTTCAGAAAGGTTACCTATTATCTTGTTGAGGACCTCAGCTTGTGCCTTTACACATTCAAGCATCTTTTGCTTGAAGACCTTTTCACTTGCAGCATCCATCCTTCCCTCTCGATAAGCCTATAATTTGGATGTCTCACCTTCCATTGGACTTGGATTAGAGTGATCTCTGAAAAGAAGCCTTATTTCATTAAGTTCAAGTTCCAATTAAAAGGTTTCTTTTACTCTTTAGATGTTCTTGGAAAATCTTAATTTCATTTTAATGAAGCCCCAATTACAATATCACTCTCTTTCCTCTCATGGATCCTTGCCCCTTGTTTCATTGGGCTTTGGTCCATTTACAATAAGGCTCTCACCCTACTTTCGTGGGCTTTCATTAGAATGTACTTAGGAATCTTCAACCCGTTGTCTCAAACTTAGGCCTACAATGTATTCATCACCTTTGGGCTTTTTATTCTTTATTCATTATTTCATCACTTTTTTTCTTGAAATACCCTCTAGCTAGAATATTTTGTAGCCTTCCTCTCAAAGTCCATGAAGTTTTCATCATTTTGGGCTTAAGCATGCAACAAGGAGGCCCAAGATTAGGGAAGTTCATACCGGCTTTGTAGGATTTTGGATGCTAAGTCCATAGCGTATTTGTTACCTTAGGCTATGGTTGTATGAACCTTTCAAGTTAAGATATACCGTTGGATTTAGGGACAAGCCTCTTATATGTGAGAACTTCTTTTCTTTTATCCCATAACATCTTAGGGTATACCATAACTTTAGGGTCATCCCTTTCATTTTCATACCTTTTATTTGTCCTTTAGGATTAAGTAAACACATGATATATGGTTGAACAAACAAGAGATATATAAAGGGTACCCTTCATGGTAGGATCTAGGATCTCTCTTGTGTGGGTAGGCTCCCTAAGGCTAAAGGGATAGATAAGTATGTCACTCATAACTAGGCGGGCTATGATTCCAACCGAAGGCCTAAGTGGACCCCATAGTGGATTGGTAGCAAACCTTTAAAGTACTGAAGACTCATTATAGGTGATGGCACCGATTGTGAGTTGGTGGGATGAACTTCGGAAAATTTAGGCCCAAATGGAACCTACCATCTTCCCACTCATCACCAACCAAGATTAAGGGACAAAGAGAACAAGTGATGTGTGTGCAAAACAAGTATTGAAACAATTTTTCTTAAAGTTAAGACATAGGACACATAAGAATTAAACTCACCATCCCCGGTGGAGTTGCCACTGTGGGTGCAAGGGAAGGGAAATTAAAATGGAGTTGTCACCTAGTTATATGATCTTGGAACCATGAATATAGCGTTCTTTCGAGGAAGGACCTTTTGATCTTACTACCAGAGTTTGGGTTCGGAGTTTAGGTACGCTCTTGGGAAGGTGTTAGACACCCAAGATCGTCCAACCCTAAGGTTGGTCTCCCATCATTGTGTCCTATATCTTAACCTTATTAAAAACCATTTAAATACTTGTATTCTAGACTCACACACACACTAACATGCATCTAGCAAACAACATGGCATCCTTAACCCTAAACACAAACTTATCCATCTATCCAAACAAAAGGGAGCCAAACATATAAAGGAAAACCCTGACATTCATCTTAAACAAAACAGTAACTTAAACATGGCAGCAAGCATACCAACAAACAAAACATATCAAAGACAAAACATTAACGTATTAGAAACCCTAATCGTACATCTAAAAACCCTAACACAAATGCATGAACTTGCTAATGCATGGCTTACCCTTTACTTACCCCTCAGCGACACAACACCTATGGCATCAATGCATGAACATGTGAATGAATGGCATAGCGTTAAAACTAAGAAAACCCTAACCTAAACCCTCTAAGCATGTGATAACAACAAATGTGTTAAAAGGCAAACAAACAGTCATGGGGCTTGGAACATATGGAAAAGAGGCTTATTCAAAAAAACATGTGAATGCAGAATAGAACAAACAGAGAATTAGGGTTTTTTGGGTAACAACATCACGCACGCTAGAACAGGTCTGCGTACGCATGAGTTCAGCCTGCGTGCGTAGGCTAGATCATGCATACGCAGATCCTTACCTAAAACCCCTAACCAACATAGAAACAAAGCAGAAGCCAAAATGTAAAATCTAGCAACCTATCATGCTTAAAGATATGAAGAAAACCTAAAACTAGCCTAAACAAACATGTGTAAACATAAACTAAACAAAAGAAGCAGATTAAGGCCGAAAAGAAAAAGAAATTTTTTTAAAGCATACCTTAAAGCAAAAGCTCCTAAGCTTGATTTTTGACCATTCCCCTCAGTCAAATCTATCACAATTCAATGAAATAGTGATTAGTAATCTTCAACTCAAGGGACTGGGACCAGAAAATGTCCCAATCAAATAAAAAGAGACTTGAGGGTGTTTTGTGAAAAACTCCATTTTGATTAACTATTTTTTAGTGAATCTTAAGTTTTTCTCATGGGATTTCTGCGTGTTTTGAAAATGTACCATGTAAGGCTTTTTATAGTGGAAAAAATAGGGTTTGGAACGGCTCCCAAATGATGTGGGATTTGTTCCAAATCTCAGCCATTATTGCAGAAAACTTGCCTATCTTATACTTTTGAAACCCTAGCTGCGTACGCAGGGATGCGCCTGCGTACGCATGCTTTAGCTCGCGTACGCAGGCCGTGACCCACGCACGCAGGCCGAGGGCTACTTCGGTCATTTAATTTCCAAAAATAGATTTTTGCTCATTCAAAATGTTATATTTTCCATTTTAACACTCCTCAAGTCAACTTAATATTTGATTGGGCTCTAAACTGGCCTTGGGCCTTAGAGTTTGAGCATCATTGGGAAACGGGGGCCCGAGTCGTAAGGGGTACAATATGCGGTATCTACAATACCGTATTAGGTATAGTGTACTGATGCACTAGACTATAGCTTAAACCTATAAAAATAGATTTTATTATTATAAGAGGGATGTTGTATGCAACTGTTACACAAGATACCACCTCTTTGACAATAGAAGCACTATATACTTTAAGTTATTTGAATCTAGAAATGAGTCAATGTTACTGCATTCCTTCTTTTCTTTTATTTTCTTTTGTTGATAAAAAAATATTATAAAATTTCTTAATATCTTCAGTGGTGGAGCATTACCAACTTACCATAACAAATATATATAAAAAAAATTATATTCTAATACTAATATTATGTCTATACAATTAACAAGTTAATCCAGAATTATATGTAAATAAAGAAAGTATTTCGATAATATAATTAAATTGAATAATAAAAATAAAATAAAATTGTATTTTAAGATACATGGCAAATACACATTGAGTAAATCCAAGTTTTTATCAAAAGCCAAATATTATAAATAAATTAAAAATAATTTTTAATTATCTCAAAATTTATAAAAATTGAATTTTAATAGAGTAGTATTTTCATTTCTGAAATTTTTGGTAATACATTTTAACTAAAAGATAATTATTTAATAATTTTAATGTAGTTATAATGAGTCATGTAATGCAAGCATGACCAGGGGCGGTGCTACTCTATATTTTGAACCCCCTGACTTAAAAAAAAAAAATTATATGTATAAAATATATTTTTTTGTTAGTTTAATACTTTAATTTATTTTTGAAAATATTTTTGCACACCCTTATTACAAGTATTTCCAACTCTAAGAGTAAAGAATAAGTGTTTGTGAATTGTAAGTATCACTCTTTTTTATAAATTTATATTATGTGTGTGAGTGTGTCTAATATTGATTGTGTGCATTACTTTTTGTTATAATACTATTTGTGCAAATTATGATGTGTGTGGACGTTTGTGTGTACAATATAAATATAATATATATTTATATAATTTAATAATTGGGAAATAAAGATGGTTTGTTACATGTGTGTGTATTGTTATCATGTTATAATAACTTTTTGTTATAAAGTTAGTAAAATTTAAAGAAAAGAATTGTAAAGTTAGTTATTGTCCAAGCATTTGATTGGTTAAGTAGACATATAGTGTATAAGTTTATATATGAATGAGTGTGGTTGTGTGCGTCAATAATTAATACAAAGTTAATGAGTTTAGTTTATTCATTTAGTTTAAAATATTTTTATAAAAACAATAACAAATAGATAATAATAACTACATAAAAATAAAAATGTTAGATTAACTTAACAAAATGAAATGGTTATAGGCTCATAGCTACCCACATTGGCAATAGATACTCATAATGAATTATCATATAACAATTTAAAATTTGAAAACTTGTAGAAGAAAATTGTAAAACTTCATGTATTAATTTTTTTTTTCGATAACTTGATATATCCAAGTTTTTTTTATTAATTTTTTTTAATGACCCCCCTAAACAAAATTCCGAGAGCCGCCACTGAGCATGACATATATAATACAAATATTTTATTAAAACGAGAAGTTATGATATCTTATTAAAATACTATAAAAATAAAGAATGAAAAATTGGAAATAAAGTTCCAATAAAAGTAAATATATTAAATTTTTAAAAATGATTCATAGTGTGTCACATGACAAAAGTAGAAAAATATAAAAATAAAAATAATTAAAAAGAAAGAAAGGAGAGATCGTCCATTTGTGCAACCACAACAAATCTAACATAACTTTTATAGTATACTAGCCTCTAAGAGCGCGTGCTCAGAAGCTCTTCTATTTTTTTGGATAAAATTTAATAATTTGCATCAATTATAGTTTTAATATTTTTGGCCAATTAAAAAAATAAAGAAAGAGAAAAGTTTAAATGTGAATTTTGTTTCTGAATAAGTGGGTTAGTGGGAGAGTAATCCTATTTTGTAGACAATGTTTTAGTGGGAGTTAAAGATGTATTTTTATTTTGTTGTCCTTTAGTTCTGTCTCTACTTAAACTTAGGAAAATAGGGGTATTTTGGACAAAAGAAATCCGGTCCAAACAGGAGAAACCCCTTAAATAGTAGTATAGATAAGTATATGATATCATATAATTCAAATTGGTTTGGAATTACTTAGCCTACCAAGCCTATCAATAAAGTAGAGGTATATAGAAAGCAGGTAACATTTTGTTTGATCCCAAATGAATATCTTGTTCTCTTCTTCATCAATGTTCTTTATTCCCTTTAAGGAAATTTTATTTTCTCTATATCTAGTGTCAACATTTAAAAATAAAAATAAAAGGAAAGAAGGAAAGAAGAAGAAACAAACCAATGCTACATAGTGGGAAGCTGATGAGAGTTAACCCAAATAAAATGCAATGACTGATAATTTTGATGGACCTCTAACATTTATATTTTAATAAAGATTTTATGGGATCAAATGTATGAATTGAATTGTGATAGTGTTAATTTACATGGATCCCTATTAAATTTTTATATTTTATATAATAAAAAAACTATGAAATGATGTAAACAACTATAAATGTTGGAACTTCTTAATAGAAATGGAGAAATGGGTAAAGTTTGGGTCTAGTGTCTAGTTGCATTAGACCCATCAAGATGATAACATATATCCAATTTTGGACACATCACCATCGTGATGGGTCTAGTGTAATTGGATACTGGACCTAAGCCAAGTCTAATGGAAATTATGAAACGATAGAAAAGCACGTGAGAATCTATTAATAATAATAGAAAAAGAGGATTTTGATTTTTAGGCTTTGTACTCTCCTTAGTTCTAGGAGCACAATAAATGTATGCTCCCTCTCTCACTTGAATAGTGAGTCCCACCACGGGAAATTATTGTATACTCCCGGAGTACCATAAATGCGTACTCTCTCTTCTCACATAAATGGTGGGTCTCATTAATTAAATTCATGGTGGGACCTACCATTTATGTGAGAGGGGAGAGTACGCATTTATGGTACTCCGAGAGTACCTAATAATTTTCCTCCCACCACTAGTTTAAGAGTCCGGTTAATAGATTTCCTTAAAGCATTTGTTAATAAACCATTTTAGGAAAGTTTTAATACCACTTTAATTAGTAGTATTAAAGCTTTTCTGAAATGGATGTCTGATAACTTTTCCCTGAATTTAATTAGTAGGATCTATTATTATGTGTGGGGGGGGGACACATTCATTGTACTCCTGGTACATAGATTAATTTCTCACTATGCTTAAAAGAAAAATGATTACAAACTTTACTTTTGAACCGAGTTAAAGGACAATTCCTCACCAATCAGGGGCGGACCTAGGATTTCAAGTTAGGAGGGCTGAAGTAAAAAAAAAAAAAAAAAAAAAAAAATCCAAATAAGTATCCATATAGTACTAACAAACTATCAACCAAGATCAATACACAAAATCATTATTTCTTAATACATTAAGATGCAATCATCGACCAACAAAAACAAAAAAAATACAAAAATAATATTGTTTCTTAAGAACATCAACTGTTGCAAAAAAAAAAAATCATTTTCACAAACCAAAACTTACTTTTGCTACTTTAATATAGTATTTAAAATGTCTGGTACAGTAGTGTTTTTGGTATTTGGTGTTCGAAATACTAAATATTTAGCATTTAGAACACCTAATGCTAGTACTCTAATATTGGGTTGACTGGGATTTTTTATGTTTTATTTTAAAATTTTGTTTTTGTTAAGTTTTTTAGTTGGGTAGTTACTAGTTGGGTTAGGCTAATTAAAAGGGAGAGGTCTAAGTATTTGGAAGAGTGAGGCTAGAAATAAAAAAATATAACCATTAAAAAAAAACTTTTTTTTTTCTTTGGGCTAGGGGGGGCCCAATTTTTTTTTCTTTGGGCCGGGGGCCCTTTGGCCCCCCCTTTGGGTCCGTCCCTGTCACCAATCCATTACATGATGATTTATAAATTCATCAGTGTATTATTTAAATTTTAAAAAATCACTTGACTCATTAAGACCATTTACGTGCACTTAGAGTCACATGACTTATATAATAAGTCATGTGACTTGTTTAAATAATATACGCTAATGGTTTAATAAATCACCTTGTAATAGATTGGAAAGTATTCCTACAAATCAGTTGGGAAGAAAAAATTGTCCAAAATTATAGACTCTTGGATGTTCAATCTCATGTGAAAAATAACTTCAATCGAATCAGCGAATTACCAGAAAATTATTCTTACGAATTTTTTGGTAATTCACTAATCGACCAAAGTAGATCTCCAAATTTGCTTGCTCCAAACGAGCTACTTGTTTGAAGTTTGAACATTAAGCTTGACACCATGGTATATATAGGCCCTCAAAAGGAGCATCATTGAATTGTCCCTATAGATGCACCTAATTAAATGATTTATTTTTGGAGATCCAAATTAAATGCTTTTATTAATAGGAATCAACCTCCTAAAATATCCTATTAATAGTCATAAATGATTCTTAATTGCTTTTATTTTATAATAAATGTTTCTTAATTGTTTTTATATATATAATAAATGATTCTTAATTGCTTTTTTATATATAATAAATGATTTTTAATTGTTTTTTATATATAATAAATTATTCTTAATTGCTACATATCCTTTTGCGAAACACTTTTATGAGCCACCTCATAGGTTTTTCCCATTAATTAAAATGATTAAAAAAAAATTCCTCTACATTGATGATGTGTATTCTATAAATTTTACTACATAATCTTTACAAATTGATGGGTCACCAATTAAAAAGGATTGATGACATTTATTTATTATATTTTTGAAATCTACCAATTACATTGCTACATCAATTTGAAAATGTTGTGTAATAAAGTTTGTAAAAGTTTTAGCATTTTCCATACTTTCAATCACATAAACAAATTGCAATAGTCAAATGTCAAATGATCAATTTAGATAATTTGATGGACATGTAATTAAAAGACTCATAGATAATTATGTGAATTGCCATATAGAGTGCGTTAAAAAACAATTGTTGCAATATTGCTAACCGGTTTTAACAACAGCAAAAAATCCTAATTAAAATACGACATAAAAAGTTTGGAGATAAACTTTTTCCAATGTTTAATTATTTGCACAAAATTAGGGATGGTATTGAGGCAAGGGATGACCGAAGGATGAGGTCTTCATCCTTGCCCTGCATAGTTTTGTCTTTGCCCCGTTCTTGCCCTACCTTGCATAACTGGGCAAACTGTCTTGCCCCTAATGTTGCCCTGCCCTGTAAAACTTTACTTCATGTTAATCTGTTTCACCTCAACCCACGCTTGTTACAATTTTTTTTATATATAACCCATTTAATTAATATAAATAAACTTTTTTTATGCGAATATAAATATACTTGAAATTGCTATTTAATTGATGACATCAAATCAAACTAATTTTTAGCAATGATTGAATAATATTATCCAAAGTATTTAATAAGACAACATCACAACAAAATCAAAAACCCTTAATATCCATGCATTTAAATACTTAATAATATAAACCAAGTCTTTTACACAAATAGTGCAAGGCAAGGCTAAAAAGTTTAAACCCATCATCGCCCTGACTCAAGGTGTGGAGCAAAAATCTAGCCCATTTGCTCCCCACCACCTTTGCAAGGTGGGGAAAACCCGTGCGAGGTGAGGCAGGGCAAAATTATCATCCCAACATAAAATGTATAAACTTGATGTTTCCTCTACTCGTCTAATTAAATTCCTTAGTAATATGGACAACAATAGGATGTTATTCCCCACCCATGTCTCATCCCTCTCAACGTCATCCTTTGCCTATCATCATCCTAGCCACAACCAACAACATGCATTTCATTTACAAAAGTCAATAAACATACTAAAAAGCAACCAAGATATATACACACACTATGTATATTTAATTATGAGTTTCAATTAGTGCAGTTGGTAAATTTTGTAGTCATTGAGACTTGAGAGACTTATGTTCAAATCTCATCTATATCAAAGAGAAATTCATTGGTGTCTTAAATTTACGGTAAAGAGTAATTATCATGGAGCAAATTCTATAAGTTTCAAATCCAATAATATCTATCCAAAAAACAAAAATTGCACTCCCTTTAAAAAGAGAAACAAACCATATATGTGTATATATACACTGCATAAACCTAAGTGCATATAATCATAAAGAGAAACCATTTCTTGAAATTCTCTACTATAATCAATTTACCATTTTTAGGCATATTGATACTCTAAAATCAACATCCAAACCATATAAGTTGAATTTGTTGCAAAAGTTTAGAAAAATTAGGGAGAAATGCCCACACACCCCCTAAACTTTAAGCTGGTGGCCATTACACCCCTTGAACGTTTATTTCAGACAATTTACTCCTTGAACTATACACATGTGCCAAATCACCACATCTGTTAGCTTGCTATTAAAATTCTAACAAAGTATGAGGATCTTCATAGGCGTAATCCCCTATATCTAGATCCATCATAACCTTCTTAAATTGAAACTAACTAGATTTAGAGAGATTTGAGACTTGTTTTTTTTTTCTTTTTTTTTTGGTGTAAGGTGTAGATCCAAATACATGATTGGATGGCACTGTCAGACATGGACAGCAAGATGGACTTTTGAAGCCGGAGGGAAGGATGCCACGGTGGTTCTGACTGATCATCTCTCTCTCAAAAACTTTAATCGCTCTCCTTCCACTCGGTTCAGATTTCAGATTTAGTCTTTTAAGCATTATGTGTCTCATGTTCATATTCTGTCACACATGTGAATAATTTGTCAGAATTTTAATAGCAGCATAACAAATGTGGTGATTTAGCACATGTATATAGTTCAAGGAGTAAATTGGTCCAAATAAAAGTTTAGGGGGTGTAATGGCCACCAGCTTAAAGTTAAGGGGTGTATAGGCATTTTTCCCGAAAAATTAAATCCCACATCATCTCACTGCATATAATAAAAATTAAAAAAATTAAAAAAAAAGCATGAACCTCTGTGCATATAAATTTGGGCGGGGGGGGGGGGGGGGGGAGGAGCAGATGAGGGGGTAAAATCGTATAATTATTGTTGCAAACTCACAATAAATTCTTTTATGTGCAAGAAGTATGACTAATAAATTTTTATTACAGACACCACAATCATGATTTTTGTTAAGAGAAATGATATGTCCACAACATTTTCACAATATTTTTACAACAAATCCTAAGTGGCAGGTTGTTACTGGTTGTTATTGTTGGGGCAAAAAAGTAATCTTAGTGTTAGTTTCAAATTTGTACCAATAACAACTAACCACCTGTGATTTGTTGTAAAAATGTTGTGGACGTAGCATCTTTTTTTTTTTTAAACACACGCAAAATTTTGACTAATAACTAATATAGAAATTATATATAGCATATATATTTTGTTATACTATAAAACAATCAATTTTCAAACTCTTTAAATGCACTATTTATTTACATAAACAAATGTATACTTTTTTGTGTGAATAGAAGTGGTGTTTTAGTAGTTAAATAAGAGATATGGAATTCAACCCTCGTCTACACTAAAAACCAATTGGTGTCTTAGCTTATGATAAAAAGTAATCATCATAGTGCAGACACCATACTTTAAAATTCTATTTTATATATATATATATATATATATATATATATAAACTTGACAAGGAATATCTTTATTCTCTTCTAACTTTATCCCAATTATCTTGATGGAAATCTAAAATTTTAGTCTATGGTCCGAGATCTACAGGTTTCTCTTGAAAATTTAATCAATTTCACCCATTTAAGAAGATATTTGTATCTTCTTAATTAACAACCAAACATGAATTTTGTACTAGCAAATAAAAAATTTAAGCAAACTTGTCAACCCTTAAACCAATATGATATTAAATTAAGAAATTCATTATGTAAAAACAAAATAATTAAAAAGAAACTTATACAATCAATTTCAATCCAAACAATCTTAACTATTATCTAATTTTAAAATATAGGGTTTAAAGAATAGGTTTTACTTACCTTTGTAATTTTTGCTTCTTCTTCTTCTTCTTCTTCTTCTTCTTCTTCTTCTCCTTCTCCTCTCTCTCTCTCTCTCTCTCTCTCTCTCTCTCTCTCTCTCTCTCTCTCTCTCTCTGTAGAGGGTGGTGTTCGGCTTTATGATATAGGGAAATTTTAAAGTTTTATAATTGTAAAATTAAAAATTTTTAATATATATTTTATTCACGAATCATATTTAGGATTAAAAATGCTAAAATTCTATTAACAAAATTTCCCTCCAAACTAGGCTAGAGGAGATTCCTCCAGATTCATTAATTCATTCAAACAAATTACATGACAATCATAAAATATAAAGTGCTCTTGGTAAGTCAAGTTTATGCCTTCCATTTCCTTGATAAAAAAAAGCTCATATGTGGCTATAATGCTACATAGAATGAAATAATTTCAGTATTCAGAGACTATGAATTTTTCCTCATTTTCGTGGTGAGGTTTCCCAGTAACCAAACAGAAGGTAAGTTGATAAACTTAAAAACTATATATTATGATTTGGAAAATTACATGGATTACTGATGCCTTCTACATCAATGAAGGAATTGGGCTTCTGGGTATGGGTCAAATTGGATCCATTTCCATTTGACAAGTAAAGTCTGAGTCGAGGCAACGAGTGAGGTGGGAAAATAATTGGGTTTGTTGGCGTAGAAAATAGTAACATTGCTTCTCATCAGTAATAGAGTTAGCTTTATGTAAATGTTCATGGCTGCTCTGCTCCTTTATTTAGGGTTTTAGTCTATCTTTTGTGTTTTTGGGTATAAACTTTAAACACTTTAAGCACGCTACTTCATTATTTTTGTTTATTTGTTTATTATTTTTGGGTTAAAGGGTATTTACTGAATTGTTTATACAAAAGGGAAATGTTAACGAATGCCCTAATGACATTGCTTTAAAAATTATTTTTAGAAATATTTTATGGGAAAATAATGAAGAATTAATTTTTTTTGACAGTTTATTATATTTCCTATGAAAGCAGTGTCAAAACTTTTTCTAAAATGGTTTGTTAACAATTGCAAGCACATGTAAACATGACCTTTTTATGTAGGGTCATGTTAACGAGTGCCTTTAAGACAATATGGTTTATTAACAATTGCCCTAAGGGCACTTGTTAACATGACCCTATATAAAAATGTCATGTTAATGGGTGTCTGCAATTGTTAACAAACCATTTTATGAGAGTTTTAACACTACTTTTATGGAAAATAGAAAAAAATGATAAAACATTAATTTTTTTTTTCCTTTTCCCACAAAACTTTCCTAAAATAGTTCCCTAACAAATTTCTTTAGGGCATCCATTAACATTTCCCTATATAAAACTGGGTTTTACTAACCTCTGTCCTTAGGGCATATATTAATAAATCATTTTAAAAAACTTTTATGGGAAAATGACAAAGTGACAAAATTCTTTTTTACATCTTCTTCAATTTTTTATAAAAAGTTTCCTAAAATGGATTATTAATATATGTTCAACTTTGGCATACATTAACCGGACCCACATAAAATTACTCTCAACTTTGCAAACCCAAGTATTTTTTTTCCCATTTTTTTCTTTTTTCCTTTTTTAAAGTTTCAAATCCCAAGTTTTCAAGCACAATAATTTATTATTCTTTTGTGTAACCTTGCATACCACATCTCTCTCATATGAAAGTAGATAAGGCTTAGGTCCAATGCATTGGACACAATACGATACACGTGTTTGTACCGTATTAGATCCAGTGCACTAATATACTAAACTGAAGCTTAAACCTATAAAAATAAACCCTATTATTATAAGAGGGATGTCATATGCAAACGTTACACAAGATACCGCCTCTTTGACAATAGACGTACTCTAAGTTATTTTAGAAATCAGTCAATGTTATTACATTCCTTCTTTTCTTTTCTTTTCATTTGTTTATAAAAAAATATAACAAAATTTCTTAATATCTTCACTATGGAGCATCGCCAAATTACCATACCAAATATATAAATTATTGTATGACATTCTTTTTATATTCTAATACTAATATTATGTTTATGCACTTAATAAGTTAATCAAGAATATAGGAAAATAAAGAGTGGTATTTTCATTTCTTAAAATTTTGGTAATACATTTTAACTAGAAGATAATTATTAATAATTTTAATGTAGTTAAAAATGAGTCACATAGTACACTTATGTTGTAGAACTTGTAGTACTTACATTGAGATTTGAGCCACATAATGCAAGCATGACATATACAATACAATCTTTTTTTATTTTAAAACGAAAAGTTATGGTATATTTTTTATAAACTTCTTGAAATTTTGGAAATAAAGTTTCAATAAAAGTAAATATATTAATTATTTAAAAAATATTCATAGTGTCACATGACAAAAGTAGAAAAATATAAAAATTATTATTATTATAAAAAAAAAAAAGGAGAGATCGTCGATTTGTGCAACCACAAAACATCTAACATAACTTTTATAGTATATAAGTATATGGTATCACATAATTTAGATTGGTTTGGAATTACTTTGCCTACCAAGCCTATCAATAAAGTAGAGGTATGTAGAAAGCGGGCAACATTTTGTTTGATCCCAAATGAATATCTTGTTCTCTTCTTTATCAATTTTTTTTATTCCCTTTAGGGAGACTTTATTTTCTCTATACCTAGGGTCAACTTTAGAATATAAAAATAATAACAAACAAACCAATGCTACATAGTGGGAAGCCGATGAGAGTTAACGCAAATAAAATGCAATGACACTTAATTTAGATGGATCCCTAACAATTATATTTTAATCTAGATTTTATGGGATCAAATGTGTGAATTAAAATTTTTATGAACTAAATTGTGAGAGTGTTAAATCACAAAAAAAGATAAAAAGATAAAAAGCAATTTTCCTAGTTTTTCATATAGAGGATTGAGAAGCTCAATTTGGGTGTCCAATAAGTTTTTTTTTTTTTTTTTTTTGGGATCTTGAGAAGCTTATATAGGCAGAAGCTATTTTCACATCTATTACCTTTTACTATTTAAAAAAAAAAAAAAAAAAAAACTATGAAATGATGTAAACAACTATAAATGTTGGAACTTGAAATGGGTAAAGCTTGGGTCCATAGTCCAGTTACACTAGACCCATCAGAATGATGACACATGTCCAATTTTGGACATGTATCACCATTGTGATGGGTCTAATGTAACTGGATACTAGACCCAAGCCAATTCCAGTGGAAATTATGAAATGATAGAAAAGTACATGGGAATTTGTTAAGAATAATAGAAGAAGAGGATTGTGATTTTTAGACTTTGTACTCTACTTAATTCTAGGAACACAATAAATGCATGCTCCCACTCTCGCATGAATAATGACTCTTACCATTAATTTAGGGGTCTGGTTAACGGGTGCCTTTAAAGTATTTGTTAATGAACTATTTTTGAAAAGTTTTAATGCCACTTTATGGGAAATATAAAAAAACTGTAAAAAAAACCAATATTTTTTTTTACTTTTCCCACATAGTATTTATTGTGAAAATGCATTATTTAAAAAAAATAAATCACTTGACTCATTAAGACCATTTACGTGTACTTAGAGTCACATGACTTATATAATGAGTTATGTGACTTGTTTAATTAATACATGTTAAAGGTTTAATAAATTACCTCGTAATAGATTTGGAGAAGAATCCTACAAATCAGCTGTGAAGAAAAATTTGTCCAAAATTATAGACCCTTGAATGTTCAACTTCATGTGAAAAATAACTTCAAGCGAATCAGTGAATTACCAGAAAATTATTTTTACGAATTTTTTGGTAATTCACTAATCGACCAAAGTACATCTCCAATTTGCTTCCTTGAAACAAGCTACTTGTTTGAAGTTTGAACATTAAGCTTGACACCACGGTATATATAGCCCCTCAAAAAGAGCATCATTGAATTGTCCCTATAGATGCACCTAATTAAATATATATATATTTTTTTGGAGATCCTTATTAAATGCTTTAATTAATAAGAATCAACCTCCTAAAATATCCTATTAATAGTCATAAATGATTCTTAATTGCTTTTATTTTATAATAAATGTCCCACGTAACTCTGCGAAGTTGCATCCTATCCCATGTATGTGTGTTGTTTGCCGTGTGCATGGGTTGGGCCTGAGCCGCACGTTGAAACAAAATATTTTGTCTCTTTTTCTTTTGATTTCGTTAGTGGAGCTCACAAATCAAAAAGGGGCATTTGTAGAAACCTCATTTTGTACCGCTTACAACTCAGACCCCCGTTCCCCAATGATGGTAGTACTCTAAGGCCCAAGGTTGGTTTTGGGCCCAATCCGATGAAAATTGACTTGAGGAAGTACTTATAAAAAATATAAAATTATTTTTGGAAGAATAAACCTATTTTTGAAAAAGAAAGGCTGCTTGAAACCCTAAGTGTGTGTATGCATACACGCGTATGTGTACGCATGCTCAAGCCATGTGTACGCATGCTTAGGGCACACGCATGTATGCCCCAGCATGCGTACGCAGCTAGGGTTCCTGAAAACTATGTAGGGGAAGCTTTTTTCACTTAAATTTGTGTGGAATGAATCCCACATTGTTGGGGAGCCGCCCCACACCCCCATTTTACAATTATATAAATCCATAAGAGGCACTTTTCTAAATATACAGAGAAAAGGAGGAAAATATACGCAAGATTCACTAGAAAAATAGTGAATTAAAGAGGGAATAGAGTTCTAGTGTTGTGAATAGATTAACTGAGGGGGAATGGTCAAAATCAAGTTTTAAAGAGTTCTAGTGTTGAGGTAAAGGTTCTAACTTTGGCTCTTAAATTTTCTTTGTTTTTGTGCTTATATATATATTTTTGTGTTTATAACATATCTGTTTAGTTTAGGTTTACTTTGTGTTTGTGTTATAAGCATGTTTGGTTATTAGTTTCGTGGTTTTGTATAGTTTCCTTTCTGTTTGCTGGGTTTTGTGTTTTAGGTGTGTATGCGTGTTGTATGCATGCGTACGCATACTCGTGGTGTGCGTACACAAATAGTTAGACTGCGCACACATGCCCTATGTATGCGCACACACACCTATGCCCAGAAACCCTAATTCTTTTCTGTTTGTTTTCCTTTGCTTTCTTTTACCCGTTTAGCCTCTATTTAACTTCTTTTTTCATGTCTTTGAGTATCTGCCTCTTTGTTTTGTTTTGTTTTATTTTTGTTTTATCTTCTTAGTGCTTATTAGGATTTTAGATTGTTTGAATACCATGAATATGCATATGGATATGAACATGCATTGATGCATAGGTGTTGTGATGCAGTGAAGCAAGTGAGATAAGTCATGCATAAATCACGTGAACATGCATTTGAATGTTTGATAGTTAAATTGTTTAATATGTTTATTTGAAAACCATGAGCTTTGATGCTTGGATGTTTAGGTGGCAACTCCATTTACACCCTCTGCCGTAGCCCACCCTAGGCCAAGGCATACTTCGCACGAACCTTCTTGAGGGGAAATCCCAAAACAAGCAAAAGGGGTTGTCGCAGGCACAAGCGCCCGTGACGTGGGTCATCCTCTCCTTCGTGGGAAGTACGCCTTGGCTTAGGGTGGACCATGGCAGAGGGTGTAAATGGAGTCACCACCTAGTTTAGGTCTAGGAACCATAAATATAGTGCCCTTTCAAGGAAAGAGTGATCTTTTACCAGAGCATGTGTCTAGAGTTTAGGTATGGGGATTGAAAGGTGTTGGTACCCAACCCCACTCGATCCATAGGTCGGCTTCCACTCATTGTGTTCCAAATCTTAATCTCATTAAAGACAAATTTAACGTGTTATTCTAACTCACACACACTCTAGCATGCATCTAAAGCAATCAACATGACATAATCATCCCCAAACCTAGCATTCATCTATCGTGGCATATAAGCATATATCTCCAAGGGCAAAAACATCACTAGGCAGATTAGGATCAACATGTTATAGCATTCAAGCCTCAAGATCAAGGGATTCAACCAAACATATCAACCATATCATATCCATCAACCAAATCAAATGCATGTTCAAAGCATTATGCATGACTTACCTCACTGCATCATAGCACCTATGCATCAATGCATGGTCATATTCATATGCATGTTCATGGCATTAAAACAAAATAAAACCCTGATAAGCATAACAGGAATAAAATAAAGCAAAAAAAAAAAAAAAAACAGAAAGACAGAGACTCAAGGATATGACAAAATAGGTTAAATAGAAGGTGAAAAATGTAAATAAGACAAAGAAAAAGCAAACAAAAAGTGAATTAGGGTTTCTTGGCCAGCGTATGCATACGCATACTATGAGTATGCGTACGCATGCAAGCAGTATGCGCACGCATACATGCCTAAGAACCCTAATCCAGAAACCTGCAACAGAAACACGGAAACTAAGAATCTAGCAGCCTAACATGCTTTAGATACAAACATAAAGTAAACCTAGAATAAATAAACATATTATGAACACTTAAACTCATATAAAAACATAAAGAAACAAAGAAAAACAAAGAAATGCGAAGAGCAAAATTTAGAAACTTTACCTCAACACTAGAACTCTTTAGATCTTGATTTTGACCGTTCCCCTCAATCAATCTAGTTACAACCAATTCAAAATAAGTTAGTAAACTTTAGAACTCAAAGATCAAGACTAGAAAAGGTCATAATCAAACAAAATTTAACTTGAGGATGTTTTGTGAAAAACTCCCTCTTTGATTCACTATTTTCTAGTGAATCTTATGTGTTTTACCACTGGAATCCGTCCTTCTCAAAAAAAAAAAAAAAAACCTTTTTATAGCTTTATATAGTAAAAAATAAGGGTTTGGGGCAGCTTCTAGACGATGTGGGATTCATTCCAAACCAAGTTTTAAATGCAGAAAACTTGTTTTACATAGTTTCTAGAATCCTAGCATGCGTATGCAGAGCTTGAGCATGCATATGCATACGCCTGTATGCATATGTACGCCCTAGGGTTTCCGTGACCTTTCTTTTTCAAAAATAGTTTATTTGTTCCAAAAATAAGTTATATTTTTCATAAAAACTTTACTCAAGTCAATTTTCATCTAATTGGGACCTAAACCAACCTTGGGCTTTAAAATTCTAACATCATTCGGGAATGGAGGCTCGAGTCATAAGGGGTATAAAATGCGGTGTCTACAGCGCCCACAACAAGACACAAATAAAAGCAACCTAGAGTAACTTTTACAAGACTTTATGAAAGCTATATTTTTGTACACATATCTAGGATATTTCCAAGCTCTCTTGAAGCCTCAATTGGAGTTCTACTTCTATATTGAAGATCCTTTTTTACCAGTCTATATTGAAGCATCAATTATATTCTAGTGGATTTTTACCTTGGATTGTAAGGTAAAAGGCCTCTTGATTTTTATTGTGAAACGGTCTGTTTCATTGATTTTCCTGAATTGTCATGTGTGATCAATGTTTATGTGATATTTACAAATTTAGATTTGGATCATAATATAACTAATTAACGATCTAGATTAAATCGGTTAACCTAATCACAACCAGAGCTTAAAATCCTAACATTAAATTTTATATATATATATTTATTTTAATTATAGATTTAGGGGGGGGGGGTGTTAAGGCCCTTCTTTCCCTAAAGGTTGTGCACCATAGTTCATTAAGGTAGAATTTAATAATATGTGGTCAAGCCTCTTTTTTTTTCTTTTTTTTTCTTTTTTTTTTTTTTTTTTTTATAGAGAAATTGTCATACCAGTTTCAATTTAAAAGTACAATTTTTTAATTAATTTTCCTATTTTCGAAGTGAAACGCTTCATTCATAACAATTTTATATTAAATCTTAGGTATTAATTTGTTATGAGTGTTATTGATGAGTAATAAAGTAATTTCAGTAATGAATTTACATTAGAACTAACTAGTATCTAACTCGTGCTTAAGCACGAGAATGATGAATTGTAGTGGTGCTATTGATGTTAGCTTGGGTTATTAAACATATAGGATATAGTCTGAATTTGGAGGTACTAAAATAGTTATTTCTTACAATTTTCATGATATTGGTTATCCCAAGTTTCTCATTACATTGCTATTATGTATATAATTTTAAAAATTACTATTGGATACTACATATACAATATCAATTCACAATTATTGTTTGTGAAATTCTAATAAATACAACAGAAAATAAAAATAATAAATTGGTCAAATAGTATCTTCTAAATTGAATGAGGATGGGTGCATGGGATCGTTCAGCTAAATTACAATTTGTTATGTTCAATATCTTCGCATAAAAAAATATCTAAATAGAACCTGTATAAAAAATATGTTCATTATTTCAGAGAAAAAATAACGGCAAACTTTGGTTTTAATTTAATTTTCTCTAACAAAAACAATATGTTCATTATTTGTATGGAAAGCTAACAAAAACAAAATCCAATTTTGATTTTAATTTAATTTTCTCTAAACTTTGGTTTAATATATATAACCTAGTTAGTAATGGACTATATATAGTCATGGACCTCATGGTATATTACATAAATGGTTTATAAATTTGAATTGTTTTTAGTTATATAATTAGGTTTTTTTTTTTTGTTTATTTATATTGAACTCCTCGTTTTCTACACTAAATTACTCATTTGGCACAAAAATTTAAAAAATTAGATTAGATGGGACACGTGACACAAAATTAAACTATAATTAAAATCCAATTTTTACACTGAATTAACTTACTTGTCACAAAAATTTAAAATTTAGATTAGATGAGACACGTGGCATAAAATTAGACTCTAATTGAATTCCAATTTGAAATCTAATTGGATTTTCTTTCAGCTTTGGCTATTAATATATAACTAGTCACTAACCCGTGCTATGCATGGGAACTGTCCTATTTGTAAAGTAGACTAAAATAATTTTATAAAATCTGAAAGCTCTAAATTGTGTGAAAATACAAGAGCTTGTTTAGACCCCCAATTAAAAATAACGGCTAGATTGCTTTTACTCTAACTTATCTAAGTGCGGAACAAGAGTAAAGGAAGCGCAATCAACATCATACTACTCTAGTGCATAAACAGGAACAACAAACAATAAAAGTAAAGCACAAGAGTAAGGGAAGAGAGAATGCAAACACAAGATAACACGTCGATGTGTTATCGAAGAGGAAACCGAAGAACTCAGCGAAAAACCTCTCCGCCGCCCTCCAAGCGATAATCGATCCACTAGACAATCAGTTGGGATACATGGGTTAGCAAGAGACCCTCCAAGCCTAATCTACCCGATGTACCTAAGCCCTCCAAGCTCCTACTCCAACAAGGCTTCTCAGAACCGTGTCTTGTCTAGCTTTCCAGATCCCGCAACAAACTCCATGTTGCATCCGCCATCCTTAACATCTTCCAATGCTTCCCAACAACACTAAAAACACTCACTACACTCTGAAAATGTGTGGGTTGTGTTTGGGTACAAATCTCCTCTCAAAGTATGATAATGGGAGAGGGAAGAAGAAGAGGCTACAATGATTTCTCACTAAGGATGAGTAGCTCTCTCTCTAAAAGATGGGTGTGTGTGTTGTAGAAAACCTATCTAGGGTTTTTCTCTCTGAATGGCCTCTCATACATTTGTGGGTAATGAGGGTATATATAGTATGGGTGAAGGGTATGAAAATCTCACTTAAAAATCATACAGGCAGAATGTTTCGCGAGTACCTTGCGGGAAGGCCTTACCCGCAAGTACCTCGCGAAAACGACAGCCTAGCACGACTATTCAACTTCCAGTCATGTGCTCCTCACGTGGCTCTTTCGCGGGTTAGCTTCTCGCGAGCTTCTCACGAAATCCACTGATTCTTCAATTAAGCTTAAGTCTTCACCAACTTAATACAAAACCCAATACAATAAAATCCCACAAAATACAAGAAACAAAATTAAAGCAATTACAACACTTTTTGTCATGGAATAAAGCCAACATAAAACATAGTTGTAAATCACAACTTTACAAAATCTTAAATTGATTAAAAAACTACACCGTTGCATGATTTGCTCTTGTATGACTTCAATTTATGTTACAATTTGATGAAGAAACCATTGCTTGAACATGCAATGGCTTATAAAAAATTGAAAAAATAATATAGAGATTTTAATATATTGCATGGATTTACATTATCTACTCAGAAATACCATATAAAAATGCACATTTAAATATTAAGAGAAAAAATATCCTAAATTTTACTCACATAAAGTAAATTCGTATTCAGGAATACTATTCTAATTTGTAAATTTTTAATATTATATAATATTAACTTTTATTTTAATGTTTGCATGGATTTTGTTATTTTCAAGGACGAAATTTCAGATATTAAAATTTTTGAAAGACCAAAAAATATTAAAGAATCAGATGATTCACTGCTTAGAAATTATTGAAACAAAACAAAATATATATGACTAAACAATAGAGAAATATAAGAGAAAGATGAGTTACATTCAAAAGAATAATCCATGGTTATAACTATTGAAAGGAATCCAAAGATTCAGAGTCTACAAATTATAGATAATATATATATATATATATTTATATATAAACATATGTGTGTGTGTGTGTGTGTGTGTGTGTGTGTGTGTGTGTGACTACACAACAAAGAAATATAAGAGAAAGATGTGTTACCATCAAAAGAATAATTCAGATGTTAAAATTTTTGAAAGGCTGAAAAATATTAAAGAATCATAAGATTTACTTCCTATAAATTTTTGAAAATTTTGAAACAGAACAAAATGTATATAATTACACAATAGAGAAATATAAAAGAAAAATTGATTAGCTTCAAATATTCCAAAAACTAACATAAATTCAGATGTTAAAACTTCCAAAATGCCAAAAAAGATATATAATTAAAGAATAAGTTATTGAAATAATTCAAAAAATATATGACTATTCAAAAAAGAAATATAAGAAAAAGAAAAAAAAGTACACGAACCCATAAAGCAATAAGTTTTAAATTTTAACGAGTCTAAACTTTAAACGATGAAAAAAAATCATATACAGTCACAGGCGTAGGGTTTAGTGGTTCATGTACGAAAATCACTTTTTTAAAAATACATGAAAAACCATAAAATAATTTTTTTTAATTTTTTTTACAAAATTGAAAGCTCGAAAATGTGTTAAAAAACACAAAAGCTATTTAGACCCCCAATTAAAAATTACGGCTAGATTGCTTTTACTCTAACTTATCTAAGTGCGGAAACAAGAGTAAATGAAACGCAATCAACTGATACTACTCTAGTGCATAAACATGAACAACAAACAATAAAATAAGTGGTGTTTTAGTGGTCGAGTAAGAGATATGAAGTTCAACTCAAATTTTAGTCTATGGTCTAGAATCTATAGGTTTCTCTTGAAAATTTAATCAATTTCACCAATTTTAAGAAGATATTTGTATCTATTTAATTAACAACCAAACATGAATTTTGTACTAACAAATAAAAAATTTAAAACTTGTCAATACTTAAACCAATATGATATTAAATTAAGAAATTCATTTTGCAAAAACAAAATAATTAAAAAGAAACTAATACAATCAATTTCAATCCAAAAAATCTTAACAATTATCCAATTTTAAAATACAGGATTTAAAGAATTAGTTTTACTTACCTTTGTAATTTTTGCTTCTTCTTCCTTTTCGTCTTTTTTGCCCTCTCTCTCTCTCTCTCTCTCTCAAAAAATAGAGAGCATTGTTCGGCTTTATGATATGGGGGAGTTTTTAAGTTTTATAATTGAAAAATTAAATGTTTTAATACATATATTATTATACACGTGTCGCATTTGTTTGGGATTAAAAATACTAAAATCTTATTGGCAAAATTTCCCTCCAAACTAGCTTATAGGAAATTCCTCCAACTCATCATGTAACGATTTGTAAGACCATTCACATGTATCAAACCATATGCTTGATTAATTCGTTCAAACAACTTACACGACTATGATGAAATATAAAGTGCTCTTGATAAGTCAAGTTTATGCCTTCCATTTCTTTGATAAAAAAGCTCATACGTGCCTATAATGCTACATAGAGCGATACAAATTCGTCTGTATATAATATTTTTCCTTGAATGATAAAGGAAACACATTTGGGTATTATTAATTTTTTCAATGCAAACTCTTTTGGATGTTATGGACTCTACATGGAGCAGTTTTGAATAAGTGATCATGAAGGGAATCAATTAAATAACAATAAAGTCACATACAAAACAAAAATTTATAACAATTTTATATCATTTATAAATTAGCCTACCACCTTTCTCCTAATATATATATATATATAAAATATATATATATATATATATATATATATTAAGGATGAGGTTAACGGGTGCCTTTAAGGTATTTGTTAATGGACAATTTCACAAAACTTTAAATATCAATTTAATGGAAAATATAATTTTTTTAAATAAAAAAATCAATTAATTTTTTCTTTTTCCATAAAAAATTTATAAAAATACTTCCTAAACTAATGCCTTTAGAGCATCCGCTAACTTTTCATTTTCCTTAATAGTCCATGTACAAGACAGTGTGCTAATTTTAGAATGTTATGAAATTGATGTGAATTTTTGTTATGCCTAAAAAATTTATAAAAAAAATGACATTAATTTGGATAGTAATAACACCTACCATCTTTATGACTTTATCATAAATGAGAGATTTATTATAATTACATTATACAAGATGAATAATGGAGTTAGTTGGAAGGCAATTAATGGGTGTGCTTTGGAGAGAGATACATTATACACGAATAACACGATGAATAATGGAGTTAGTTGGAAGGCAATTAATGGGTGTGCTTTGGAGAGAGTCTGAGGCAAAATTAGAGAGGGAAAAAAAACTTATGAAAAAAAAAATTTTAAAAAAAATTAAGAAAACCCATAAGAAGGATAAGTATAAGGTGAGAAGAGTGTTCCAAATGTTATAATTAATTTGATTAATTGGTTCTTTAATTACTAGTTAAAATTTACTTTGTTATATCAAGTTATCAACTATTAATTGTGTCATTTTAGTTTTTTTAGACAATTACAATATGTTACTAATCCCACAGTTTGAACCTTTTCCTCCCTAGACTCCAAAGCATTGAGTCTCACGTCCATTTAAAGTTTAATGAGATCATTATTTGAAATTGATTTGATACAATTAACTAACTTGTGTTCCATTTGCTATATTAACTCATTTGGTTAAAATTTAAATAGATGAGACATTCACATATGGAATTAGCTTAATTTTGAAAGTTAAAGGACTGTTTTTTTTATTATATATTTTAATTATCAAGAGTCATGTAGATCAATTGGTTGGCACCTTCTAATATGTCTCAAAGACATCTACTGTTCAAATATTGCGTCCTTGTTGTAACTATTGAACTATTTAAAAAAGAAAAAGAAAAATTGTATGTAGGCACAATTAATATAGTTGAAGGATTAAGTTGATACAATTAATAGTAAGGGACCAAATTAAACTTTAGCCAATGATTAGATAATCATATTAATAATTTACCAAAAAAATTATTTATTAAGCAAAGTTATACACATTTTAAATATGACAAATTACATTGTTGGTCATTAAACTTTAGCCCATGAGTGATTTTTGTCCTTGAAATGTAAAGTGATTGCTTTTAGCCTCTTGAACGACATGGTCAAACTAAAAACTGGCATGTTATCATTATGTTTGACTCAATAGATACTAAAGACAATCACTTTAAGTTTGCTCTTTAAATTTTTTGGAACTAAAAGTAATCTCTTTAAATTTTAAGGATGAAAATCTCTCACAAGCTAAAATTTAAGGATAGATTGTATATTAGGGCCATCTAATTTTTTTTTTTTTTTTTTTCGACTGTCCCAAATGCTCAAAAATGAGATAAATATTTTTCCAAAAATGTTTTACACCAAATCAAAATGGGCACTATAGGCCTGCATCATTATATTGGAAAAGCAAATTGAGTTTTATTTTGATCTAAATTTTTTATAGAGTTTAATTAAGATGAACTGTCAACTTTGATATTGAGTTGATGTAATATCTAAAATTATGCTACACCAGGATTCAAACTCTGCATTTCCCGTTGTAATTTTCGAAGTATTATAAAAAAATAAAAAATAAAAATTTATGCTGATAAACCCAAAAAAAAAAAAAAAACAACATAGCATTGGGCTAGCTAAAACATCTTTGAGTTATGATGCAAAAAGGATAATTTTTTATCTTTGGGCAGGGCCATGTTGACATGTCCTGAGCTTTACCATTAAGGCTGTACTAGCCTATTTCAGCTGTACTAGCATGTATTGGCTCGTACCGGCCCATATTGATGTTTCAGCCAGTACAATAAAAATTGAAAAAAATTATTAAAAAATATTTTATTTAATCTAATATATTGGTTAATGTACTTAAGCTAATATGTAGGCTTATAAAATATGTGAATTGTAAATTTTTTGTTGATAAACATAAAAATTAATAAATTTATACTTACATAAATAACACACACACACATATATATATATATAGTGGTAACCCGAAATGGTACACCGGTATTAACCGATACCGAAATATTTCGTTCTCCTGACCAAACCGAAACAGCCTCTGGTATGAACTTGACTCCCTTGAGTACAACGCTTAGGTGTTGTTCCTTAGGTTCTTCTCTTAAGATTCAGCCATGTAGCTTTTTTCTCATGGGATGGAAGTGTATTTTTATTTTCTAATTAAGTATAGCCACATGGCTGAATATTAGAAAATGAACCTAAGAAATAACACCTAAGTATTGTACCTAAGTTTTGCCCAAAAATATTACTACCCATTTAGCAACCATAGCTAGGCCTGTTCAGGCACCGCCCACTACCGTTGGAACCGCCCCTTGCCGCATTGAGCCGACCGCCACAATCCTCCACCATAGTTGTCAGGCGCTATGGTTGGCAGCTTTTTTCAAATACCGACCCAGTAGGTGCAGCTAGCGGTGGCCAGTTTTGCACACCGATGAGAACCACACCGAACCGCCTATATATATGGATATTTGTATATATGTTTACATGTTTTAGTGGGAAAGAGAACTCAAAGAAGGAGAGGCGACTGAATTTGAAGGAAAAAGAAGAAGAAGAAGAAGAAGAAGGAGAAGAAGAAAAGAAAGTGATGCGTTAGGGACTTAGGGTTAAGTTAAAGATTTAAATAAATAAATAAAAAACTAAAACAGATACTGAAACGACGTTGTTTTGGACTTAACATTAAATTTAATATCAATTTCAAAATGACGTCGTTTTATCCTAAGTTAAAATTTTGCTTTCTCATTTATATCAGAGACACCCTCTTGTTCTCTCTTGTCCTTTGCAGCTTGCTGCTGCTCGCTGCCGCTGTTAACCAAGTGTCCCCTTCTCCTCTCTCCATTTTGTCAAAACAATTCTCTGCAAATTTTCTAAAGATGGTTTTAATCTCATCACCTAGGGGCTAAGGCTATAGGCTACTATGCTTCTCCAATTCTGCTTGCTACCAAGTATGTGAATTTATTTGATGCTTAATGTCAGACTACTATGTTTTTCGTTTCTATGCTTTCAAGAAAGATTGTGAATTTTGGTTTAAGATTTTTTTTTTTTTTTTTGTGGTTATTAGAGAAATAGTATGAATATGTTTGTTTCTTTGTTTTTTTTAAAAGAATATTTGGGTTGTTGGATGATTCGATCTGGGTTGTTTCATGTGGTTTTGGGTTTTGTTTTTTGAATATTTGGATTGCTTTAATTAACTGAAGTAACCACATTGAATCGGTATGGTGCACCGAACCTTGTGTAGACCTGTTCCCACCCCTCCACAAGTGAGGTGCGGTTGGGGATGAGGGGAAACCGTCCTTGTAGGTGCGGTGCAAAAAACTCCTCCAAAACTGGCAACACTGCACCGTTTATAGTCCTAATAGCCTCAAGGCCCTCAACTACCTCTATATATTTCATTTATTTTGTCTATAAATGTCTCTTTTAGACACCACACACGTACACTTTTTATTATTGAAATTAAAGAACCAAAAGATCATACTTGTATTAATTATAGTTCTAACCAAAGATATTGCTCTACGTTATCTATACTATCTATAAGAGGATTCCCCTCTTTGAAGTGGAATTTTATGTGGTTCAAAAATACCCCTAAACCTTAGGTTTAAAAGGGAAACAACTTGAGGACAACCTGGTAAAAACATATCTCCAACTCCACTTAAAACGCCTACAAAATAGGACACTCTTCTACTAATTCATGTCTTCAAAACAAACTTATCCAAATTTTTGTTATTTTTTAAAGGAAAATTATGACACTAGACAAAAATAAAATAAAAAGCCTCATCGCACGTGCAAAGCACGTATGATGAGGCTAGTTGTGTCATACTCATATTGACATACAGAATATCTAATATTTAACTGATTCTTTACCCTAAACACCAAACAAGGTAGTTAGTTCCAGTTAGCTCAATTGGTAAAGTCTCAGATGGTTGAATAAGAGATCTAGGGTTCATTCCCCGCCTACACCAAAAACTGATTGGTGTCTTGGTCTGATGATAAATAGCTCTCATTAGGAGCGGACGCCATAGATTGAAACTCTCTCAAAAAACACCAAACAAAGTAATATGATTGTCGAAAAGCATATCTACCTTCTGGATTATGGGTGTGGTTTGTGTTTAGCGGCTTGAAATGGTACCCTTTTTTTTTTCCAAAATATATTTTTTAAAATTTGTTTTTTATGTATAACTTTTTAAACAACTCTTTTTCAAAATATTGAAAAATAAATTATATCAAACATGCAATATACCATTTTGAACATCTAGAATCCTTTAATAGTGAAAAGGCAGCTTATTAAGGGGAATGAGATGCCCAAAAACTATAAACTTTTGACCCTCTTTGTCACTAGTCAAAGTGAGACTCCATTACACTTCCATCACCCACAATAAACAACTATATACCCCCAACAATCAGACTTGGATTATAAAAGATTGAGTACATCATTGAGATGGGAAAAAGTTTCTCTCCAATTAGTTTAGAGAGAAATCTTTCAAACTGGTCTTATATATTTTTATTAGATGTGAATTTTGAAAATCTAACCGTTGGATTGGATGTTCTCTATGTTCTTAAAACGCATATCAAATTTCGTTCAAATCAGATGTTATTTACTATTCAATGAATAAACTTATTTTTTATGCATAATTTTATACCACAAAACTTGAAATTTAAATATTTGATTGATGACATAGCTATTTTGATCTTCTTGAAAATTTGCAAGCACAAAGGATATAATAAAAACATGCAAATCAACGGTTAGATTTTCAAATTTCACATCCAATAAAAAGATATAGAGGAGTTTGAAAAGTTTTTCTCCAAACTTTCATTGAGATGTCCTTGAAATGAATAAATTACTTTTTTTCCACCGAAAATGCAAACACAACCTTTAAAACTACAACATGATCCAAGCTCGATTATTTTCAACTAACAAATAATCTCCACAATCTATTTATTTCTAAATGATTATTCATATTCCTTGACTTTTTAGACCCTCTAGACTTATTAATTAAGGCTTTTGTTAACGGGTACCCTTAGCCACTAGTTAAGATTGCATTAAATATACTAAAAGATACTTTTTATGATAGTATGAGCTAACAACTAGTTTATTCAACCAACTAGACTGGCCTAGTGGATAAATCAGGAATCCAGAAACAAAAACAACAATTGGAGCAGAGAATACAATTGCATTATATGGTCGCAATTGAACAGATCGAGTAAGTTCAAATTTATAACATGCACAATGAATGATCTAGTTTGTTGCATCCTAGAGATGATACACAAATAACATCAATGTATCCCTAATCTTACCAAAGGGCTATCACAACATGTATGAAATAATATCAGTATGTAAAGACTATGAATTTTCCCTCATTTTCGTGGTGAGGTTTCCCTGTAACCAAACATAGGGTAAGTTGAAAAACATAAAATTGAATAGGGTAAATTATAAAGTTGGTCTCTATCCTTTACATCATATTTCAATTTATACCTTAACCTTTTAATTGTTAGATTGGTTTGCTCAGTTGAATAACTAGAGTCTAGGTTGTAGTTGTTGGTTCAAGTTGTTAGTTGGTGTTTCTATCCCCCCCCCCCCCCTGCCCCCCAAAAAAAAAAAAAAAAGATTTTAGTTGTTGTGGCTCTGTTTGCACTAATACAGCCTTTTGAGTCCAGTCAATATAACAGTTTTGAAACTTGGAAATTGGAAGTACAGAGAAAATTTTCACAGCTACATACATTTTATAACATAGATTGGTCAGACACACAAGTGCAATTAATAATTCAACTTGCACATATTGAATTCTCCAACATGATACAAGCATCAAGCATGCTTGGGATTAAAAATCAACAAAATTGTAGCGTGTTCACATTACTCATCCCTCACCATTCTCTTCATGGCAATCTCCTTTGCATTATGCAATTCATCAATACATTCATCAATTTCACTCAATTCATCCAAATCAGAATTAAACTCCTCATTGGACTCCTCATCATCAATATCATCCGCAAACTCATGTGTCTTCCCAACGATTTCTTCCATCAACTCCTTGTCAGCCTCCTCATACTTCCCTGCCAATTTCCTCTTCAAAATCTCTTCAAAGATTGATGGTATCACCTCTGCATCGCCCGCATAGAATTTATCTATGAGCTTTTCCAACTCTACAACCAAACCATTCAAATTTTATTAAATTGTAATTACAGAGGCCAAAAAATAAGACATTCTAAATAAATGTTATTAAGGACATATTTTATGTAATTGGCTAATCCTTTGACAAAATGCACTTTACTTGTAATTGGGTAGATTCAGGATGAGTTTAGTACTTCAAGAAACAAGAGTTCAAGTCAAGTATTAAAGCCATGAAGATAGAACCAAGAAACAAGTGAAGAAACGTTGTTTATTAAATCTCAACAGATACCTCGATAGAAATAATATCTATCGAGATTTAAGAATGAAGCTCGACAGAAGCTGAATCTGTCAAGATCTACAAAATCAGAATTTCCAGATCTAATTTTTGGCCCTAGCTGACATGTATGTGTAGGGTTTCATTTCTCACAACCCTAGACATATATAAGGCTTATTTTAAAGATTGTTATACATGGAGAACACATGCAGAAAGTGACCTAGTGCCTTATTCTCTCTGTAAGAAGTTATTGCGTCTTTTGCGCCTTAAGGTTTTGTAACCAAGTACTTCTTGATCTTCATTGTTGATGAAGTGAAGAACTTTGCAGCAAACAACATCTTCAAGTTGCTGGAGTTAGTCACGTACTGGGATTCGTGGAAAAGGGTGGCGTTCATATATTGAAGAGTTCAGAGGTTCTGAAGTAGTAGAAGGTTTCTGCTGTAAGTTCATATACGGGGATTGTAGAGTCTAGGGACAAAGGTTTTGTACTAGATCTGAAACTTCTCTTTACTATAGTGAATTTCTTTTCAGGAAGGTTTCCCCCCAGGTTTTTACTGTGAAACTGGTTTGTTTCATTAGTTTTCCTAGGTCATCATATCTTGTCTTATTTACTATTCCATTGTGCATGATATTGACATGATATTGATGTTTGTTTGTTTTAACAAGGTTTATTCATAATAAATCTAATTAACAACTTGGGTTTAAAACTTGTTAATTCTATCAACTGGGGTCTAAATTTCCCAACAAGTGGTATCAGAGCGGGCACACTCTGATTAGGTTTTAATCTTTGCTATGTGATCCATTGACCCCTGTTGTCATAGAAACTCTTGATTGTTTTGATTTGCATGATCTTGTGTTGAATGATGATAATGATATTCAAGATGCCTATTGTAAGCTCTATAATTGTTGTATGAGATCTCTTAAAAGTTCTACAAGATTAAAAGTTAAATTTAAAAAGGTCAAGCTTAAAAAAGATGACTTGATTGCAAAATTGGATGAAGCCAAAATTTTGAATGAGAATTTTAAAAATCAAATTTCATCTCAGGTGGACAAAATTAAGAGTTTGGAAGAGCAACTAGTTGAATATAAAACTGAAGTTGAAAAATTAACTAGTGTCAAATTTCTTGTTGAGCCTAACTCAAAAGAATTTTTTTTTTTAATTCCTCCATTTAAAAGGAATAATGAAGAGTTGAAGGCTAATATTGCTAGGATAGACAAAGGTAAAAATTCTGATGTTAACGTTGAAATTTCTAAACCTATGTCTAAAACTCCTCCTAGGAAGAATAAAAATTCTGAATTTGTCCCCACTTGTCATCATTGTCATATTGTTGGTCATATTAGGCCAAATTATCCTAAGTTGTCAACCTCTAAGATTAGACCTCCTTCTAGGAAGCCGAGTAGCTCTAAAACTACTCATATTTGTGGTGGTTTTGGTCACACTCGCCCTAATTGTTTCAGGTTGTTTCCTCATAAGCGAGTGTCCAATAGGTCTCATCCTTTGTCTAAAGGCTCTGTACCTATTTTTGGTGAGTTATTAAAAGTTTTAAACTTTTTAACTCAATTTCAGGGGAATCCTAATTCCTCTATGACCTTTAGAAGTCATACTAAGACACGTGCCTTTTTATCTTCACGGCCAAAGACTCATGCTGTGTGGGTGATGAAGGATCCTAAGACTTAATTATTTGTCCTCTGCTTTAATTCTTTTTATCTAAAGCTGGACTTTCTTGCTTGATTTCTTATTTGTTTTTGGAATCATGCTTTCATGCATTTGCATCTAGTTTTTATGATTTATAGTTGTTTGCTTGTTTTTGTTTATTTGTTTTCAATTTTTGTTTTTTTTGTTTTTCAAAAAAAAAATTGAAAAATACAAAAACAATGTGTGTTTGTGTATATTGGTACTTGTGTACCCAGGATGGCCATTGAAACAAAATTTCTAAACTTTGTATCTCTTGTAGCTTAGATGAGCATCTCAATGCACAACTAATCAAGTGAGCTTTGTGGCTTGTGTTTGTGATGAGTACGATTAAGATGATCTCTTATATCTCATGCTCATATCACTTTTTTTGACGGGAAGGACTAGAAAATCTTAAGAGAAAGACATAAATAACCATCTCACCACTAAAGCCTGCCAATCATGTATAACATCTATATGCTTTGGTATAGCAAAATTGTGATGTTTTGGCTTACATAATTGGGTATTTCTTTTCTCTCTTATATGCCCATGCATGATATGTTCAAAAAGAAAATATGCAAAGAATGTAAAAGCAAAAAGAATCAAAATGCTTTTAAAATGATTGTAAGCGTGTTTTTAGGAGATGTGGGAGTTATATGATGTACCTTAAAGGTGATAGTCCCCATCAAACAATTATGATTGTGTGTGAGTGTATTAGATGTTCTCATATTTTAAATCGTCATAATATGAGAAACTTGTGCACACTTGTTATGTTTTCACACACAACACGCATACTCTTTGCTACTCTTGATACATGTGCAGGTACAATGTGTTTTGGCCATCACAAGGGATACATGTGTTAATATATACTTGCTAAACTGTCTTAACTTGTTTTTGAAATATAAAATTAGTTAGACTTGTTTAGTGTGTTTGTGGATCTAGGAATGCTTTGCATCTAAAGTTGAGGTGTGGTTTGAGTGCTTAACATGTTGCTTGGATGCTTATTTGAGTAGCCATCTTGTTGCTTTCTCATCTTATGTGTTTTTTCCTCTTGAAAAACCTCTTTTCTGCATCCTCGATAGCTTCTCAACAGATACCTCTTCTATCGAGATTTTTGGGTTTGACCTCAACAGCTTCTCGACAAATAGGTCGATCCATCGAGCCAAAATCTTGTGCTCTCTGTCTGCTCAACACATCCTTGACAAATTCTCGATCCATCGAGGTTGGCTTCTTCTCGATAGATTCTCGACACCTCCTCGATCGATCGAGATACCCTTGCATGCATTTCATTTTTCTTTGTTTTGCATTTTTTTCCTTTGTGTCCATAGCATCTTGTTTTTCTTTTTCTTGTAGGTCTATGGTTCCTTATTCTCCTCGTTCCCTCTATATCAGTTTTCTGTCTGTCTCTGGTCAAGTTTTTTTGGCCTTTTATGTCCTTTGACAATCGTGTCAAAAAGGAGGAGAATTTTTGAGAATTGAATGTCATTCCTCAGGGGGAGTAATAGACTTAGGGGGAGAACTTCATGTTAAAAGGAAGAAAGTTTTTGATGTAACTAGCTTAGAGGGAGAGTTAGTCTGATACACTTTGATATTGATATATATTTTGTGTTGTGTATCTTTTGGTTTTGTAACCATTTACATACATCATGTGTTGTTTCTATATTTAATGATGATGTATATGTTTTACTCTTTATCTCACATGTGTTGTTTCTTTTCTCTCTTTATACACATGTTTCTTGTTTATTTAACTTGTCATTATTTTCCACATGGTACCTTGATGTGTTTTGTTTAGTGCCTTTTAGGAAAGGCAAGTTAAAGTCAAGTCAAGATTCTGAACCTTCTTCTTGCAGCAACTTCCAAGGTTCAAATCTTTTAGACTAAGCTTATTTATTTTGCAATCTTGAGTAGAATGTATTCTAGGACATTCAATGTATTCTTGTGGTTTTGTCACGGATTGTCAAAAGGGGAGATTGTAAGGGACATATTTTTATGTAATTGGCATATCCTTTCACAAAACGTACTTTACTTGTATTTGGGTAAATCCAAGTAGGTTTAAGATGATCATTACAAGTGGTTACATTAAAGACATGAAGATTACTCAAGAACTACTCAAGAAAAGTGCAATTTGCAGGTCTCGATACCTCCTCGACAGAAGCTTGATCTGTCGAGATTCATTAAAGCTCGACACATGTCTCGATCTATCGAGCTTATGGGATTCAAACTATACTCAGCAACGTTTTTATTCTAAAAGGCTATTTGTTTATGGATTTATATAAGCCTTATTGGACTAGGAAAGCTCAAGGTTTGTGTATACCTATTTGGAATAGGAGAGCCCATTGAACTCCTATTTAAACAAGGAGGTGGAAAAAGAAGAAAAAAAAAAACCCTAGAAAGCTTCATAAGGTTTTCTTTTTGAAACTCTATCCTCCTCCAACAAAAGAAAGAGTTCTTGCTGCGTTTCTTGTACACCTTTGGGTTCTGTAACCAAGCAAAATCTCTCATACCATCATTGAAGATCTTATTGGTGTTTCTATGTGAACTTGTTGCAAATCAACTACATCAATCAAAGGGTTGCTGTGGAGTTAGTCATGTATTGTGATTCGTGCAAAGGAGTTAGTCACGTACTGGGATCCGTGCATCATTGGTTAGTCATGTATTGGGATTCGTGTATTGAACGGAAAGATTGCCGCTATAATACAAGTCCAATTGGGTATTGGGGTAAGGGTTCAACTGTAAGTTGGTATTTCGAGATAAGCCAAAGGGTTTGGTAAGATTCTTTATACTTGTAACCGCTTGTGATTGATAATAATGGATTCTTGGGAGTGGTGATCTTAAAATCACTCGATGGGGTTTTGCCTCGGTGGTTTTCCCCATTCATAAACAAATCACCCGTGTCAAATTTATTTTCCGCTGCATTTAGTATAATTGGTGATTTGTTTGTGCTACCACGCTATTGCATGTAATTGAACTTAATTAATTAGCTTGGGTAATTAATTAATTTGAAAGGGGTCAATTCATTTTTGCCTTAACAAATGCAAAAACAAATAAGATTATTCATAACAGGTAACTATCTGTTGATACCCACTTTTAACAAAGGGCCCAATAGCAAAAGAAGCCCAATAATATGAAGAAAGTGAGAAGAGAAAATAGTAAAGTAAGGCCAGCAGGTCAGAATGGCAGGAATGATGGCCAGCAAGCCCACTAGAATGATAAGTGGTAAAGAAGAAGTAAATGGGCCGAGAAAGCCCAAGGAATGAAGTAGTAAGCCCATGGGAACAATAAGAGGTAAAGAGAGAGTAAACGGGCCGGGGAAGCCCAGGAAATGAATTAGTAAATTCATTGGGTTGGCTTAAAGGCCAATAAGCCTGAAAAGTAATGAGAGGTAAAGATGTGGTAATTGGGCTAAGGAAGTCCAAAGGATTTAGCAAAAAGCCCATGAGAGTAAAAGAGGTAAAGAGGAATTGAATGGGCCGAGGAAGCTCGAGGAATGAAATGGACTGGCACAGTAAGAATATTGGCCAACAAAGCCCAAAAGAGGTAAAGATGTGGAAAGTGGACTAGCATGGCAGGAGCATCAGCCCATAAGCCCATAGGTAACAAGAAATAAAAGAGAGAGAGGCAATGATATAGCAGAATCAACAAAGTAGCTTGGCAAGATCCCTAATCAAGAGGCCCACAGACACAAGAAAGAAGAGAACATGGGCTAGGCAGGAAGGAGAGGACCTTCAGCTAAACAATGCCTAGCCCAGGGAAGGAGTGAAAAGGCAAGGGACATAAGCCCAAAAGCCTGTATGTCCTTCACGCCGCAAGAGTTAAACACCCACCAGAACGTACAACAAAATCAGACAAACACGAAGGCAACAAGAATGGCATGAAAGGAACGGATTCAGACGGAAGTGAAGCATACACAAAGGGCTCAGGCACCACCTACTTGTACCCATTCAATACATGAGGGGTGGGCCACAAGTCAAGGATATCAGAGGGTGTGATCTGACGGTGGGGAGAAAGAGGGGGTCTATTTTGGGGTTCCCGCTCAAACTTCTTTGGGAGAAATGTCCTGCTAGGATGGCATCTCACCCAAAAGAAGTAAGAATGAGCTGGGACCACTTGATGCATGCCATATAAGTAGGTGAGGGAGAGGCTTAATTCTTATCCAAATGAGAGTAGTGAGAACAAAAGGAGGTAAAAAACAAGACAAGCCATTTTGTCTATGAATGAGGAGTGGTGCAGCCAACACATTCAGTGCAATGGTAGTGGTTAAGCAACCGGCAAGCCAGTGGGCAGTCTTGGAAGGACACCCATAAGGAGCTAAAAGCGGTTGAAGGGTAAAAATAGTAAATCCCATCATGGCAGATAGTATAAAGGGTGGTAGCTGTGAACAGTAGTGGGGAGGAGAAAAAAGAGGTATCACCATCGTGGAAAGAAATAGAGGTAGATCAAGGAAAAAATAAGAGAGAAGAGAAAAGAAAACATAACAAAACAGAGAAAAGCATGAGTGATAAGAATAGAGGCATGCATCAGTAGGCTACCCATTTCTCTCCCTCTTGACAGACTCACTCTTTGAGAAATCAAGAGTTAAAGTTTAAGCCATCTAGGTCCTTTTTCCAAAGTGTGTAATCTCTATGGCAGAAGCCTTCTTTGAGGTTACTCACATTGGAGATAGACTCCCTTTTTGGACTTGTGTTTGTTGAAAAGCTAAGCCCATTTCTTGGGCAGACAAGTTCTACTTTTTGATTGATGAACGATTAGTTTATTACCTCATTATTGAACTGCTTATTGTAACTTTGTTATTTGCGGTTGTATTATTCTGCCATAACCTTGTTAGATTCTCTTCATCCTTTTATTTAGGAGTTAGTATTATTTGTTAAATGTTATAGCTACTCTGCCATATTGTATTTCCTGTTGTAATATCTGTAACAGTTGTTCCTACAGCGGGCACACTGTACATTTAGGACTCCTGCCAAAGCGCGTCTATGTTGGGATGGCCCAACTTGCATGCAAACTGGCCTATGGTGTGTTTCACTTAGGCCAGTCCCAACTCTCCTACCTCAAAATCACGGGCCGTGGTACAGCAAGAGTGGTCAAAGCCCAACAACACAAAAGGCCCACCACACTATCATAATGCAAATAGAAACACCCATAAACCCCTATATTTAAACAAATTCAAGTTTTAACCCAAAAAAAAAAAAAAAAAAAACTAAAATCTTAAAAATTATAGTGAAAATAATGAAAATTGGGAAACCCAAAAATTGAAAACGTTCAGATTTTCCCTACCCTAAAATAATAATAATTCATAATCCTCAATCCTGCATAATCAAACAACTTGAGAATCCCAAAACAATTTCCAGAGTAAACTGCAAATAGTTTAGGCGTTGAATTTTTTTTAACTCCCAAACTTTACTAAAAATAAAAATAAAAAAGGGGGAGATTTTGATCACAAAAATTCAAATTGCAAAAAATAACAGAATAAGTTTCCTTCTAAACAAATTAAAATTATTAACAACAAAAAACCCAAATAGAAACTCAAGAATCCTTAAGTGTGTAACTAATCTACTAATCTCAACCATTAACACAACATGTATAAAATAATTTCAGTATTCTAAGACTATGCATTTTCCCTCATTTTAGTGGTGAGGTGGTTTCCCAGTAACCAAACAAAGGGTAAGTTGAAAAACTTAAAAATTGAATATTATGATTTGGAAGATTACCTGGATTACTAATACCGTCTACATCAAGGGAGGAATTGGGCTTCTGGGTATGGGTCAAATTGGATTCATTTCCATTTGACGAGTAGAGCCTGAGTCGAGGCAACGAGTGAGGAGGGAAAACGATTGGGCTTGTTGGCGTAGAAAGTAGTAACACTGCTTCTCATCAGTAATAGAGTTCGCTTCATGTAAATGTTCATGGTTTCATTTCCATTTTTGTTTATTTATTTATTTATTATTTTTGGGTTAAAGGGTATTTATTGATTTGTTTATATAAAAGAGAAATGTTAACGGATGCTTTAAGAACATTAATTTATAAAATATTTTAGAAACATTTTATAGAAAAATGATAAAGTAATAAATTTTGTTATTGCCTTTTATATTTCCCATGAAAACTGGTGTCAAAACTTTCCTAAAATAATTTGTTAACAATTGCAAACACCAGTTAATATGACATTTTTATATAGGGTCATGTTAACGGATGCCCACAAATGTTAACAAACCATTTTATGAAAATTTTATTAGCACTTTTATTGGAAAATAGAAAAAGCCAACATTAATTTTTTTTCCTTTCCCCAGAAAAACTTTCCTAAAATTGTTCACTAACAAATGCCCTTAGGGTGTCCGTTAACATTTCCCGATATAAAACTGGGTTTTACTAACTTATATCCTTATGACATACATTAGTAAACCATTTTAGGAAATTTTTATGGAAAAATGAAAAAGTGACTAACTTTTTTTACAACTTTTTTTTTTTTCTATAAAAAATTTCCTAAAATAAATTATTAATGTATGTCCTACATACATTAACTGAGCCCATATAAAATTACTCAACTTTGCAAATCCAAGTACTTTTTTCCCCCTTTTTTTTTCCCCCTTTTTTAAAGCTTCAAATCCCAAGTTTTCAAGCACAACAATTTATTATTATTTTGTGTAACCTTGCATACCACATCTCTTTATATGAAAGTAGATTCGGCTTAAGTCCAATGCATCTGTACTAGACATGATACGATACATGTGTCTGTACCGTATTGGGTACAATGCACTGATGCACTAGACTAAAGCTTAAACCTATAAAAATAGACCATATTATTATAAGAGGGATATTGTATGCAATCATTACACAAGATACCATGTCTATTACCATAGAAGCACTATATACTTTAAGTTATTTGAATCTAAAATTGAGTCAATGTTACTACATTCCTTCTTTTCTTTTATTTTCTTTTGTTTATAAAAAAATATTACAAAATTTCTTAATATCTTCAATAGTGGAGCATTGCCAACTTACCATAACAAATATATAAATTATTATATAACATTTTTTTTTTTATTCTATTACTAATATTATGTTTATACAATGAACAAGTTAATCCAAAATAATATGTAAATAAAGAAAGTGTTTTGAAAATATAATTAAAATTGAATAATAAAAATAAGATAAAATTATATTTTAAGATACATGGCAAATACACATTGTGTAAATCCAAGTTTTTATGAAAAGAAAAATATTATAAATAAATTAAAAATAATTTTTAATTATCTTAAAATTTATAATAATTGAATTTTAATTAGAGCAGTATTTTAATTTCTTAGATTTTTGGTAATACATTTTAACTAAATGATAATTATTTAAAAATTTTAATGTAGTTATAATGAGTCATATAATAAACTTATCTTGTAGAATTTGTAGTACTACATTGAGCCACGTAATGCAAGAATGACATATATAATAATTTTTTTTATTAAAACGAAAAGTTATGGTATATTATTAAAATACTATAAAAATAAAGAATGAAACTTCTTTTAGATTTCTAAAACTCTTAGTAGCAGAACTTTATAAGCTTCTTGAAAATTTGGAAATAAAGCTTCAATAAAATTAAATAATTAATTATTTTAAAAATATTCATAGTGTGTCACATGACAAAAGTAGAAAAACATAAAAATAATAATAATTAAAAAAAAAAAAAGGAGAGATCATCCATTTGTGCAACCACAACATATCTAATATAACTTTTATAGTATATAAGTATATGATATCATGTGGGTTCCAGTTAGCTCAACTGGTAAAGTCTCTGATGGTTGTATAAGAGATCTGGGGTTCAATCTCCGCCTACACCAAAAACTGATTGGTGTCTTGGTCTGATGATAAAGAGCTATCATTAGGAGTGGACGTCATAGGTTGAAATTCTCTAAAAAAAAAAAAAAGTATATGATATCATATAATTTTGATTGGTTTGGAATTACCAAGCCTACCAAGCTTATCAATTAAGTAGAGGTAAGTCGAAAGCGGACAACATTTTGTTTGGTCCCAAATGGAATTTTTTTTTCCATTTAGCTTTATTTTTTTAATATTTTAGTTAGTTGTCTAGTTTGCAAATTATTCAGCAAACTAGCATCTCGAAGGTCTAAAACTCGAGTTCTAGGATAGAAATCGAGTTTTTAAAACTCGAGTTGTAAGTTGTGGGAGCGAACGTGGAAAAGAATCCACGTGGAACTCGAGTTTTTAAGACTCGAGTTCCACTGTTTACTTTCCTGTGCTGCTTCTTCTTACTCTGTTCTTCTTTCCTTCAGCCTGTGATTCTTCTTCGTCGAATCTGCGTTCTCCAGCCCGTGATTCTTCTTCGTCGGATCTGCGTTCTCCAAAGAGGTTTTCGGATCTAGTACTTCTGCTTCTTCTTCCCATTTCTGGTTCTTCATCTTCATCGCCATCTTCGTTCGTCTTCTTCTTTGGAACTCGAGTCTTTCCGTGTGGCAAAAACTTGTCCATCTCAGCAATCAAAACTCGAGTCTTTGAGGCTCTATTTTTCCACCGAACTCGAGCCTCTAACGCTCGAGATGTTATTTTCCTCATTTCTTCCCAGTTCTTGCTAACTAACTATATAGTGTGGCAAACTCCTGTTATTCTGCAAATTGCCTCTAAGGCTCGATTCCCTTTTTTTTCAGAAGAAACATTGTTTTCTCTATATCTATGGTCAACATTTAAAAATAAAAATAAAAGTAAAAAGAGAAAAAGAAAGAAGAAGAAAAAGTAAAATGCAATGACTGTTAATTTAGATGGATCCCTAACAATTATATTTTAATCTAGATTTTATGGGATCAATGTATGAATTAGAATATTTATGAAATAAATTGTGATAGTGTTAAAACACAAAAAGATAAAAAGCAATTTTTCTTAGTTTTTCATATAGGGGATTGAAGCTCAATTTGGGTGTCCAAAAAGTTTTTTTTTATATGGGATCTTGAGAAGCTTATACAAGCAAAAGCTATTTTCATATCTATTAAAAAAAATTATTTAAAAAAAAAAAAAAAAAAAACCTATGAAATGATGTAAATGACTATAAATGTTGGAACTTCTTAATAGAAATGGGTAAAGCTTGGTTCCAGTGTCTAGTTGCACTAGACCCATTAGGATGATAACAGATATCCAATTTTGGACACATCACCATTGTGATGGGTTTAGTGTAACTGGATACTGGACCTAAGCCAAGTCCAATGGAAATTATGAAACAATAGAAAAGCACATGGGAGTCTGTTAAGAATAATAGAAAAGGAGGATTGTGATTTTTAGGCATTGTACCCTCCTTAGTTCTAGGAGCACAATAAATGTATGCTCTCATTCTCACTTGGGGTTTGGCGCATCTCTAGTACATTTTTAACTGGATATGTTCTTTTGTTTTAAATATATAATGACAAGTGATAGTAGGTTTTAATCTCCACATTTTATTTAGTTAGTGGATGATGTGGCAATTTCTCATTAATATAAAAAGAGATTCCAATTAAAAAAGTACTAGAAGTAAGCAAAACCCTTCTCACTTAAATAGTGAGTCCCACCATTAATTTAAGAGTCTAGTTAATGGATGTCCTTAGAGCATTTGCCAATGAATCATTTAAGGAATGTTTTAATACCACTTTTATGGAAAATATAAAAAATTGTCAAAAAAATTAATAACTTTTCTTTTTCCATAAAAAAGTATCTAAAATAGTTCATAAACCAATACCTTTATGGCAATCGTTAACTTTTCCCTTAATTTAATTACTGGGATCCATTATTATGTGAGGGGGGGGGGGGGGAGATAGAAAAATGATTAGAAAATTTACTTCCAAACTGAGTTAAAGGAAAATTCCACCAACCCATTACACGATGATTCATAAATTCATCAAAGTGTATTATTTATATATATATATATATATAAGAGATTAAATTCTATAAGGATGTAGTGTAAAACCCATGTTTTACCCCTCCAATTCCAACATGCCACATCATCTTATCACATATTTAATAATAAGCACAACCACACCAAATCAATTCTAATACCTATATATAAATCCAACCAAATTGAAAGTTTTTTGAGACATTATTAGGTGCGGTAGTATGTATTGAAATTTAAGTAAAATGTTGATGTGACAATCTCTTATTAGGTGGTGTAAAACTTGGGTTTTACACCCCATCCTTACCAAATTCAGACTAAAAAAAAATCACTTGACTCATTAAAACCATTTACATGTACTTAGAGTCACATGACTTATATAATGAGTCATGTGACTTATTTAAATAATATACGTTAATAGTTTAATAAATCGTCTTGTAATAGATTGGAGAAAATTCCTACAAATAAGTTGGGAAGAAAAATTTGTCCAAAATTATAGACTCTTTGATGTTCAACTTCATGTGAAAAATAACTTTAACCGAATCAGTAAATTACCAAAAATTATTCTTATGAATTTTTTGGTAATTCACTAATCGACCAAAGTACATCTCCAAATTTGCTTGCTTGAAACGAGCTACTTGTTTGAAGTTTGAACATTAAGCTTGACACCATGGTATATATAGCCCCTCAAAAAGAACATCATTGAATTGTCCCTATAAATGCAGCTAATTAAATGATTTCTTTTTGGAATTTTAATTAAATGCTTTTATTAATAGGAATCAACCTCCAAAAATATCCTATTAATAGTCATAAATGATTCTTAATTGTTTTTGTTAATAATAAATGATTCTTAATTGCTATATATCATTTTCCTAAGCACTTTTATGAACCACCTCATAGGCTTTTCCCATTAGTTAAAATGATTATTAAAAAAAAAAAAAAAACAAAATCCTCTAGATTGATGATGTGTATCCTATAAATTTTACTACATAATCTTTACAAATTAAGGGCTCACCAATTATAAAAGATAGATGACATTTATTTATTATATTTTTGAAATTCACCAATCACATTGCTACATCAGTTTGTAAATTATGTATAATAGGGTTTGTAAAAGTTTTAGCATTTTCCATACTTTTAATTATATAAACAAATTGTAATAGTCAGATGTCAAATGATCAATTTAGATAATTTGATGGTCATGTAATTAAAAGACTCATAGATAATTATGTGAATTGCAATATGGAGTGTGTTAAAAAAATTGTTGCAATATTGCAAATCAATTTTAACAACAACAAAAAATCCTAATTAAAATCCAACATAAAAGTATTAATTGGTTGTCTCATTTAAGTTTGGAGATAAACTGTTTCCGATTTTTTAATTATTTGCTTAAAATTAGGAATGGTATTGAGGCGAGGTATGACTGAAGGATGAGGTTTTCACCCATGTCCTGCATAGTTTTGTCTTAGCCCTATCCTTGCCCTGCCTTGCATAACAGGGAAAATTGTCTTGCCCTAATCTTACCCTGTCTTGTAAAACTCTATTTCATTTTAACCCATTTTATCTCGCCCCACGCTTGTTACAATTTTTTATATATAAATTATTTAATTAATATAAATATACTTGAAATTACTAATTAGTTGATGACATCAAATCAAACTAATTTTTAGCAATGTTTGAATAATATTATCCAAAGTATTTATTAAGACAATATCACACAAAAAAACAAAAACCCTTAGTATCCATGCATTTAAATACTTAATAATATATAAACCAAGTCTTTAACAACATTCATATTAATGTATATTTTAATATTTCAGCAAATATATAGCTAAAGACTCAAAAAAACTCACTCATCAGTCTCAATATTTTCTCCCACAATTTTAACATTGTGTTGTGTTCTCGTCACAACTAGTGACACATTCTTCCTCGCCAGAGCGCTCAAAATGGAAATAGTATTTACTTTTCTTAGCCTCTCTCTCTCTCTCTAAATTTTGGAGCTCTCAAGTTCGTGCCATTTTCAACAAAGAGGAGGCTCACCGGTGCAGGGAAGGAGGCACAACATAGATTGAAGCCCAATGATTTAGGTACGATGCTTTTCTCACTCTCTTCCCCAAATTTTATTGCTTTGTGCTTTGTGTGTGTGGGTGTGTGGGTTTGATGGATATGTTTTATTTTCTAGGTGTGTGGTATGTTTTATTTTCTGGATGTGTGGTTTTGGTGGGTATGTTTTATTTTTTGGGTGGTGGGTTTTGTGTCTATAGGTGTGTGGGTTTGTTTGTGTATATGGGTGTGTGGCTTTGTATGTTTGTGCTTTTATTTTCTCTTTTTTTATGACTAATTATTAGCTTTGAGAGGTGTGTTTTATAATCTTTGTAATCCTTGTTGGTATTTTTCAATTTAAGAGTTGTTGGGCCTCTTTTAGTAACTGAATTTCTAGGATTTGGTTTGTAATCCGTATGGTTTATGCAAATAAGGTGTTTGAGTTTGGGTTTGAATGAGGATTATTCTTTTGAAAGAGACAGGTCTAGTGGAATTTTATTTTGTTGGTGTTTAACACTAATAGTACGAGGTGAGACTAAAAAGTCTAAACCCATCATCGCCCTGCCTTGAGGTGTGAAGCAAAAATCTCGCCCTATTTGCTCCCTAGCACCTTTGCAAGGTGGGGAAAACCCGCACAAGGTGAAGCAGGGCAAAATTATCATCCCTACATAAAATGTATAAACTTGATGTTGCCTCTACAAATCTAATGGAATTCCTTAGTAATATGGACAACAATAGGATGTTATTCCCCACCCATGCCTCATCGCTCTCAATGTCATCCCTTGCCTATCATCATCCTAGCCACAACTTCCAACATGCATTTCATTTACAAAACTCAATAAATATACTAAAAAGCATATATATATATATATATATATATATATACACTCCGTATATTTTATTATGAGTTTCAATTAGTGCAGTTGTTAAATTTTGTTGTCATTGAGAGACTTACGTTCAAATTTAACCTATATCAAAGAGAAATTCAATGGAGTCTTAATTTTACAGTAAAGAATAATAATCATGGAGCAAACGCTATAAGTTTCAAATTCTATATAGTATCTATCCAAAAAAATATTTTGCACTCTCTTTAAGAAGAGAAACAAACCATATATGTGCATATATACACTGCATAAACCTTTTTTTTTTTTTTTTTTTTTATAGAAGAATGCACTGCATAAACCTAAGCACATATAATCAAAAAGAAAATCATTTCTTAAAATTCTCTACTATAATCAATTCAGCATTTTTAGGCATATTGATACTCTAAAATCAACATCCAAACCATATAAATTGAAATTGTTGAAAAAGTTTAGAAAAATTATAAATAAACATAACCAAAATCCCATATCATCTCACTGCATATAGTAATTTAAAAATAAAAAAAAAATAAAAAAAAAGAGAGCATGAAACTCCGTGCAATATAGATTTTTGTTGGGGGGCGGGTGTAAAATCATATAATTATTGTTGCAAACTCACAATAAACTCTTTTGTGTGCAAGATCTACAGGAATTATGACAAATAAATTTTGACTACATAAACCACAATCATGATTTTTTTAAGCACACGCATAATTTTGATTAATAATTAACACGGGAATTATATATAGCTTATATATTTTGTTATAGTACAATAAAACAATCAATTTTCAAACTCTTTTTTTTTTTTAATAATTTGAGAAACAATTTTCAAACTCTTTAAATGCACAATTGAAGTTAAATAAAAAAAACTTATACTTTTTCTTGTGAATACAAGTGGTGTTTTAGTAGTCAAATAAGAGATATGGAGTTCAACCCCACCTACACTATAAACCAACTAACTTCTTAACTTATGATAAAAAGTAATCACCATAGAGCGGACACCATACTTTAAAATTATATTATATTAATATTATATTATATTATATTATATTATATTATACATATTATATATATATATATATAAACTCGACAATAATTTTAATGGAAATCTAACATTTTAGTCTATGGTCCGAGATCTACAATTTTCTCTTGAAAATTTAATCAATTTCACTAATTTTGAAAAGATATTTGTATCTTTTTAATTAACAACAAAACATGAATTTTGTACCAACAAATAAAAAATTTAAGTAAACTTGTCAATACTTAAACCAATTCATTATGCAATTTTAAAATATAGGGTTTATTATAATCAATTTCAATCCAAACAATCTCAACTATTACTTACCTCTCTCTCTCTCTCTCTCTCTCTCTCTCTCTCTCTCTCTCTCTCTCTCTCTATGTGTGTGTGTGTGTGTGGTGTTCGGCTTTATGATATAGGGGAATTTTAAAGTTTTATAATTGTAAAATTAAAATTTTTAATATATATTTCATTATACATGAGTCATGTTTGTTGGAAAAATACATATTTGTACCACATACAAAACATACGTAGTGGAAAATTAACGGATTTACTTCATTCGCAATTGATAACATGTACTATGTAAGTTTCAGAATTTAAGAACAAGAAAGGGTACCTTGGTGCGGTGAAATTCAAAACCAAAGATCTAGAAGTACTTGGGAATACTTTTAATCTTCACTCCAATTCCACTTGATGCCCAAGAAGTGTGGTCTCTCAATCAGTTTCCAATGAGAGAATAGAAGAGTATCCAACACTCACATACAAACCATTTCATTCTCTCATATGATCTTAGTGAAAAACCTTATAAAAAGCACTTATGAAAAAGCTCCTCAAAAATTCTGTATGTTTCTCTCCTTATATACAACTGATTATCTAATTGGGCTAGTCTTTTGGGTCATTCCAATTGGGCTCTAGTATGTGGCTTGGAGTAGGACCAAAATGGAACAAATAAGACTCTAGCTCCAATGGGCCTTGGGCTTGATGGAAATATGCATGTACGCAGCGGAAAATTAACGGATCTACTTCATTCGCAATTGATAACATGCACTATGTAAATTTCAGAATACAAGAACAAGAGAGTGTACCTTGATGTGGTGAATTTCAAAACAAAGATTGTAAGCACTTGGGAATACTTTTAATCTTCACTCTAATTCCACTAACGCCCAAGATGTGTGGTCTCTCAATCAGTTATATGAAATGTTCAAGAGAGAATTTAAGAGTGTCCAACACTCACATACACCATTTCATGTAAGTTGTTAGTTTTTTTAAAAAAATTATGTATGTTTTTCTCCTTATAACTGATTATCTAATTGGGCTAGCCTTTTGAGCCTTTCCAATTAGGCTCTAGTATGTGGCTTGGAGTGGGACCAAAAGGGACCAATAAGACACTAGCTCCAATGGGTCTTGGGCTTTTCTGTCAACTCTTGACAAGTCCAAAGTTACCATTAACTATATTTAATACCACTATATAAATATAATTGCACTCTAGGCCTTATCTATGAATTATATCCCAAGACTTTATTATACATGCAACCACTTCATAAAATATTCATAGTAATACAAAGTCATAAACGTAGACTGCCACTTTGTAAATTACTATATCTTAATCTTTGAGTACCCGGTTTAATCCTTTTAAGTTATTCATTATATATTTATGAAATCCAATTCTATAAATATATATACTTTAGTAATTTCTTACCAAAGTGGTTAAGCCTAACTCTTTGAATAACAAACCCATTAAACTTATCTCAAGGGAATATTTTGTATCTCTGTCAAGAGACTATGAATTCCATCTTGAGAATATATGTTCCATCAACACTAAATGTGGCTGCCCAACATACTGAGATTTTTACCGTTACTTTAGATCTCACTCCTGATATATCAAAACAACCTACACCTCATAATAAGCTCCATTATTCTCTAAGGATTAAGAGTTCAAGCAAATATAAGTCGTGAGATTTATTATTCATTTGACAGTCGTTAGGAGAATAATAAATCTCACAGCGGTCCAGTTCAATATGTCTTAACTCTTAAAACATATCAACATATCAACTAGAAGTCTCCACTTCCATGATCAAGACAAATTATCGTAATTGATATGTTATAATCTTCACAGATGAAATGCCCAATTTCATCACCAACTACGAACTATAATTCTGAGTTTACAAAGAACTTGTGATTTATATCTTCTGTGACTTTTCACATAAATCACATACTATGCATCTCATGAACTATATGATAATGTCTAAATTTTCATATTACCATTATTTCAGATAATAATAAAACAACTTTATTAAATACAATATTAAGTCATACATAATGTCATACTTAATATTATACATAGCATCATACAATAGGATCTAATGGCACTAATCCTAAATCCTAACAGGCTTTTCTATCAACTCTTGACAAGGCCAAAGTTACCATTAATTATATTCAATACCACTATAAGAATATAATTGCACTCTAGGCCTTATTAATAAATTATATCCCAAGATTTTATTATACATGCAACCCCTTCATTAAAATATTCGTAGTAATACAAAGTCATGAATATAGACTGCCACTTTGAAGATTACTACATCTTAATCCTTGAGTACCCGGTTTAATCCTTTACATTATTCATCATATATTTATGAAATCCAATTTCATAAATGAAAGTTCAAATAGCGTATAAAACACTATGAACGTTTAGACTCCCAATTTCCAAATTATCAATTCAAGCATATTATCAAACAATTAATGTGCGGAATATGAATATAAGCATATAACAGAATTGATAGACAATCTCAACCAATTAAAATCACATCCACAGTAGAAATTAAATGGCAAAGATAAAGGGAAGAGAGATGCAAACACAAGAACAACACAGCGATGTGTTATCGAAGAGGAAACTGAAGTTCTCAGCGTAAAACCTCTCCGCCACCCTCCAAGCGGTAAATAATCCACTAAAGAATGTAGTTGGGATACATGAACAGCAGAAAACCCTCCAAGCCTAATCTACGCAGTGTACCTAAGCCATCCAAGCTCCTACTCCAACGAGGTTGTGCCGAACCTATTTGTTCTTTAGCTTAGCGGATTCCGCTATAGCCCATAGCATCAACCAATAACCATTGGTCCCTTCCTAATTGCTTCCCAAAGCACCAAACAGCCTTCTCACAAATATGGGTATTGTGAGAAAAGGTTTTGGTAGTGTACCTCTCAAGGATGTAACAATGAAGAGGAAGAGAGTAGAGGAATTTGAAGAGTCTCTATGTAAAGATTGTGGATGAATCAATCTTGTTTTTCTCTAGGGTTTCTCTCTCAAAATTCTCTCTAGAAGCTCTCTACATTTCGTGGGTATAAGGGGTATTTATACTTGTGTGTGTTTGGAATGCGAAAAGTCAATTTTTCCAAAAACAGAGCTGGCTGGCGACTTGACTGAGCCGCGAGTTTAAGCCGCAAGGTAATTGAACGGCCAGTCTGTACTTTTTGTCTTGTAGTACTCCAACTGGCATGACGCTTCAACTTCTGGCATGCTTGGCACATGTGCAACTTCTGGCGGCTTGCAAGCTGCGAGTAACCCGCGAGATCCAGTCGCAAGACCCTGCTTCTTTGCACAATCTTGAACATTTCTTCACAGTCTCTCATACACTACCCTTACATGATTCCCACCTAAATACAAGGTTACTAATTGCTAAAATACAAGAAAATTTGGTACGGAATAAAGCCAACAGACTGGTTGATTAAATTCAACCTTACAATCTCCCCTTTTGGCTTTTCGTGACAAAACCCTAAAACAAACTCTAGACTTAACATGTGAGTTGGGATCAGTTGAACATAACTCACTCACACCTAACTCTAGAATCTGTATAGCTCTTGAACCATAAGAACAAGTAACTCCTGAAACACAACAACACAATATGATCATTGTATGCAGAAAACTTGTAATGCATATGGAGCAAGCACAATGTGATCAAACAAAATGGAATATAAGCAATAAATCATGGTTTGACCAAAAAGGAACAATCACTATAAATAGTGACCACAATGCTCATTCACACAAGGAACGAACATCCGGACATGCAAGCTAATAAGCTTAATGCAAAGTATTATTTGCATGTCCAACACTCAACCAATGCAACAGCTCAAGGTAATTGCATTAAGGATAAAAAATCCAACAAAGGGCACATGAGTGAAAGTACTTAAAGAAAATGCATAACATTTAACAACAAGTACAAGGCTACAAAGCAAAGGTACAACTACATGTACGGTAAATAAACTTAAATATATATACCAAAATACCACACTGTTTTAAAACCAACAGAATAACCAAACTGTTTAACACATTGTATCAAACCCATAATGAAAACATTATTTAAAAACATAATACCATAACCAACACCATAACCATAAACATAAAGTAAGACTGAACAATAAACTAGATAAACACTGTTTTTAGCTACTCCCCCTCAAAATGGCACTCCCCCTTAAGAGCTGCTTCTAAAAAATTCTCCCCATTTTTGACCGGAATGGCCAAAAGGTCACTACTGGGTGTTGATGCTGTCAAACTTGGCTGAAAGTATGTTGAGCTGATCCTGAATTGCTGCCATCTTGTCAGTATGCTCATTCTGGACCACTCTAAGTCCATCAATCCTCTCTAGGATGATCTGAAATGCATTTAGAGGTACAGCTGATGAGGTTGAAGCCCTACTCCTCTTACCTCTTCTTCTGGACGTGGACATCTGTCCTGCAGCCTCTGCTTCAGTTTCCATTGGATCACCGTCTCCTTGGTCACCCTCCTCTTCATCACCTGGAAGACAAACTTGTATCCTGATGATGGTCATATTGTTGATGGCTAAAGGTGTAGACATGAGGCTGATATCTTAAGGGATTGCAACACCTTTTGCTCTGAAAAGCCTCATGAGAAGGCTAGGAAAGATCAGCTTGGGCCTAGAGGTGGTTCTAGTCTCATCCACAATTATGTCAAATATGTGAAAGTTGATGTCAATGAAGGTTTTCTCCTTAAGCTCCATGAGGAAGATAGCTCTGGCATTGTTGATTGTAGTCAGCTTCCTCACTGGATACAATTTGAACATCATGATGGTGGTGAGGCACCTTATGTCAACTGGAAATGCGGTAGTGTTGAGACATCTCCCCTCTCTCTGTCCACCAATGCGATTCTGGACAGTTTCTATAGATAGCATCCTGTCCTTGTAATTGGTGAAATCATGATCCTCTAAACCCTTAAGCCCTAGTACCTCATCAATATCATGTGCATCTAGGGTGAACTCATGTCCTCTGATCCAGCAATTCAGCTCATCCTCCCTTATAACAGCATTTGCATAGAATTCTCTTATTAAAGGCTCACAAACTGCAGGTAGGTCACTCAGCAACTTATCCCATCCTCTGCCTTCAAAACAATCTGGAATGAAGGTGTCCTTCAAGTCCCCTAAGTCTACAAACCTTTCTTGAATAATGGTTCCCTTCAAGAAAGAATCTTTGTATCTCTCAAAGTGTTGAACAGACCTAAACAGGTTATGGTCCATTTTCAGCCTTTTGTCAGCCTTCTTAGCAGGATTCTTCTTCTTTGTAGGTGTGGGAGCCATCTGTAAACAAGCAGAAGACGCCACAACAAGAGAGCACAATAGATGAACACTCAAAACATTAGTAACATGTTAGTGTCATAGAAAAGGACGGAGTATCAAGTCAACATTTAGTCCATACTCAACTTAGAATCAGTCACTGAAAGAAATAGCTCAAAACAGAAAAGCATAGAACAACCTATCAACAATTCTTATGCATAACACATTTTGACAGTGATCACAACAACTCAAACAAGAACACTCTAAGGTACATTCCCAAGCATAGACTTCAACATGCAATAATCAGCAATATTGAGGTAGTGTATACCACATTCATTCCAAAAGAAAGCATATGTCTATGAGACATATCTTAATGAGTATGAGATGCTCAAACCAAAACAGAGCAGACAATATCCACAGGGCTGAAGCAACACACATGATATCCATAGTTAAAAGCAACATAAAGTCAGAAACATTATAACTCCACCATCAAAACTCAACCATATTGAACCAACCATAGTCACACAAAGAGTATATCACAGTACACCAAAAAAAAATGACAATGAGTCATAACATAATGGGTATGAGAGTTACCAACCAACACAGATTAGTCAAAATACTCAAAACAGAGGCACCAAACATGATATCAACCATATTTAGCATCTTAAAGCCAAAATCAACAAAACCCAAACCCCCAAAGCCAACAAAAGGAACATACCCAAGTTCGAAACCCATATAACTCAAAACTCCAACAACATCTCACAAAACCAAGAAAACAAGACTAAAAACATGAAATATAGAGTGAGGATAGAAAAACTCATACCTTTTTCTTGGAGATTTGAAGTTGAGAAGATGCAAAAATGTAGGTTTGCGTGAGTAACACGATGGGTTTGAGAGAGGCTCTATCGGGGAAGACAATGAATAGTCACAAAAGTTTGAGGGAAAACTAAAAAGGTTTAAAACTAAACTGACCTAAAAATGCAAAACACGCGATTTTCGCGACTGAGTCAAGTCGCCAGCTAGTCGCTAGGGTAAGCTGCGAAACACTTTGAAAACAAGATTCTTGAAAATTTTTCTAAGTGTTTTTCGTGACTGGAAGGTCTACCCGCGAGGAAGTCGCGAGCTAAACTGCGAAAATTTCTGTAAACCCCTCGCGACTGGACTTTCCACTCACGAACAAGTCGCCAACATGAGTTGCGAAAAACATGAAAATCCAGATTTTTGAAAAATATTCTAAGTATTTTTCGCAATTGGGGCATTTACCCGCCAGTGAGTCATTAGTGAGTCGCGAAAAATCTCTGTATGGGCTCGCTACTGAAGCATGCAACTGGGCCAACCCGCGACTGAGTGGCCAAAACAGGGCAACACTGTTTTTGAAAATTTTGACAATTTTTGTAAAAACAAAGTACTTTCCAAAAACAACTAAAACACTCAAAAATCTTTTTGTGTTTGATCAACATAGATTGAGCATATGAAAACACATTTAGTCAAGTACAATCACACGAATGAATATGGCATTCATTGAACATAGACATGTGTGTTGTGTGTGAATATCAAAAATGAGATAGTCCTTAGTCTAATGTGAAGTTTCAATGATCAATTCAATCAAGGCATACACAACTAGCACTAGATAATGTGACCCATTTCAATTATAGAAATATGCATATATGACCACCCACATAAACTTGAGTACAATATCTTTGAAGCTTTTTAGTTGGCTCCATGTTCAACACATCATTTGATCTTTTTGAAACAACACATCTCATTATGAGATCAATGCTTGAAATTTTTTATATTTCACTTTGATGAGTTAGCCTTTGGCTTTTTGGACATCATACAATTTTATTTTTGATCGCTTTCCCTTTTTCCTAGTCAAATACTAGTATGTGCGACAGGCTTTTGCAGCTCAATATCTCTTTTCATTTGGAGATTTACATTTGATGAGCTCTTTTAGCAAAAACGGAAAAATAAAAGAGTAGGAAGATATATAGGCGCAAGTCTATGCATGTCTCAAGATCAACAAAATCATTCACTAGTCATTCATGACAAGGTTGAAGATCTATTTACAACAGTCACATAGATTTCAAAATTTCTCCCAAAATGATATGAGTGCATAGGAAACAAGCTATGCTCATAGATGCACAAAGCCATTTGCACAAAGGTACAAGGAAAAACATCCTTGTGACAATACATAAAAATGTTGATCAAACTATTTGGATTTTCTACTTTTTATGTGTTTTTGGATTTTTGACATAAAACCAAGAAAATATTGATCAAAAGCAACAATGTAAAAACATTTAAAGCAAAAAAATAAATATTCAAAACAATTTTCAACTCAAGCTAGCAGCAACGCACAACCAAGCATAGTCACAAAACATTGGAAGTATTAATGCATGGACATGTTGTAATGCTTATGCATGAGTAGCCCTCTTCACCCACACGTCACGTACGTTTGGGGTGATATCCCTATAGGATTGGGTACGAGAGTTAGGACTTTCAAACCTTCTAGTGAAGCTTTCCAAGCAAGTGGTGAATGCACCGATCATCTTCATCACATCCATCACACCGGAATCACCTCGGTCTCTTAATTGCTCAACAACCCAATTTCTTTTGTCATTTCTTGATCCTCTTGGCCTTTGAGCACCTGAAATCTTTAATGCTTACAGCTTATGGAAATTGGGTCTGGTGTGACCTTGAAGTCCACAGTGATGGCAGAAGTGTTGAGTTCTCGAACCTTTTTGTGACTTTGGGAGTGAGTTCCCTTTATCCTTAGGTTTGACCACCGATTGTTTAGGAGGTTTAGTCATAAATCATTGGACAGTCACATCCATCTTCTTCTCTGGCTTCACTTTCTCAGCATTTGTAGTAGCCCCCTTCGATTCTTTGGCTTTCACAAACTTCATTTCCTTGTATTTATTTTTAGCCGAATTGCTCTCTCCAGTGTATCCCAATCCACCTTTGTCGGAAAATGGTTTTTGATGAGCAAGCATTTCATCAAACTTCTGAGAGGAGACTCGGTCTACTTTAGCATTGACTTGAACCACCTCATGCTCAAGGAATTTGATTTTTGAATAAGCTTCGGTTAGCTCACCATTTAGCGTCTCAATCTCACACTTAGCCTCCTTATGTCTTACTCGGAGACTTCTATTGTCCTCATCTGCTTTCTTCATCTTCTTCACAGTTGCCTTGGCCACCCTTGCATACTCTACTGACTTCTCAAGGAGTGAGTTGTAATTCTCTTGAAGATCGGCTGCATCTTCATCTTCTTCAGCATCCGATTCTTCTGCAATTCCCATGGATTCCTCATCACTATGCTTCCCAAGTTCTTGCACAAGCAAATTCAAGTCCTCCGAAGACTCAACATGAGCAATAGTCATAAATGCTGAGAAATTCCCTTCTTCATCACAGCTATCCTCCGAATCAGAGCTGGAAGAATATGAGTCACTAAGAGTGGTTGCATATGCCTTGCCCTTCGATCTTAAGTAGTTAGGACATTCCTTTTTGAAATGGCCATGTCCATTACATTCAAAACAAGTGACTCCTTGATTAGATTGGGACTCCTTCTCGTCTCTCTTTTTGAAGTCCTTCTTCTCATTTCCAGAACTTGTAAATTTCCCTTTGTCACCAAATTTCCCACTATTCTTGAACTTTAGAAATTTGTGGAAATTTTTTGCAAGGTAAGCAACATTTTTCTCGACAACATCCTCATCTGATGAGTCGTGTGCTTCTACTCTTTCATTTATGGTCTTAAGAGCAAGAGATTTGCTCTTTCTTTGAGTAGGCAATGACAATTCATAAGTCTGAAGCGAGCCAACCAGTTCTTGGACTTTGATATCATCAAGATCCTTGCTCTCTTCAATCGCCGTCACCTTGGCACGAAAGCTTTCCGGCAATGACCGAAGGATCTTCCTTACTACCTTGGAATCCTCATTTTTCTCTCCCAAATTAAACTTGCCGATGACAACTTCATTCAACTTACTATAAAAAGAGTCAAGACTCGTCCTCACTCATTCTGAGCTCCTCAAATCGGGTGGTCAGCATCTGTAGTTTCGTGTCTTTTACTTTCTTCGTTCCCTTATACGTGGTCTCCAATATCTACCATGCCTCCTTGGCAATGGTAATGTGAGAAATCCTGTGGAACTCATCTGGAGACACACCACAAAAAATAGCATTAAGTGCTTGCTATTAGCATTTGTCACCGCGAGGGCTGCCTTATCCCATGTGGATTTGGCTGCCTCCGGCCTTGTCCAACCTATTTCAACTACATCCCAAACAACTTCATCTATTGAACATAAAAATGCTCTCATCCATACCTTCCAAAAGGCATAATTGCTACCATCAAAATATGGGGAAACATTTAGAGATTGAGACCGGTCCATCTCAAACGGGGTCAAGGATCGTACTAAGGTAATTAAACCACAGCAAGTGCACCTGCTCTGATACCAATTGAAAGTTCAAATAGCGTATAAAACACTATGAATGTTTAGACCCCCAATTTCCAAATTATCAATTCAAGCTTATTATCAAACAATTAATGTGCAGAATATGAACATAAGCATATAACAGAATTGATAGACAATCTCAACCAATTAAAATCACATCCACAGCAAAAATTAAATGGCAAAGATAAAGGGAAGAGAGATGTAAACACAAGGACAACACAGCGATGTGTTATCGAAGAGGAAACCGAAGTCCTCGGCGTAAAACCTCTCCGCCGCCCTTCAAGCGGTAAATAATCCACTAAAGAATGTAATTGGGATACATGAACAGCAGAAGACCCTCCAAGCCTAATTTACCCAGTGTACCTAAGCCCTCCAAGCTCCTACTCCAATGAGATTGCACCGAACCTATTTCTTTTTTAGCTTACCGAATTCCGCTGTAACCCATAGCATCAACCAATAACCATTGGTCCCTTCCTAACTGCTTCCCAAATCACCAAACAGCCTTCTCACAGATATGGGTATGGTGAGAAAAGGTTTTGGTAGTGTACCTCTCAAGGATGTAACAATGGAGAGGAAGAGAGTAGAGGAATTTGAAGAGTCTTTATGTAAAGATTGTGGATGAATCAATCTTGTTTTTCTTTAGGGTTTCTCTCTCAAAATTCTCTCTGGAAGCCCTCTACATTTCGTGGGTATAAGGGGTATTTATACTGGTGTATGTTTGGAATGCGAAGAGTCAGTTTTTCCAAAAATAGAGCTGGTTGGCGATTTGGCCTCCCGACTTAACTGAACCGCGAGTTCAAGCCGCGAGGTAACTGAACGGCCAGTCTGTACTTTTTGTCCTGTAGTGCTCTAGCTGGCATGACGCTTCAACTTCTAGCATGCTTGGCATGTGTGCAACTTTTGGCGGCTTGCAAGCCGCGAGCAACCCGCAAGATCCAGTCGCGAGACCCTGCTTCTTTGCACAATTTTGAACATTTCTTCACACTCTCTCACACACTTCCCTTACATGATTCCCACCTAAATACAGGGTTACTAATTGCTAAAATACAAGCAAATTTGGCACGGAATAAAGCCAACAGACTGGTTGATTAAATTCAACTTTACAATAAATATATACTTTAGTAACTCCTTACTAAAATGGTTGGGCCCAACACTCTGAATAACCAAACCCATTAAACTTATCTCAAGGGAATATTTTATATTTTCATTAAGAGATTATGAATTCCATCTTGAGAATATATGTTCCATCAACATTAAATGCGGCTGCCCAACATACTGAGGTTTTAATCGTAACTTATAGATCTCATTCCTGATATATCAAAGCAACCTACATCTCATGATTAGGTCCATTATTCTCTTAGGATTTAGAGTTGATGTAAATATAAGTCGTGAGATTTATTATTCATTTGACAGTCGTTAGGAAAATAATAAATCTCACAGCTGTCCAGTTCAATATGTCTTAACTCTTAAAACATATCAACATACCAACTAGAAGTCTCCACTTCCATGATCAAAACAAATCATCTTAGTTGATATGTTATAATCTTCGCAGATGAAACGTCCAATTTCATCACCGACTACGAACTGAAATTCTGAGTTTACAAAGAACTTGTGATATATATCTTCTGTGACTTTTTACATAAATCACATACTATGCATCTCATGGACTAAGATAATGTCACATTAGTTCATTTATAGATAGTCTCACATAATTAAACAATTTAATTATTTATGATATGCCAATAAATTGGATTTTAGGGCATAAATCCCAACAATCTCCCACTTGCCCTCAAAGACAATTTATCATATATCCGACACTTATCTCCCTTTAGAGTAATTCATAGTTACTCTAAGGCAAGGTTTGAAAACAAGTTTCAGCCAGATTTATTGCATAAATTATCTTTTCTACTACTACTCTAAGTATTCATATCTCTCTAATGAGATAATACTTACGCTTAATGTGTATCTTCACCACCTAGGATGAACACTTATTTTGAAGTCCAACTTCATGAATCACAATCAAACTACAAGCTAGTATTTGTACATCCAGTAACAATCAAAACCTCACTTTGGTGGACAAGCACATAATCCCTCATTATCCTAAGATATTTGAGTACATGCTTTACTCCCACTAAATTAAGTGATCTTTGATTCAATTGATATTTGCTTACAATGCCCACCGCAAAATAGATATTTAGCCTAGTATGTAGTATAACATAAAGACTTCCTATTGATTTGGTATTAGGAACCGTCTTAATATGCTCTTCCTTTTATATGTCTTAGGACCATAGTCCTTTATAAAGAAACTTCAAACTTAAAAGGAAAGAATCCTTTCTTGAAGTATTACATGCTATATTTGCCTTGAATCTAATCTATTTAAGCAGTTTGAGATAGACCTAACATCCTAATTTCTGAATTTTAACAAAGTTTAATTCTTAGGATATGACTAGTCTTTTCCAAGTACTTTATATCAAATTGGACTAGACAAAAAAAACTCTATTGATGACAATAACTTTTCATCATTCTAAATGATTAGAATGTCATCAACATACATTAAGAAATTTATTATTCTATATAGCTTTACATACACCTAAGGCCTTTTAAAACTCGATCAAAATCAAACTATTTGATTTCTTGATCAAAGATGATATTTTATGATTCAGATGCTTGCTTTAATCCTTAAATGGAATTTAAGCAACTTGCATACTAAATACTACTGTTTCTTTGCTATGTACAAGTCTAGTTACATCATATAGATGTCTTCCTTAAGATTGCTACTAAAAGAAGGTTTCTTGATATCCATTACCATATTTCATCCAAAATGAAATATAATGAATAAGAGAATCTAGATAGAGTCAAACTTAACTATTGGTGAAAAAATCTTTTCATAGTCGAACAATTTCTTTCTGAATAAATCTTTTCGGCACTAGCCTTGATTTTGAAGGTTTGCACCTTCAAATCTATCAATCTCATTTATTTGTAGACCTATTTGAAAACAATAGGCTCAATGTCCTTAGGTGCCTCTACAAGTTCTAGACTTTAAATAGAATCTAATTCTATTCACATAACTTTGATCCAATAATTCATATTCACATCATCTATTGCCTCTACGTAGGACCGAGGATCAAATTCATATTTTTGTGGAATAATTTCAAAAGTTTATCCCAAAAGTATGAATTTATTTGGTAATTGACAATTCTCTCATTACGATATTGTACCGGTGTACTAGCTATATATCTAGAATAATGCCTTGTGGTGTATCTAATACAACCAACTCATTCCGTAATGTATTTTATAGTTGTCTTACAACAAATTCTGACATTTTGCTTCTAGAACATTTCTACATTTAGCTTTAAGATTATTCACATAGTCATTATCAAGAACTTTGTATTTGTACTTTACAAACATCTTTTCTTCATTATGACTACCAAAAAAATCTTTTGCAATTCCTTTTGGATACCCATCATAAACACACATTTTTCTACATTTTGATTTCAATTTGTCAGACTTCCTTTCTAGCACAAGTGCTAGACATCTCCAAAAATGGAAGTATCATATACTAGGTTTTCACCCAATCCACAATTTTACAAATGTCCTAGGAACAAACTTTTGAAATCAATTTTAGAAAATGTACAGTAATACATAGAGTATATCTCCAAAAGAAATAAGCAAATGGAAATACTTATCATGTACTTTACTATTTCTAAAAGAGTCTTATTCCTCCTTCATGTATGCACCGACTTAAAGAAGTCATTGATACTATATTCCTTTACAATAAAGGAGCCCTAGATCATATTATCCTCTAAATAGAATTCATAGATTGGGAATATAACAAAATAATGGTTCTAAAAGCCCATCTTTCACCAATCTTGAATACCATTTAGATTAATAAGATCTAGACATAAGTTCCAAAACATACAAAACCAAAGAATAGAAACTTTCTCTTTAAAAGTAAAACATGTAAATTTTCATCTAGAAAACAATCATGGACAATGCTTAGCTTTACCAAAACAGAAACACTTTTCTTTTAGTCATACTTTTGAGTCTAATTTCCTTTTTGGCAACTTCTAGGGCAACTAGCTTGTCCAACTGTTTGGTATTATAATTCCTCTTCTCACCACCCTTACCTTTCGGTTTAGGCTAAGAATTTGAATTAAATCATATTGATCATATCCTTAGCTTTTAGGATGTCTTCCGTTGCGTAGAACTCACTCATCAATTTAGATAATATAAAAAGAATTTATTTTCAAAACAATCTGAATTGATCAAATGATTCTAACAAGGACTTGTGGATCATATCCAAATGAGATTAATATTTAATCTCAACATCCAAGAATTCCAATTCAATTTTTAAAATAAAATATTTTCATAAAATGACATAGAATTGGAACTCCTTAAGCTTTTCTTAGCACTCAATATGATTCATATCGAATATTGTCTAGCAGCACGGTATTTCATACCAAAACATCTCATTTAGACTTAATATATAAAGTCTAAGCCTAGTACTAACTCTTGCATCTCATGCAGTAGCACAATTGAGATAGAAGCCAATGAAACATTTTAGCATTTCAATGGAAACTATGATCAAATCATAAGCTATCTTCCATCAATGCATCATGCATAGGAAATTATGACAATGCTGAATTAAAACATATTTATGTATTTCAGCTCCTTTAAGCATCATGTCCAAAATTATTTCTTAGTTAATGTGATTCATTTAAAATAGTAGCTAGAGGACAAAATTTATGACAACTTTATTTTGAGACTATGAACATAATTATAAGGACATTATATTTTGTATCCATAACCATATAGTATGGAACTCGAAAAACATACTATACTAGGTGCAACGACAACCTAATCCCGCAATTAATATTCCTCAGAAGCGAGGTCATACCAATCACTATGATTAGGCGAGAATTATTCTCATTATTAATGCTATCATGGTAACTCTTACAAAAAAAAAAAAATTTGCCGTTTTTCCTTTAGCCTCTAAGTAATAATGACATATCTCCAAAGAGAGGTTAACATTACACTTAGTCTAGTGTACACCATTGCCTAGAATCAATGTGAGTCACCAAGTAACTCCACGGAAGCGTGGTTGTTCTCAATGTTAAAACACATTTCATCGATCATTAAGAAGTTTAATCTGTAGTACCATGAATTAAACACTCTCTGAAGGGAGCAAGGCATATACATCAAGGCGAGGTGCCTAATCACACTACTATAAACCAGCAATGGAGGCCGTGAGAATCAACCCTTGAATCTCTCTCCCACTAAAAATTTTAAAACAAGTGGATTGTATTGAAATCATTGTGATCTAATCACAATTTTAACCCTACACATCAAATGTGTTTAATTGTTTAAATTCGATGTGATGTAACTAAGTCACGTCACTATAGCGTACCAAACATTCGCACAATCACAAAGAAGTTTAACCTTGTAATCCGTGAAGCAAATACCCTCCGCATGGAATGCAAGACTCGAAGTCAAGACAAAGTATCTATTCACATTACAATAAACTTAACAAAAGGGTTATTTCAGTACTCCCACTCGTTATTTGGGTTTTTCTTTAAATAATTGTGATCCCATCATAACTAATAACCTTGCACTTGAAAAAGACTCTAATCTCATTAGAATCACTAACTAAAATGGAAGTCCTAAACTATTTAGGATTCCTTAAACACTAATGAATCAAAAATTAGTAATATAGAACTCTATCCTTAATTTACTAGATAAAGTATTTTAATCTCTTTAGAAACTATATAACTTTAATTAGAATTTTAATCTCATTAAAAACCTCTAATTAAAATAAATTAAGGACTTTTAATCATAAAACAATTTAGGACTAAAAGTTCTATTTAACTAATATCTTTGATCTCATTAGATCTTTTAGTTAGAACCATGTGTAATCTCATCACACATTGCCTTACACTTTATACATTTGACAACATTTAGAAAAAAAATTCAAAATTCCCTTCAAATGCATTTTCGCGAGAATCTCGCGACTAAGCTCTTCCCGCGAAAATGGGTTAAGGAAAAATAGTGAAAATACAAAATTCAGACAGAAACTATTGCTACTGTTTCGCGGGTATCTCGCTACTAAGCGCTTCCCGCGAAAACGAGTTAAGCAAAAAATTGAAAACACAAAAATCAGACAAAAACTTTCGCTACTGTCTCGCGACTATTTCGCGAGTAAAGCTTATCCGCAAAAAATTTTTGTCTTCAGAATCATTTTTCGCGAGTAACTTCGCGGGAAGCTAACCCGCGAAAAACCCATGTTTTCAGTTTTTCCAGAGCAGTTGCAAACAATTTTCAACAATTTTTCATGAACAAACAACTACAATATGAACATAATAGATAAAATTTGATGTCAAAACTGAATTCCATTGATGTTATAGCCTTAAACTTCAATTCAACATACTTGAATTCAGATTTAAACAACATCATAACATCAAAATCAATTTTCATCAAACCATAGTTTCAACAACCATGCAGAAAATTAAATACATATATAATCTTCTAACATCATGAAACTATTATCTCTAATTTCAAAACTCGCAAAACATGTTATACAGATTTGAAATTGAAGACTGCTCTGATACCATTTGTTGGAAAAATACATGTTTGTATCACATACAAAACATACGCAGCGGAAAATTAACGGATCTACTTCATTCATAATTGATAACATGTACTATGTAAGTTTCAAAATTTAAGAACAAGAAAGCGTACCTTGGTGCGGTGAAATTCAAAACCAAATATCTAGAAGTACTTGGGAATACTTTTAATCTTCACTCCAATTCCACTTGATGCCCAAGAAGTGTGGTCTCTCAATCAGTTTCCAAGGAGAGAATAGAAGAGTGTCCAACACTCACATACAAACCATTTCATTCTCTCATATGATCTTAGTGAAAAACCTTATAAAAAGCACTTATGAAAAAGCTCTTCAGAAATTCTGTATGTTTCTCTCCTTATATACAACTGATTATCTAATTGGGCTAGCCTTTTGGGCCATTCTAATTGGGCTATAGTATGTGGCTTGGAGTAAGACCAAAATGGAACAAATAAGACTTCAGCTCCAATGGGCCTTGGGCTTTTCTGTCAACTCTTGACAAGTCCAAAGTTATCATTAATTATATTCAATACCACTATAAGAATATAATTGCACTCTAGGCCTTATTAATAAATTATATCCCAAGACTTTATTATACATGCAACCCCTTCATTAAAATATTCGTAGTAATACAAAGTCATGAATATAGACTGCCACTTTGAAGATTACTACATCTTAATCCTTGAGTACTCGGTTTAATCCTTTACATTATTCATCATATATTTATGAAATCCAATTTCATAAATATATACTTTAGTAACTACTTACTAAAGTGGTTGGACCCAACACTCTGAATAACCAAACCCATTAAACTTATCTTAAGGGAATATTTTATATCTCCGTTAAGAGATTATGAATTCTATCTTGAGAATATATGTTCTATCAACATTAAATACGACTGCCCAACATACTGAGGTTTTGATCGTAACTTATAGATCCCACTCCTGATATATTAAAGCAACCTACATCTCATGATCAGATCCATTATTCTCTCAGAATTTAGAGTTGATGTAAATAAAAGTCGTGAAATTTATTATTCATTTGACAGTCGTTAGAAGAATAATAAATCTCACAGCGGTCCAGTTCAATATGTTTTAACTCTTAAAACATATCAACATACCAACTAGAAGTCTCCACTTCCATGATCAAGACAAATCATCTTAGTTGATATGTTATAGTCTTCGCAGATGAAAAGCCCAATTTCATCACCGACTACGAACTGAAATTCTGAGTTTACAAAGAACTTGTGATTTATATTTTCTGTGACTTTTCACATAAATCACATACTATGCATCTCATGGACTAAGATAATGTCCCATTAGTTCATTTATAGATAGTCTCACATAATTAAACAATTTAATTATTTATGACATGCCAATAAATTGAATTTTAGGGCATAAATCCTAACAATGTTTGGGATTAAAAATGCTAAAATTCTATTGAAAAAATTTCCCTCCAAACTAGGCTAAAGGAGATTCCTCAAACTCATTATGTGGTGGTTTGTAAGACTATTCATTAATATAAAGTGCTCTTTATAAGTCATTAATTCATTCAAACAAGTTACACGACTATCATAAAACATAAAGTGCTCTTGATAAGTCAAGTTTATGCCTTCCATTTCCTTGATAAAAAACCTCATATGATGCCTACAATGCTACATAGAATGAAATAATTTCAATAGTCAGAGACTATGAATTTTCCCTCATCTTCACGGTCAGTAACCAAACAGAAGGTAAGTTAATAAACTTAAAAACTATATATTATGATTTGCAAAATTACCTGGATAACTGATGTCTTCTACATCAATGGAGGAACTGGGCTTCTGGGTATCAGTCAAATTGGACCCATTTCCATTTGACGAGTAGAGCCTGAGTCGAGGCAACGAGTGAGGTGGGAAAATGATTGGGCTTGTTGGAGTAGAAAGTTGTAACACTGCTTCCCATCAGTAATAGATTTCGCTTCATGTAAATGTTAATGGCTGCTTTGCTCGTTTGTTTAGGGTTTTAGCCTCTCATTTTGTTTTTGGGGTTTAAAGGCTTTAATTACACACTTCAATATTTTTCTTATTATTTTTGGGTTAAGGGGTATCTATTGAATTGTTTATATAAAAGGGAAATGATAACGGATGCCCTAAGAGCAATAGTTTAGAAATTATTTTTAGAAACATTTTATAGGAAAATGATAAAGTAATTAATTTTTTTTACAGCTTTTTGTATTTCCCATGAAAGTGGTGTCAATACTTTCTTAAAATGGTTTCTTAATAATTTCTGACATCCGTTGACAAGACCTTCTTACATAAGGTCATGTTAACGGATGCCCTTAGGGCAATATGGTTTATCAACAATTGCCCTAAAGGTACCCGTTAACATGACCTTATATATAAAAGTCAAGTTTACGAGTGCCAGAAATTGTTAACAAACTATTTTAGGAAAGTTTTGACACCACTTTTATGCAAAATAGAAAAAGCTATTAAAACATTAAATTTTTTTTTCCATAAAAGCTTTCCTAAAATAGTTCATTAACAAATACCCTTTGGGCATCCGTTTACATTTCCCTATATAAAGCTGGGTTTTACTAATCTATGTCCTCAGGGTATACATTAATAAACTATTTTAGGAAATTTTTTATGTGGAAATGAAAAAGTAACAAACATTTTTTACAATTTCTCATATTTCTCATAAAACTTTTTCAAAAATTGATTATTAATGTATGTATGACATACATTAACCAGACTCATATAAAATTACTCAACTTGCAAATTCAAGTATTTTTTTCCCCCATTTATTTCTTTTTTCCTTTTTTAAAGCTTCAAATTCCAACTTTTCAAGCACAACAAGTTATTATTATTTTGTGTAACCTTGCATACCACATCTCTCTATATGAAAATAGATTCGGCTTAGGTCCAATGCATAAGTGCATTGGACATGATACGATACATGTATTTGTACTGTATTGGGTACAGTGCATTGATGCACTAGACTAAAGCTTAAACCTATAAAAATATACCTTATTATTATAAGAGGGATATTGTATGCAATCGTTACACATGATACCACCTCTTTGACAATAGAAGCACTATATACTTTTAAGTTATTTGAATCTAGAAATGAGTCAATGGTACTACTTTCCTTCTTTTCTTTTCTTTTCATTTCTTTTCTTTTGTTTATAAAAAATATTACAAAATTTCATTATATCTTCAGTAGTGTAGCATTGCCAACTTACCATAACAAATTTATAAATTATTATATAACATATTGTCAAAAAAAAATTTATTATATAACATTTTTTTAATATTCTAATACTAATATTATTCTTATACAATGAACAAATTAATCCAGAATCATATGTAAATAAAGAAATTAAATCGATATTATAATTAAAGTCGAATAATAGAATAAAATTGTATTTTAAGATACATGGCAAATACACATTGTGTAAATCCAAGTTTTCATCAAAAGCCAAATATTATAAATAGATTAAAACTAATTTTTAATTATCTTAAAATTTATAATAATTGAATTTTAATTATAGTATTTTCATTACTTAAAGTTTTGGAAATACATTATAACTAAAAGATAATTATTTAATAATTTGAATGTGATTATAATGAGTCATATAGTAAACTTATGTTGTACAACTTGTAATACTTACATTGAGCCACGAAATGCAAGCATGACATACAAAATACAATTTTCTTTATTAAAACAAAAAGTTATGGTATTATTAAAATACTACAAAAATAAAGAATGGAACCTCTTTTAGATTTCTAAAACTCTTTGTAATGGAATTTTATAAACTTCTTGAAAATTTGGAAATAAAGTTTCAATAAAAATAATTATATTAACTATTTAAAAAAATTCATAGTGTCTCACATGACAAAAGTAGAAAAATATAAAAGTAAGAATAATTAAAAAAGAAAGGAGAGATCATCCATTTGTGCAACCGCGACATATCTGACATAACTTTTATGGTATATAAGTATAAGATATCATACAATTCAGATTGGTTTGGAAGTGGGCAACATTTTGTTTGATCCCAAATGAATATCTTGTTCTCTTCTTCATCAATTTTCTTTAGTCCCTTTAGGTAGACTTTATTTTCTCTATACCTAGGGTCAACTTTTGAAAATAAAAATAAAAAGAAAGAAAGAAGTATAAGAAGAAGAAACAAACCAATGATACATAGTGGGAAGCCGATGAGAGTTAAACCAAATAAAATGCAATGACTGTTAGATGGATCCCTAACAATTATATTTTAATCACGATTTTATGGGATCAAATGTATGAATTAAAATTTTTATGAACTAAATTCTGATAGTTTTAAGTCACAGAAAGAGAAAAAGATAAATAACAATTTTTCCTAGTTTTTTTTTTTTAATGGGATCTTGAGAAAAAGCTATTTTCATATCTATTACCTTTTTTATTTTATAAAACAAAAACAAAAATAAACTTTAAAAAAAAAATATATATATATATATATATATGAAATGGTGTAAACGACCATAAATGTTGGAACTTCTTAATGGAAATGGGTAAAACTTGGGTCTAGTGTTTAGTTGCACTAGACCCATCAAGATGATGACACATGTCCAATTTTGGACACGTATCACCATCTTGATGGCCCAGTATAACTAGATACTGGATCCAAGCCAAGTCTAATTGAAATTATGAAATGATAGAAAAGCACATGGGAATCCATTAAGAATAATAAAAGAAGAGGATTGTGATTTTTAGGCTATGTACTCTACTTAGTTATAGGAGCACAATAAATGCATGCTCCCACTCTCACGTGAATAATGAGTCTCACCATTAATTTAAGGGTTCGGTTAATAGATGCCCTTAGAACATTTGCTGATGAACCATTTTAGAAAAATTTTAATGCCACTTTTATGGAAAATATAAAATACTATAAAAAATTTAATAATTCTTTTACTTTTCCCATAAAAAGTTTCTAAAATAGTTCATAAACCAATGCCTTTGGAGCATTCGTTAACTTTTCCCTTAATTTAATTTGTGGAATCCACTATTATGTGAGAAGGGGGGAGGGGACATGCATTTATTGTTTTTCTAGTACACTGAATAATCACTCGCTCTGCTTAAAAGAAAAATTATTGGAAAGTTTAGTTCCGAACCGAGTTAAAGGAAAATTCCACCAACCCATTACATGATGATTAATAAAATCATCAAGTGTATTATATATATATAGATACATATATATATATATATAAAATAAAAAAAAACCACTTAACTCATTAAGACCATTTACGTGTACTTAGAGTCATATGACTTATATAAAGAGTTATGTGATTTATTTAAATAATACATGTTAATGGTTTAATAAACCACCTCGTAATAGATTGGAGAAGATTTCGACAAATCAGTTGGGTGGAACAATTTGTCAAAAAATATAGACCCTTGGATGTTCAACTTCTTGTGCAAAATAACTTCAAGCGAATCAGTGAATTACCAGAAAATTTTTCTTATGATTTTTTTTTTTTTTTTTATACATCTTACGAATTTTTTGGTAATTCACTAATCGACCAAAGTACATCTCCAAATTTGCTTCCTTACGAGCTATTTGTTTGAAGTTTGAACATTAAGCTTGACACCACGGTATTTATAGCCCCTCATAAAGAGCATCATTGAATTGTCCCTGTAGATGCACTTGATTAAATGATTTTTTTTTTTTTTGGAGATCCTAATTAAATGCTTTAATTAATAGGAATCAACCTCCTAAAATATCCTATTAATAGTCATAAATGATTCTTAATTGTTTTTTTTATATATAATAAATGATTCTTAATTGCTATATAGAGAGAGAAAAGGAGACAATCAGAAAAGTCTCAAAACAGTTCACATTATTAAGAATATGTGAAAAGAAGTACGTATGCATGGAGAATGCATGAGCATGTGACATGCAAAAGTAATTGCATCATGGGCTCAGCCCAATCCAATCCTATCAGCACACAAACATATTGCACACATCTAAATGCATGAAAATAATGTTATAATGCTAATGTGATGCAATGCATGAGATTTTAAACTCCTATAAGTGAAAAACCATCCCAAAATTTCAACAAAAACTCATCAATTTTGAAAAACCCCAAAATTTTTCAAAAACCCCAAAAACCTAGGTTTCAAATCATGAAATGCATGAAAATGTAAAAGAATTGAAGCTTACCAAGTGAAGAAAACTTGAAAAATCTTGAAGAAACCTTGAGGAACACGATTGGAGTCAGATGAGAGAGTTTGGGAGATGAACAGTCAGAGCAATCGAGAGAGAGATCGACAGAAATGAGAAGCGGATTGCACGAGGTGTTTAAATAGAACCTCAGTAAATCTCGACAAATAGAGGTGTCGAGAGGTGTCGAACCATCTGTCGAGGTAGGTGTCAAGAAAAATGACATTCGATAGAAGCAAGTGTCGAAAAGTTATCGAGGAACATAACATCAGACACAAGAAGTGAGGCTCGATTGATCCACCAGGTGTCGAGAAGCTATCGAGGAGGCAGGAGCTTTCTCGATCGATCCACCAGGTGTCGAGGTGCTAGCAAGATTGCGATAAGAAAAAGTTGAGAAAGCTCGACAGATAGCCAGCTATCGAGGAGGTGTCGAGCCAGTTTTTCAAAAACAGTTTTTCGAGGAGAGAAAAACACAGATATGAATGCAATCAAGCATGCAACTCAACCAATGATCCAATCAACATAATAAGCTCTCAAAATCATCTCTCAACAATAATTTTTAAGCACATGGATCCCAAAAACACACGCACACACTAAACAAGTCTAACCGATTTTATTTTTCAAAAACAAGTTAAGACAGTTTAGTGAGCATATATTAACACATGTAAAACCTTGTAATGGCCAAATCGCATTGTACCTGCACATGTATCAAGAGTAGCAAAGAATATTGCGTGTTGTGTGTGAAAAACATCGCAAGATTGCAAATGTGTCAACATGTTATGACAATTTGAGATATGAGAAGATCACTTTAACTTACACACAATCATAACTGTTTGATGGGGATTATCACCTTCGAGATACATCCTATAACTCTCACATCTCCTAGAAAACACGCTTGCAATCATATTTAAAAGCATTTTTGATCTTTTTGCTTTTTCATTTTCTTTGCATATTTTATTTAAGCAAATCATGCATGGGCATATAATAGATAGAAAAGAAATACTCAATTATGTTAAGCATTTGACATTCTAATTTTGTTATGCCTAAGCACACAAATGTCATTGACACTGCACTTTTACTATGCCGAAGCATACAAGTGTCATTATGATTGGCGGGCAACAATGGTGAGATAGTTATTTATGTCTTTCTCTTAGGATTTTCTAATCCTTCCCGTCAAAAAGAGTGATACGAGTGTTAAGTGCAAGAGACAACTTAATCTTACTCATCACAAACACAAGCCACAAAACTCATTTGCTTAGTTGTGCATAGAGATGCTCATCTAAGCTACAAGAGATACAAAATTTAGAAAACTTTGTTTCAATGGCCATCTAAGGTACACAAGTACCAATGTACACAAAACACACTGTTTTTGTATTTTTCTGATTTAAAAAAAAAAAAATTTTATATGAAAAACAAAACAAAGCAAAACTGAAAAATAACCAAACAAAAACATGTTAAACAAAGCAAAGTATAGAAACTAGACTGACTCAAAACAGTAAAGCAAAACACACAAGTAATGCAAACAAAAAAAAAAAAAAAAAAAAAAGAGAGAAGAAAGTGATAGAATCACTGGGAGCCCTTTTCCTTCCACATCCTAGAAGAACCTTTCATTTGATTAAACCCTTGAACCGGCGGTGAGGGGGAAGAATTGAAACCACTCAAGTTCGAAAGGAACACGAGGGCTTTGAGAAGATCTCCAAGAGGAGCAAGGGAGGATTGAAACTGATTTTGGCTTCCAGATGCTATCATGCCGTTGCTCTGTTGAGTGCAAACCACTTATAGCAATTTGGTCGAGTATGATCGGTAGCTCCACAATGATGACAGAGATGCTGCTTCTTCTGTTTAGGCTTATGAGAGTTAGCCTTTTTAGCCCTAGGATTCTTAGCTTCTTTCTTATCTTGCTTAGGGGGTGCTTCTAAGATAGATTTATTTTTGTCTAAGTTCTCACTAGTTAAAACAGTTTTAATATCATTGTTCTCAATTTCAACATTATTAGTAGGAGGAACAAAAATAGTAGAACTAGTAGAACCAATATTAGAGGAAGAAAGATCATACCCTAAACCCGTTCGATCAGAAGCAGATTTCTGAAAATTGAGCATCTCATCAAGCTTTGCACTTGAAGTTCTCTCCAACTGAGCTCTAACTTGAAACAACTTTGGTTCAAGCTTCTTGGTCTTCTCAGCCAAGAAATTGTTTTCGAATCTCAGTGCTCTAATATTCTGATTAGCCTTATCAAACTTTGTGAAAAGCTTTTCACGTTCAAGTTCCACATCACTGAGCTTCTTGGTGGCCAGCCTATAGAGTTTCTCATGTTTCTCAAAAAGCTTGTATAATTTCTCATAAGCTGTATGGATATCATCTTGATCATATATCTTCTCAAACTTAGAGTCCACCAATTCTTCTTCTTCATCCACATTTTCAACAATCCCCTCAGTAGGATTGACAGTGGCGGTGAAGGCATTTAGGATTCCGTCATTCTCATTGTCGGAATCATCCTCAGGCTCGATGTCGCTCAAAGTAGCAGTAAGTGCCTTACTCTTCCCAATACTCTTGAGATAAGTAGGACACTCATGTTTCATATGACCGAAGCCTTGACACCCAAAGCACTTAGGTCCTGCAGGGACAGTGTACTGACCACCTTCCTTAGCATCCTTCTTCCCTTTGTCTTAGCCTTTAAACTGAGAAGAACTTGATTGCTTGCGGTCCTTGTCGAAACCCTTTTCATTTGCGTTTTTCATAAACTTTTTGAACTGCCTGGTGATGTAGGACTTCATCTTGGAATCTTCATCATCTGAAGACTCATCTGTCTCACTGTTCTTGGCCTTCAGTGTCATGCTCTTACTCTTGCCTGACTTACCAATCCTTGTTAACCCTAGTTCGTAAGTCTGTAGATTACCAACCAGCTTTGTCAAATGAATCTTATCAATATCCTTTGATTCCTCGATTGCCGTAATCTTGGCATGAAATCTCTCAGGCAGAGATCTGAGCACTTTCCTCACAATCTTGGGTTCAGGAATAGTTTCCCCAAGATTAAACGCCGAGTTCACTATGTCTTTAAGCTTGGCATAGAACTCGTCAAATGACTCATCCTCCTCCATCTTTATTTCTTCAAAGCTTGTAGTGAGCTTCTGAAACTTTGAATTCTTGACAGCCTTTGTACCTTCATAGGTTGTCTGGAGAATGGTCCATGTCTCCTTGGCAGTTTCAGTAGAGGATATCTTCTTAAACTCCTCATTGGTGACTGCACTGAATAGAGCATTCAATGCCCTGCTGTTGAAGTTTGTCGTCTTGATCTTAGGATCATCTCAATCGGCCGGCGCTTCTGTAGGCTTAATCCAGCCTATCTCCACAACTTGCCACACCTTCTCATTTAAAGACTGTAAGAAAGCTATCATGCGTACTTTCCAGTATGCATAGTTAGTGTCATCAAATAAAGGAAGTATAATTAATGATTGTCCTCTATCTATGACAAACAGGGGTCAATGGATTAAACATAGCAAAGATTAAAACCTAATCAGAGTGTGCCCGCTCTGATACCACTTGATAGGCCACAAACTGAATTGACCCCTTGTGATAGAAATTAATTAATTAATTAGCCAAGTTATTAATTAATCAATTTATCATGCAAACGCGTGATAGCACAAACAAATCACCAATAAACTAATTATGCAGCGGAAAATAAATAACACGGTGATTTGTTTACGAATGGGGAAAACCTAACGGCAAAAACCCCACCGGGTGATTTTCAAGTCACCACTCCCGAAACTCCACTATTATCACAACAAGCGGTTACAAGTAAAGGAATCCCAAGTACCTTACCAACCTACAGTTGAACCCTTACCCCAATACCCAATTGGACTTGTTCTGTAGTGACAGTTCCCCTCTTTTGATGCACAACTCCCAAGTACGTGACTAACCAATGCGCGAATCCCAATACGCGACTTCAAACACCAACTAAGAAGGTTGTTGGCTGCAAAGTTCTTCAGTTCATCCACACGATGAAGATCAAGAAGATGCTTGGTCACAAAACCCTATAGTGCAAATACACAGCAACTTCTTCAAGAGAAAAAGATGAACAAGGGCAAGAACTTTGTCTCCGGTCACAATTTGCTTGAACAAAGTTTTCTCAATGCTTGTGTAACTTGTGAACTCTTTGACGGCCCTTAAAACAATCTTTTTATATGTTTAGGGTTAGGAGAAAAGAAGGCCCAAACACATAATCACGGATCCTAAGAAAATCAGATCAGAATTCTGAAATTCATAAACCTCGACAGATAGGAGGTGTCGAGTAGCTGTCGAGTAGGTGTCAAAAACACGGGGCTGAAACAGCTTTCTTAAGCTCGATAGATACAGCTATCGAGCCAGCTGTCGAGCTTTAGTAACCTTGCACTTTCAGCTTGTTTTCTTGGACAGACTTGAAAGCTTTAACACTTGGTCTTGAAACATGGTTTCTTGAAGTATTTAAAATACATCCTAGATCTACCAAAATACAAGTAAAGTGCGTTTTGTCAAAGGATAAGCCAATTACATAAAATCATGACATATGTTCCTAACAAGTGAAACACATATGTCCTAACAATTGCAAAGGAAAACAATAACAATAATAAAGAGAGAGCCATCATTAGTATGGAATTGCAATATTATATAAGAGAAGAAAAAAGAGAAAGCCAAACAAAAACCAATGGACAATTGTACCACTCAAAACTAATAGTTCATTACTTAATATGACAATTGTAGAACAATTGACAACAAAAAGTAAAAACCACTACATCGATGAGAGACCTTTTATTCCTTTTTCTTCATTAGTATTGCTATCATTATAAGCCATTATTACTCATAATAAACAACAAGAACAGAGAAAGCAACACTTTATTCGAATAATACAACTTCATTATTAATTAGCATTCCAATATGCTGCCACTTGACAAATAAACCCCGCAACCATTGCGAGAACGATGACACATTTGCAAAAGAAGCAGAACATTGTGAAGAACTGATTGTTTTGTAAGCTTGTGATGTCTTTTTTGGAATAGTTTGTGATGTCTATTTCTTTGGATGAATACTAGCTTGTAATTTCTGGCTGCTTTATATAGGCACGCATGGCTTGACTTTTGAGCTTCACAAATTTTTGGGAAACTCAGAATATGGCTTATGCATGCATTTATGCACAAATTCCCAATGGACCTTAATCATTGGGTGTGAAATTAATTAATTGTGGATGTTGCATTGGACAAGGAAGTGAATTTTTTTAAGTGAAAGCCCATTGAGCTTCTCCATTTTGCCTGTATAGTAAATGACGGAGGATTAGATAAGAATTTTGTATTAGATTATGAGCAAAATTCGTTTATTTTAGTATTAAGTACTATTAACCCTTGCCACTCACATTACTTTATTTCATATTCCCTTGCTATTAATTACATTATTCTAGTTTAGAATCAAATGTTTGCTGTTACTTTTAAGCTCGGTCACATAATTAGTTGACTTAAAAATTCATCTCGGACTTTGATTTCAACAATACCCGATTATAAAATTAAAAATGTCCTGTTAACGAGTGTTCTTAAGACATTTGTTAATTAGAAAAATTATAATACTACTTTCACGAGAAATATAAAAAACTATCATAAAAATCATTTATTTATTTTTTTCTCATAAAAAAATTTCTAAAAACATTTTATAAACCAATGCTTTTAGGGTATCTATTAACTTTTGAGTATTGGTGTCCACCTCCGAAGAATATGTATAAAGTGAATGTTGATGGGGCTGTTTTCTCGGCAAAGAAGATTGTTGTTCAGGACAGTCAAGGATTGGTGATGGTTGCAATGTCAATGAAAGTTAGTGCTCCGCTGGGTCCTTTGGAAGTTGAGGCAAAAGCCTTTGAGGCTGGTCTGCAGTTTGCAAAAGATCTGGGAATACATGACTTCATTTTAGAGGGGGATTCTCTTAATGTTTACAGGGCCCTAGCTGGTTTATCTCATGCAATTGCCGTGGTTGCTCCTATAATATATGAGATCCTTGATTCTTGTCATGATATTTGTAATGTTAGGTTTTCTCATGTGAGGCGCAAGGGGAATACGCCTGCGCACCTTTTAGCTAAACATGCTTGTGGTATTGTTGATTTTCTAGTTTGGATGGAAGAGAATCCTTGTTTCTTAAAACAAGCTCTTTATCATGATGTAATTTCTTTTTAAGTAATGAAAGTTTCTAGTTTCCCATAAAAAAAAAAATTGTATTTTTATATACAAAAAATTGAAACTTTATTTTTCACTCCAAGACCCATTAGGGGGACATATTAGTCATTTTTTCACCAACCGCCCAACAACCCCAAAGTAACTAACTTCCTATTCCCGCCCACATCAACCTATCCCTCACTGCCACGTGTCAATTCCATTCCCGCCAAAACAACCTATTCTTTTCACTCTAAATTTACATCTCATGCCACTGCCACTCACAAACAGAGCACTCTGTTTTTCTCTGACTCTGTAACCCAAAAAAAAAAAACTCCATCAATGGCTTCTTCACTCCTCTTCACTCTCTCTCTCCTCATATCTCTAGTTGTCTACTCTCTCTCCTCCCCTCTCTCTTCCGAGACTATTCTCGATGCCTCCGAGATCCTCACCGACACAGGCTATCTCTCCATGTCTCTAACTCTCGAGCTCATCTCCGATACCCTGTTTCCAAACTCTCATTCTCTCACCATCTTCGCTCCCTCGGACCCCGCCTTCATGGCCACCGGCCAACCCTCTCTCCCTCTCCTCCAATTCCACTTCTCTCCTATCCCAATGTCCCTCGAAACCCTCAAATCTCTCCCATACGGCACAGAAATCCCAACCATGTTTCAGGGCCACTCGCTCACAGTCACGTCATCTCCGTCCGAAGATCGCGTGTCTTTGAACAATGTCGACATTAGCCCATTGCCAATTTTCGATGATGGGTTCTTGATTATATATGGAATCCGCGAGTTTTTCGATCCGGATTTCGAGGTTCGAGCCCCAGAATCCAGTTTTGGATGTGGGTTTTTGAGGACTAATTCGTTCGGCAATGCTAGCGAGGCTTTGAGGTCTGGTGGGTATTCGTTAATGGCGGGGTTTCTTGATTTACAAGTGCTTGAGACCAAGAAGAGTACTATGATGACTGTGTTTGCTCCTACGGATCAAGTCTTGGGGAATAGGCTCGGCAATTTCAGCGAGTACTCGTCTATCTTTCTCCGGCACGTGGTTCCGTGCCGGCTTTTGTGGACTGATTTGGTGAAATTCAACGATGGGGCTGCATTGCCGACTCATTTGGGCGGGTTTTCAATCAATATCACGAGGTCTGGTGGCATATTGATGCTCAATGGCGTGCCGGTTTACTATCCGAACATGTATATCAGTGACTGGCTTGTGGTTCACGGCCTTCGCCAGGTTCTTTCGGTGCCATGGGAAGGAACACAAGAAGGAATTGCAGGAGCTTCAGATGAATTCGGAGGCAGTATTGAAGACTATACACCGGATTACGAGTTCTAAGGCCCTGATGTTCTTGCTAGCTTCTGCTTTCTGGTGAATATCTCTGTTGCCATTACTTTCTTGAATATATCTGTATGGTTAAAGAAACAAATTGAACACTTTGAATTTGCTGATATTCTGTATCTCTTAGCATGTTACTTTCTATGATTGTATTGAATTGCCCGTTTTCTTAGTTCAATGACAAATGATAACATTGAGCCAATAAAGAAGGAACGTTAGGAACTTGTTATAAAGATTTGGTATGGTTACTTTTATTATGTGGGAGAAATAAGAGGCTTGGAGCTATACTAAAAGGCTTTAAAGTCTTCTGCTAATCAAGTTCTTGACCTTGTTCTGAATTGCCTGATTTCTTAGTTGAATGACACAATTTTTATGGCAAAATTGATCCAATATAGAAGGGAAATTAGGAATCTGTTGTGTAAAGAATTGGTGCCATTAGTTTTAGTGGTTAGAAATGTGGGAGGAATAAGAGGCTTGGAACTATACTAAAATATTTTCAAAGTTTGCTGCTAATCAAGCTCTAGACCTTGCACGAGCATAAGACAAGCTTGAATTGTTGAATAGTAGGGCATTAATCTTAGTGAAGGTTTCAAACCAGAATTAGCTTTCAGGTTAATCTACAATGCATGAGGGCTACGGCATTTTTCTTTTTTTGTCCTAGTACTCTTATTGGCCACTGATTTAAGAAATCATAGGATGGATATGTAAACATGCAAGATATTAATAGCAGTATATTAGTGTTGGAAATCTTTGATGATGTGTTAGCAGCCATAACCTTTTATGACTTCATAGTTTGCAAACCAAAGAACACCTGATTTTCTTTTTTGAGCTTGTGCATAGCTTTCTCTAGGTGGTAAAAAAAATCTTAAATTCTTCAGCCTAGCAAATCATAGGAGCTCATAAGCAGTATGAGGAGTCCAACTGCCGTGAAGTAAGTTCAAGTATAACTGAAAATTGACCTGATAAAAAGTGTACATGGAATTAATACTTTAGTTCACACTTAAATGTCAAACTCTCTATTCTATTACTTTGTATTTAATCAATATTCATTTTCCACAGGTGGAATTGCCTTTTTTCTGGTGCCCGAAGTTTTTGAATGCTTAAAATATGATAGAAACTGGTTCTTCTAATGCTTTGGTAGTTAGTTAGGTGATAAAATGAAGAGGGATCAGTTCCCATGTTTCTTTCTAACCCCATTAGAGTCGTAATTCTATAGTCCAAATGATATATAAGAAGCTGTTGATATATTACCATAGTCAATTCCTAGTGCTATTGGAATAGAAATATGAATAGTATCATTTACGGGTGCTGGAAGGTTAAGAGCATAAATGTACCTATGTTGTAGGTGCATTACAGGTATATAATAGTTTATTTTAGGAGATTGAAGTGGCTTTGTTCATCATCTTATAAAAAAGTTGACTATTGTTATCTAGGCTGCATAATGATAAATACTTAAAACAGTCACCTTGTGCTTGTTAGCTAGAAGATGAGAATTCGGAGTTACAGATTTCATGGAAGAGGAATTGTGAAGAATTGGTTCAAGTATACTTTCAACTCTAGAAAAATTGAATAGATTGCCGTACATGTTGATTATTAAAAGATGGGTTATTCCCTTTTCTTCCATAGTAATGGAAATGCTGAAGCATTGTGTCTGAGTTTTGCACTTCTAAGTCTAAAGTTGTCTCTGTGATTGCCCCCATTTAAAAGAAGGCATGATCTGAGCATAACAACTTATCTGGGATTTCATGGTGCCAAAACTAATGCATGATTAGTACTTTCATAATTTTACATTTTCATTTTTATGGCAATTTTAGAGTGTAATTAAATAAATCTCTAATTAATTGACGAAAGAAGGGGGCTCTAAACTGGATTCTGTCTCGTCAGTCGATTGAAAAAATGTTGTACTGTCAAGAAAACAAAATGATGGTCATAACCACCAACTCTAACATCACTGCTACCATTATAAGCACCAACCCTGGAGTGTCAGTTGATGAGGATGCAAGTGAACCATTATAAAGCTTATTGGCAATTTTGTCAATAACAGACTTAATAATCCCCGTGAGAGTAGACTGAGGTGGTGACCAATATACAATAAAAGAGGGAAGTGAAGATTATTAAAAGCAAACTCAACAACTTTCACCAAGGCCAAATCTTATTTCTCTGCTGCATTTCAGCAGCAGGTCAAGCAGGTTGAACACCATCTTCATCTACCATTTCCCACCCCTAAAAGTACTCAAATATAGCTTGATTGATCCTAATAGAACACAACTACTTAACCCAGATCATGTTGGAAGCATGTAGCAAAGCAAAAGGTCATGACATGTATTACTGATTTCAAATTCCTAACAATTTCATATGTCAGAATCGACCAGTGGTTGACTGGGAAAATAGAACTTTGAAGGATCATGCTGTGAGGCTAAACAAAATAGGCTTTAAAAAATATCCACAAAAGTGGGGAACAGATTTATGACTGTCATTATAAACCATTTACATGTGTTGCCCGTGTTGGTTTGGATTAAGCTTATTTGGACAAAAGTACAATTATACCTAAACAAAATAGACTTCAAAATTTTTTACACAGGCAAGGCCTCAAGGGTTTAGTATATAGCCAGCCACCATAGTTGAAAAAGTTTCATACTCTATGATGCATATAAAGGGAGAGTTTTTTATATAGCCACCATTTTAGAAAAAAGTTCCATACTCTATAATGTATACTAGTGGATGTGAGGCGACAGAAAACGTAACAAGTTTTGGAACGCATGGGATCAATCTTACTTCCTATCACAATTACGCATGGGATCAACCAATTGATTTGCTTTAACTATATATATAGCATAAGGGAATACACTGTAATTTTAGCCCTCAACTCAAAATGGAGCTTCGCCCCACTTTGGTTTCTTCCCCTAATAGGGGTATAAGAAAGCTCAAGATATGGACCTAACTACAATACTGATTTTCTACCATACAGCCTACACTTCACCTGATGGGGGATTCGAAATTGGTACATCATTCTTGATGCTATTATTGCTAAAACAGTTCTTGTAACTCATGCTGCCTTTTATTGGCAAGGATAGTTTCACAAACACTTCCTCCCTTTGGGGGCGGTTTGCATAGAGTATCCAAAGAACAAGACAGAGCAAGACTCCAACTGAAATCATTCCCAATCCTGCATTCACTATCTTGATATAGTGGCTCAGTGGTGGACAGTAACTTGTGGTGATATTTTTGAATGTGTCCCGGACAAAATTGCAATCCTGGAGACTAAGTAAAGGCGGAGTGTAGTGCTCAAGTGCATAGCTCTCATTTACTGCAGCCACCAGCTGTGCATAGATGTCCGGTGTCACCCTCCCAACGGTGGTGCACAGGCCAGATGCTGAAACTTTACATGTGTAGTTCTGCCAAACCTGCAAAATTTTAGATAACCGAATAAGATGTCATAATCAAATCTCAGTTGCACATAATCAAGTACAACCCATTAATCAAAGACAGTAAAAGATACTGGTGCAATCTTCATAGCCTTTACTCTCTCATCTACATTCCACCTTGCACAAACTAATGCTCTATTGAGAGTTTATATATGGGAAACCATTATGCTGCAGTATTAAGTAATTTAGACGGCTTTAATTTTCTGCTCCTTTAGCCATAGCACATAGGCAAGGTTTTTTAATTGTAGGAATGAAGTCTTTTTGTAACATAGCAGCTTATTAAAGTTATCACCTTCACGTGGGGACTGAATGTGTTTATCTCTTCCTTCCACTAATCACACCTTTCGGGTACATGTGCAACATGAATACTCCATTTCAAGCAGAAAGCATATGTCACATATATCCACAGCTGTATGGGGTACGTCAAACTCACTTTTATCAAATCCTTCACTATCATATTCTCTTCCATTGCCCAACACTAACTACCATATTCTCTTTCATGAAATCTTTGATAAATGTTTAAGCTCACAATAAAGGGCACTTATAGATAAGATTTTAAAACAACCTTAAAACAGCTATTGGATGGTTAAGGACTGTATATTAGATTTATTATCTATGATAAATTTTTCCTCAACATAAAACTTCAAAATATTATATGAGGTGAAATTCAAATCAAAATTATGTATGAACCACCTGATGTTTCCAGCTGTGGCTCGAATGTATCAATTTTCTTCAATTATATTGTATAACTTGGCACATCAAAGGATCTTAAGTCAATTCTGTTAGAGTTTTACTGTTTTGATTCAACAATTTGGTAGTTTCCAGAAACATATTTAAGCAAGCAGATTTCCATAACAAAAAAGGTACCAAATAATTAAAATTGATAAAACATACCTCCGAAGCATTTGCCACAGACACCTCTCGAGACTCACACTGGCGATCTTGCAGCTGTGAGTCATATGGATAACAGAGTGGCGGCATCATAGGACCTGACTGATTATAATAGTATGGACTTTCCTTGGAGGGATAAGTATCAGCATAGGTATAGATAAATTCATTGACGACATTTACAATTTGAGTGACAATTTTTTTGCTCTGCACAAGTGTCTGGTTTGTTGTCCTATGGTCAACACATGGAAGGACGTTGCTAAGAGCTGTTTCTGCATGGGGATTTTCTACCCATTCCTCCATGGCCATGCAGGTATCAGAAACTGTACTGAAATTTCAAGAAACAGACTTCTATCAGTAATGGCTTTAAAGGATGTTTTGCTTTTTGTTCTAATTATTTTTTTGATAGGTAGCTTTTAGTTCTAATTATAACAAAAGGCAGCAGTGGATGAAGCAGAACTTTCAAAGGTAAAAATGCTATATCATAATCAGGCTCTTATTTTGTGAACATCACATGTGAAGAAAAATTGGTGATAAAATATTAAGTTTTCAATTCACATAGATAAGCAAATACATATATAAAATTTAACAGAGATGTATCTGATCAAAATCAGATTTCTTACTTGTTGAGGATTACGAAAACTCCACACAGGACAAATGTAATTGCAACAAGCAACCATCCACTTATTATGAATCTGCAACATTATGTTGGTGGTGTCAAATACAAATATGAAAAGCATCCAGCATGTTGAAAGTACAAATAATGTTGGATGTGGCACATGTCCACCAAATGCAAAGACAACTTACATGTGGATTGCATGTTTGTGCCCAAGGATAGACAGAACTGCAATAACAAAAATCAGTAAGTCACAAAGAGGAAAAAGTCTAGTATATGAGAAAAATAATAAAAGATATCATCAATTAGGATCATTTCAGCAATACGTACTAAGACCAATCAGAGCCAGAAGAAGCATTACTGCTGCCACAGTTATCAAAGCAGAGCGCCTGCAACAATGAAGTGAATATGAACCAATGAACATCATGAGTGTTAAAAAGAATTCTAGATATAGATAGTACTAAAAAGGCTAGCATATACATACACAGCATTGATGACTTTCTTTATTTTGACTGAATTTTGGCTTGTCTTCTCTGTCAGCGTATTTGCTGCGGTATTAAGATCCATGTTCAACTTGTCAATATCATCCATGACATCAGAAGGAAGGAACACCTGGGCCACACTAATAGTTTTTGCTAGGGAGAGATATTGAGTGACATTTCTTAGGATCCCCACGGTGTAATCTGACTGGTTAACAACGTAATTCAGAGTATGCAGCACTTCACCATGAAATTTGTCCTGCCCAACCGAGAGTAGGATACATCCAATCCTGTGTGACAAAAGGGTCAGGAAACATTAGCAAGAGTTACAAAAGAAACATCAATTTGGGGATTACAGAAGACATGATTTGTCATGTTAAAACTAGGACATGCATGCAAGAAATGGGTTGAAACGTTGAGCCCAAGAGGGAAATGAAAGAACAAAGCATTGCATTTTTTTTTTTTTTTTTGTTTAACTCAACGCGTGATGAAAATATCTAGTTATAACAAAGCAAAGGCATGGCATTTAGCACAAGGTGCAGAAACGTATTTATTTGGAAATGACAACCTCTGACATGGAGGTAGCTCATAAAATGGTTCAAGGTGAAACACAGAATGATAAAATGCCTTTCTCAGATGACAAAATATTTGTTAACTTTAATCACCTCTACATAAACATAAGAAAAATGTAATTCTATTCAACTTCAAACATAGAATCAAGTTGAAGAAGTTTTCAAATGATTGGAATAAAAGGACAGCACATGTAGATTTATACTGATAAGGTAAAGAAAGAACTCTAACTGCTAAAGTATTAGAGTTAAAACAAACAAACAAACAAAACCTCCAATTACAAAGATAATAACTATTAAAAAAAATTTGAGATTCAGAATATTACGCTGCAGCACATGTGAAGAGTATAAGCAGTATAAGACAAATCCTTTGTGAATGGTGTGATCCTTTCCCTTTTATGTTTATCCTCCATCCACAGCAATGATGAGCCGCAAGAGCCAAGCCAAAAGAGATAAACCATAGGACAGCAAGAATGAAACCAGGAGCACCTGTAAATCCAACAGACTGCAGATATAATGGTTAAAATACTGATGAATATATGTTATTAGAATATCAACAACAACAAAAATAATTAATTATTTAGCATCTCAGTCCAGCATGCAATCATGTAGAAAATACCAACTGAAAGTACCAAGGGAACAAAAGATAGAATGCACTGGATGAATCAATCACCAGTTGAGCACTGAAATAGAAAAACAAACGCCAGAAGCTAAAATACATTTCACGCAAGACATCAAGCTCTGTTAAGCACGAACAGGAATTTGACATGGTACAAAAAAGATAGTCATTTCCTGAGCCCACAGCTATACTCATTTTTCTTTTTCTTTTTTATTATAATTTATTTATTATTATTTTGATTGGTAGGTTACGCGGGCGGACACATGTCCGGTGGGCGTTGATCCAAGCTATTTTCTTATAAACCACAATCTTAGTTAAGCTTCCACAGGACCACAACTTTGATTCATTCTGAAACTTTTCATTCAAAGGATGAGCTGATTGATGTAAAAAAATAATACTAGAAAATTGGGCATAGTGCAAACATATTAATAAATCATTAATTTCTCTGAAGATGTTTATATTTTTCATCAAAAGCTCTCTTTTTCTCACAAATCAAAAAACACAAAGAACATATTTTCTCCAAGTTTATCAATTAGATCTCAATTTCTCACACACACAGAGAACAGTAAAAAAATAATAATCAACCACCCATCAGCTTGCTTGCAATTACATTTTAACCAAACCAATCAATCTAACAAACTAAAAAAACATTAATGTGAAAAAGGGAAGCAGCACTTACGGCCCAGTAATGCCGATTGGTGATGTCCCAACCGCCATGGTAATGCCGAAGCCCGTGAAGAATGTCCGGCCTATTCGTCCGGTTTTCCGCCAAAACAAGCGTGCTCTGAGTGGCATCATCACTTGCAGGCCCTGGAGCCTGTGCAGCCTCCGAGATTACATTCTTCCATGGCCCCAAATTCTCCTCTCCTGCACCCACAATCACAAAAACACAAACACAAACACAAAGTTAAGAAAGTTCACAACTAAATCACACAGCACATAAGCTGCACCGACAGAAATTAATGACTAAAACGTAACCTTTAAGACTTTATAACAGATAAAACACATCTCTCGTTTGGCTGCTGAGAAAATGTGGAAAAATAGTGAAACCAAACAACAACAGCAAAATTTTGCAAAGTAAAAGAAAAATAAATACCAGAACTTGTACACTGCCCAATATACAACAAAAAGGTTTTACTTTTAATTCAGCTAAAGAAATCCATTTATTGACACTCAAAACAAAATTAAGCTACATCATAATATTCACAATCTCATTTTCCTTCCCTTTCCTCAGGTTTCTCAGCAACCAAACAGAGGCAAAAAATGACACTTTCAGACCAAACCCATTACTCTTCTCCGATCATTGAACCAAGATATGAGAACAATTAACATATTTATATATCCCTCTGGTTTCTCAGCAACCAAACAAACACACTAAAAAATGAAACTTTATCCAACCCATTACTCTTTTCTGATCAGTGAACCAAGAAATGAGAACAATCAACATATCTATATACGAATTAACATGCATATAAATTGTACGGACCTAGAATGAACTTGACAGAAACATGGCGGGGCTAAAAAATAATAATAATAATTTTGCACTCCCTTTACAAAGAAAAACAAAACCATATATGTGTGTATATACACTACATAAACCTATGTGCATATAATCACAAAGAGAAGCTATTTCTTAAAATTCTCTACTATAATCAATTTACCATTTTTAGTCATATTGATACTCTAAAATCAACATCCAAACCATATATATTGAAATCTCACTGCATATAATAATGATAATAAATAAAAAAAAAGAGCACGAACCTTTGTGCATATAATAATTTTTTTTGAGGGGAAGGTAAAATTATATGATTATTGTTGCAAACACACAATAAATTCTTAACATGATATTTTTTAAGCACATAAATTTTTTTGATTAATTTATATATATATTGGTAGTATAAAACAATCAATTTTCAAACTCTTTAAACACACTATTGAATTTACATGAAAAAATGTATACTTTTTTCTTGTGAATAGGTGTGGTGTTTTAGTGGTTGAATAAGAGATATAGAATTCAACCCAAATTTTAGTCTATGGTCCATGATCTATAGGTTTCTCTTCAAATTTTAATCAATTTCACCAATTTTAATAACATATTTATATCTTTTTACTTAACAACCAAACATGAATTTTGTACTAACAAATAAAAAATTTAAGTAAACTTGTCAATACTTAAAACAAAATATATTAAATTTAAAAATTCATTATGCAAGAACAAAATAATTAAAAAGAAACTAATAAAATCAATTTCAATCCAAACAATCTTAACTATTATCCAATTTTCAAATATAGGATTTAAAGAATAAGTTTTACTTACCATTGTCATTTTTTCTTCTTCTTCATTTTCCTCTCTCTCTCTCTCTCTGGGTAGAGAGTGGTGTTCGGCTTTATGATATAGGGGAGTTTTTAAGTTTTATAATTGTAAAATTAAATGTTTTTAATATATATTTTATTATACACGAGTCACGTTTGGGATTAAAAATACTAAAATCTTATTGACAAAGTTTCCCTCCAAACTACGCTAGAGGAGATTTTTCCAACTCATTACGTGACGATTTGTAAGAATACTCATATGCTTCATTAATTCATTCAAACAATTTACACAAATATCATGAAATATAAAGTTCTCTTGATAAGTCAAGTTTATGCATTCCATATCCTTGATAAAAAAGCTCATACTTGCCTATAATGCTACATAGAACGATACAAATTCATCGGTATATAATTTTTTTTCTTGAATGATTAAGCAAACACATTTGGATATTATTAATTTTTTTAATGCAAACTCTTTTGGATGTTATGGACCCTACCTATTATTCGAACATTTTTGGATAAGTAATCAATTAAATAACAATAAAGTCACATACACAACAAAAATGGATAACAATTTTATATCATTTATAAATTAGCCTGCCACCTTTCTCCTAAAAAAAAAAAAAAAAAAAAAAAAAAAAAAAAAAAAAACACGGAAAAAATCTCCTCGCACACAATCTATCTCCCATAATCAGCAATTTAAATTTTTTTTTAAGATTCAAGTTAACGGGTACCCTTAGGGCATTTGCTAAAGGAAAATTTTAGAAAAGTTTTAATATCAATTTAATGGAAAATATAAAAGTTTTTTAAAAAAATCTATTACTTTTTTCTTTTTCCATATAAAATTTATAAAATTACTTCCTAAACCAATGCTCTTAAAGCATCTGTTAACTTTTCTTTTTTCTTAATAATCCATGTACAAGATGGTGTGCTAATTTGAGAATGTTATGAAATTGATGTGAATTTTTGTTATGCCTAAAAAAATTTAAAGGAAAAGATTGACATGACATTAATTTCGATAGTAATAACACCTACCATCTTTATGACTTTGTCATAAATGAGACATATATTATAATTACATTATACACAATGATTAATGGAGTTAGTTGGAAGGCAATTAATGTGTGCGCTTTGGAGAGAGAGTCTTAGGCAAAATTAGAGAGGGAAAAAAACTTTTGAAAGGAAAATGTGTTTTTTTTTTTTTTTTTAAATTTAAGAAAAACCATAAGAGGGATAAGTATAAGGTGAGAACAGTGCTCTAAATTTTATAATTAATTTGATTAATTGGTTCTTTAATAACTTGTTAAAATTTACTTTATTATGTCAAGTTATCAACTATTAATTGTGTCAATTTTTTTTTGGAGATAATTACAATAAGCTGCTAATCTCGCAGTTCGAACCATTTCCCTCTTACACCCCCAAGTATTGAGTTCCACGTCCATTTAAATTTTAATGAGATCATTATTTGAAATTAATTTGATTAAAAAATTTTGTTCTTTCTATAATAACCTTTAACTTGTGTTCCATTTGTCATATTAACTAATTTGGTTAAAATTTAAATAGATGAGACATTCACATATGTAATTAGCTTAATTTTCAAGCTTAATTTTCAAAGTTAATTTTGGATAGTAATAACACCTACCATCTTTATGACTTTGTCATAAATAAGACTCATATTATAATTAAATTATACACAATGATTAATGGAGTTAGTTGGAAGGTGTGTGGGCCTTTTTGCACTGTTAGGCCTTAACCCCTTCTGCTGCGCTATAGCCCGTTAGTCTGAGGTAAGAGAGTTGGGATTGGCCTTACTGGGACTACGCTTCAGGCCAGCTTGTACACAAGTCAGGCTAACCCAATGTAGACGTGTCCTGGCATGAGTGTAGTGGGCTGAACGTATAGTGTGGTCACAGCAGGAATACTGTTACAAGTGTTATAGTAGGAATACAATACAGCAGGATAATTATGATAATAAGCGTAGTAAATAAAACTAACACCGTGAAGAAAGTTAACAGAGTTACTGCAGAATAATACAACAAGTAGAAAGAACACTACAACAGAAAGAGTAAATAACTTAATAACTTCTAACCAAACAGTGGGTAAGTCATACAATAAACATGACTAATGAAAAGCTTGTCTGCTAGATGATAGGTTGAACTTTTCAGCAGAAGAGGACCCAAGAAGGGAACCGATCTCCAACGCGAGTAACCTCAAGAAAAGGCTTCTGCCATAGAAGTTACACACTCGGGAGAAAGGTCCTAAATGGTTTGAGATTTGATTCTCAATCTTTAGAGAGTGGGTCTGTCAAGAGAGAGAGAAAAAGTGGTCTTAACTATTATCCAATTTTAAAATATAGGATTTAAAGAATAAGTTTTACTTACCTTTGTATCTCTCTCTCTCTCTGTTGGGGAGTTTTTAAGTTTTATAATTGAAAAATTAAATGTTTTTAATATATATTTTATTATGCACGAGTCACGTTAGGGATTAAAATTACTAAAATCTTATTGACAACATTTCCTTCCAAACTAGGCTAGAGGAGATTCCTCCAACTCATCATGTGACGATTTGTAAGACCATTCACATGTATTAAACCATATGCTTAATTAATTCATTCAAACAAATTACACAACTATTATGAAATATAAAGTGCTCTTGATAAGTCAAGTTTATACCTTCCATTTCCTTGATAAAAAAAGCTCATACGTGCCTATAATGCTCTACATAGAGCGATACAAATTCTTCGGTATATAATTTTTTTTCCTTGAATGATTGAGCAAACACGTCTGGATATCATTCATTTTTTCAACGCAAACTCTTCCATTTCCTTGATAAAAAAACGCTCATACATGCCTATAATGCTACATAGAGCAATACAAATTCATCGGTATATAATTGTTTTCCTTGAATGATTGAGCAAACACGTCTGGATATCATTAATTTTTTCAATGCAAACTCTTTTGGATGTTACGGACTCTACATGGAGTATTTTTGGATAAATAATCATGGAGGGAATCAATTAAATAATAATAATAATAAAGTCACATACACAACAAATTTTTTTAACAATTTCATATCATTTATAAATTAGCCTACCACATTTCTCCTAATATATATATATATATTAAGGGATAAGCTAACAGGTGCCCTTAGAGCATTTGTTAATGAATAATTTTAGGAAAGTTTTATTATCAATTTAATGGAAAATATAAATTTTAAAAAAAATCAATTACTTTTTTTACCATTAAAAATTTTATAAAAATACTTCCTAAACCAATGACTTTAGAGTATCCGTTAACTTTTTCTTAATAATCCATGTACAAGATGGTGCGCTAATTTGAGAATCTTATGAAATTGATGTGAATTTTTGTTGTGCCTAAAAAAAATCAAATAACAAAAATTAAAGAAAAAGATTGACGTTAATTTGGATAGTAATAACACCTACCATCTTTTTGACTTTATCATAAATGAGACATATATTATAATTACATTATACACATTGAATAATGGAGTTAGTTCTTTCTAAAGAAATAATAATAATGGAGTTAATTGGAAGGCAATTAATGTGTGTGCTTTGGAGAGGGAGTCTGAGGCAAAATTTGAGAGGGGAAAAAACTTTTGAAAAGAAAATGAATTTTTCTTTGAAATAGAATTTAAGAAAAACCATAACAAGGATAAGTATAAGATGAGAAGAGTGCTCTAAATGTTATAATTAATTTGATTAATTGGTTCTTTAATTACTTGTTAAAATTTACTTTGTTATATCAAGTTATCAACTATTAATTGTGTCAATTTAGTTTTTTTAGAGATAATTACAATATGCTTCTAATCTCGCAACTCAAACCCTTTCTCCCCTAGACCCCAAAGCATTGAATCTTACATCCATTTAAAGTTTAATCAGATCATTATTTGAAATTGATTTGATTTAAAAATTTTGTTCTTTTTCTATGCTATTAATAACAGGATTTCCTGTTTGGTTTTCAACATTTTGTGTACTAAAATACCCTTACACAAATTCTTAAACTCTCTAAAATACTTCTATCTTATAGTTAAATAATTTTAAATTAAAAAATACAAACTAGTTAAAAGAGTAATTTACTATTCCTAAGTTTTAGGTTTTTTCCTTTATCTTCTCAATTCGGCTTAAAACTTAGGACACTATCTCTATTTCATTTTTAAACATTATTCTACATTACCTTACCTCTTTCTTTATTAAAAAAAAAAAAAAAAAAAACACTGTTATTTATATATCACTTTTAAGCATTATAACTCTAAAAAAAAGAAAATTAATAAAAAAGAGCATTATTGCACACGTAAAGCGCGTTTGATGAGTCTAGTTCTATAATAACCTTTAACTTGTGTCCCATTTGCCATATTAAGTAATTTGGTTAAAATTTAAATAGATGAGACATTCACATATGGAATTAGATTAATTTTAAAAGATAAAGGATTTTTTTCTATTTATTATATATTTTAATTATCAAGAGTCATGTAGTTCAACTGGTTGGCATCTCCTAATATGTCTCAAAGACATCTATGGTTCAAATATCGTCTCCTTGTTGTAACTATTGAACTATTTAAAAAAGAAAAAAAATTATTTGTATGTAGGCACAATTAATAGTTAAGGGACCAAATTAAACTTTAGCCTATGATTAGATGATCACAATAATAATTTATAAAAAAATATATTTATTAAGCAAAGCTAAACACATTTTAAATATGACAAAATATATTGTTGGTCCTTAAACTTTAGCCCACGAGTGATTTTTGTCCTTGAAATGTAAAGTGATTGCTTTTAGCCTCTTGGACGACATGGTCAAACCAAAAACTGGCACGTTATCATTCTGTTTGACTCAATAAGTACTAAAGACAATCACTTTAAGTTTGCTCTTTAAATTTTTAGGGACTAAACGTAATCTCTTTAAACATTAAGGATGAAAATCATTGGTGGGCTAAAATTCAAAGATAAATAGTGTATTAAGGCCTTCTAAATTTGTGTATTTTTTTTTTCAACTGTCCCAAATGCTCGAAAATGAAATAAATATTTTTCAAAAAATGTTTCAAACCAAATCAAAATGGGCACTATAGGCCGGCATCATCATATTGGAAAATTAAGTGTGAGATGCAAAAAAATAAAAAAAACATATACAATGGACAATTTTTAAGTGTTGTTTAAGTCAAGTGCACTTCAAACTTTGTAAATTTTTAAGGAATAAAATTAAGCTGATAAACCCAAAAAAAAAAAAGCATTGGGCTAGCTAAAACATCTTTGAGTTACGATGCAAAAGGGACAATTTTAAATCTTTGGGCAGGGCCATGTTGACAACTACAAGAAACATATACAAGGACCTAGACTAGAGGCCCATTTAGCCATGTCATGAGCTTTACCATTAAGGACCTGTTGATCCAAGAAAACTTTGGAACTATGAGTTCTCAGCCATGTAAGAAGTTAAGGAGTTTATGTCCTGAACAATAATTAATGTCGACAGTTCCTCGCTTCTCTCAGAATAATTATTTGGGATTGATAGCTAGTGCAGTTCAGGCATCGCCTTCTATAATTGTTGTCTCCACCATTTATTCCCTTGCTAACTTAAGTACATAACTACCCATTTATTAATCAAAAAACATTACTACCCATTTAGCAGCCATAGCCTCAACTCTCAAGGCCCTCAACTAACTCTCTGTATATTTCGTTTATTTTGTCTATAATTGTCTCTATTAGCCACCACACACATGCACTTTTTATTGTTGAAATTAAAGAACCAAAAGATCATACTTGTATTAATTATAGTTCTGACCAAAGATATTGCTCTACATTATTGTGTCATACTCATATTGACATACAGAATGTCTAATAGTTAACCGATTCTTTACTCTAAACGCCAAACAAAGTAGTAAATGCACAGGATGGTGGTCGAAAAGCATATCTACCTTGTGGATTAAGGGTGTGATTTGTGTTTAGCGGTTTGAAATGGTATCTTTTTTGTTTCCAAAATATATTTTTTTTAAATTTGTTTTTTAGGTATAACTTTTTAAACAACTCATTTTCAAAATGTTGAAAAAATAAATTATATCAAGCATGCAATATACCATTTTGAACATCTAGAATCCTTCAATAGTAAAAGGACAGCTTATTAAGTGGAACAAGATGCCCAAAAACTATAAACTTTTAAATTTTAATCCTCTTTGTCACTACTCAAAGTGAGACTCCATTACGCTTCCATCACCCACAATAAAAACCTCAACAATGAGACTTGGATCATAAAAGTTTGAGCACATTATTGAGATGGGAAATAGTTTCTCTCCAAACTATTCAAACTGATCTTATATCTTTTTATTGAATGTAAATTTTGAAAATTTAATTGTTGGATTACATGTTTTCTATGTTCTTAAAATGCATGTCAAATTTCATTCAAATCGGATGTTATTTATTATTAGATCAATAAACTTATTTTTTTATGCATAATTTTTTATACCACAAAAACTTGAAATTTAAATATTTAATTGATAATATAGCTATTAATCTTTGATCTTATTAAAATTTTGCAAGCATAAAAGATATAATATAAACATGCAATCTAGCAGTTAGATTTTCAAAATTCACATACAATAAAAAGATATAGAGGAATTTGAAAAGTTTCTCTCCACACTTCCATTGAGATGTCTTTGAAATTAATAAATTACTTTTTTTCCTCCGAAAATGCAAACACAACCTTTGACACTGCAACATGATCCAATCTCAACTATTTTATACTTACAAATAATCTCCACAATCTATTAATCTCTAAATGATTATTCATATTCCTTGAATTATTTTTTTAGACCCTTCGGACTTATTAATTAAGGCTTTTGTTAATGGGTACCCTTAGCCACTAGTCAAAATTGCATTAAATATACTAAAAGATACTTAATTTTTACGGGATCAAGAAAAATGAGCACGTGATAAAGAAAAAAAAAAGTGATAAGTGAACATTTATGTCATATAAACATTGAAAAGTGATAGCAACATGCTGCATAAAATGAAGTATTTTAGTATATTTAATACAACCCAAACAAGTAGCTTGTTTGGCCTTCAGAAAAATGCAACCTAAACAAGTAATTTTTATGATACGTTAAACTATAAGTTAAAAGTATATTTAATGCAACCTAAACAAGTAAGTTTATGAACGTTGTACTATTAGTTGTAACTTTTCGGGACATTGTATAAGCTAACAACTGGCTTATTCAAAATTTCAAATTTATAATATGCACAGTGAATGATCTTGTTTGTTGTATCCTAGGGTTGGTATGTAAATAACATCAATATATCCCTAATCTTACCAAAGGGCTACATTTTTTTTTTTAGAAACAAACACACACACAAGAGAGAGGAAAAGTGGTTCTAACACAAAGGCACACCACAATTCCACTCAAAACTCATTATAACTTTTAAAGGAGGGTGGGACAAATACTTAATGGTCAAAAGAAAGTGACTTTGATTTATACGATCTTTGTCACCTAGTTCTTTGCAAAGTATTCAATTAATTGATAATTATTTTATATAATAATTTGAGGTATAATATCTTATATTTTAATTATCAAATGATATCTTTATTTCCTACTAACATTGGTTGATAGATAAGGTCAGAATTTTTTATTTTATTTTTTTGGTGTTAAAAAGACCAGAAAATCCTTAGGTTTACTATACAAGGATAAATTTACTTAAATTAAAAAAAAAAAAAAAAAAAAAAAAAAAAAAAAAAACCAAGGTAGGGTGGGTCCAGTTCTGATAGAATAAAAGCAAGGTGAAGTTAAAAAAGTCAAAAGTGGTAAGCACCTTTCTAAACAATAATAAAAAAAAAGTACCAATCAGCTTCTCTTCTTTAGCTGATTACACGGCACTCATATCGACTTCGACTTCGTGGTCATTTTCACTTCTCGTTGTTTTCAAAATGGAAATATGTGTAAAAAAATTCAGTTTTTTATGGTCAAAAGTCAGAATACTCGAACAAACAAAGTCGAAAGCTGTCCCTTCTTTTCTCTACGTGACAGCCGACAGTAAAATTTTCTTTTTTCTTTTTTTAATGTTCTAAAATACAATTTATTGGATATTAGCTAGTTGAATAAAACCCAGTTACTTACATCTAAATATTAGAAATTAATCCGTTTCGGAATTTTGTAAGTTTCGGTGGTTTATTTGCTTAATATTTATAAAAAAATATGCTTAAAGCTAATTTATTATCAAAAGGACTAATTTTATTAAATTAAAGAAAATATCAAGACAAAAAGCAGAAAACTAAAAAGCTAATGGTATGTTTGATAACTGTTTTTTCCTCTTATTTTCTGTTTTCAAAAACAATTTTCTATTTTTGAAACAAAAAAACTTGTTTGGCAATCGAAAATTGTTAGAAAACAAAAACTGTTCTCAAAACTAAATTTGTGAAGGAAACTGAAAACATGCAAAATGCTGTTTTCAGTTTCTAATTTTCAAAAGTCAATGAAAACACGTATTTAATTTAATGAATCTAACTCATTTAATGAGTTAGCATTAGAGTTCAAATCTTAATAACAACATATTTTAATATTTTCTATTTTTTTTTTCAAAAAACTATATTTTTAATTTCAACTAACCAGACATGTTTTTTATTTCAAAAATCCAAGAAAATTGTTTTTTATTTATATTCCCAAAAACAAGATTTTAAAAATAGAAAACAAAAACTGTTACCAAACATAACCTAAAATATTTTGGCCAAATCAAACAAGTCGAATACACTAGAATTCTCCCAAACCAGATTAAGTCAAAAAAGCATTAACCATTTTCCTTTTATAAGTATAAATAAGGAATGGGAAATCCACCTCCAAAACTATACCTATGATCAAGATAATTAATATTTAAAAAAAAAACAATAATTGAAATCCTGTGTTATGATTTTTTTTTTTAAATTGGAATTTCATGTTATGATTGATGTAAGATAAAAATAGTGTTAATGAATACAGATGAAAGTTATGTTATTTCAATCACAATTTAACACCTTAAGAACACTTACATGAGTGGGTGTATAATAGAAAAAAAAATATATAAAATTTATACATTTTTGCATAAAAATGACATACATTAGTTAATGTATGATTTTGTAAATTTACAAGTTTATTGCAGTAACTGCGCGTGTAGCAAACTTGTAAATTTACACTGATGCCATTAATTTTTCATTTAGTTTTTGTTTTGTTTTTTTTTTTTTTTTTTTTACGTATCCTGAGGATAAAGAAAGAAAGTGGATGGTGATTAATGTGTATAAAAAAGAGAAAAAAATTAATAAAATCAAGAAAAATTATATTTGAATTAAATATAATGTAAAATAGATAATCTGATGTGGAATACTTTAAAAAGTATGTAAAATAAAAAAAAATTAGATTTTTATACTAAAATAAATAGAAATTTTTGCACGATTGAGTTGATGCGAATACTCTAATAGGTTGTGAAAAAAAAAAAAAAATTGTATTATTAGCATACTTCTTTATTATTTTTGGCTTCTATAAATTGTGACTTAAGGGACTAAGCTATGCTTTTTTTTGAGAAACAGGGACTAAGCTATGCTTAATGAATTACTTGTTGAAATTTGCACAATTTCAATCCGTTTTCAACATTAATACAGTTTTTTTAATTTATAAAAAAAAAAAAAAAAAAAAAAAAAAAAAAACCTAAAAACTAAGACAGCCTTTACTTTAATAATACAACATTAATACAGCTATACAACTTAGAATCGACGAAAGAGAAAATCACATTTGCCAATGGTAGGGGATTGAGGATTCTTCAAACAAGGATTAAATAAAAAGGAGGGCCTAAATTACTATTTTCTACTTCATGAAAGAATCGGTCAACCTAAATTATTTAATCACAAAAAAAGAAAAGAAAAAAGAGAGTCACTTTGTATGGTATTGGAACGACTTAGAGATCCCAGATTAGAAACCTAAATAATGATCAACAAAATTGAGACAGTTGAATTAAATTAATATACTACTTTATGGTGTCACAACTCAAAACTCACAAATAAGCTTTTTTTTTTTTCTTTTCTTTTTTTTATACCAAGAAACCAGCCTGCTAAAAAAAAAAAAAAAAAAAAGAAAAAAAGAAGAAGAAGAAGAAGGTAGATCAATGATAATGATATATAACGTGCCAGTTCTTATGAAAATAATATGTGCTACCTAATTGTGTAAAAAAAAAAAAAAAAAAAAACGTGATTCCCATTGCAGAATTGTCGCTTTTCAGCTGGTTAATGGTTTGTCATATACCTAATTCATTCCATAGAAGTTAGAACTTCTTCATATGGTGAGAATGTCGGATTTATAAAATTAGAAAAAGTTTAATTTCCATTAAAAAAAAAATAAGTATAACTGTATGCAGGTACTTTAATTTTTTTCTAATTTTTTTTATAGATAAGATAGAATTTTAAATTTATAGCGTCTACTCCATAATATAATTATTCTTATCATCAGACTAAGACAATAATTAATTTTTAGTTAGGGGTTTGAATCTCAAATGTTTTATTCGAGAACAAGAAACTTTACTAAGCTAATTGAATACTTGAAAATTTTACTAAAACAAGAAACAAAACGTTTTTTTTTTTTTTTTTTTTCATATAATAATCAATTTTGATTTGTTGGCTGAGTTTTTATCAGGTTGTGTTTGGTTTGACAGAAATTGATTTCCAAAAAATATTTTTCACATTTGTGGGTGTTTGGGGTGACTAAAAATCTTGGTCAATAGTAAATTTTTTTTTGGTTGATCATAAAATAAGGGCATTTATGGTGAAAATTGGTTTATACTTTCATTTTTCCGTAAATCAATTTCTGCCTCACCAAAACTCATCAACCAAATCACCACCTCCAATCCCCCATTGTCAGCCACCCAATCACCACCCCCACTACTATCTCTGGTCTTAGGTTGCTAGCCGCCAGTGGTGCTGCAAGTCCTAATTACGATTTTTTTAATCTAAAAATTTCTTCTTTAAAAAAAAAAAATTTATATATGTACTTGGGAGATGAGAAAATGTAGGAAAATAGTATAAAATATGTTTTCTAAAGAATTTTCAATAATGTAATCAAACACTTAAAAATATTTTCTAAAATATTTTTAGGAATGTAACCAAACATTTGAAAAAATATATTTTTTTTGGAAAATATTTTCTGTCAAACCAAACACAATCTAGTATAAAAAATACAAAATTCTTAATAAGAGGACAACATGCACAAATGTCACTCCAGTTTTGAATATTTTTAATTAACTTTTTGATGAAATTAGTTACTTATTTGTTCAAATTTTTATTTGTTGAATTATTTGTGATTCAAGGACTAACTATTATGCACTTTTTGGTAAAGAATGGCTACTTCTCATTTTAAATCCCAATAATGAAAATGCAAAAAAAAAAACTGAATAATGATTACAAATCCATTATTGAATCTATTCTTGTATGCCAAGTCACACTGTCAATAACTTTTAATAAGGTGATTGAAAGCAACTTTTGATTTTAAAGTTCTCAGTTTTTGGAACAAGATCCACTTCATTTCAATTCCTCTATATTTTCTTTTTTTACTTTTTATATGTTTTATTCAATTCCATTTTTGTTGTAAAAAAAAAAAAAAAAATACATGCATAGGATGCATGTAATTTAACTAGCTAATTAACTAACGAGCCTTGATGGATTAGCGAAAGAATTAATGAAAGGCCAAGATGAAACAGCAATTCATAATTTTTTTTTTTTTTTTTTTTTTTTTTTTGAGAATCTCAATTCATAATTTTAAATAGATGACTTCATCAAACATTGGCAAGCTGTGGTGTCTCTTGGAATTTTCTCCTCCCAAATAGGTTTTAGTTCACTCAATTAGTAAAGTTTTTTATCATCGAATAAAATATTTGAGTTCAAATCCTATTTACACTTAAATCTAACTAGTGTTTCGACCTGATAATATATAAAAATTATTAAGAAGCGGACATCATAAATTAAAATTCTATCGTATCTAATAAAATAAATTAATAAATTAAATCACCAAAAACCCAATTCGCTAGCATATAGTATATGTTTGCACTTAATTTGCATCCTTCTCGTGTTTCAACTTTCATCATGAGTCGTGACCACTGAGGCACTGACCACTATGACTAGTCATATTCTTTGAGCTAAAACTCTATTAAAGAAAGTTTTGTTAGGTGCATGTTTTTTAAGGATGATGAAGTAACTTCAAGCCCTCAAGTTTGAAGGCCTTGAATTGTTAGCTGTATCCCTTTACTCAATGGTGTTGTTACCTTTAAAACAATTCAACAACTGTTATCAATTTCTACTATTTGGTGCCATAGACAATTGATTGTTCACCAGTACATGACATTCTCGTCATTTAACCACACAATTTATTTTTCTTTTTAATCAACTAGTTATTTAAATATAATTAACTTGGAGGATTTTTTTTTAAAAAAATTTTAGGGATGCTTCATTTGCTTTCATACACTTCTTTTTGGCAAAGAAGTCCAATTAACTGATAACATGATCCTCCATTAAAAAAAAAAAAAAAAAAAAAAAAGAAGAAGAAGGAGAATCTTCCCTAATATTACCAAAGAATAGATAAGGTCACTAGCAAACTACCATTCTCATTTGAGATCTTGTCAATAAAATCTATAAATGATTTTACTTTATTGGATTATTATTAAGAAAAAAAAAAAAACTTGAATCAAAAGAGATAACTGGATTAGAAAAATTGAATGGACACAATGGCTTATGGCCGACTTTGCTAATTTTTAATTCCTTACATTTGACACTATTGCGTCTGCTTTTCTGATAATGGTGCATATTTACAGGAATTATTCTTGACTCAAATTAATTCAGAGTATCCTAGCATAATTCTTTCTAAAAAAAAAGAGTATCCTAGCATAATTTTTTTTTTTTTAAATTGCTAAATTCTGGTTTGAGAATTAGTCAATAATTTACACTAATTAGACTTAAGTCCTTAGTTGATCAGTTCTTTAAATAATGGTACATAATAAAGAAGTTTTATATGTGTTAGAAGGATGATTAAATGAGTAATTGACTCAAAAACTTAAGTTAAACTATTAGGAAGTAATGAATTTAATCATAATTCTAATAATACGTACTACAAATACCCACAGATATATGTTAGTTAAGGAAATTAAGTTGATTTTGAATTTCAATCACATATTTGATCATAACCATCTCCTAACTTTGAATTTATTTCATGTATAATCCAAAAAAGAAAAGAATTTATTTCATGTAATTACTAGATATATTGGAATAGTTATTAGGCTACACATTAGGACAGCTGGTTTTAAGTTTTAGCACATAAAAGTCATGGTTCCTGTTCAAAAAACATAACCCTAAGCTAAAACTGACATGATCAGATGGTCCACAGACAAACACATCTAAGCTGGACTTTTGTCACAGAAGAAATTGCAGCAAATACCACACCTTTTTTTGTCGTTTTGGGTTTGTTCTTTGCGAAGTCATAAGTAATACCTTTGCATTGTCCAAGAGTATCAACCAGCCACTTGATTTTTCAAGTTTTGACAATTCGAAAGGTTCCATGGACTTCCTGCCAAAAACAAAAGGCTCTATGTACTTTATTATTATTATTTCTTTTTATGATTCATTTTGGTTGGAAGAAAATTACTTTTTTCTTAAAATTTTGTTTATTATGGATCGGAAGAAAATTACTTGATTAGGGGTCTCGTACCTATTATTTTACCAGCAAATTTTTTTTTCAAACTATAGAGCAATGTGTGGGTTTCTTTTTTTAGGGCAAACCTTGGTTCTAGTATTTAGTTGCAATGAGCCTATCATAATGGTAATACGTATTCACTTTTAGTTATATGTCATCATTCTAATGAGCCTAGTAGTGTAACATATGCATTGAATTCTCTTTTTTTTTTTTTTTTTTTTTTTATCAATAAAGCAGGGCTTTTTGACTTTGCCACCTCTTACACTCTAGTCAATCACAAAATAAAAATAAAGACTATATATATAAGAAAAAACTTTTGCACCCTTTCTCATCTCTTGTTAATGAATGGGCAAATGCTTGTCTAGTAATTTTCTTTTGGGTAAATTTAAATTATTTTCTCTATCGCTTTGTTTGGTTGCAATTGAGGCAAGAGAAAAGAAAAGAAATAAAATAAGAGAAAAAAAAGGAGAAGAAAACATTTTTCTCATGTAGGGTTGGAAATAAGAAGAGAAGAAGAAAAGAAAAGAAAAGAAAATAGAAGAATTATTTTGCTTTCCTTTGTTTGGCTTGTAAAGGGAAAGAAAATGGTAAGAAAGATATTTGTCTTTTTACTTTTATACCCACCTAAATTTGAGAGAGATGAATGTATAAAGTTGCACAAAAATGTAAATTTTATGTCATAAAAAGTCTAAGGCGGCGTTTGGATTGCGCGATTGCGCGTCCTAACGTCTTCGTTTCCCTTTTTTTTTTTTTTTTACCGTAATATTTGACTTTTCAGCAACATCAATGGGTCTCGTGCACTGTTCACAGGACTCACAAACTTCACTTTTCAGCAATTTTTTCATTAAAAATGGATCCCACGACACTATTTACACATTTAAAATTTATTTTGCTACAATATTTTCAATTTTTAACAAAATAAGCTGTATCAAAACGGACCCTAAGTGTTAGCTTTTTTATTTTTAATTGCTCAGAGTGTCAAGTTTTCTCTTCAATTCTGTCCAAAACGGGAGATTGAAAAAAGTGGGCCTAGTGGAGCTTTTATCTATCCGTTCTTTTCCTTTCTCCTAAAGCAACCAAACAGAGGAAAGGGCCGGTCTTCCCTTCTTTTTTCTCATTTTCTCTCCACTTTCCCCCTTTCCAAACACACTATAAATATTTGACTTAAATAAAATCATTGGAGTTTTCCAAAATGGGATCTAGGTTTCATTTTAATCCAAAACATTAGAATGTGAAAATGTATCTATTAAAAAATTGTAGGATTGATTTGTGATATGATAAACCACGAAGGGGTAAATAATTTATCAAGATAATCTATTAATTTATATGAAATTTGAATGATTTTATTTTAATCCAAATCTTATGGGATCGGCCGAGCATAGTAACGTAAGCTTGTAACCAAGTTGGGGCATTAAAGTGGTTGAATATATGTTAGAATTGCCTAGGTGGAATGTGGTGTTAATATGTTGATTTGTCCACTATGTGGAGTCAATACTCAGCATGCCCCTTGCCCTTGGGTTAAAGGGCACCTCCACCCATAATGGATGGGTAGCCCACACATCTCAAAAAAATCTTATGAGATCGAATGTAACAATTAAATTTGATGAAATAAAAAAGCATCCATTTGGAAAGACTATCAAGACAAGTAAACAACCAGCCACATTACAAGTGCAGAAAATTTAAAGCCGCAAGCCAATAGACGATCGCAAGTCATGAACGATCTTAATTATGGCACAAGAATCACGCCTAGCACTAGCCATGATGTTGGGGTTGCCGAAGCACCTGGTTTCACTCCTCAAAGGTCACTAACAACCCCAAGCATGACCATAGTGCTGTAGTGCCCATGATGTTGAGAATGGCAAAAAATAAGGAGAGAGAGAGAGAGGGGTGGGTATATTAACCCATAATATCACTGTTATTAAAAAAAAAGATTATTTGACAAGGTAATCTATATATTGATATGGCTTATACGAACTCAAAACATAACAAAATTATGTCATTTTGATCTTATGAGACACTTATCCACTTCAATAGTGGATATGAATGGGAGGATATTTTTTCAAACATTATGTAATGTTAGAGCATTTTCATCAGGTGTGCCAAATGCCAAATATTTGGCATTTGGCAAACCAAACACTACTATTCAAGCTTCATAAGGTGTTCTAAGTGAGTGTTTGGATATGAATTATATTGCGTCTAGCGTTTGCGTTTTGCTTTTTTTTTTTTTTCATGCGTTCAGCTTTTAGAGACAAATTTTACTGTTCATGCATTGTTCACAACACTGTTCACGGGATTCACAGCCACTTTATTCAGAAAAAATATTAAAAATGGGTATCACAGTACTATTAACACATTTAAAATTTATTTTGCTGCAGTGTTTTCAGTTTTCAGTTTTCAGTTTCAGCAAAAATAAGTTGTATTCAAACGGACCCTAAATGTTCTAAAATTATGAAACATGCTACAGTATCGTCTCAAATATGAGACGGTACGGACACAAATGCCAAATCAAAATATTAATTTTTTATTCAACATTTTCTCTCTCCTCTCAATATTTAATTCAACGTTTTCTCTCTCTTCTCACTGATCTGTCTCTCTCCAACCCATGTTCTCTCAATCTTTCTTCTTCAGATCACCTTCCCTCACCCTCAAATCAACGGTACGGCGGCCTCACCGATTAAGCCGCCGATCATTGATCAAGTCGCCGCCCTCACCGATCAAGCTGCTGCCATCACCAATCAAGCCGCTGCCATCGCTTCTCGTTTGAAGACTCCATCGTCGCCGATCTGAAGACGCCATCGTCGCTGGTCTGAAGCCGCCATTGCCACCTCGGTCTGAAGATACCATGCCGCCTCGATCTGAACCCATCTCAGCCACGGCTTGAAGCTGCAACACCGCTCGTTTGATGTGCATCTCAGCCATGGCGCGAAGCCGATCTTGGCCACTACCGCCGATCTAAAGCCACCACCGCCGACAAAGAAAGCCACCATTGCCGGATCTCTCTACCTTTCTTACCTATTTGTTTTTGTTTTTAATCTGATTTGTGGTGGTTGTGGTTGTGGATTTGTTGTGGGTATTTGGTTGGAATTTATTTGGTTTGTTTTGAGTTGTGTTTTGGGTCGTGGAGGATGCGGTGGTTGTTGGTTGGTGGCTACTGGTTGTGGCGGTGGTTATTGGTCATTGGGTGGTGGCCACTGCCACTGTTTGTGTTTGGTATATTGGCAGAGTTTTGTGTTACAAATATATTATTTTAATGTGTTGTGAATATTATTTTAATGTGTTGTATATATTATTTTAATGTTTAGAATGAAAGAATAGAACATTTGATAAATGGTGTATGGTAAAATGATGTGGTAAAATAATAAAATAAGTTTTTGGTATGTTAAAATGATATTTATTATGAAAGAGCTGATGAGAATGCTATTAGAAGTATTGATCTAAATTTTAAAATTAAAAAGGATAAAATCAAAGTTACTAAAAAATGAAGGATGTAAATTACAGTTTAGAGTATTCTTATAAATTCAGTCTATTTTTTTTATAACGACTTACTTTTTATATTTTACCTTTTTTAATTTGATTGGAAAAAATTTGGTTCTTATGGTATGTGATTATTTTAATTATGTAAATAAAACAGAATAATTTCAAATTAAAAAGAAAATAACATGAAAAAAGAAGAAGATAGCTATAAAGCCTATAAATGCAAATTTCAAGAAGAAGGAGGGAGTTGTTACATTTTGTCAGACCTCGAGGGATGTGAAGGCAAATTTCCTTCTTCTAAAATGGAATCATTCTGAAATACTAGCCAAAAAAATTATTCTTTTAAGAGTATAGAACACAAAGGGCCAGCATGGACCCACCACTGAAAGCTTTATGCTGAAGACATGGTTTGAGTCAAAATTAGAGCTTCTCTCACATGATTACCACTGTTTATTAGCTTATAGCTTAATGGAATGCTTGATACTAGGTTGTTTATTAGTTGCAATCCCAATACAGTGATGAATTTTGACCCTGTGATTACTCTTGTAGTAGTTGTAGAATGTAGGGCCACCCCTCAAATGCTGTCCACAAATCTGACTTTTCATAGACTCTATAATATGCTGCTGTAGCTATTCCAATGACTTTACTATTTGTATATTGTTGCACAGAAGAGACAGACTGAGAAGAGGGGAAAGGAATTAAAAACCTTTCTTCTGATAAGTGATAAGTAAGCATCACCCTTAGCTTAAAGCAAAATTAAAAACAAAAAGAGAGTGTATGAAGAAAAAGATAAAGTTAATTAGTCACAGATTCCAGAGCGCCCTATCTTCAGAACCCTGCTCTTTGATGAATTGATGGCATATACCCACAATCCCAACAAGAAGACAAACCATAGCCCACCTAACAAACTCCATAAAACACCAAAAAGATATAATCAAAAATTAAAAAATAATACCTAAGAGACATGAATACATTATCTTTTATTATTTTTTCATCACAACAATTTTATTTTAATTCATTATACGTCATTTTTTTAATTCAATTATTATGATAAATAGGGAGAAAGATATGAATCATAATTTTCCTCATAAAAAAGTGATTTTTTCTTATAACTCATAAAAGAAATTAAGAGCTAAAAAGCTCTAAACATGTGAGTTTTAGTCAAATATCTTGTTGTTGAATGTATTAACTTAATAATAAAGAATGGTTATCATAGAATTGACCTTAAAAATTGAAACTCCATTCTTTCAAAAACATTATTCTTTTATTCATTAATTATACAATAAATTACATATATAGTGATAAAACTTAAAAAAAAAGATTTGTATCATTTAAAAAAAAAAACCACTACGCAATCTCATTTCTTCAAATCTTAAAAAACAGGAAAAGAAAAAAAAAAAGGTAAGCAACAGACAACAAAAAATGTATAATATGTATTCTATTCTCTCCATTAACTCAAAAAGACACGCTCTCTTCCCTCTTCTTTCTAAAAGCCTAATGGCTTCTTACATTCCATAATCCCATTCATTATTCCTTTCTTCTCTCTCTCATCAAATCCATCATACATACAAAGAAAAAACACACAGACTTTCCCTCTCTCTCTATCTTACTATCCATTCATCTCTCAGAGGCAGAGACATACAGTGAGAGAAACAGAGAGAGAGAGAGAAACCATGCCAGTTGTTGACGAGACCACAGGCCTAGAGCAAGTCAAATGGAGAAGACCCAGAAACCAATTCCAACACCAACCCATTTCAGAGATGGATCCTCCAACTAGTCCTAACCCACAAATCCCATCTATAATCCAATCCAGTAGATGCAAATCCACCATCTCTTCCCTCCTCCTCTCCACTTTTTCCAACACAAACTCCACAAATGAAGCTACACCCACCAACGCAAACACCAAGAAAAAGAACAACTTTACTTCAGCAACGTTTAGGGGGCTCGGCTGTACGGCCTCAGCTTCACAGCAAGTGTCGGTGCCCGCAGTGATTCGAGGGTCAGCTGACTGGGAAGCTAAGAAGAGCAGGAAGAAGAAGAAGAAGCAAAAGAAGAACTTTAACAACAGCAGCAACAACAATGGTAATAGTAATGGCAATAATGGAGGAGATGGGCCTAATATAATGAGTTGTGTGGATGTGCAAGATGTTTGGTGTGGACCTGGAATTGGGTTCTCTGCAGAGGATTGTGTTGTGGCCAGAAGGAATGGTAATGGGAGAGGCAAGATTGATGGTGATACTAAAATCAACCATACCCATAGGGAGGTAATACTCTCTTTTTGTCTATCTTACTAATATTATGACTTTTAAGGTTGTGGATGCTGAATTTCTCTAATTTTATAGGATGTGGGGGTGAGTTTAGTACTTTTGTTAAGATTGTTTTTAATGTTTGATTTCGTAGAAGTGGTCATTTATTAGGTGTTTAATCTGGGTTTTTTTTGTGTGAATAGTGATCTTGAGCATTATGCTGTTCAAACTGAACTGGGATTTTTTTTTCTTATAATATATATGTATGTTTATTTGGGTTGTCTGGAACTAGTTTTACTCTGGATTTGATTCAGAATTTACAGAAGAAAAGATGATAAGAGCAAAGACAAGATCTTTGGGGGCAAAACTCAGTCATCCAAATGAAATAAAGACTGAAAAGTAATTTGAGATTGGGGAGAAAATAGAGCAATATAAAAGATGCGTATGTATATATTTATTGATAGAGGCTAAAAAGCTGGAAAAACCTTCCAAATCTCATCTCTCTTTCTCTCTGTGAATTTAAGAGAATTTTGATGGGTTCGAGTGGAAATAATGTGTATATTTTGAGTCTGTCTTTTGGGAAATGGAAAATTGTCTACTAGTTGTTCTGCTTTGTAAGTAGTAATATTTTTTTTTTTTTTTTCTGGTTAAATAATACTGGGGTTAGAGTCTGGGAGTGGCCAACTATAAATGCTTACTGAATCTTCAAATAATTTAGTCTTTACAATAAATATTGCTTGCAGAGTTTGTTTGCTTGTTTTGTTTTATATTATTTTCCCCTTTTGGGTGTGGATTCTGGAGTTGTTTGCATTCCTCAATGCTATCCTTATTCATTTCCATAAGATGTTTCAATTGCTCCAATTATTTATTTATTTTAAAACCTATCATATGCTATCAAATATCGATATATCAAGGTGGAAGCCCAATCATTAATATAATATACAAATAGGATTCCAATTTCAATATAATTTTGTGATAAGTGCCATTCTAATTGCATCGTTACATACAAATTCATGCATTTGAACCTAGAAAAAATCAAAAGATTTTATTTGAATTTATTATGCTTTAATTTAATACTATGAATGTGTAGTACTTGTTAAATAGAAATATTTCATATATATATAAAATTGTGTTTATTATTTTTTTAATAAGTAAAACAACTCACGGTTAGATTATTAATTTACCTCTAATTGTGCTTATTTTTCATTGCACCTGTGCATTTGTAGGTCAGGGTTTGTTGAAATTTGTCAAAAAAGCCTCTTTTTTTGGGTTCCCAAAGTCTTAGGATTGTCATATTCTTCAGCTGGTCTTGCTTCTTTGTAGGAAATACTTCATTGCTTGTTATGTGGCACTTTCTGATTTCTTGGGTGTTTGTTAATTGCCTTTGACAGTTTTGACCAATATTTTATTGGCTGTGAGTGTGACATTCAGTGACAGTGTTTTAAGGAACTAAAGTCACTGATTTTCTTGTGTTTAATTTTTTTTTTTTTTGGGTTCAATGCGTGCACGTATGAATTTGTATAGTTGCTAACGCAAAATATTTTCTTTCATGAATAATTCACTGTGGATTAGACCCCTCCTTATATTAAGACTCCCACCTAAACCAGGAGACTCCTATGTGTGAGTTTTAGATAAGTGCTTCAGTGGTTGGATTATAGAAGGACTTTCTTTTCTGTTATCTATAAAGAAATTGTATTTATGAGGTATATGCCCACTTTTTATCATTTTGGTTGATTGTGCTTTCATCAAATCTTGGCAGCGTCCATGTTTAGGAAGGCGAGCAGTGAACCCTGAACCCATTTCATTTCTGGACTCCGACTCGGATTATGTATCTTCTCGTCCTGGATTGGAGGTATTCGGAACTAGGTACTACCGACATGCTCGCCATCCTTCTCCTGAGGGCTTTGCTGAGGTATGTCCATGCTCTCCATGTGTTCTGTCAATATAATTCTCAAGGATGCTAGTTTATGCTTATTTAATTATTTATTTTAATATATATCTATTATTCATTCATACACTGCACTTTTGTGCCTCTTGTACCATTTGGCCCATAGGCCATAGCTTAATTTTGGTAGTTTGGGATATTGTTTATACTTTTTGGTATCCTTTTCCAATTTTCCGTTAAATGGTCTGGGTAGTTAATGGGTTTGGTTTTGGCAGGTAAAACATAGCTTTCATTTATATATAATTTAGTTCTTAACTATATAGAATTAGGGGGGATCTTGACAAATCAAATATATTTAAGTATTTCCAGTGATATAATTCTCAATCAACTATTTGAAAGTTAAATATGACCAGAAGATGCTCAACATAAATTATAGATGTTGCAGTTTAATCCATGCCCGCATGCACCTTCTCATGGAAAGTTCCTGTGATTTCTTCTGAAATAATTGTATTTGCTGAAAGATCAACTCTGCATTAAGATTCTTGGGGATGCTGGTTTATTTTTTCTTGCTCTCTTTTTTGCTTTACTTATTTGAGCTGATAATGAATTGGTACAGCTTAATTTTAATAGTTTGGAATATTGTTGTCAGTTGCCAGTTTCTGGTTCACCAAGCAAAACAGAAATGGTAGATGCTATGAAATCGGTGCCAAAAATCACGCTCTTTAGATGTGATTTCTGTTGAAAATTTTTATTTGCCAAAAAGCACCTCCTGTAGTTTGCTATTATCATATTTAGGACTGCAATTTTAAAGTAATGTCAACGGGCTTTGAACCTGCTTGTGTCAAATGGATTTGATTTTCCTATTGCACAATAAACTACTGGGAGAAAGCTGGTGAAATTCTGATTGCTATACATGAAAAATAAAAATAAAAATGAATTGCTGACAATTAAGTTCGAGAGTCACATTCAATAATTGGATAATTCTTCATAGATTATCTAATAAAATATATTAATTGGTGAAGGAAAGAGATAAGGCTTGAAGGGTTAGGTCACCTACTTATCCTCTGATTGCCATTATTTTTTCATAAGTCAATGTTAAAAAATTGTGCAAAGGAAACCTGGTTAAGACACATGACTAGAATGTGGAAGGGCTAAGGGGCGTCCAACCCTTTATGCACGCTTCCCGAGGCCGGCGCACATTGTGTGGCCGCCGCACCTCAGGACACGTGCCAGGGTTTTTCAACCCCCTACACAAACCCACACATATTCTAAGCTTAGATCTAAAGGATAGAGGGTTTTGGATAGGTCTGGAGCAAAGATTCCCTTAGTTTTTACACTAACAGTGGTGTGCGGCAGGTTCAACAGCAAACCGGTCCCTCAAGAAATTTTTTCGCACAACCGAGATCGCACAAAGCCTACACCAAGGCAGTTTATCGTTGTGCGTCTTATCTGGCATTCCGAAATATCTTGAACCCCACATGAAATTCCTCAAAGGAACCTCTCTCGAAGCATCGGTCGGTTCAGTTGATAACCGAGTCAATTAATGCATTCCACTGCACGGCGAGTCCAAAATCCCGCTGGGGAAATCCATGTTCATAATCAGGGTCGTCAAGAAACCCATATCATCTAAAGCAATTCCAATCCCACTTCAAGTCATTTGATCAGTCTAGAACCACGCAAAACCCTACACTATGGCAGTTTATTTTGCACAGTTCAATCCATTTTATGCTAATCAATGTGCTCAAGAACGGGTCCATCCTACTAGGGACCTTTCCTCTCATGTCGAGAACCGCATAAAACCTACACTAGGGCAGTTTCATTTTATGCGGTCTCTCCCCTTTCCATATCACTCAACGGGTCAATCAATATTAGATTTTATCGGTAAACCCGTGAAAATATGGTGCGATGCATGAGTAACAACTGTGGTGCAACCAGCTCATAAATGCTAAAGTGTTATTGGCAAATATACATAAGGCCTACCAAGAGGTAGTCTTGACATGCATCCGAGCCTACCAACAGGTGATATCCAGAATTATACATATAAGGCCTACCAAGAGGCAATGTTCATACATATATCAAGAGCCTACCGAGAGGTGATCTCATACATCGTGGCCCACTATGGGGCAATATAATATATACATGTCTAAAGCTTACCAAGAGGCAATATAAAAATGCAGTCAGGGCCTACCAAGAGGCAATACAATATATACATGTTTGGTCTACCAAGGGGCAATGTCTACAAAGTACAAGAAAAATAAAACATGCTCATGCAGGAGCTACATCATAACAGTACAACATACATGGATGGCCTAAGAAGAGTCATCATCTCTAATGATATTGCTCGTAAAGCACTCGAAACTGCCGCCATCGGCATCATCACCCGTAGTGGGACCTACAAAAGGACCGGCTCGATCCGCCGAAGAACCTAGGGCATATCTCGGAACTTGAAATGGTGTCTAATCTGGCATAAGGCCCCGTGCCCAATCATCTAAGGGAACATATCCCTAACTACCGGCTGGTCCTAGAGGAGCAGGCATATACTTTGACTCATGTCATTGGATAGGAGGATCTCTACCAGGAATACAAGGTGCAGAAGGTATAGGCATCCTCTACCCTTCATCTCACCAATCAAAACGCCGATGTACCCATGAAGCATGCCTATCTCAACCAGGAGCTAGCCCCCTCTCTCTCTGTGGCAACGGCATGGGCCACCCTCTCTCTCTGCCATTGATCCCTCTCTCAAGTTAGAGACCTAGTGATCTCCTCCTGCACATACCCATCTCTAGCGGCAGTCGCACCCTCAAGTTCTCTCACCCTAGCCTGTAGGGTATCTACATGTAGCCTCAAGTGGGCCTCTAAAGCCCAACGAAAGCATGCTATGCCACCGAACACTCTGTCATCACTCATAGGGCAATCATTGATGATAAGTCTGGCCGAGGACTATAGAAACCAAGTGACACAATCAATATCCTTCGAAACAAAACCCTCAAAGGAACCTATCCCTTAGTCAAGGTTGTCCAAAATCATTGCAGGACAAGAAAGCTCATGAGGTGGGTCCCTGGGTACTCTGAAAATCGGCATAACCTGATGAAAGGTCCTCTCAACTAAGAAGAACTCCTAGCTCGATAAAGCCGAGAACCAACACTTGTTTCAGGAATATACAGGTTGATTCAGTCGTGTTCCTGTCTACACTTGCAACTGATAGATAGTGGTTAGGTTGAATTTGTTGTGTTGGGCAATGTATTTGCAATGGGCTATTTTTTGTAAACTTTGAGCACTTTGTTTAGTTTGTGTTTTGTCACGGATTGCCAAAGGGGGAGTTTGTTAGGTTCTAAGGAATTAGGAACTAATGTATTAGAACTTCATTTTGTAATGTTGGCAAACAATGATCAAAACGTTTTAGTCTTGTTTTAGACTTGCTCAAAGTATGTTTATGTGTAAAGTTGGAATCGAGTGTTCTGTAGGATTTACTGTGTAAATCTGCCTGGCTTGATCAATCGAGAATTAGACTCGACCGATCGAAGCTCGTGCAGATTTTTTTTCTGCAAAATTTTCCAACTCAGCCCAAGCCCATATGACATGTAGGGTTAAGTGTTTTACTCCTAGTATATAAAGGAAACCCTAAGCACGTTTTTATAAGGCTTTTTAGAGAGAAAAGAGTGTGCCTCTTTTATAGATCTAGGGTTTTGTACCCAAAGCTCTCTAAGGTTGCTCTTTATATTGTGTGTGTGAATCTTCTTGTGAGATCTAGAGGTGTTTGCCTCCACATACACTTAGGGTTTCCAATCTCAAGATTGGTATCAAGAACTTGATGATCAATTCAGTTGCTGATTCAGGAGCTTAAAGATACACAAGCGAGAGTGCTTGTACTTGTCGTGGTAGTAAGTTTCATACTCGAGGTAGCAATAGGATTTTAGTGGTCTAAGTCGCTATTGTGTAAATTTCAATTCTTTCATAGTGGATTCGTTTTACCTTGAGGATAGCCAGGTTAAATCCTCCCCAGGTTTTTTACCAGTTTGGTTTTCCTGGGTTATCATATTGTTGTGTTCTTTATTTTCCACACTTTACAATAATATGATATTTGTGTTAACCTAGATTTGATAATTTGACTAAGTAATCACTTGGCTAATTAACTAGGTTAATCTGGTTGTGTTTTAAGGGGTCTAAAAATGTACAATAGACATAGCAAGCAAAGAAACAAGAAAGCAAGCAAACAAGCGAGAAGGCAAACAAGAAAGAAAGCAAACAAAAGGTGGTGTCCGCGAGGGACAAATGTAGGTTTGGATCGAATGTCCATAACTTCATTGTGTTGAAGCATGGACGACACACTAGCAAGCAAGACTCATGCATGGACATGTAAGCAAGCGTGTAAAGATGCATAGAAAGCCAACGGATGGCACAAACAAGCATGGTAAGCATAGCATCGCATGAAGCGGAAAAGGGAAGGGTACTAACGGAGCGACCCAGCATTCAGAGATGCCTCCCAAATGGTTACATCCGCACAAGGCCTCATGGGCGTCGGGTGTAACCACACAGCCACAAACCCACTAAAGGCATTAAGCGTGGGAAAGCCTAGAACAAGAGAGGCTAACACAAGCATAAAGTGTAGAAGCAAGCAAGCATAAACATGCAAATAAGGATGATCCAAACCCTTTGATGTGGGCCAAGGTGTATGGACAGTGACAAAGACCATAGGGTCTAGATCGGGTCCAAACCAATAGGCCAAAACATAAGAAAGAAAGACAAAGCAACAAAAGGGCTATAATAACACATGGCATGACAAACATAGCCTAGATCTAGGTGCACAAACATGGCATGGAGTGCACAATCACATGGAAGATAACATAAAGCGTGTAAAGAACATAGATCCAAGCGCACAAGCATGTAGAAACATAGATCTAGACATCTAGGCATAGAAACATGCATATAAACGTGTAAAAGCTTAACACATAATCATGGAAGAACATGGATCCAAACAAATAAGCTTGTGAAGATAAGAATCTAATCATATAGCATGGAACTGAACACATAAAACACATAGATCCAAGCAAGGCAAAGCCAACAACATCATACAAGCATGTGAGCATGTAACCTTAAGGTTGACCTAGAACAAAAAGAGGCACAAAACATAGGAAACCATGGCATAAAGCCTAAAGCATGTAGATCTAAACATATAAGCATGTAAGGACGTAGATCTAAGCATGAAACATAGAAAAAGGCATAAAAGCAAAGATATTTAAGCTAAGAATACAAATAAAGCAAGAAACATGCTAAAGAAAGCGATAAATCATGTTATTCAAGCAAAAATAGCAAGATAAATGCTAGAAAAAGATTTAGAACATTAGGGATGTGGATGGTAGCTAAAAAGCTTCATCCACACCTCTAAACCCCAAATCCCAAGTGTAGAACGAAGGAAAAGAAGATTGGGTACAAGAACAATACCTTGTGCTTTTGGTGAAGAGAGAAGAATCAAGAGAAGCTTTGATGTGTTTTTTTTAATGTTTTTTATGTGTATTTTGGTGTTTGGAAAAGAGAAAAAGTGTAGAAAAACTAGGCAGAGAGCAAAACTCAGAAAAATGTGATCCCCCCTCGGTCTAAAGGGTGCCTAGGGTTTTTTATAGCCCCAACACGAATTTCGAGGCAGTGGCCCTTGTATGGCTACCAGCCTCAAACCTCCTCTGATCGGGTTGATCTTGACATGTCTGTAAAGGTCTTGACTTCCTATTTCTGAAAAGGTATGGATCTTGAAAATCCAACGGTCGGATCAAAAGTTATGGTTCTCGGAAGTTAGTGGTGCATCAATTGGTGCGTTATCCCGATTTTCGTGACATCTCGACCATTCTAACTCCGATTTTGACCCATGAATAGTCATTGGAATGAGAATTTGATAATCTTCGCAATGGCATTGGTGACAACCCATGCTGATGGTCGGATCAAAATTAGGGTTTTTGGGTCCACCCAAGATCAACTTCAGGTCAAACTTGGTCAAACCTAGTCAAAGTAGCCAAAAATCTCTAAGAAGCTCAGGTTTGATGTAAAACTATGAAAAGTGTTCTTTTGTGAGGGTTTTGACCTTATTTGACCTTCGGTCAAACCTAGGGTTAACTAAGGGCATTTTAGTCATTTTAGCTGAAAGAGGCACTTCAGGTGCTCCGATGCCCGAACGGGTTAAGCCGCATCATTCTGGATGTTCTCACAACCCCATGGAGAGAAAATAATATTTTGGAATTTTTCAAGGTTCGGCACGCAAATCGAAGGCAGACAAAATACGGTATCAACAAGTATAAAGCAGATAAGTACAATAGACATGGCAAGCATAGCATATGGCAGGAGACATGATAAGCCATAAGATAAACAAACAAATAAGAAAGCAAGCAGGCAAACAGGCAAGCAAGCAAACAATAAAGAAGACAAACAAGCAAAAAGGCAAACAAAAGGTGGTGTCTGTGGGGGACAAATGTAGGTTTGGATCGGATGTCCATAGTTTCATTGTGTTGAAGTATGGATGACACACTAGCAAGCAAGACTCATACATGGACATGTAAGCAAGCGTGTAAAGATGCATAGAAAGCCAACGGGTGGCACAAACAAGCATGGCAAGCATAACATCGCACAGAGCAGAAAGGGAAAGGGTATGCACGGAGCGACCGGCATCACGAATATGCGTCCCAAGCAGTTACATCCAAACAAGGCCTCATAGGTGTTGGATGTAACCAAACAAGATCAAACCCACGGAGGGCGCCAAGCATGGTAAAACCTAGAACTAGAGAGGCTAACATAGAGCATAAAGCATAGAAGCAAGCAAGCATAGACATGCAAATAGGGGTGATCCAAACCCTTTTATGTGGGCCTTGGTGTACGGACGATGACAAAGACCATAGTGTCTAGATCTGGTTAGAACCAATAGGCCAAAATGTAAGAAAATGCGATAAAAGGAACAAAATGGCTACAATAGCACATGGCATTGATGGAAATATGAGAGTACGCAGTGGAAAAAATTAACGGATCTACTTCATTCGCAATTGATAACATGCACTATGTAAATTTCAGAATACAAGAACAAGAGAGTGTACCTTGGTGTGTTGAATTTCAAAACAAAGATTGTAAGCACTTGGGAATACTTCTAATCTTCACTCCAATTCCACTAACGCCCAAGATGTGTGGTCTCTCAATCAGTTATATGAAATGTTCAAGAGAAAATTCAAGAGTGTCCAACACTCACATACACCATTTCATGTAAATTGTTCTATTAAAAATTCTGTATGTTTCTCTTCTTATAACTGATTATCTCATTGGGCTAGCCTTTTGGGCCTTTCCAATTGGGCTCTAGTATGTGGTTTGGAGTGGGACCAAAAGGGACCAATAAGATACTAGCTCCAATGGGCCTTGGGCTTTTCTGTCAACTCTTGACAAGTCCAAAGTTACCATTAACTAGATTTAATACCACTATATAAATATAGTTGCACTCTAGGCCTTATCTATAAATTATATCCCAAGACTTTATTGTACATGCAACCCTTTCATAAAATATTCGTAGTAATAGAAAGTCATGAATGTAGACTACCACTTTGTAGATTACTACATCTTAATCCTTAAGTACCCGGTTTAATCCTTTTAAGTTATTCACCATATATTTATGAAATCCAATTTCATAAATATATACTTTAGTCTTATTAAAGTGGTTAGGCCTAACTCTCTGAATAACAAACTCATTAAACTTATCTCAAGGGAATATTTTGTATCTCCGCTAAGAGACTATGAATTCCATCTTGAGAATATATGTTCCATCAACACTAAATGTGGCTGCCCAACATACTGAGGTTTTGACCGTTACTTTAGATCTCACTCCTGATATATCAAAGCAACCTACACCTCATGATCAGGTCCATTATTCTCTCAGGATTAAGAGTTCATGCAAATATAAATCGTGAGATTTATTATTCATTTGACAGTCGTTAGGAGAATAATAAATCTCACAGCGGTCCAGTTCAATATGTCTTAACTCTTAAAACATATCAACATATCAACTAGAAGTCTCCACTTCCATGATCAAGACAAATCATCGTAATTAAAATGTTATAGTCTTCGCAGATGAAACGCCCAATTTCATCACCGACTACGAACTACAATTCTGAGTTTACAAAGAACTTGTGACTTATATCTTCTGTGACTAAATCACATAAATCACATACTATGCATCTCATGGACTATATGATAATGTCCGAATATTCATGTTACCATTATTTCAGATAATAAAAAACAACTTTATTAAATACAATATTAAGTCATACATAATGTCATACTTAATATTATACATAGCATCATACAATAGGATTTAAGGGCACTTATCCTAACAAGCATGACAAACAAGGTCTAGGCCCAAGCACATAAACATGGCATAGAGCATTTAAGCACATAGATCTAACATAGGAGATGGCACAAGGCATATAGCAAGGAAGATCCAAACACCAAAGCACACAGAGGCGTAGATCTAAACATATAAGCATGTACATGTACATCTAAGCATGTGGATATGGTCATAAAGACATGGAAGAACACAAATCCGAGCATGGATATAGGCATAGAAGCATAGGACATGCATACAAACATGTAGATCTAAGCAAGGCATAACCATAGACATGATATCAAGCATGTGAGCATGTAGAGCCAAACATCAACACATAAGAAAGAAGGACCTAAACATGGCATAAAGCATAAAGCATGAAGAAAATGCAACTAGCACATGAACAATCATGGAAGCATATGGAAATAAACCAAAAACATGCTAGAACCAAAATAAAGCAAAGCGCATGCTAGATAAGGCAATAAATCATGTTATTAAGGCAAGAGAAAGCAAGATAAAAGCTAGATGAAGCTTTAAAGAAAAAAGGGTATGGATAGTAGCTAAAAAGCTACATCCATACCCCCTTAAACCTCAAATCCAAGGTATGGAACCAAGGAGAGGAAGATGGAGGGTATGAACACTACCTCGTATTTTTGGTGAAGAGAAGAATCAAGAGGCTTTGATGTGTTTTTTGTGTTTGGAAGAGAGGAGAAAAGCTCAAAATTCATCCTAGAAGAGAGCAAGCAGCCAGGAAGTCTCTTTTTTTTTTTGGTCTGGAGGTGCCTGGGGCCTTTTATAGCCCCGGCACGATTTACAAGGCGGCAGCCCTTGTAGGGTCGCCACCTTCAAATGGTCCTAGATGGGCTTGATCTTCACACCTCTGGAAATATCTTGACTTCCAGTTTCTAAAAAGGTATGGAACTTGAAAATCCAACGGTCGGATCAAAAGTTATGGCTCCGGGAAGTTAGTAGTGCATCGATCGGTGCGTTAACCCGGTTTTCATGATATCTCGGCCGTTCTAACTCTGATTTTGACCCATGAATAGTCGTTGGACTTATAATTTGATAATCTTTGTAATGGTGTTGATTTCAACCCGTTCTGACAGCCGGATCAAAATTAGGGTTTCTGGGACTCGCCTAGAGTCAAACTTGGTTAAAGTTGCCAAAAATCTCCAAAAAGCTCGGGTTTGATTTAAAAGTATGAAAGGTGTTGTTTTGAGGGGATTTTGACTTTGTTTGACTTTAGTCAACCCAGGGTTGACTAGGGGCATTTTGGTCATTTTAGTTGAAAAGGGCACTTTGGGTGCTCCGGTGTCCGAACGGGTTGCACCACGTCATCGTAGATGTTCTCGCGGCCCGATGGAGAGAAAATAATATTTTTTATTTTTCGGGGTCCGGCACACAAATCGACGGTAGACAAAATACGATATCAATAAGGGTGTCATATAAAGGAACATGGCTAACATAAAAGGACTTAGTCCATTGGTTTGTACTCATAGGATTTATTTAAAGGACAATGACAAACCATCTAGGGAGACTAAACAAATTTTGGAAAAGACAGTTAACCCAAATCGTAAAGATTGGTCTTTGAGGTTGAATGATGCATTTTGGGCGTATCGCATTGCCTATAAAAATATTCTTGTTATGTCTCCCTATAGACTTGTTTGTGGTAAAGCTTGTCACTTGCCTGTGGAATTGGAACATAAGTCATATTGGCTAATAAAGATGTTTAACTTTAACTTAGACAATGCTAGTTCATTGAGAAAATTGCAATTGAATGAGTTGGAAGAAATTCGGCGTGATGCATATGAGAATTCTAGGATTTCTAAAGAAAGAATGAAGGTTTTTCATGAAAAACAAATTTTAAGGAAATCTTTTGAACCATCTTAAAAAAGTTCTTTTGTATAATTCTAGGTTACATTTGTTCCCCAGAAAATTGAGATCTAGATGGACTGGACCTTTCATTGTTAAAAATGTTTTCCCCCATGGTGCCATTGAAATTGAAAATCCTAAGAATGGTAACATATTTAAGGTGAATGGACAATGTCTTAAGCCATTTCTTGAGAATTTTTCACAAGAGGAGGAATCCATTAATTTGGAGGATCCCATTTATCAAGACTTGCCAAGCAATTAGCATTAGTGTTTGTGTCATATTGTAGATTTTTTTTTTTTCCTTTTTATTATTATTTTTATTTTGTTTTCTAACCCCTTTTGCAGGTGTTTAAGTTTTTTTTTTGTTCATTTATGTTCATCTCTTCAAGGTACTCTTTGTAATCTCTACTCTTTATTATTTTCCCTTGTTATCATTGAGGACAATGTAAATTTTAGGTTGGGGGGAGGTACTTGAGATGATTTGCATTTGGTTTTATTTTATATTAAAAAAAAATTTGGGGTTGTTTTTAGTGATTTTTGTTTTTGTTTTTAGTCCAATTTTCAACCAAAAAAAAAATGTTGCTTTAGCAAGAGTTTTAAGTTAAAGTACTTTATACTACTTCTATCTAAAGAATTCCACTGTCTTTCATGCTCAACTATTATGCACATGCACTTTAGCCACATGAACATGTTTCTTGGTTGAGAGAGAGATGACTTTGAAAATCTTGAAAATAAAATGTAGAGACTATAACCCAAGTGAGTTCTCGAGCCATTCATTTTTTTCGAGGGTTATTTTCTTTTGATCTTATTTTCATTTGGAAGCACATAAATTTGTTGTTGCTGTTGGAAAAACATAGTTTGTATCACATACAAAACATACGCAGCGAAAAAAATAACAGATCTACTTCATTCGCAATTGATAACATGTACTATGTAAATTTCAGAATTTAAGAACAAGAGAGCCTACCTTGGTACGGTGAAATTCAAAACCAAAGATTAGAAATGTTAGGTTCTAATACTTTAGGAACTAAATGTATTAGAACTTCACTTTGTATATGTTGGCAAACCATGATCAAAACAATGAGTCTAGGTTTAGGCTTGCTCAAAGTTTATTTGTTATAGTTTGAATCAAGCTGAATGCAAAAACTTACTGTGCAATATTGCAAAGCTCGCTCGATCGATCGAAAGTAAGGCTCGACCGATCGAGAATCGTATCTGCAAAATTTGAATTAAGCCCAAACAGCAGTTCAAGCCCATTAAGGATTAGGGTTTCTGTTGGGAAATTTAGACCCCGGTTGATAGAATTAACAAGTTTTAAACCCAAGTTGTTAATTAGATTTATTATGAATAAAACTTGTTAAAACAAAAAAATATCAATATCATGTCAAAATTATGCACAGCGGAAAAATAAATAAGACAAGATATGATGACCTAGGAAAACCAATAAAACAAACTAGTTTCACAGTAAAAAACTTGGGGGGAAACCTTCTCGAAAAACAATTCACTATAGTAAAGAGAAGTTTCAGATCTAGTACAAAACTTTTGTCCCTAGACTCTACAATACTCGTAGATGAACTCACAGCAAAAACCTTCTACCGCTTCAGAACCTCTAAACTCTTCAATATATGAACGCCACCCTTTTGTACGGATCCCAGTATGTGACTAACCAAAGATGCACGGCTCCAGTACGTGACTAACACACCAACTTGAAGAAGATTGTTGGCTGCAAAGTTCTTCACTTCATCAACAATGAAGATCAAGAAGCACTTGGTTACAAAACCCTAAGGCCCAAAGACGTAGTAGCTTCTTTCAGAGAGAATAAGACATCGGGTACCTTTTGCATATGTTCTCATTTTATTCTCTTATGTGACGGCCTCTAAAATAAGCCTTATATATGTCTAGGGTTGTGAGAAAAGAAACCTTACACAAATACATAAGCATGGGCCAAAAATCATATCTGGAAATTTGAATTTTGTAACACTCGATCGATCGAGAGGTGTCGAGCAACTATCGAGCTTTAAAAAATCAATACTTCTTCACTTGTTTATTGGACAGATTTGCATGGCTTCAATACTAGACTTGAACTCTTATTCCTTGAAGTATTAAATACATCCTAGATCTACCCAATTACAAGTAAAGTGCATTTTGGTAAAGGATTAGCCAATTATATAAAATATGTCCTTAACAGTTTCAGATCTACTTCTCCTAGTATATAAAGGAAACCCTAAGCACATTTTTAAAAGGCTTTTTAGAGAGAGATTAGAGTGCATCTTGTGCCTCTTTTGTAGATCTAGGGTTTTGTACCCAAAAGCTCTCTAAAGTCTTTGATGTGCTGTGCGTTGAATCTCTTGTGAGACCTAGAGGTGTTTACCTTCATACACACTTAGGGTTATCAAGATCAAGATTCATGTCAAGAACTTGGTGATTGCTTCAGTTGCTGCATAAAGAACTTAAAGAAGATCCGAAACCTTTGAGTGGAGTCTCAAAGTCACAAGTAGGAGAACTTATGGTTACTGTAGATCAAAGAAAGAAGTAGTCCGTGGACTCGGAGCTATCATGTGGTCGTGGTAGTAAGTTTTCTATTCGAGGTAGCAATAGGATGTTAGTGGTCTAAGTTCTATTGTATAAACTTCAATTCTTTCATAGTGGCTCTGTTTTACCTTAAGGATAGCTAGGTTAAATCCTCCCCAGGTTTTTTACTGGTTTGGTTTTCCTGGGTCATCAAATCTTTGTGTTATTTATTTTCCACTGCTTTATTGTTTATTTGTGTTTAACCTAATCTTGAATAACAATCTAGTTTTACAGGGATCTAAAAACGTACAAGAAATACTTGGGAACACTTTTAATCTTCACTCTAATTCCTCTTATGCCCAAGAAGTGTGGTCTCTCAATCAGTTTACACGTATGTGTTCAAGGGAGAATAAGAGAGTGGCTTACACTCACATACACACCATTTCCATGCCTTTTCATGCATTACAATGTTCTGTATTTTTCTCTCCTTATATATATAACTGATTATCTAATTGGGCTAGCCTTTTGGGCCATTCCAATTGGGCTTTAGTATGTGGCTTAGAGTGGGACCAAAAGGGACAAATAAGACACTAGTTCCAATAGGTTTTGGACCTTTCTGTCACCTCTTGACAAGCCCAAAATTACCATTAACTATATTTAATACCACAATATAAATATAATTGCACTCTAGGCCTTATTAATAAATTATATCCCAAGACTTTATTATACATTCAACCCCATCATTAAAATATTTGAAGTAATACAAAGTCATGAATGTTGACTACCACTTTTAAGATTACTACATCTTAATCCTTAAGTACCTGGTTTAATCCTTTAAGTTATTCATCATATATTTATGAAATCCAATTTCATAAATATATACTTTAGTAGCTTCTTACTAAAGTAGTTAGGCCTAACATTCTGAATAACCAAACCCATTAAACTTATCTCTAGGGAATATTTATATATCCGTCAAAAGATTTTGAATTCCATCTTGAGAATATATGTTCCTTGAACATTAAATGTGGCTGTCCAACATACTAAGATTTTGATCATGACTTTAGATCTCGCTCCTGATATATCAAAGCAACCTACACTTCATGATCAGGTTTATTATTCTCTCAGGATTGAGAGTTGATGTAAATAGAAGTCGTGAGATTTATTATTCATTTGACAGTCGTTAGTAGAATAATAAATCTCACAGCGGTCTAGTTCAATATGTCTTAACACTTAAAACATATCAACATATCAATTAGAAGTCTCCACTTCCATGATCAAGACAAATCATCTTCGTTGATATGTTATAGTCTTCACAGATGAAATGCCCAATTTCATCACCGACTACGAACTAAAATTCAGAGTTTATAAAGAACTTGTGATTTATATCTTCTATGACTAAATCACATACTATGCATCTCATGAACTATATAATAATGTCCAAATATTCATGTTACTATTATTTTAGATAATAATAAAACAACTTTATTAATCACAACATAATATCATACATAATGTCATACATGTCATACAAGAGGATTTTAGGGCACTAATCCTAAAAGGACTTCAAGGTGAGCTCATTTTTTTGTTTCCTTGTTGGCAAATTTGTTGATTTCATGTTTTGTTGAGAGCTTTATGGTGGGACATTGTCATTTTGTTGTTGTTTGTTTCTGTGGGAATTTTGAACATTGTATGATTTGGTTGGAAATCATTGTGTGATCATGTTGTTCTCTTTGTTTTGGGGCATTTTTGAATTGTTGAATTTTTTGGTATTATGAATTTTGGACAATGTTGAAGATTCATGAAGCTTTGTATTGTATGTAGCTTGTGGTATTGTTGGATGAATCTTGACTTGAACTTTGTGGATATTGAAATCATGAGAATTTGATGTGTAGGCATGGTTGATGTGAGGGATTTCACAATTCGCTCCAATACCAATGGGCTTGGTCTGCGATCAAATGCTATACAAGATTTGTGCCCCCTCATCCTTCACCAATTGGTCGTTGGATGGATCGGTAAGGCACACGGTCCGACAGTTGAGCAAACTCATTTTTTATGAGTGTGGGAATTTTGTTGGAATGTGTAGGTCTTATTTTATGAGCATAGAAATTTTTATGGGTATGGGTATGAAAAAAAAAATTTGCGGTGGTATGGATTTTTTGTGTTGAGCACAAAAGATTTTATTAGACATGGAATTTTCTTTTGTGTTGGGCATGGAATTTTTCTTCTTTTTTTTTGTCGAGCATGGGATTTTTTTTTTTTTTTTTTTTTGAGCATAGGATTTTGTGCATATGCTTGAGCCATTGTTGAATGATCTTATGGAGATGAAGGATTTTTGGGTTGATGTGGGCTATTGATGGGATGTCATTGGATTTGAATTTATGGAATGGCCTTTGGGGTTTGGCTAAAAATTTTAGGGGCATTGTTTTATTTGTTGGGATTTTGGAATGAATATTTTGGGACATGGCATTTTGCAAAATTTCAATGATTGGCTAAACTTTGTTTTGCAAAACCTCAAGAGTCGAGGTAGTCTCCAAATGTTGAAGGGCAGGTGGGAGGTATGATCCCCGAACATTAAGAATATCATTAATGAAGCCGGTTTTCGGACCTTTTTTCGAGCTCTGTTGGACCTTCAATTGCTCCTTGCCTTGTCAGAGCGATTTTGGGACACTACTTGCACTTTCCAATTTCCAGGTATTGGAGAGGTGATGTTGACACCCTATGACTTCTTAGCCATTACTAGCCTGAAATTTGGTGGTCAAAGGATTAAAGTTAATGATTCCATCACCTTAGTAGAAATTAGAGGTCTTCTGGGTGCGAAGCCTCCAAAAGTCAGGAGTAAAAATGTACCATTGATGTGGCTGTATTCCAATGTTGATAGTTGTAAGACTGTACCAACCGGCACTCGCATGTTCATGCTTTTCTTCATTGGAACTCTCTTATGTCCAGACTTAGGGAGCACTATGAGTTTGTGCTATTTGTGGAGTCTGAAGGACATTGGCTAAATCAAAAATTATGATTGGGGTGGCATGGCTTATGCAACCCTTTTGCACTTTATGACTCAGCTCTCTCAGCGTAGCCTTTCAAGCTTAGGAGGTACGCCCTTTGTTTGGCAGGTGAGGTTTTAAATTCTTGGTTTTGTGTGTTTTGGAAGGTTATTTGTGTTGTCATGCTGTTGATGCTGTGTGTGTGTATGTTTTTTTTTTCAAGTCTGGATGTATGAATTTTGGGGTTGATCCTCAAGTTTTAGAAGATGTTGGTGACATGTATCCAAGGTTTCTTCGTTGGCTGCCTAAGTATCGTCTGTCGATGCCTCCCAAGTGTTCTTTGCAGGTTTGGCGTATGGTGATTGATAACTTGACTACTAATGATGTGAGTTTTTTTTTTTTAGGGATTTTTTGTTTGGTTGGGGGGTTTTGTGTTCTTCTTTCTTTTTGGTTTGGCTTCTTTTCATTCTGGGTTCTTTGTGATTTTTAAATGTCTTTAAATCCTTGGCTCAGATGTGAGGGGCATGCTGAGTGTGCATGGGCTCAAGAGCTGAATGGCTATCAAGTGCTGTTTGAGTGTGGCCATGGGAGATATTGGTATCTTGGTGACCAAGTACTGGCTCAAGTTCAACATGTGTACCCTCCCGAGACAATTCCTGTTCATCCTTGTCCTTCCATCCGATGGCTAACCTTTTAGCTAATGAAGAAATTGCTCATGCTCAAGTCGGCCATATTGTTTCAGGGACACCAGGAGACTATCTTGAATTTGTCCAGACTCAATTGCAGGGTTGTTTGGCTAGCATTCCTGTAACCTTGGTAGCTTTGTTTCTTTCCACAGTCAATTTGCACCATGTCTTTTATCTTCTTTGTTCTAACTTTTGTGAAAATATCTACATGTTGCACTTTTAGGCTTCATCCTTTGAAGAGGAGAGTCCTCCTCCTAGCCATGTCAACGGCTCTTCTAGTTCTTTCATGGAGACATATCCTCATTTTCCCGCATGGCAATACGAAGTAATGAACCCTGATGGGTCATACAGCTCTATGAATCTAGACCGGCCAGAGTACACCCCAAATGTCCCCTGGAATGACTGGGTATATTCCTAAATCCTTTAGTCTTCTGTTCTCATTTTTACTCATTGTGTTATTTTTGAACTTATGGATTTGTGCTTCAGGTCGATGTTGATCTTGTGGAAGAAAGCATGCGAATGATTGGAGGTTTGTAGCTTGTGGCACGCACTCAATCTTCTCAATATGTGCTCAATGAAATGAACTGGGTAAAAGATGATGCTTCCTTAATGCTTTTTGCTTGAACTCCATAATAATGGTTCTAACACTTGTCTCTGTTGATTTTTCAAAACAACCAAATGGCAATTGCTTATGCCAACACGAGATCCTTGGAGGAGAGAATCAAAAATCTTGAACTTTAGAACCGCCAACAAGAATCTCGGTTTTATGCAAGTCAGGAAGGAGACACTAAGGGTGGCTCCTCCAAGGGTGGTTCTAGGAGATCTTCCTGCAGGCAGACCCGAAGTCCGAATGATGCTTGACCTGTATTTTAATTTTCCTACAAAGACAACAAAAAGTATCCCTTAGACAATTTGTATTAACTTCTGCTGTTAGCATCTTTGGATTGCTTCTAGTCTTGTTGGAACTTAGATGAGACAAGTTTAGAATTCACCTAATGAAGTTCTATAGCAAACAATTTGAACTCATCTGACCACCTCTGATGTGATTTGTACTTACCTGAATGAGGCACAGCCGAATGCCCCTAGTTTGAAAACTTTATGCATGATGACCTTTTGTATTTTGAAATTTTTTTTTTTTTTTTTTTTTTTTGAAAAAGGATGATTGATTTTGCTTGTTCCAAAGAAAGGGGATAAGACATAGCCTAATGCCCCTAGTTTGGAAAATAGATGCATGACTTTGGGAAATCTTGGTTTGATTAATTTTCTTTTCCCCCTTTTTTTTTTTTTTTTTTTTTGAAACAAGTGTTGCAGGTGATTTTTTTTTTTTTTTTGAAAACAAATGGACAAGGCATGTCTAAATGCCCTAGTTTGACAACCCATGGAAATTTTTGAGAAACTTTATTGCACAATAATTTTTTTTTTTTTTTTGGGGGAGTGAAAAGTAGAGCCAAAACAGATCCACGAAGTTCTTGAAAACACAAAACAGGGTAATTAGGTCATGGTTGGGTTGGGTGCCAATCGGCACTTGGGGAGTGCCAACAAGCACACCTAATTTTGCCTCGATTCCTCACGTTTTTCCAACGCATTTTCTATGTTTTCGAGTTTTTTTTTTTTTTTTTGAAAATTTTTTCTCCGTTTGGGACTATGAAAAACTTTCCCAATCAGCTGCAAACTCTTGAAACCTATTTAAACCTGGTTAGGGACTGAGGGAGCTTATTTTAGTATTAAACCTGCAAACAATTCTCTAGATCAAAGATATCAAGAAACAGCAATCACATACAATAGTTATCCATGGCTAACAATCAAAATTTGCCTCATTCAGCCATTCACGATATCAATAGATGGGTTCGTAACTTTGATTTTGACACCAAAACCAATTTCACAGCCTTCAAGCTAGAGGGAATCAAGGCTTTGAGGAACGTCAAGATCAAGTGGGATTTTCTCCGCGCCGCCACGAAGTTTTGGAATACTGAAGACCATGTATTCCGGTTTAAAACTGCTGAACTTTGTCCCACAATTGAAGAATTTTCAGCTATTCTGGGTTATGATCCTCGCAAAAAATCCATAACAGTTTCTTGTGATTCGAGACATAGAGAGATTTTGTCTGGTGCTCTAGGGCTTCCTACTTCAATTACCAGTAGCATGATTGAAGGCCACATGGTAAATCTTCATGCAATTGTTTCAAGACTGATTAACAAGCATACTCATGGAGTGTCTGACAACATGCAGAAAAATTTTGCCTTAGCTCTTTGCTACATGGGAGAATTTTCGCTTTGCTCCGGAAGGCCTAGCTTTGTGGATGCTCGAGCCATTGGCATTATGAGTCAAGTTAAGGATGGTGATAATCCTACTTCTCAGATCTTGGAAGAAACTCTTTTAGAACTGGATTCTATATTTCTTGGTGGAGAGTCACAACACTTTCTTGGGAGTCCCTGGACTTTGCTGATATAGTTGATGGAAAGACTAGACATGATTGCCACGCCTACTGTTACTGATTATGGTCCTAACAATTTCCTCAGTAGGACTGTCCTCGAAACCGAGTGTCAAACTGAAAGCAACTGGGTGAAATTTCTGAACAAGAAATTCAGGGTCTCAATTCAATGGAATTGTTATTGGTGGAAGTGCCCACCTCCTTTGTGTTGGTCCTCAGGATCAAATCACATCTTCATAGTTGGATTAAGAAGGGAAACTTTCTATAAGGCTGATAGACTCTTGAGACAATTCCAATATGAGTAAGGAATGCATGGTGGAAGAGGGAGAAAACCTTTCATTCCTGTATACACAAATCCTACTTCTATAAGGAACATGTTGTTGGGCTTGGACATGGCTGACCGAGCGGATCAATCTTTTGTTAAGGTCCACTTTCACAGGATGGCCATGGAATATTCTAACTGGTTGGTGAACAAAATTGCGGATAAGGAGGCTGACATGGCTGCTATGAGAAAACAATTTCTTAGAGACAACCAAGAAAAACACGAGGCTAACAACTATGAGTTTAAAAGGAGGGACAAAGATGACAAAGTTCCTACCATAGATGGAAGCAATGAACAACCAAAGGAGAAAAAACTAAGGAAAAAATTATCTTCTTATTTTTGGCTTTGAACATGTTTATTTTAAAAGTTGATGTAAAACTCTTAGGTTTAGGAATTATTCAGGACTTTCAGGTTTAGGGTTCTGTTTAGGGTTTAGGTTTTTAGGGTTTGGTTTAAGGTTTGGGTTTTGAATTTTGTGTAATGGCATGGTTTAATTGAATGGTTGAATTTTGGAAACAAAAATTTTTTTGCTTAATGGGCAAATGGTAGGTTTGGGGAAGTTGTGTCCAGATCAATATATGGTTTCCTACGTACTGTTGGGGTTTATGCCCTAAAATCCAATTTATTGGCATGTCATAAATAATTAAATTGTTTAATTATATGAGACTATCTATAAATGAACTAATGGGACATTATCTTAGTCCATGAGATGCATAGTATGTGATTTATGTGAAAATCACAGAAGATATAAATCACAAGTTCTTTGTAAACTCAGAATTTTAGTTTGTAGTCGGTAATGAAATTGGGTGTTTCATCTGCGAAGACTAAAACATATCAACTAAGATGATTTGTCTTAATCATGGAAGTGGAGACTTCTAGTTGGTATGTTGATATGTTTTAAGAGTTAAGACATATTGAACTGGACCGCTGTGAGATTTATTATTCTCCTAACGACTGTCAAATGAATAATAAATCTCACGACTTCTATTTACATCAACTCTAAATCTTAAGAGAATAATGGACTTGATCATGAGGTGTAGGCTGCTTTGATGTATCAGGAGTGAGATCTATAAGTCACGGTCAAAACCTCAGTATGTTGAGCAGCCGCATTTAATGTTGATGGAACATATATTCTCAAGATGGAATTCATAATCTCTTAACGGAGATATAAAATATTCCCTTGAGATAAGTTTAATGGGTTTGGTTATTCAGAGTGTTGGGCCCAACCACTTTAGTAAGGAGTTACTGAAGTATATATTTATGAAATTAGATTTCATAAATATATGATGAATAACATAAAGGATTAAACCGGGTACTCAAGGATTAAGATGTAGTAATCTTCAAAGTGGCAGTCAACATTCATGACTTTGTATTACTACGAATATTTTAATGAAGGGGTTGCGTGTATAATAAAGTCTTGGGATATAATTTATTAACAATGCCTAGAGTGCAATTATATTCTTATAGTGGTATTGAATATAATTAATGATAACTTTGGACTTGTCAAGAGTTGATAGAAAAGCCCAAGGTCCATTAGAGCTAGAGTCTTATTTGTTCCCTTTTGGTCCCACTCCAAGCCACATACTAGAGCCCAATTGGAATGGCCCAAAAGGCTAGTCCAATTAGATAATCAGTTATATATAAGGAGAGAAACATACAGAATTTTAGAAGGGGGCTTTTCATAAGAGTTTTCATAAGGAATGAAATGGAATGTATGTGAGTATTGGACACTCTCTTATTCTCTCCTTGGAAACTAATTGAGAGACCACACTTCTTGGGCATCAAGTGGAATTGGAGTGAAGATTAAAAGTGTTCCCAAGAACTTCTAATCTTTTGTTTTGAATTTCACCGCACCAAGGTACGCTTTCTTGTTCTTTAAATTCTGAAATTTACATAGTACATGTTATCAATTGCGAATGAAGTAGATCCGTTAATTTTTCGCTGCGTATGTTTTGTATGCGATACAAACATGTATTTTTCCAACACGTACCTCCTTGGCAGAAGGATCAAGTCATCACGTAATTCATTTTATTTGACTTAACTTTTGCCTAGACCACCCTTTCAGGTTTTCAACCTAGCAGGCTCTCTCACTCTCTCTTTTTTTACTTTCCTTTTGCATAGATCGCCCTTTCGGGTTTTCAACCTACCCTTTTTTTTGTTTTTTGATGCCCTAATTTTTGCCTAGACCTCTGTTTCGAGTTTTCAGCCTAGCGAGCCTTTTTTTTAATTTAATTTTTTTTAATCCGAACCTAGGAAAGAAAATAACATAATTTACGACCACTTCAAACATGGTATCTTCAATTGATCCATATTAGTTGGCTCAGTAAAAGGGTTTGCATCTAAGTCCATCAACCTTACTGCTTCCCCAAAGTATATCTGCTTAATAATATATGGACCTGCACAATTTTGCTTAAACTTACTTTTGTTTCTTGAACCGGGGCTCGGATCTCTTTTAGCACTAAATCTCCCAACTTCAAATCTCTAGTTCTTACTTTCTTATCAAAAGTTCTCCTAAGCCTCCTTTAGTAACCTTGAATGTGATACAAGGCCTTGAGTCTCTTCTCATCCATCATGCATATTTGGTCATATCTACTTTGCAACCAATCTACCTCAGGGATTTCACTCTCCAATACTGTTCTCAATGGACGAACACCCATTTCAATGGGAATGACTGCTGCCATCCCATACACCAATGAATAAGGAATGGCTCCTTTGGAGGACCAAATTGATGTCCTATACCCCCAAAGTGCATAGGGTAATTGTAGATGCCAATCCTTGTAGTTCTTCGTGCTCTTCTTCAAAATTCACCCTATGTTCTTGTTTGCAGCCTCAACTGCTCCATTGGTCTAAGGGCAGTAAGGTGAGGATTTATGGTGATGAGTATTGAACTGTCGAAGTAGCTTCTCTATTTCTCCCTTGAAATACAGCCCATTGTCTGAAATAATTTCATGCGGTACCCCATATCTACAAATGATATTAGTTTGAATAAACTGAGCAACTTTCTTTGAGTTCAAAACCTTGTATGAGGCAGCTTCCACCCATTTAGTGAAATAATCAATAGCAACAAGTATAAATTCATGGCCATTGGATTCTGTTAGGTGAATCTTCCCAATAATATCTATTCCCCATGTAGAGAACAGCCAGGGTAAAGTCATGGTATGTAATGGCATAGGTGGCATGTGCTTCAAATCTCCATTGACTTGGCACTGATGGCATTTTGAACATGAGCTACGCAGTCTGCTTCCATAATAGTCCAGTAATAACCTTGTCTCATTATCTTTCATGATAGCATGTGTGAATTCATATGTGGCACATAACTTGACTCATGAACCTCTTCAATTATTTGTTGTGCCTCATTGGCAGTCACGCAAAGGAGATGAATTCCATCATATGATCTTCTGTAAAGCCTCTCACCACAAATAATATAATTAGTAAACAACCTTCTAATGGTTAATTGGTCATTCTTGTCTGCAGACTTTAGGTATGTCCCATCCTTGAGGTACTGTAAAATGTATGAATACCATTCACCTTCCCCATTCATTCGCTCATCTTCTTCTATTGACATACAATAGGCCGGCTCTTCTTTTTGTTCCACCACTATTGGTCGAGCTTCATTCTCCTTGGGTCCATCCATGATAACTTCTAAAGACATTCATGATAAGGCATTATTTTTTCTTCCTTGATCTTCCATCTATTCTGAATCTGAGAAATTATCAAAGCTAAATCACTATATACTTCCAACTCTTTCACTCCAAGACCTAGGGCTGCTTGTAACCCCATAATGCAAGCTTCATATTTAATGGCATTATTAGTGGTAGGAAAGTTGAGTTTACCAAAGAATGGGATGTGTGTCCCTTGTGGAGAAATCAAGAGAACTCCAATTCCATTTCCATTCTGATTAGTTGCTCCATCAAAATACATCTTCCATGATTCTAAATCTATCCTCATGATATCCTCATCTAGAAAGTCTCCTTGGATTTCTTCAGCTTCTTTAGGTGAACAACGGGCTAAATGATCAGTAATTGCTCTTCTCTTTACAAATTTCTGAGTCATATATCTAATATCAACTTCTGACAGAAGCAAAACTCATTTAGCCGTCTTCCCATCTCCATCAGATATTTCAAAGGGTCCATTCTTGCAATCAATAAGACCTTGAAAGTGAGCATGTAATGTTTGAGTTTTCGAGTTGCCCATACAAGTGCTACACATGTTTTTTCAAGTGGTGAATACTTCTCTTCATAAGCCAGCATCTTCTTGCTAATGTAATAAATCGCATTCTCCTTCCTAGACTCCTCCAGGTACTGAGCAAGCAAAGCCCCCATTGCTATATCCGTAGTTGTGAGATATAACAATAACGGCTTTTCAAGTACCGGTGGAACCAGTATTGGTGGCTTCATCAAATAACTTTTAATCTTCTCAAAAGCTTCTTGGCATTGTTCATTCCATACCGTGGGAACTTCTTTCTTGAGCAGTCGGAAAAGCGACTCACATGTCATGGTGAGCTGTGCTATGAATCTGCTGATGTATTGTATCCTCCCTAAATATCCTCGAATCTCCTTCTCAGTCCTTGAAGGCTTCATCTCCACAATCGCCTTGATCTTATTAGGATCTACTTCAATTCCCTTCTAACTTACAATAAACCCCAACAGTTTTCCGGATGTTACGCCAAAAGTGCACTTCTTGGGATTCAACAGCAACTTATAGAATTGGATTCTTTCAAAGAACTTCCGTAAAGCTGGTATGTGCCCTTCACAGTCTTTGGACTTCACTATCATGTCATCAACGTAAACTTCTACTTCTTTATGGATCAAATCATGCAACAGAGTAATGACTGCACGTTGGTAAGTAGCACCAGCATTCTTAAGGACAAATAGCAAGACCTTGTAGCAATATGTCCCCATGGAGTAATGAAGGAAGTCTTCTTCATATCTTCTAGAGCCATCTTTATCTGATTGTATCCCGAAAAACCATCCATAAATGATAGCAAGCCATGTCCTACTATGTTATTGACCAAGATATCAATGTGAGGCAGAGGAGAATCATCTTTCGGGCTAGCGTTATTAAGATCTCTGAAGTCTACACACATTCTCACTTTCCCATCTTTCTTCGGCACTAAAACCACATTAGCTAACCATTCTGAGTAGTTGACCACCCTCAGAAATCCTGCATTGTACTGTTTCTCAACTTCTTCTTTGATCTTGAGAGTCCACCCTGGCTTCATTCTTCCAACTTCTACTTGACCGGCTTCATGGTTGGATCTGTTGGAATGCAGTGTTGCACTATGACTACATCAATCCCAAGCATATCTTCGTATGACCACGCAAATACCTCTTTGAATTCTATCAGTAGTGTGACTAATGCATCCTTCTCAGTGGAGGTTAAGGTTTTGCCCATTTGTATCATCTTAGGTTCATCATCAGTTCTCAGGTTAAAAGGTTGAGTTTCTTCCTTTATAGATTCTACATGCCCTTGTTTTAATTCCTCAATATTAAAAGTTTTTTTACCAATTTCTGAAATAAAAACATTCAAAGCCAACAAATAAGCAGAATCAGAAATCACATTATAAGGAATAGAGTTCTTAACAGACTCAACAGAAATAGACTCTATAGGAATACGATTGCAAACAAACTCAACAGGAACAATAATACTAGCAAAAACAAACTCAATAGGGATAGAGACAATGTTTTTGGCAGGAGTGATTGGCTCAATGGTCTTGATCCTCTCTAGAGAGCCTTCCATGGGGTGGGCGGCTCCTTCCCATGCCCAATTCTTCAACTCGGTTGTGGCTTCAACAATGGCGGGTGGCTCCCAATAAGTTAATTCTTCCCTCAGCATCAGTACCATGGGATCTTTATCCATATAATCTGTGCCTTCACCATCAATCTCCATATCTATGGGCTTGTTAGACACATAAGCATCCAGATGCTTTATACTGTCCATCCACTCACCAAATAGATCTTGCTTCCCTTCATTGCTTAGGTGGATGTATTAGGGGAGGTATTCTGACTCATTCCCTCCCATTCTCTCATCCTCATCTTCAAGATTCTCCAAAGTTAGGTTTCTGAAACTGTGGATCATCAACTTTCTATCTAATGTGGCCATTCTAGCATCTATGTCATCTTCTTCCTCAGTGTACGGGGTCAGTGAGCCAAGTTCTGAATTGTGGAATGACCCTAACTCAGGAATTTCTCTACCATGCTTGTCATATCGAGGACCTGATTTTGAACTAACATCAGTAATGTAGCTCCAATCCGAGGGCCGCCCATAGGGGTAATCATCATAGTCTATACCTTCACCCTCTTCTACTTTTTTATCTTAACTTCTACATTGTCTTCTACATCTTCATCTTTAGCTTCTACATCATTTTCTTCATCTTCAACTTCTGCATCATCCTCTATATCTACATCCTCAATTTCTACATCATCCTCTAGATCTCTGTCATAGTAGTCCACATCATCATCAAAATGATCTTCATAGAAAGATCCCACATTTTCATCCTCTCTATCACTAGGGGGTTCTCCTCTATCATTGCCACTGTATTGGCTATCATAATCTTCAATATTGTTGTTGTCACTATCACTATCACTATTTCTGTTGTCCTCACTATCTTCACTGTCACTACTACTACTATCACTACTACTATCACTCTTACTGTCACTACCTTCATCATCATCACTAGAGGCTTCTCCCCCTTCCTCTTCTTCATCATTTGTTCTTGCTTCATACGAGCTTTTCAATGCATATTGGCAAGCTTCCTAGTACTCTTCTTCTTCTATATTGCAGATGGCATCTCCTAGAAGCGTAGTCATTGCTTTAGGGTCCATGTAATCAGCCCAATCAGTTGGGACCCAATTTGTATCTTCCTTCTTCAGTTCTAGAAGCTTGTTGTTACAATCAAAGAATAGCTCAAACCTAGGCACCATTGTTTTCAACTCAAGATCATACCTTAGTTTAGGGAATCCCCAATAGCATTGACTATCTCCAGCTTTGACAAATTTCTCGTTCAATGTGGGAGTATAGGGCTTTAGGGGTTCTGGGAGACAAGGAAGTCCCTTGGCTTTGGCCTTTGCACGGGCCATTCTTCTCACTTCCATTTCTAGCAAGTCATCATCAGTAAGCTTATAACCTAGCCCAAAAGGTGGGGTAGCTGTAGGAATTATCGGAACTTGAGTAGTTGCCTTTTTCACAGTCTTCCCCAAGTTCATCCCTAGAAGATAATTCATTTTCCTCATCATTGCAACCACATTGTTATTGCTGTAGGGAGCAAAGTCCATGGGAATCCTTTCTAACTCTTCTTCTCTTCTTCCAAAACCAAGCTTATGAATTTCAAAGCCATCCAAGGTTAATGGCTCATTCTTAGAATCGATACCAAAAATGGGCTTTGGTATAGTCAAAGTATCACCATATATGGTAACTATGGCTCCTTCATGCGGAAACCGAATCTTTTGGTATAGGAATGAAGGTATGGCCTCTATATCATGGATCCATGGTCGCCCAAGGAGCATATTGAAACACGAGGCTATATTCAACACTTGGAATTCTAGTTTCTTGATCATCGGCTCTATGGTGAGCTCCAGTGTCACGGTTCCCAAGACCACTCTCCTACTATTGTCATATGCTCTCACATGCTGATCAGTTGGCTCAAAATCCTCTATGCTTTGGCCTAAGCAACTTGCAGTCTTTAAAGGACACACATTTAAGGCACTTCTGTCATCGATTAGGACCATTAGGATCCTCTTGCCTTTGTCATCTACAGTAATGTGAAATGTTTTTGTGGTGCTTCCCTTTCTTCGTCAAATCTTTGTCAAAGTAGGAAATAATGAGCTCCCTACTTATAGACCCAATCATAGCATTCAGATCTTGAGAAGTAGTGGTTGTAGGGACTTGGATTTAGTTGAGAAGGTCTACCAGATTCTTGCGATGCTTGTTGAGGCCATGAGTAAACCCCATAAAGATATATTGGCTTGAGTCTTCCACAACTGCTTGAGGACCTCATCCTCTTCAATGGGTGTTTGTTAGGTAGATTTGTTCAACGCCTCTATCAGGTTATTTGTCTCTAGGTGTGGAGGTTTATGTTAGGATTAGTGCCCTTAAATCCTATTGTATGATGCTATGTATGATATTAAGTATGACATTTTGTATGACATTATGTATGACTTAATATTGTGTTTAATAAAGTTGTTTTATTATTATCTAAAATAATGGTAACATGAATATTCGGACATTATCATAAAGTCCATGAGATGCATAGTATGTGATTTATGTGAAAAGTCACAAAAGATATAAATCACAAGTTCTTTGTATACTCAGAATTGTAGTCCGTAATCGGTGATGAAATTGGGCGTTTCATCTACGAAGACTATAACATATCAACTAAGATGATTTGTCTTGATCATGGAAGTGGAGACTTCTAGTTGATGTGTTGATATGTTTTAAGAGTTAAGACATATTGAACTGGACCGCCGTGAGATTTATTATTCTCCTAATGACTGTTAATTGAATAATAAATCTCACGACTTCTATTTACATGAACTCTTAATCCTGAGAGAATAATGGACATGATCATGAAATGTAGGTTGCTTTGATATATCAGGAGTGAGATCTAAAGTAACGGTCAAAACCTCAGTATGTTGGACAGCCACATTTAGTGTTGATGGAACATATATTCTCAAGATGGAATATATATTCTCAAGATGGAATTCATAGTCTCTTAACGGAGATATAAAATATTCCCTTGAGATAAGTTTAATGGGTTCGATTATTCGGGGAGTTAGGCCTAACCACTTTAGTAAGAAATTGCTAAAGTATATATTTATGGAATTGAATTTCATAAATATATGGTGAATAACTTAAAAGGATTAAACCGGGTACTCAATAATTAAGATGTAGTAATCTACAAAGTGACAGTCTACATTAATGACTTTGTATTACTACGAATATTTTATGAAGGGGTTGCATGTATAATAAAGTCTTGGGATATAATTTATTAATAAGGCCTAGAGTGCAATTATATTTATATAGTGGTATTAAATATAATTAATGGTAACTTTGGACTTATCAAGAGTTAACAGAAAAGCCTAAGGCCCATTGGAGCTAGTGTCTTATTTGCTCCATTTTGGTCCCACTCCAAGCCACTTACTAAAGCCCAATTGGAAAAGCCCAAAGGCTAGCCCAATTAGATAATCAGTTATAAGGAGAGAAACATACAGAATTTTAAAATAAGTTACATGAAATGGTTTGTATGTGAGTGTTGGACACTCTTGAATTCTCTCTTAAACACATTCATAGAAACTGATTGAGAGACCACACATCTTGGGCGTTAGTGGAATTGGAGTGAAGATTAAAAGTTTTCTCAAGAACTTGCAATCTTTGTTTTGAAATTCACCACACCAAGGTACACTCTCTTGTTCTTATATTCTAAAATTTACATAGCACATGTTATCAATTGCGAATGAAGTAGATCCGTTAATTTTCCGCTGCGTATGTTTAGTATGCAATACAAACATGTATTTTTCCATCAAATGGTATTAGAGCAGTCTTCAATTTTGAATCTGTATAACATTTTTTGTGAGTTTTGGAATTAGAGATTATAGTTTCATGTTGTTAGAAGATTATGCATTTAATTTTCTGCATGGTTGTTGAAACTATGTTTTGATAAAAACTGATATTGGTGTTATGATTTTGTTTAAATTTGAATTTAAGTATGTTAAATTGAACTTTAATGCTATAGCATCAATGGAATTCAGTTTTGATATCATTCTCTGTCTATCATGTTCATATGATGGTTGTTTGTTCAAGAAAAACTGTAGAAAGCTGCCTTAGAAAATTTCTTGAAATTCGAGTTTCACGAGTTTCGATCGGTCAAAAATCACTTTCGATCGATCAAGTGAAACAATGACCAACCTTTTTTAATTGATTAATATTCGATTGCTACTCAATCGATCGAATTTTCTTTTTGATCGATTGAGAGGCAATCGAGTATCGATCGAACTTGGCAGATGGTCAAGTTCGAATTTTTTAATTTTTTCGATCGATCGAGGGGCACATTCGATCAATCGAAAGAAGGAAATTCAGAATTTTTTCTAAGTGTTTTCACATGTATAAAGAGCAAGGTTTTGTGTAATTAGATTATGCATGTTTATAAATTAAAAAACTTTCTTTTTGTAAGGTTGAATTTAATCAACCATCTTGTTGGCTTTATTCCGTGCCAAATTTACTTGTATTTTAGCAATTAGTAACCCTGTATTTAGGTGGGAATTATGTAAGGGTAATGTGTGAGAGAGTGTAAAGAAATGCTCAAGATTGTGCAAAGAAGCAGGGTCTCGCGACTAGATCTCGCGGGTTGCTCGCGGCTTGCAAGCCGCCAGAAGTTGCACACGTGCCAAGCATGCCAAAAGTTGAAGAGTCACGCCAACTGTTGCACTACAGGACAAAAGTCCCAGGCTGGCCAGGCTGTTATCTCGTGACTTGAACTCGCGACTCAGTCAAGTCGCGAGGCCAAGTCGCCAAGACACCCTGTTTGGGAAAAACTGACTCTTCACGTTCCATTCTAACCTTAGTATAAATACCCCTTATACCCACGAAATGTAGAGAGCTTCTAGAGAGAATTTTGAGAAAGAAACCCTAGAGAAAAACAAGATTGACTCATCCACAATCTTCATCTTTAATTCTCCAAATTCCTCTACTCTCTTCCTCTCCATTGTTAAATCCTTGAGAGGTTCTTAGCCAAATCATTTTCTCACCATACCCATATACGTGAGAAGGCTTTTTGGTGCTTTGGGAAGCAGTTAAGAAGGGACCAATTTCATATTGGTTGATGCTATGGTCAAGTAGCAGAATCCGGTAAGCTAGAAAAGACAAAAGTTCGGCGCAACCTCGTTGGAGGAAGAAGCTTAGAGGGCTTAGGTACACTGGGTAGATTAGGCTTGGAGGATCTATTGCTGTTCATGTATCCCAACTACATTTTCTAGTGCATTATTGACCACTTGGAGGGCGGCAAAGAGGTTTTACGCCGAGGGCTTCGGTTTCCTCTTCGATAACACATCGTTGTGTTGTCCTTGTGTTTGCATCTCTCTTCCCTTAATCTTAACCATTTAATTTCTGCTGTGGATGTGATTTTATTTGGTTTAGATTGGTTATCAATTCTGTGTTTTGCTTATATTCATATTCTGCACATTAATTGTTTGATATTAAGCTTGAATTGATAACTTGTAAAGTGGGGGTCTAAATGTTCATAGTGTTTTATACGCTATTTGAACTTTCAATTGGTATCAGAGCGGGTGCACTTTTTATGGTTTAAATACCTTAGTGCGATCCTTGACCCCGTATTGAGATGGACCGGTCTCAATCTTTGAATGTTCCACCATTTTTTGATGGTAACAACTATGCTTTTTGGAAAGTCCGGATGAGGGCTTTCTTGTGTTCAATTGATGATACTGTTTGGGATGCCGTAGAAGTAGGTTAGACTACGCCGGAGGCTGCAAAATCCACTTGGGATAAAGCAACCCTTGCGGCAGCCAATGCTAACAGTAAAGCTTTGAATGCAATTTTCTGTGGTGTTTCTCCAAATGAGTTTCACAAGATTTCTCACATCACTGCTGCCAAGGAGGCGTGGGAGATATTGGAGACCATCTACGAAGGCACGAAGAAAGTAAAAGACACCAAGCTGTAGATGCTGACCACTCGATTTGAGGAGCTCAAAATGAGTGAGGACGAGTCTTTTGACTCTTTCTATAGCAAGCCGAATGAGGTGGTTGTCGGCAAGTTCAATTTGGGGGAGAAAATGGAGGATTCCAAGATAGTAAGGAAGATCCTTCGATCATTGCCAGAAAGCTTTCGTGCCAAAGTGACAGCGATTGAAGAGAGTAAAGACCTTGATGATATCAAAGTCCAAGAACTGATTGGCTCACTTCAGACTTATGAATTGTCATTGCCCACACAAAGGAAGAGCAAATCTCTTGCTCTTAAGACAATTAATGAAAGGGTGGAAGTTCATGACTCATCGGATGAGGATGTTGTCGATAAAGATGTGGCATACCTTGTTAAGAATTTCTGGAAATTCTTGAAATTCAAGAACAATGGGAAATTCAGTGATAAAGGGAAATTCCTAAAGTTCGGGAAGGAGAAAAATGAATTCAAAAAGAAAGATGGAAAGGAATCCCAATCCACACAAGGAATCACTTGTTTCGAGTGCAACGGGCATGGACACTTCAAGAAAGAATGTCCCAATTACTTAAAATCAAAGGGCAAGGTATATGCCACAACTCTTAGTGACTCCAATTCATCCAATTCTGATTCTGAGGAAAGCTATGACTGAGAAGGGAATTACTCCGCTTTTATGACTATTGCTCATGTTGAATCTTCGGAGGACTTGAATTTGCTTGTACAAGAGCTTGGGGAGCATAGCGATGAGGAATCAATGGGAATTGTGGAAGAATCAGATAGTGAAGAAGATGAGATTGCAGTGGGTCTTCAAGAAAACTACAATTCACTCCTTGAGAAGTCGGGAGAGTATACAAGGGTGGCCAAGGCAGCTGTGAAGAAGATGAAGAAGGCAGAGGAGGACTATAAAAGTCTCCTAGTTCGCTATAAGGAGGCCAAATGTGAGATAGAGACCCTGAATGGTGAGTTGTTAGAAGCTTATACAAAAGTGAGATTTCTTGAGCTAGAGGTAGTGCAAGCTAATGCCAAGATAGAGAGGGTCTCCACCAAGAAGCTAGATGATGTTATTTTATCTCAAAAACATTTCTCAGACAAGTCTAGGTTGGGATATACCGGAGGAAGTAGCTCATCGGCCAATGTCATCAAAGAAGTGAAGTTTGTGAAGACCAAAGAGCCGATTGTAGAAGAGTCTATTCCTGAGAAAGTTAAGGTTGAAAAGAAGAAGAATGTGGCTGATCAACGGGTGTTAAATAAGTCCCATAATCAATTAGAAGCCAGACGTGAAGCTAGAGGAAGATCACTTCCAAGATCACAACGAGGTCCTAGAGCGAATCATTTTTGTCACCATTGCGGATTGCAAGGACATACCAGACCCAACTGTCATAAGCTGAGAGCATTGAACAATGCAAGCGCTTCACAGTCACGATGACCAAAAAATGACAAGAGGTCTCGGGGTGGTGAGCAACCAAGAAGTCAAAACGGTGATCCCAGAATGATGGGCGTGATGAAGATGATCAGTGCATTCACCACATGCTTGGAAAGCTTCACTAGAAGGTTTGAAAGTCCTAACTCTCGTACCCGATCCTATAAGGAAATCACCCCAAACGCACTTGATGTGTGGGTGAAGAAGGGTACTCATGCATAAGTATTACAACATGTCCATGCATTAATACTTCCTATATTGTGTAACTATGTTTGGTTGTATGCTTGTTGTTAGTTTGAGTTGAAAATTGGTTGTTTGTTTGCTTTGGCTTTAAATGTTTTTACCTTGCTATTTTTGATCAATCTTCTCTTGTTTTTGTGTCAAAAATCCAAAAACACATAAAAAGTAGAAAATCCAAAAAGTTTGATCGACTTTGTTGAGTGTTGTCTCAAAACATGTTTTGCCTTGTACCTTTGTACTAATGGCCTTGTGCATCTACAAGCATAGCTTGTTCCCTATGCACTCATACCATTGTGAGAGAAATCTTGACATCTATGTGACTGTTGTAAATAGATCTTCAAACTTGTCATGAATGATTAGTGAATGGTTTTGTTGATCTTGAGACATAGACTTGTGCCTATATATCTTCCCACTCGCTTATTTATTGTTTTTGCTTTAAGAGCTCACCAAATGTAAATCTCCAAATGAAAAGAGATATAGAGCTGCAAAAGCCTGTCGCACATACTAGTATTTGACTGGAAAAAAGGGAAAACGACTAAAAATAAAATTGTATGATGCCCAAAAAGCCAAAGGTTAACTCATCAAAGTGAAATATCAAAAATTTTAGGCATCAATCTCACAATGAGATGTGTTGTTTCAAAAAGATCAAATGATATGTTGAATATGGAGCCAAATGAAAAGCTTCAAAGATATGGTACTCAAGTTTATGTGGGAGGTCATATATGCATATTTCTATAATTGAGATGGGTCACATTATCTAGTGCTTGTTGTGTATGTCTTGGTTGAATTGATCATTGAAGCTTCACATTAGACTAAGGACTATCTCATTGATGATATCCACACACATCACACAAGTCTATGTTCAATTAATGCCATATTCATTTGTGTGATTGTACTTGATTAAATGTATTTTCACTTGCTCAATCTTTGTTGATCAAACACAAAAAGATTTTCGAGTGTTTAGTTGTTTTGGAAAGTATTTTGTTTTTACTAAAATCTGTCAAAATTTCAAAAACAGTGTTGCCCTGTTTTGGCGACTCAGTCGCGGGTTAACCTAGTCGCATGCTCCAATCGCGAGTCCATACAAAGATTTTTCGCGACTCACTGGCAAGTAAATGCCCTAGTCCCAAAAAATACTTAGAATATTTTTCAAAATTTGGGTTTTTATAATTTTCGCGGCTCAGTGCAGCGGGGGGGGGGGGGGGGGGGGGGGGGGGTGAGCTCTGGGGTTCAAGACTCACTAGGTGCATGTGTAATCTGTTCTTCAAAAAGTATAACTTGGAAGTCCTCCAAGAGAATTTTGTAGTGCTCCTGAAACTGATAGTAAGAGCATTTTGTAAATTATGTTGGGTGATGGTTAGGTCAGTGCAATAAATTGGCTAAATGCAATACATGGTCCAACGAATAGGTTGAATACAATGATGGATGTTAGTTTTCTGCTCAAAACTACTTATTAAAAAAAAAAAGTTTTCCACTCAATACTATAGATTGTTTGGTAAGCTCATGGTTCCTGTTACCACATTTGTCTGTCTATCTATCTATCTTAAGCGTATATGTAGCTAACAATTATTTGCTATGGAGTTACATGAATACTCTGTGAACTACAAATGTAAAATTAAGGATTTTAATGTATATTATACATAATTCTTGGCGAAATGATGAAGTTCTGAGGGGAAACTTCACCTTATATGTGATTATATTGTGGCAAAGATCATGTGGTATTTAGGAGGCATTTAAAAGAGTGCTGGCTGATGCAGATTATGATGCTTCAGAATAGTCTGCTAATGGGGGGAAGAATAGACACACACGATCGATATAGAGACTTGAGACTTGATGTTGATAGTATGTCATATGAGGTTTGTTGTTTTTCCTTGTAAAATGCATCTTTATATCTTTTGTTTTACTTTTTCTTTTATTCTGGGAATCATGTCTACATTGTATGATGTGCATCCTGTCATAATTCCCTTGTTTTATGGCAAACAGGAATTGCTTGAGCTTGGTGATAGAATTGGTTATGTGAGTACTGGATTGAAAGAAGAAGAAATAAGCCGCTGCCTCCGGAATATGAAGCACTCACTTGTAAATGATCTGTCCCCACATTTTACTAAGCAAGTAGATAGGAAGTGCAGCATTTGTCAGGTGAGCTTGTAATAACTTGTTCACTTTTTTGCTATCAAAACTGTTCTCCTTTGAATCTGCCTAAAATTCTTATTTGTGCATATAGGAGGAATACGAAGGAGATGATGAGATGGGGAAGCTGGATTGTGGACACAGCTATCATTTACAATGTATTAAACAGTGGCTTGCACAGAAAAATTGTTGCCCTGTCTGTAAGACTGAGGTGGTGGCTCGATGCTGAGACTGGTGGCGGACTTGTCTTGGCTTATTCAATGCTGGTGGTTTTTGGATGCTGCTTCCCATTTTACCCCTTCCCTACTTGGTGTATAGATTTCATTTCCTCCAATACATGATCAAGAATTGATTCTTTGGTTTGAAGCTTCAATCCCTATTTTGCATGTTTTGAAATGATCGGGCTTCTTTGACTATTAAGCAGTTCCATGTTAATTGAAATTATCTAGAATTTAATGGGGATCATTAAATCATATATATACATTACACATTGTTTTTCTTTGAACATATTCAATTTGACAGATGCTGGAGTTGCAACTTGCAACGCCTATATGCTAAATTCTGTTTTCAGGTTGAAATTTGAATGCAACGAGTGGTTTTTTTATAGTGTATAGCTCAATATATAAAATCTTGTAATTCTAGTGAAGATTATCAATTATGCTTAAGAAATTGGAATATTGATAAAAATTTCAGTGCCGAATAGTTTTCAGGAAAGGGGGAAAGGTTGGTGTCAATGTATTAGGTAGGAGATGGTGTCTGATCATGATTGTGGTTTAGGCAAGCCAATTAGAATTGAGAAATAAAAGTCTTTCATTTGAATTTCAAAAATCTTATTTCAATGTAGCGACTTTGGTGTGATAGATTGGATAGGTAGTGTCGCGGACCAACTATAGAACCCGGTTCAATAAGTGGAACGCATTAGCTGTCTGTTCTAAGGTTGATGTGCGTTTGGCTAATTGTACATTTGCTGAAGGTACCATAGAAAAGGAATGATAATTTTTTATTTTTTTTCAAAGTCCAACAGGGAGACTTTTTGGGGTTTTCCAAATGCATGTGTAAAAGTTTGATTGACATTTGTTTGTTCTATTTATCAAACAGAGCTGAGAATCTTCCTAGTTCTGGTAGGCTAGAGTATATATCCCACATGGTGTACAATTTTCCTCTACTATGTCACGGGTTAGATTGGAGTCTAGGAGCTCTTTCTAGATGTGATTACTAACTAACAAGTGAGAGTTGGTACTTGGTAGTGCCCTCCATCCTTTGTACTCTTGTATTGGAAGGTTCCTTTATTGGTGTTTAGTAGACTTGTCCTGAAAAATGCTGTTCCTAGAAGAAATAAGGGTGTTTAACATCATACATAAAGCAGAGTTCAGAGGGAGTTGCAAGTACAGACATTAGGAGAAACTTTGTAGTCTTATCTCTCTCTCCGGGATTGGGAAGGTCGAACTCAAAGGGGAAAAAAGAAGAGGAAGAAGAAGAAGAAGAAGAAGGCAAGAATTAGACTTGGCTTGGTACTAAAAGAAATCCCAACATTTTAATCCAGTAGTCCCCATACTCTTTTAATGAACATGAAGTAGAAAACGAGAGATACTAGGATATTATTTCATGATTACAAAAGAGCTTGCTTAAACACCTCATTGCATTAAATTTTGAGAACAAAAAAAGACTTCACAAACACGACACATGCATGCAACTCAGTACACATCTGTTCATATAATTTTCACGCAAAGAAAAAAAAAAAAAATTGATAACAATACAATAAGAATGAGAAGGGCAATATAGATGAATTTTATACTAGAAGATGCAAATGGTAAGGGAACTTGAGATGAACCAGAAGTTGCAAGCACAACAAGCTCTTTCATTTTGTCTTTGATCTTAATAAGAGAAAGGTACAATCTAATTCTTGTATGACAGACATCTAACTAGAGTAATTAAAAAAAGAAAGAAAGAAAATTTAAGTAATTTATCTTTTCGATTGTAATATTTGCTATTTCCTTTACAACTATGTGCACAAGTGGAACATTATACAACAATATTCAAGCAGACACCAACTTCCTCTACTTCTTTGGTGGCTTCTTTCTTTAGGAATCTTCATTCAGTTCAACTTCTATGTGGACAAAAAATATTGACTAAAAATTCGAGTGTAGAAATGAGATGAGGAAATCAAATCACGTCGTTACGACTGAGAAATTCAATTATACAGGGATACACTTGATCTGCAACCTGCACCAAAGGAGAGAGAGGGAGAAAGGAACAGTTAAACAACCTGTTACACAAAAGAATTCACTGACCAAATTCTAACTGGTATAGCGAAACTTTTTTTCATTATGTGAAAGAAAAATTTATCAATCTAGGATAAATAAATTACTCATACCATACGACCTCCAACTAGATCATAGTGACCATAGTGTGGCCCGCGGGGTTCTCCAAAAACTTTGTAAGCAACAAAATCTTCCGAAATCAGCTTCGCCGTTTCTGCTCCATATATATCAATCATCATAGGTATGCAGATAGAAAATATAAAAGCAAACAAAACGAAATAGTAAAGGAATATAATTGAAAACTGGAGCCTGTTAAAGGCACAAATATATGAACTAAATTCTACCATATACAGCTTCTGGTGGACAAATTAAGTCTTGGTCTCCAGCAAGTGCTAGCACAGGGACATTGCTTTTGCGTAAATAATCCTTGTAGAAAAAAGTTCCACTTCTGTCACGTAAACCGCCCTCTTGGAAGGCTGTTGTTAGCTGCAAGAGAAGCTTAGCAGGAACCGTACCTGCAGATTATATCAGGATGAGAATCAGCCTACAGTCACATATTAAGGAGAAAGAGAAAGACTGCTGAAAATGATGTTAAGAGAAATTAGTCACTAATGCTGAACTTAAGCTAAAAATAAAAATTTAAAGAATTTGTTTACAAACTCATGATGAGAAAAACACTGATGGACCAACTTCAGAAGGAATTGTGCAAACAGATTGGAGAAAAGACCATTCAAATGGATTAGATTTCATGGTTATTAGTGATAAACTAATACTACTTATTCCAAAAACTTAAACTGATAGGAAATGATTAATTTAATCACTTACTGTTATTCTAACAATTGAAATATACACAGATATTAAATAAGGAAATCCAAAATTGATCTAGTGCAGCACAAGAATAACCGGGGGCTAGGCAACTACTAAAGGTTGAAAGGACATTAAACTGACAGCAGAGATAAACAACAGTACAGGCACGACAAGCTTTTCATCACGTCCCACAGCTTTTCCCATTTTCATCTTCCTCAATGCATCCTGCATCTCGGTAATCCTATTTCTTTGAACAAACCTATGGTTTCTATCCTTAATTGGGAAATTGAGTTCCCTCTATTCTCTTGTATAGCTTCCATGAAAAAGTTTATCAAAATAACTTTTGCTTCTCTCTTTAATCTCCTTTACTTTACTAATACTCTTTCATTTTCATCTTTAATGTACTAGAAACTATTCAAGTCTTTTGTTTTCATTTCCCTTGTTTTATAAAGTTTATAAAAGTTCTTTTCTCCATCCTTAGTTCCCAACTTGCTATATAATTCATCATAAGCCTTAAATCTAGCCTCTTGGACAACCTTTTTTTTGCTTCTTCTCTCTTTGCCAATTTATAATTTTCTTAAGTTGACATTGGATCTACAACCGAATTTGACATCCTTGCCAAAAATAATTGTAACTTCCTTACCAAAAATGGATCATAAAATTGAAATTGATGTACAAAATATCCTTGACATATAAATGTTGGGTTATGCGGAGCCTAGTTGTGTTTGATTCGGATTATGACCTGACTCGATATAAAAGTGCTATGGTTTTTTAATGGGATTGCCCTTGGGAAAGAAACTTTGGCCCGTTTTTAGCCCATTGTGAATCCTGTGTGTAGGATAGAAAAACTGTTGCTTGGAGATTAGGGTTTGGTGTGTTATTTTAAGAGAGAAAATTGTACTGCCGCATCTTGTATTATTTTTTTCCTGTGAATAGTGAAATCATTGCAACTCCATAGATGTAGGCAAATTGCCGAATCACGTAAATATTGTCTTGTGTGATTTTCTTTGGCGCATATTTTTTCACTATTTTTGCATCTCATAGATCTGGAAATTTCGTGTATATTCCCTATAGTAAATAGCTAAGAATGTAACGAGTCCCCCCACGGATAGCCTCATACCTGCCTGAACCATCCCTAGGGAAGATGCCTCCCCAGTCTATTAAATATTCTTTTGGCAATTATGAAAATGAACTATGTGACAATGTTATCATAATGTAATAGCCGAACATAATATTTCAGAATAACTCCTAAAGGGAACTTCTAACCAGGAAAGGATCAAATATCAAATCACTAGGAATATTCTTAGCCATTTTCAAATGCATTTGGTGCTAATCAGTTATGTAATATTTTGGTAGAAGAAAGATAATTGTACTCACAGAAGTTGTTCAAAACAAGCTTATCAAGCAACTTTGGATGCATCATGCCCTGAGCAGAAACTTGAGAACTCAACCAAGACAGAAAATAAGGAGGGTGAGATGCAAGAGGATGAGCAGCAGAAAGCAATGCCCCAATTGGAATAACAGGAACATTTAGAGCCTCTGCAGGGTCAGCCTGTGTAACACATTGAACTAGCATCAGCTCCTCATGATAATTATAGTATACAGTCATCTAATTCTCATAGTGAAGCAGTAAAGAGGTACTTAAAACAAGTAGTCTTTCATATCACTTGCCAGAGGTAAAAGTAATTTGAGTGACGACTTTGAAGTTGTGTAGTCAAGTGATGATCCCAAAGTAGCAATTGATGTGAACCCAAAATTCCTTCCTTCAGAACCTTATGAAATAACATATTTTAGCATTAAAATCTTGTTGAAGAAATGATATAGCACTGCAGAACCAGATTTGCAAATAAAATGTTAAAGGAACTAAAATTTGGAAGTATCAAGAAACATAAAATTTATGTGAGTAAAAAAAATTTGAAAGTTCATAAACAACTGATATGTCTCCCAACCTAACGTGATTTGATGAATATAACTATACAGAAATAAACAAAAACAATATTTTGCAAGACTTCAAGACTCTTGAACTTGATAGGCCAAGACTTTTACCATCACACTAGTGTGTCCCCCTTTCAAAATCAAAATGAATACATGCAAAGGTTCTTTTGCATTGTGTGTCTGAGCGTGTGTGTGTGTGTGTGTGTGAGAGAGAGAGAGAGAGAGAGAGAGAGAGAGAGAAACCAAGATGAAAAAAAAAAAAAAAAAAAACCAAAGCCAGAATTTAGGAAAGGAAATGATAAAAGATAAGCGTGCATCAATGTTAGGTAACAAATGTAGGACGAACAAAATGACCAGTTTAGCCAATTAACTTACAGCATCGAGAGAGCATTGCATATAGCAAGATACCCCCCATTGAGTGACCAATTGCAAGCAACTTTCCATCCTTTGGTTTGCAATGAGTCCTTATGTACTCCATCTAAGACGACAAATTAAAGATTGAGATATCCATTCCATTCAAAAAGTGCGTTATAAGTTTATGTCACAATGATAAGAGAAAAATGTGATTTATGATGTCATTTGTATTGAAGGAATGTCACCTCACCGCAGCAGGTACATCCTCTTCCAAGTAGTGATCAAAGTCCCAATCATACTTTACAATCAGGTCAAGTTGTTTCTGGAATTCTTCTAATCTAGTAAAAAAACGCCCTTGCAAGTCCAAAAACTGTTCTGGAAGTGGCAGTTGACCTTTTTCAACGATATTTACAAGCCTTTGGCTCACATCTCTAATTTGGCTAACAATAGCAGAGTTTTGCCTTGCTTCTAGAAAACCTGCAAGTTTTGTCCAAAATCATTATAGTGTTCATATAATGATCATAGACAAAAAAAGTTAAAAATTTGATTCAATCAGTTGACAGTTGGACCAACATTCATTTAAAAAGCCAGAGTTTCTCTGATTAATGCAAAAAAGTTTCCATCAATTTGGTAACTAATTTCAAGTCATCAGATTTAGAAACAGTCAGTTTACTTTTTCTATTAACATTAGAGATGTCAAAATCAGAAAAAGCACCACAGTCTAAGGTAGACTCTTGACCTGAAGGAAAAATACCATCCATTCCATGCTCAACTGAAGAATCTCTCATGGCATCAAGAGGCTGCTTAACTTTCCCAAAGTCCATCCTGTATGTACTCAACCCAGCACCTCGAACTTCAAGAATCCATGTATCAAATCCTTGGCTAGACATGTAACGCGCAAAAGAGGACTGCAAACAATTTACACACTCATCAATAAGGCCTTATAATAGGAAACTACAGAGGTTGAATATAAAAAAGATGGATAAACTCTGATTTGCATCTCAATGATGAAATTTTTTTTGAGTGTTCTCTTATAGTTAGATAGATAGTAGCCATTGTAAGACTGCCCTATCATATTGAAGCTAGGTGGAACAAAATAAATAATGCAAACCATCAAACTCTCTAATTAGTTGTTGTAGACAAGTGGCTTTAATTCAGGGTAAGATATAGAACTAAGAAGCTTGGTGCTCTTCCAAACATATTTGTGATTGGTTTTCACGTGCATGTTAATATTTGAAAAATAAATAAGGAGCTATGTAATTTTAGGCATATGACCCATATAATTATAAAAACAGGATTGAATTACATTGTAACTATCTTTTCTTGTAACCTGTTGGAGAGGTTCTTGTCAAAACCAACCAATAGCTCAAACCTGAAAATACTTGTGCTGAATAAATGAATGAATAGTTTTTGTCCTACTCTTAATTTTTTTTTTTTTAGAATACTAAGTATTTAATATACATACACGGAGAGAGGGAAGAAGGTCTTAAAGAAACTTATAGTAGTGAATAATACTAAGTATTATTCATTAATATTAGCTCTTCATTTTTGTAAGAAACCGAAACCTGTTTTGGTTTTGAATGTAACACTTAATTGCCATGGTTTGTTTTATACGTAAACAGTTAGTTGTGTAACACAGGAGTAATTCTTAGGTAGTCCCGAAGCACGGAGAATGGTGCTCCCTCCTCTTACATTCATGGTGGGGTCCACCATGAATGTGAGAGGAAGGAGCACCATTTCACTATACTCCGGGACTACCTAAGAATTTTTCGTAACACAGAACCCCTCCTATGATATTGTGAAAATGTACTTCTAAACATGGACATGTCATGAGTCATGACGTGAGAAACTCAAGTTTATTTTAACCGATGTTTAACCGTTTTAAAATTAAAACAATACCATATGGGGCTAAGTGTTCTGTGAGTCTTTGAGTACTTACTTTTCTTCCCTACAAATTTTTGTTTACAATCTAAGTAAAAAATGAAAGAAAAAAAAAAAAAAAATTCCCCACAGTATCCCTATCCTTAATAGAAAGAACAAGGATTTAAATAGTAAGAAAAACATGCATTAGACAGAAATGAAAATTGTCTTAACCCAAAAAAAAAAAAAACCCAACACCAAAAACACAAAAAAGGAAAAGAAAGGAGCAAAAAGGTATTAATATAAGTCGAGAAAATTGATTGCATTGCATTGCATAGTACTCCTATGAATAAAAAGAAAAATGAAAACACAGACCTGAGGAGAGAGATCATATCCAATAGCATTGGTGGCAACTCCTGACAACAGCAACAGCGGATGGTTCCTTCTCGGCTTTCCCTGTTTTTGTTTTTGTTTTTGTTGTTTTCACCATACATGTAATTCAAATACATAGTACACACCAAATAATAATAATAAAAGAACATATATATATATTTCTCAGAAAAACAAAACAAGAGAAGAACCTGCGACTGAGGAGAAGGAAGGTAACGCCAGAGAGCGAGTGTCCAATCCGAGTTGGGAACAGACACGTAGTGCAACTCATCGCCCGTACAGATCGGCGACTTGTTCTTCTCCGATGCGACGCCGTATAAGGCCCGAGGCCTCACCTTCACCCAATGTGGGCCCCCAGAAATTCCTCCGGGTCTTCTCGGGTCGGATCGCATGCATAATCCGGTGGTGGCCCGGGTCATGGACCATAGATCCGAATGGGAAACAAACATTTTTAGGAGTATTTTATTTTTGATTTGGTCGCTTATTGCTAAGTTCGGAAAGAGAATTTATTACTCGTTAGTAATTTGGATGAGGAGTTTAATAATAAGGTTGGGAGTTATAGGAGGGGCTGTTTTTGACTTTTACAAAATGATGAAGCTTATTAGCTTCCTTACGTGTCTGGATTGAAGCTTACACGCTAACCATTATCCATTTTTTTGTTGCTTCATCCACAGGTCATCATGATGTGATGACTTGTCGATTTTTGTTTATTGTTTGTGAAGAACGAAGGTGACATCATACACATCCCAATTCTCAAATAAGAAACGTGTTAGTCTTCATCGTATTTGTAATCTTCCATGTGCCTGAAAATGATGTTCAGTTAACCACTCCACAAATCACAACCAAGTGCTACAAATCTTGCGTTTCAGATTAATCACAAATCACAACCACCCAAATTTTACTTCATATATATTGTAGGCAGAATTTTTTTTTTTTTTTTTTTTTTTAAATCATTCTAAATATTTGCTCCATAATTAATTAAATTTTACTACTTGCCAACCCATGTGATCCACAGGAAAATTCAGAAAAAAATCATCAAGAATTGTCATTTCCACCTTTGTCTATTGAAATGATATCAATTGCATTGAAAACTATTAGGACATACGTGAATCATGTTAGGAACATATGTCAATATAGAATTGGCTAATCATTTGACAAAACACACTTTACTTGTAATTACGTAGATCTAGAATGTGTTTAATGCTTTAAGGAATAAGGTTTCAAGTTCAAGTATTAAAGCCACGCAAGTCTGTCCAAGAAACAAGTGAAAAAGTGCTGGATTTTAAAACTCAATAGCTAGTATCTATTGAGGTTTAAAAAGCTGTTTCAATCCAATGCTCGACAATTGCTCGATAGATAGGGTATCTATCAAGGTTTATGAAAATCATTTTTTCATAGCTGATTTCACTCCAATTCGTGAATAGATGTTTGAGTTTTCTTTTCTCATAACCCTAAACATATATAAGGATTGTTTTAAGGGTTGTCACTGATGCAACTCAATACAAAAGTTTTTCACAAGCATATTGTGAACCGGAGACATATGCCATAGTTCATCTTTCTATTCAAGAAGCTACTGTGTTTGTACACCGTAGGGTTTTGTAACCAAGGAGTTTCGTGATTTTCATCGTGTTGATGAACTGAAGAATTTTGTAGCCAACATCTTTCTCAAGTTGGTAAGTAAGCCGCATACTAGGATCCACGTATCGAATTAGTTAGTTACGTACTAAGAGCCGTGCATCAAAAGGAAAGATTGTCACTACAGAACAAGTCCAATTGGGGTAAGGGTTCAACTGTAAGTTGGTATAAGGTACTATGATTCATTTACTTGTAATCGCTTATTGTAATAATAGTGAATTCTCGGGAGTGGTGACCTTAAAATCACCCTGTGGGGTTTTTGCCGTGTAAGTTTTCCCCATTCGTAAATAAATCACCGCGTCAATTTATTTTTCGCTGCATTTTAACTTAGTTGGTGATTTGTTTGTGCTACCACGCTTATTGCATGCAAATTGAATTAATTAATTAACTTGACTAATTAATTGGTTAATTTATCATAAGGGATCAATACATTCTTGGCCTATCAAGTGGTATCAGAGCAAGCATACTCTAATTAGGTTTTAATCTTTGATGTGTGATCCATTGACCCTTGTTTGTTATGGATAGAGGACAGTCCTTTATTTGATGGCACTAATTATGCATACTAGAAAGTACGTATGAGAGTTTTCTTGCAGTCATTAGATGAAAAGGTGTGGCAAGCTGTGGAGATAGGCTGGACCAAGCCAAAGGAAGCGCCGGCTGATTGGGATGATGCTAAGATCAAGGCGGCTAACTTCAACAGCAGGGCATTGAATGCTTTATTCAGTGCAGTCACGAATGAGGAGTTCAAAAAAATATCCTCTACTGAAACTGCAAAGGACCATCCTCTAGACAACGTATGAAGGAACCAAGGCTGTCAAGGATTCGAAACTTCAGAGGCTTACCACGAGCTTTGAAGAGATTAAGATGGAGGAGGTTGAGTCATTCGATGAGTTTTATGCCAAACTCAAGGACATAGTGAACTCAGCCTTTAATCTTGGGGAAACCATTCCTGAACCCAAGATTGTTAGAAAGGTGCTTAAATCTCTACCTGAGAGATTTCATACCAAGATCACCGCAATTGAGGAATCAAAGGATATTGACAAAATTCCTTTGACAGAGCTGGTTGGCAATCTATAGACCTATGAGTTGGGTTTGACAAGGATAAGGAAATCTAGTAAGGAAAAGAACATGGCATTGAAGGCTAAGAACAGTAACACTGATGAGTCTTCAGACGATGAAGATTCTAAGATGAAATCCTATATCACTCGGCAATTCAAAAAGTTTATGAAAAATGCCAATGCTAAAGGATTTGACAAAGACCGCAAGCACTCCAGCTTGTCTCAGTTCAAGAATCAGGACAAAGGAAAGAATGATGCTAGGGATGGCGGTCAGTACACTGTTCCCTCAGGACCAAAATGCTTTGGGTGTCAAGGTTTCGGTCACATGAAACAAGAGTGCCTTACATATCTTAAGACTATTGGGAAGAGCAAAGCACTTGCTGCTACGTTGAACGACACCGAGCCTGAAGATGATTCTGACAATGAGGATGATGGAATCCTAAATGCCTTCACTGCCACTATAAATCCTACTGAAGGGATTGTTAAAGATGTGGATGAAGAAGAAGACTTGGTGGAGTCTAAATTTGAGAAGATTGATGAACAAGATGACATCCACACAGCCTATGCAAAATTATACAAGGTCTCGGAAAAACATGAGAAGTTGTATAGGTTGGCCACCAAGAAGCTCAGTGAAGTGGAGCTTGAACGAGAAGAAATTTCCACGAAATTTGATAAAGCCAATCAGACCATTGGAGCCCTGAGATTTGAGAATAATTTCTTGGTTGAGAAGACCAAGAAGCTTGAGGCAGAATTATTCCAAGTCAGAGCTCAACTGGAGAGGACCTCAAGTGCAAAACTTGACGAGATGCTTAGTTTTTAGAAATCTGCTTCCGATCGAACCGGTTTAGGGTATGATTTCTCTTCTCCTAGTATTGCTTCTGCTAATACTACTGTTTTTGTTTCTCCTACTAATAATATTGAATCTGAGAACAATGATGTGAAAAATGTGTTAACTAGTGAGAACATAGACAAGGGTAAATCTATCTTAGGAGCACCCCCTAAACTTGATAAGAAAGAGATTAAGAACCCTAGGGCTAAGAAGGGAAACACTCAAAAGCCTAAACAGAAGAAGCAACATCTCTGTCATCACTATAGAGCAACTGGACATACTCGACCTAATTGTTACAAGTGGTTAGCCACTCAACAGAGTAACAGTATGATCTCATCAGGAAACCAGAATCAGTTTCCATCTTCCTTTGCTCCTCTTGGAGATCTTCTCAAAGCCCTCATGTTCCTTTCGAACTTGAACGGTTTCAATTCATCCCCCTCACCGCCGGATCAAAGGTTTGCAAAACGGAAATGTTCTTCCAAGGTGTGGAAGGAAAAAGGCTCCAAGTGATTTAAGGCTTGTTTGGATCACCATGATTTTGAGTGATATCACTCAGTTTTCATCATCGAGTTTCCAAAACGCGTGGGTCCCACCGAAAAAAATCTTGTTTGGCTTGGTTTTTGGGTGATGTTTCCATCACTCAAAACTCAAAAATTTGAGTGATGGATGATGGAAACTGAAAACAGAATTTTGGTGTTTTCAATTTTTGAAATATGAGTTATGGTGGCAAAAGGTGAGTTATGTGACCAAACAAGAATTTTGGAGTTTTTGAGATAAAGTGAGGTTTGGGTTATGAGTTATGGGTTTTGAGTTTGAGTTATGAGTTATGAAAACTGAGTCATGGCCAAACTAAATGAGCCTTTAGTCACTTTTTCTCTCTCTCCCGTTCTTGTTTTTGTTTTTGCATTACTTGTGTGTTTTGCTATCATGTTTTTGAGTCAGTCTAGTTTTAAGCATTGCTTTGTTTAACATGTTTTTGTTTATTTATATTTTTAGTTTTTCATAAAAATAAATTTTAAAAAAAAATACAAAAACAATGTGTGTTTGTGTACATTGGTACTTGTATATCTTGGATGGCCATTGAAACGAAATTTTCTAAACTTTGTATCTTGTGTAACTTAGATGAGCATCTCTATGCACAACTAAGCAAGTGAGCTTTGTGGCTCGTGTTTGTGATGAGTAAGATTAAGTAATCTCTTGTACTTAACACTCGTATCACTCTTTTTGACGAGAAGGACTAGAAAATCTTAAGAGAAAGACATAAATAACCATCTCACCACTGCTACTCGCCAATCATGAAATGACATCTGTATGCTTCGGCATAGCAAAAGTGCAATTTCAAAAGCTTAACATCATTGAGTATCTCTTTTCTCTCTCTTATATGCCTATGCATGATATGCTTATTAAAAAAAAAATATGCAAAGAAAATTAAAAGCAAAAAGAATCAAAATGCTTTATATTTGATTGCAAGCGTGTCTTCTAGGAGATGTGAGAGTTATAGGATGTACCTCGAAGGTGATAGTCCCCATCAAACAGTTATGATTGTGTGTGAGTTAAAGTGATTTTCTCATATCTCGAATCGTCATAACATGTAGACACTTATGCAATCTTGCGATATTTTTCACACACAACACGCGATATTCTTTGCTATTCTTGATACATATGTAGGTACAATGTGATTTGGCCATCACAAGGAATACATGTGTTAATGTATACTCACTAAACTGTCTTAACTTGTTTTTGAAATATAAAATTGGTTAGACTTGTTTAATGTGTGTGTGTTTTGGATCTAAATGCTTGACATTTTTCTTGATGAGAGATGATTTTGAGACATTAAAATGTTGTTTGGTTCCTTGGTTGTGTAGCATGCTTGATTGCACTCATATCTGTGTTTTTTCTCTTCTTAAAAAACTGTTTTTAAGCAATCTCGACAGCTGCTGGACACTTCTCGACAGCTAGGCTATCTATCGAGCCCTTTCAGCTTCTTTTTATCACATTCTTGATAGCTTTTCGACAGCTACTCGATCCATCAAGGAAGTTTCTGTATGCTTGATAGCTTCTCGATCCATCGAGCCCCTTTTGCTGTGGACACCTCTCGACAGATCCTCGATAGCTCTTCGATAGCTAATTCTCGCATTTTAAAGCTCGACACCTCTCGACACCACTTGATCCATTAAGCTTTATGATTGTCTATATATATGCTTCAGCGCGATTTTCTCTCATTTCTCCCCAATCTCTCTCGACAGATCTTGTCTCCTCTCCTTCCTAAACTCATTTCTCTCTCTTTAAACCTCAATCCTAGAAGCTTTTCGGCCTAGAGATCTTTTTCTTTCTTTGGTATGATTCTTTCTCTTTCATTTATCATGCATTCATCTCTTTTTGACCTAACTTTTGGGGTTTTTGAAAAATTTTGGGATTTTCAAAATTAATGAGGTTTTTGCAAAATTTTTGGGTTGGGTTTTGCTTAAATGAGTTTAAATTATCATGCATTGCATCACATTTGCATTTTTAACAATGTTCATGCATTTTAGATGTGTGATTACTATGTTAAATTGTTGTGTGCTGGTAGGTTTGGATTGGGCTGAGCTCATGATGATTTTAAGTTTGCATGTCACATGTTCATGCATTTTCCATGCATACGTACCTTCATTTATCTTTATTTTGATATTGATCTGTGTTGGTGCTTTTCTGTGTGTTTCTTTCTCTTTCTCTTTCTTTCGGTTAGTTGCTCTATGGCACCTAAACGAAAATCCACTCCGTCCCAAAACCCTCTTTGTTCTGGGGCATCTTCTTCTTCTGACACCACTCCTTCTCACGTACGGTTCCATGATGATAAAGCCCGAAAAGACTTTTTGGAGAACTTCTCATAACGAGGCATTCATTCGGAATGCCAAGTCGTTCTATCGAATTTTTTCGATACTGACCTTCCCACTGTCATCTACAGTCAGGATTGGGAGTCACTGTGTGGCATCCTGGTCACTTGTCCCTCCGTGATCATACATGAGTTTTATTCCAACATGCATAGATTCGATACTTCAGTACCTCATTTTGTCACTCACGTTCGAGGTACGCACATTGTAGTTACTCTGGATCTTATATCCGAGGTACTACACATACCGAGGGTAGCTCATCCTGACTACCCCAGTTGTGATCATCTATGGACTGTGTCCAAAGACGAACTCTCTTTTCTTTTCTGTGAGACACCTTCATCTTGGAGTGACATTCAAAACACCCCTTGCTCGGGCTTTGCAAAAGGTCCGAGATTCCTTAATATGGTGATGATATTCATTCTTCATCCATTGTCTCACTATAACTCTATCACAGAGTCTCGTGCTCGTTTTTTGTTATCCCTCTTGGAGGACATTTCTATTGACTTCCATTTTCACTTTATTCTATTCCTTATAGATGTCGATAGGGATACGACGACCTGTGATAAGCTCATTTTTCCTTCAGCTATCACGTGGATCCTTTGCCACTTTTCTGTCTCCTATCTAGAGTCTACACACTTTTCCATTATGTGTGCCATAGACGCTGCTACCGTTCGACGAAGCGAGGCCCAGATTCGATCGAGGCGGCCATAGACTGAGACGGCGAATCCTCCAGCTTCTTCCACTCCTTCCACCTCCGCTACTTCATCTTCTGCGGGTGGAGTGACTCTCGAGGCCATCATGGCACAGTTTGTGCGCATGGATGCTCGCCTTGACACACTTAGTGATGAGTTGTGTCAGGTGAACACCTGTGTTGGTCGTATTGCACGATGACAGGCAGCCATGGGTGGTTTCACTGCTTATACTTCTCCATCTCCACCGGCTTCAGAGGATGAGAGTGGTGATGGCTCCGGCAATGATGATGCTGATGAGGAAGATGGTGCTAGCTCGCCTAGTGATAATGAGATGTCTACTTGATTTACTTACCCTTTGTCACTCGTGACAAAAAAGGGGAGTAGTTTTGATATGAGAGTAGTCATATACATAGGGGGAGGGTTAGCATAGAAGATTTTTGTGATAAGGGGGAGTGTTTATACTTTGAGGGATGTAGTGAGGACTTATGTATTTTTTTTCTTTTCTTCTTTTAGAGATACATTGTTCTTACATTGTGATAGCAAACCTTGTACTTATGATGTTATATATATGATGAGGTTGTTATTACAGTTCTTTCACCTATCTTTACATGTGTTGTTCCTTTTCTCTCTTTATGCACATGCTTCTTATATATTGTATGCAATCTTTTATTTCTGTTATACACTAAGATGCCTTGATGAGTTTTGTTTAAAGTGTTTCAGAAATACAGGTTGTCAAAGTCTTTTTTGTCATGAACTCTCTTCTTGCAAAGTTTTTCAAGAGTTTGTGTTAGGACTAGATTTTATTGTATTCAACAAGTGAGTATGAGTTGAGTGATTTATGACTTCTCTCATATGTTCATTTGTTTGTTGTAATTTTGTCACAGATTGCCAAAGGGGGAGATTGTTAGGACATATGTGAATCATGTTAGGAACATATGTCAATATAGAATTGGTTAATCTTTTGACAAAACGCACTTTACTTGTAATCAGGTAGATCTAGGATATGTTTAATGCTTCAAGGATCAAGGTTTCAAGTTCAAGTGAAGAAGTGTTGGATTTTAAAGCTCGACAGCTAGTATCTATCGAGGTTTAAAAAGCTGTTTCAGCCCGATGCTCGACAACTGCTCGATAGATAGGGTATTTGTCGAGGTTTATGAAAATCAGTTTTTCAAAGCTAATTTCACTCCAATCCGTGAATAGATGTTTGGGCTTTCTTTTCTCACAACCCTAAACATATATAAGGATTATTTTAAGGGCCGTCACAGCTGATGCAACTCAATGCAAAAGTTTTTCACAAGGATTAGCCAATTTACATAACATATGTCTCTAAAAATATCCATATATGTCCTAACAATTTCCCCTTTTGGCAATCCGTGACAAAACCACAACAATCAAATGAAGTATGAGAGAAGTCTTATATTACTAAACTTATAACCACTTGTTGAATACAATAAAATCTAACCCTAACACAAACTCTTGAAAAACTTTTCAAGAAGAGAGTTCATGGCATGATAGATTTTGATAACATGTCTTTCTGAAACACTTTAAACAAAACTCATCAAGGCATCTTAGTGTGAAATAGAAATAAAGGATTGTATACCTAAAGAAACATGTGTATAAAGATAAACAAGAAACAACACATGGAGAGAGAAGTGAATAACAACATACATCATCATATATATAAATGAGAAATAAATACAATGTGTGGCATAAAATAAATGGTCACAAGACCGGTATACAAGAGGATAATGTAACTAAAGATAAGGAAAAGAAAAGTACATAAAATCCTCACTACATCCCTAAAAAAAAAAAGACACTCCCCCTAACAAAAATGTCCTATGCTAACTCTCCCCCTAAATACATGACTACTCTCATCATCCCAAAACTACTCTCCCTTTTTGTCACGAATGACGAACGGTAAGTCACTAAGAGGTCGCCACATCATCACTGGAAGAGCTAGCCTCCTTATCCTCATCATCATCATCACCATCAATAGCATCCTCATCCTCAGAAGCCTCTAGAGAAGGAGATGGAGAAGCAACGAAGTCACCAAGGCGAGCCTGTCGTTGTGCAATACGACCAACACGGGTGTTCACCTGATACAACTTAGTAATGAGAGTATCAAGGCGAGCATCCATGCGCTGAAGCTGCGCCATAACCGCCTCAAGAGTCACACCACCCGCCAAAGAAGAAGGATCGGAGGTGGAAGGAATGGTGGGGGCTGGAGGATCCGTCGTCTCGATCCACGGCTGCTTCAGTCGAAGCTGGGCCTCGTTCCGCCGAACAGAAGCTATGCTGATGGAACCCATGACAGTGAAGAAGGGAGAATCAAAAATAGGGATAGAAAAATGGTGAAGGATCCGCGTGATAGCCAAAGGAAAAATGAGCTTATCACGGGTTGCCGTATCCCTATAGACATTTATGATAGAGATAATGAAATGAGTGGGGAAGTCAATAGAAAGATCCTCTAAGAGGGATAACAAAAAACGAGCACGATACTCTGTGATGGAGTTATAGTGAGACAGTGGAGCAAGAAAAAATGTCATCACCATATTAAGGAATCTCGGACCTTTTGCAAAGCCCGAGCATAGGGTGTTTTGATGCTCACCCCATATGGAGGGTGTCTCATAGAAGTGAGTTAGAAGCTCATCTTTAGACACTATCCTTAGATGCTGACAGTCTGGGTGATCAAGATGCGATACCCTCGGGACATGTAGTATCTCGGATATAAGATCTGGAGTGACTACGATATGTGTACCTTTGAATGTCATGAAAAACTGAGGCACAGAGGTATCGATACTGTGCATGTTGGAGTAAAACTCCTGTATGAACATGGTAGGACACCTTAAGGCTATCTCACAAAGAGATCCTCATTCCCGAGTGTGAATGACATCGAGAAGAGGAGTGTTGAAAAAATCCGACAGAATCACATAGCGCTCCGGATGAACGCCACGTTTAGCAAAGTTCTCAGAGAAGTCCTAATGGGCCTTCTCATCACGGAACCGAACGTGAAGAGGGGGAATAGGAGGATCAGAAGAAGATGATGACCTAGAACGAAAAGGGTTCCGATTCAGAGTAGATTTGCGCTTGGGTGCCATGTGCAATCTATCCGAGAGAGAGAGAGAGAGAGAGAGAGAGAGAAGATAGAACACATAATCACAAGAGAGTACAAAGAGGGAAAAGAAAAGGTACGTATGCATGAACATGTGACGTGCTAAAAGAAATTGCATCCTGAGCTCAACCCAATCCAAACCTAGCAGCACACAATTTTCAACAATTCAAACACACATCTAAATGCATGAAACATTGTGAAAATGCAAATGGAATGCAATGCATGATCATATAGCATTAAATAAACAACACCCAACCCAAAACTTTCACAAAAATCTCAAAAAATTTCAAAAACCCCAAAAGTTTTAGAGAAAACCCAAAAACCTAGGTCTAATGCGTGAAATGCATGAGAAAAGAGGGATTAGAAGTTCATACCACAAGATTAAAGCTTGATTAGGCCGAAAACTTGAAAGGAATGGAGATTAGAGTGAGAAGAGAGTGTTTGGAGGGAGAGAAAAGATTTTCTATCGAGAGAGAAAGTGAAAGTGAAATCTGATTTCGCGTTGAACATATATATAGAAATCATAGCTCGATGGATCGAGGAGCTGTCGAGCACTAAATCTCGATAGATATGAATCTGTCAAGGTGCTGCGAGAATCTGTCGACGGCAAAAGTTCCTCGATGGATCGAGATTCTGTCGAGAATCTATCGGCTAGACAGAAAGTTTCTCGATGGATCGAGAAGCTATTAAGACAAAGTCCAGAAAGCTCGATGGATCGAAAAAGTGATAAGATCTGTCGAGAAAAGAAGTCTAAGAGGCTCGATAGATAGGAATCTGTTGAGTAGCTATAGAAAAGCTGTCGAGCTACATAAAAAAGAGTTTTTCAAAGAGAGGAAAAACACAAAGAGATGAATGCAAGCAAGCAAGCTACTCAAACATAGATCCAATCAACATGTTAAGCTCTCAAAAACATCTCTCAACAAGAACAATGCAAAGCATTCATAAATCCAAAACACACACACATACACACACATAAACAAGTCTAACCAATTTTATATTTCAAAAACAGGTTAAGACAGTTTAGTGAGTATACATTAACACATGTATCTCTTGTGATGGCCAAATCACATTGTACCTGCACATGTATCAAAAGTTTCAAAGAATTTGTGTGTTGTGTGTGAAAACATAGCAAGAATACATAAGTGTCTCATATTGTGACGATTTGAGATATGAGAAAATCAATTTAACTCACACACAATTATAACTGCTTGATGAGGACTATCACCTTCAAGGTATATCATATAACTCCCACATCTCCTAAAAACACGCTTGCAACCATATTTAAAAGTATTTTGATTCTTTTTGCTTTTATATTCTTTGCATATATATATATATTTTTTCTTTTGAGCATATCATGCATGGGCATATAAGAGAGAGAGAGAGAGAGAAGAAAAACCCAATTATGTTAAGCCACAAACATCACAATTTTGCTATGCCGAAGCACACAGATGTTATACATGATTGGCGGGCTTTAGTGGTGAGATGGTTATTTATGCCTTTCTCTTAGAATTTTATAGTCCATCCCGTCAAAAAGAGTGATATGAGTGTTAAGTATAAGAGATTACTTAATCGTACTCATCACAAACATGAGTCACAAAGCTCACTTGCTTAGTTGTGCATTGAGATGCTCATCTAAGTTACAAAAGATACAAAGTTTAGAAAACTTTGTTTCAATGGCCATCCAAGGTACACAAGTATCAATGTACATAAAACACACACTGTTTTTGTATATATATATATATATATATTGATTTTTCAATTTTTATGAAAAACAAAATAATTAAAAACTGAAAACAAACAAACAAAAACATCTTAAACAAAGCAAAGCATAAAACTAGATTGACTCAAAAACAAGAAAGCAAAACACACAAGTAATGCAAAAACCATAAATGGAGAGAGAGAGAAAAAAAATGACTAAATCACTTAGAGCCTTTTTCCTTCCACACCTTGGAAGAACCTTTCCTTTGAGTGAACCTTTGATCCGGTGGTGAGGGAGAAGAGTTGAAACTGTTCAAGTTCGAAAGGAACATGAGGACCTTAAGAAGATCTCCATGAGGAGCAAAAGATGATGGAAACTGATTCTGATTTCTAGACGAGATTATATTGTTGCTTTGTTGAATGGCTAACCACTTGTAGCAATTTGGACGAGTATACCCTGAAGCTCCATAGTGATGACAGAGATGCAGCTTCTTCGGTTGAGGCTTTTTGTTATTAACCCTCTCACTAGCTATTTCAGTTTTAGTTTCATTGTTCTCATAATTAACATTATTAGCAGGTGAGACAAACACAGTAGTACTAAAAGAGGCAATATTAGGAGAAGAGAAATCATACCCCAAATCGGTTTTATCAGAAGCAGTTTTCTAAAAGCTTAGCATCTAATCGAGCTTTGCACTGGAAGTCCTCTCCAATTAAGCTCTAACCTGGAATAGTTTTGCTTCAAGGTTCTTTGTCTTTTCAGCAAGGAAGTTGTTCTTAAACCTTAACGCACCAATGGTCTGATTTGCTTCATCAAACTTTGTGGAGAGCTTTTCTCGATCTAGCTTAATATCACTCTGCTTCTTGGTGGCCAGCTTATACAGTTTCTCATGCTTCTCAAAAACCTTGTACAATTTTGCATAGGCTGTATGGATGTTATCTTGATCGTCCATTTTCTCAAACTTAGAGTCCACCAAGTCCTCTTCATCATCTACTGTTTTTGAAACCCGTTAATAGGATCAACTATAGCAGTGAAGACATTTAAAATTCCCTCGTCATTACTATCATCTGACTCATCCTTAGGCTCGGTGTCACTCAAGGTAGCAGCAAGGGCCTTGCTTTTTCCAATAGTTTTGAGATATGTTGAACATTCTTGTTTCATATGTCCAAAACCTTGACATCTAAAACACTTTGGTCCGGAGGGAACAGTGTACTGACCGCCTTCCTAAGCATCCTTCTTTCCTCTGTCTTGGCTCTTGAAATGAGAAGTACTAGATTACTTACGGTCCTTATCAAATCCTTTCGCATTGGCATTCTTCATGAACTTCTTGAATTGCCTAGTGATGTAGGATTTCATCTTGGAATCTTCATCATCGGAAGACTCATTGGTCTCATTGCTTTTGGCCTACAGTGCCATGCTTTTGCTTTCGCTTCCTTTCCCGATTCTAGTCAAACCTAATTCATAGGTTTGTAAGTTGCCAACCAGCTCTGTCAAAGGAATAGAGTCAATATCCTTTGATTCTTCAAAGGCAGTGATTTTGGCATGAAATCTCTTAGGCAGAGATCTGAGCACCTTTCTCACAACCTTGGGTTCAGGAATAGTTTCCCTAAGATTAAAGGCAGAGTTAACTATGTCTTTTAGCTTGGCATAGAACTCATCAAACGACTCATCCTCCTCCATCTTAATCTCTTCAAAACTTGTAGTAAGCCTTTGAAGCATTGAATCCTTAATAGCCTTAGTCCCTTCATAGGTTGTCTGGAGGATAGTCTATGCTTCCTTAGCAGTTTCAGTAGAGGATATCTTCTTGAACTCCTTATTGGTGACCACACTGAATAGAGCATTCAATGCTCTGTTGTTGAAGTTTACGGCTTTGATCTTGGCATCATTCTAATCAGCTGGCGCTTCCTTTGGCTTAGTCCAGCCAATCTCCACAGCTTGCCACACCTTCTTATCTAAAAATTGCAAGAAAGCTCTCATACATATTTTCCAGTAAGCATAGTTAGTGCCATCAAATAAAGGAGGTATAATAAGAGACTTCCCTCTATCCATGACAAACAAGGGTCAATGGATCACACAACAAAGATTAACCCTAATCAGAGTGTGCCCGCTTTGATACCACTTGATAGGCCAAGAATGTATTGACCCCTTTGGTAACTTAATCAATTAATTTAGCCAAGTGAAATTAATTAGATTCAATTACATGCAATAAGCGTGATAGCACAAACAAATCACCAACTAAGTTAAATGCAGCGGAAAATAAATTTGACAGAGGTGATTTGTTTATGAATGGGGAAAACCATCGAAACAAAACCTCACCAGGTGAATTTAAGGTCACCACTCATGAGAATCCACTATTATCAAAATAAGCGGTTATAAGTAAAAGGAATTTCAATACCTAATACCAACCTTCTATTGAACCCTTACCCCAATATCCAGTTGGACTTGTAATGTAGTGACAATCTCTCCTTTCAATACACGGCTCTCAATACGTAACTAACCAATTGATGCACGGATCCAAGTACGTGACTAACACACCGATTTGAGGAAAATATTGGCTGCAAAATTCTTCAATTCATCCAACGATGAAGATCAAGAAGCTCCTTGGTTACAGAACCCTTGGAGCAAAGACGCAGTAGCTTCTACAAAGAATATGATGAACTTGGGCAAATTCTGTCTTCGGTCACAACTTGCATGCACAATCAAATTGCATTGAGTTGCATCACTTTGCATCACCTTTGACGGCCCTTAAAATAATCTTTATATATGTCTAGGGTTGTAAGAAAAGAAACCCTACACAAATACACATGGATATGCTTGAAATCAAATCTGAAAATCTGAATTTCATAATTCTTGACAGATACAGCTTCTATCGAGTTGTTGTCGAGCATTAGCATTAAACCTCGATAGATATGGATCTGTCAAGCTATCTGTCGAGCTTTAATGAACAACACTTCTTCACTTGTTTCTTGGACAGATTTGCATGGGTTCAATACTAAACTTGAACTCTTGTTCCTTGAAGTAATAAACTCATCCTAGATTTACCTAATTACAAGTAAAGTGCGTTTTGTCAAAGGATTAGCCAATTTACATAACATATGTCTCTAACAATAACCACATATGTCCTACCAGACACTATCTAACTTTTGGATAAGGTTTTTTGGATGCTACTTTTACGATGATGTGAGTTATGTTGGAAAACGATTTTATTTTCAACATATGCAATAGTGTAAAAATTTGGGTAATTATTATTTGTCCATTGTTTGTAGGAAGAAGTAAAGGCTTGCAAGTACTTCAAGTAGGCTGATGTAAAAAACATTTGTTAGTGTGAGTTTGAAGTTGCAGCACTTGTGGATGCAAAATTCAAAAGGTTGGAGAAGGAGGCAAAAATTACTAGTGATGGGAGAAGCTAGAAGGTGATATGGAAGAAAAAGCAAGGGAGAAAAAGCAAGGTGATATGGCTAGCCACAAAAGCTGAATCATTAATCTTCAAAACTGTATTAATGCACCATGCACACAAAACTATGGTACCACAAAAGTATGGACCATGCACACAATATAAACACTTTTTTTCTAATTTCAACCTAATCTGTCTATATGATACCACAAAAGTATGGACCATCTAATAACAATGACATATGTTGCTAAATACAATAATAACTTGTCTACCACATACACAAATCCACCAAATACAGTAATAACTTGTCTACAATACACATTTCAATACCCTAAACCCAACACAAACAAAGTTTGTCCACACCTACTTTAGTGCACTATTATGCACACAAAAAGTTAACAAAAAAGTGAGTAAATCACATTTTTGCAATTAGTATTTTTCTTTATCTTTGCTTTTGGTCCCAGTAGGTGTATGTACTAATGGCCTTGCTCCAGTTCTTCCTCCTCTCATGCCTAGTGATGCACCCCTTGAACCAGTCCTCCCTTCTGCACCTCTTGAACCAAACCTTCCTACAACACTACTTGGTCCATCATTTCCTCTAATCCTCTTAGAAGCCCTCAAACCTTCAAGTTGAAATAATATACAAGGCTATTGGTTAGGTAGTTGCAATATACTAGGTTTGAAGTCACATCTCATGGAGGTTTAATCATACCTGAGTTAATGATTCTCTATGCTAATGGGTACAAGGTTGGCTACTTGAAAACCATGTTGCTACTCTTGTTACTGGTGCTCTAGTATGGGGTGTTGGCTGATTAGATGGGGGTTGATTGCTTGAACTTGTCTGAGCATATGGTTGATATATTAGAGGTGGTATTTCAGCATGCTGGCTTGGCTGAGGTTGTCTTTGTTTAGGTTGGCTTGGCTGAGGTGGTTGTCTTGTGGGTTGAGAAGTGTTTCCATTGCTGCTGCCTTGTGCCTATAAAAAATCGTACACAGTATCAGTTCCATATGTTAGTTTTAAAGCTCAAATTATATTCAAGGAAGGGTCACTTACTGATCTTCCTCTTTAAAGCCTCATTCTCCTTTCCCATGGGGTCTTACATGTTTTGCTAGCCTTGCATCCCTTTGAGTTATGGCCCACCATTTTACAATTAACACATCTAGCAGATTTATACATCCTAGACATCCTGTTTGGATTTCTTGGCTCATCAGCACCCTTCCTTCTCAACACTTGTGACTTACTTGGTGGTTTGTATACAATTGGGGCAACGGGAGCAAGAAGACTAGTCTTAATCCACTCACTCTGTCCAGGCAGTGGAGGAATAATCTCATTGTAAGCAGCCTTGTATGCATCCTTCAAATAACCTGGATGTGCATATTTTTCTAGTTGCTCAAGGTTCTTGTAAATTGTTGTCATAGCATGCTTACATGGAATTCCATTTAAATCCATACTCTACATGAACATGCCTTCCTTGGCAAATCCACTACATGTCTCCCATACTCATTATCAACTTCAGAAATGAATCTACTAGACGATGTTGCACAGAAACCCTTACTTTCTAACTTTAAGTTCTCAAGCTTATCTCTAATGTTTGGACAGATGTCATGTTTATATCTCTCAATACCAACTCTCTTAATGTGCATTCTACTCATCAATCTAGTCCTAATCCATTCTAGCATTGATACAATGGGCTTATCCCTTGCATGTAGAACTATTGAATTAAAAGATTTACTCAGGTTTTTCACATAACAGTCTGATAAAGCTTTGCTACTGAAATGAGACCTGCTCCATTGGGCTGGGTCTATGTTGGCTAAGTACTCCCAAGCTCCATGGTCTAACTCTTTCATCTCCTCTATTCTCTGCTTAAATTTTCTAATAGTTGTGGCTATAGCACACTTCCACATAGCAGAATTCAACTCTAGTCCCTTAAAGTCTATCTTGAAGTTACTGTAAATGTGTTTAACACAAAACATGTGCTTAGCTCTTGGGAACAAAAGTTGCATTACAGGAATCAGTCCTTGCATTTCATACAAAACAAAAAAGAGTTGTAGAGAATGGTACCACATTTCCCACCACAGACATCAAAAGAAAAGGAAAAAATGTTGAAATTTTCATACATTTTGTTTGTCAGAAATGAAAACCATATTCATTTCATCTGAATTGCCAATATCATCTGCAAATTGTTACAAAAACCACAGCCATGACTCCTTATTCCCTGTTCAACCACAGCCAAAGCAATTGGGAAGATGTTATCATTCCCATCTTTCCCAGTGGCTGATAGGAGCTAACCGTTAAACCTCCCCTTCAGGTGGCACCCATCTAATCCTATTAGTTGTCTACAACCACTCAAAAACCCTACCTTTTGTGCATTATACTTCACATACATTCTTTTGAACCTTGGCTATGAGTTCTCATCATCCATTTTAGTCTGAAGTATCACCTTACTACCTTTATCAGTTATACGTATCATTTCTGCATAATCCCTCAACCATGTGTATTTCATAGCATCATCCTTTCTAAGGAAACTTTTGGCCATTTGTTTTGCCTTATACACTTGGTTCACAGATATGTCAACTACTAGATGCTTCCTAACATGGTGTTGTACAGCTTCAACAGACCACTTATCATTTTTACTAAACTCATCCAAGAATTTCTTAACCACATAAGTTGATATGCACTGGCTGTTTTTGAATGTCCTACCACATATATAGTTTGGAAATAAGGTCTTGATCTAGAAAGCAGTTTCACCAGTGATTGTGGATGCATACACCTTCCACCCACACTCATTCTTGTAATACACATATATCTTGTTTTTCTCATTCAGCTTAAACTTGATGTCCATAGGTTTCTTCATAGCAAACTCCCTCAAAGCTTTCCTAAATACCTTACCATTTGGAAATTTCATACCTTTAAATAAGACTGGGTTCTTCATGAAGGTCTTCTCATTATATTCAGGGAATACCTTTTCCCTTCATCATCTGAACCTTGTACATTTCCAAGGTCATCCCCATCAATAGGAGGCTCATACCATTAAGCATCATCAACTAGGGGCTGTGCAGGTTGAGGTCCGCTAGATGGCTCAGCATGGTCTACATTATTCTTCTCAGTCTGCTCAGGTTGGGGACCATTATCCCTCTCATGAACTAGGGGTTGTGCATGTTCAGCATTTTCACTTCCTACTCCAAACACATCATCCTCAAAATCTGGTCCCTTAAACCCCTTATCTAACCAATTAGGTCCTTCATTCTTGTCAACATTCTCTAGTTGACCTTCATTTCTTCTATCATTATTCCTCTCAGTTTGCTCATGGTGGGGTGCATGTTGCCCATCATCATTGTATACAGAAACTTCATCATGCCCATAAAAGTGGTGCCTATCATCCACCTCCAACTCCATATCATCATCAGTCAACACATCTTCTTCCACCACAATAGGCTCTCCATTGTCCACCTCAGGTAACTCAACACTATTAGGTTGAACCCCTACTTCTGTGTACAAATTAATTGTATTAGTTGGCCATTCTTTGTGTATTTTATACATATACATAACTTCATCATCACTATCTCTAGGAAGCAACCTCAAACCATGCTCTAAGTCACCTCCTGGTATTAAGTAATGCACCTTACAACCAATTGGTGCTCTAGCTTTCACACATAGATCATGTATTTCAAACCTACTTAAATAGTTAGGATCTACCTCAAACACTACACCCATTCGGCCACCCACATACCACAATCTTGGGTTGCACTCAAATTTCCCACCATAATGTACTTTTAATGTGAAAGCAAAATCACCCATTTGCATAAAGTCAAACACAAACAAAAATATGATTTTTTTTTTTCCAAAACAGTTTGATAAAGGGAGACAGAGAACATAGGGAAGAATAAAATTGTCTCCTTAGGGACCACAACCAACACACCATCAGAAAACAATCTATTACAATAGAAACCCAAAAAATCCCTAAGGACCACAACAAACACACACATTGAAACTCTATAGTAGAACACAAGATGATATTTTCGTGAACATTACAATACAAAAATATTTTTACCTTTGATAATTTACAATATTTGACTAAACCCCTAAATTAATTAACATATTTAACATATATTTATCTATCAATTGATCTGAAAATATGAACCCTAGTTCAGAAGAATACCTTCTATGTGTCTCAAAATAAGAACCAAGTAAAGTCCACGACAAAATCAGCTTCAAATCCCAAAATAAGAACCAGCTAAAACGATTACTACTTTGTTGTGAGTCTTACGATTTTAGTTTTCATCGTAAACGATTACTAATTTGGGGTTTTTGTTCGAGCAATGTTGTGAGTCTTGAGAGGGTGTTCTAAAAGTTGGATTATATAGTAAATGATGTTTACAGATAGAATGGGTGAGGTGGGTTACGAAGGGCTGACGGAGGGTTCCACGGGTGGGTTAAGTGACAAACTCCAAAACATAGGTAGGCAATGTTAAAACTGGCATAACCATAGGTGGGTTAAGTCTAATTACCTGTTTGTTTGTCAAGCCAAACAATCCTAAGTTTACTACCAAAATATGTGTCATAGGAATAGGTGGAGATTGATATTTTAGAACAGCTTCATTGACATTGTAGCCTCTCTCACTCACAAGCAATTGGTTGCCTATATCTAATAAATTATGTTTTAAATTTTTTTGGTTTGCCTTTGCCAGATTGTAACTTTAATATATATCTATGCCTTCATCTTAAAAAATTTAAATTCCCAAAAAAAGAAGAAAGAAAACAACATGTTTATCTTAGATTACCTCTATTTAGCTTTGCAATGGCTTTGGTGAGAGATGTGATGAGTTCGCCTTGGGCCTAGGAGTAAAGGGCAAATCACAAAATGCATTAAACACAACCCAATAAGTAGCAATAGTTTAATAATTCTAACAAATACAAAGTTGTATTCTTTAACAGATAAACAAAAAGAGTATTCTCAAATCTCATCAACAATAACAAAATACATAGATCAAACACACATTAATAAGAAACCCTAAAAATGATGGAGAGAGATTGCTATGGAGAGGTAGAGGTTGCGTTTGAACTCGTCAAAAGAGAAAGAGTCTTTTTAGTGTCTAAACTCATCCAAAGAAAAAGACTCTAATATTTCAGAGAAGATTAAATTTGGATAATGAAAAGTTATTCAGAAAATTTATTAAAGAAATATGTAAATTTCTAGCATATGAATATAAAATTTAAAAAGTGAAACGAATAGAATTGTAAACATAAAGGGGGAGGAAAGCAAATTGATTGAAATAAAGAGGGGCTAATTGTGTGGGTTTTTTTTGGCATGGGCTGAGTGAGACCAATAAAAACCCTTTGCTTATGTTTCATTCTTTGGCGTTTTAGAGCCCTCCAATGGTGCCCTTCTCTTTCTCATCTTTCTAACTCTCTCAAATTATTTCTAAATTTTAAACCTTAATCAAAACCAAATCTAGGCTGGATACGTAAATCAAAACTAAGTAGTCCATAATAATCAAACCTAAATCATAATAATTGCCAAAATTTGTGTATTTAAGAAAATACCTTTACCGATGTGGAGCTGGTGGTGTTACAGTGGTGGAATGCCATTGAAGGTGTGTGCTAGCCTGACAATGTTCTTGCTTTTGGGGCTTTGCTTGCAAATAACTTGTATGGAGGAATTGTCTCAAAGTTGTTGTAGGAAATAGAGTAAAGAGAGCGGAGGAGATAGGGAAAATAACGTAGAGAGAGAGAGAGAGAGAGAGAGAGAGAGAGAGAGAGAGAGAGAGAGAGAGAGGAAAGAAGTGGTTTTTGGTTTTCTGTGGAAAGAAATATGTAACGTGCAAAAAAAATTTGTAACCACCAAGAGAGTCTCTTTCTCACCTTTCTAATTCTCTCAAACTAATTCTAAATTTTAAACCTTAATCAAAACCAAATCTAGGCCTGATACATAAAACTAAGAAGTTCATAATAATCAAACTAACCAGTAATTATTGCGAAATTTAAATATATAAGAAAATAATTTTTAATTGATGTGGTGTTGGGTAGGTTATTATGGTGGATGTCATTAAGGTGTGTGTAGGCTTGACAATGTTCTTGTTTTTGGGGCTTTGCTTGCAAATAACTTGAATGGAGGAATTGTCTCAAAGTTGTTACAGGAAATAGAGTAAAGAGTGTGGAGGAGAGAGGGAAAATAATGTATATATAGAGAGAGAGAGAGAGAGAGAGAGAGAGGGAGAAGAAAGAAGTTGTTTTTGGTATTTTGCGGAAAGAAATATGTAACGTGCAAAAAAATTTGTAATTACCAAGAGACAGAGCGTTGTGTCTTTAGTTTACCAAGAACACAAGCTTGTTGCTATGAATGGGCCTCTATATTGGTAGGAGTTAAATCCAAAACTATTCCCCTTCTGGTTAAGAGAGACAAAGGACGTCTAACGGTTTATGCATCTTCTATTTGATTTTATCTCTTTGATTTTATAAGGACTGTGGCAACTGAATAGGTACGAGCTAGTTGGATTCAATAAAGAGAGGAAGAGGCAAGAAAGGAGGAGATTGAGGCATTAAAAAACTTATATGGGAAGTTGAAAACAGTGGAGATAGAGATTTATAGGTGTTATGGAAGTTAAAGTGAAATATATTTTTATTAATGAAAATAAAATAATGACATGGTTGCTAATGTGGCTTAACAAAAGTGTAACAATAATAAATATTATATTTCAACTTTTAGATATAACATATAGATATAGATTGGTTGTGCTACTGGTATGGCCTTCAATGAAAGGTATTTGACAAATATATGTTGGATATAAAAGGTATTTGACAAATCTAAAATAAAATGAATATTTATTTGTTATACGAGTTAAACGGGTTGTGTTAAGTGAGTCATTTCGGGTTGACACAAATAAATTGGCGTGTCAAACGTGTCTATTGTGGGTTACGTGGATTGACCCGTCTATGACACGTTTCTTATTGTGTCGTTTTCGGGTCGACCCGTTTATGACCCAAACTCATTAAGGCCCAACCCTAACCCGCAAAAACCCGTGTCCGGTTCGTGTCGTATTCGCGAGTTGGGTCGAACATTGACACCCCTAGCCTTCATGGGTTAAATCAAAGTTTCTTAGGTAGGTGGAATTCATCTTTTACTGTCACATTTATCTACACCATAGCAGTGTACAGATTAAAATGAGAGCTGAAATTTTTGTTTAGACTTCAGACTAATCAAGTCATCGCATAAACAAATCTCACTCATTTGAGTTTAGAGAAAAGAACTTTATCTAATCAAATTGCTTTGCGTTGAAACCTCTTTCTAATCAATCAATAAAACATAGTCTAGTTGCGTCGGACATACGTAAGAGATACTATATAACATTGTGAGATTCATGTGAGAGTGATGTTACGTGTACCCTTAAACAAGATACCACCTCTTCTATTACAGCTTAACAACAATAAAGCTTTAGTCTCAAATTTCGGATCGGCTATGGATCTTAACATATTAGTAAGGGTTGGTTACATGTATTCTTTTCTTTCATCCTATTCTATCAGAGAGAGGAGAAATTATGAAGTCCTCATGGTGAACAAGTAATGTGGTCCATCATTCCAATAAAAGACTCTCACCTGTTTAAAATTATAGAGTTTTAAATAAAAACTGAATACTAACTCAGTAATTTTAAACATGTGGGAGTCTTTTACTAGAATGGTGGACCACATCATTTATCTACCATGAGGACCTTCTAATTTCTCCAAAGAGAGAGAGAGAGAGAGAGAGAGAGAGAGAGAGAGAGAGATTTTATGATTCTAGTCCCCTGACCAACCCTCAAACAATTATTTGATCTCGACTTCCTTCACACATGCATCTGTCTTTCAGTGCCTTGGTGGACAGCAAATTGAATGCCAAGAGTAAAATTTACAGCCTGGCATATTTGAGAAGCAGAATATTTATATTTCAACAATGAGGCAACTTTATTGCATCTCCTTCACTGTTGATAAGTTGACTAAAGATAGAATGTGTTGTGCAATCTCTGCAGAGGCATTGGGCTTTGCAGCTTTGAGAGCCCTCTCAGACATATCTGCCATTTTGCTCTCATCTCCTGTCAAACGTGAAGACAATTTTAAGGAAAAAAAATGAACAAAGAACTTTTTAGTTATCTTGGCTTTAATTATTAATTACAATACCCACAAATGACATCCAACATCTTCAAGGACAAGTTTATTTATACAATTTATTAACACGTGGCCAAAAGAATTAAAAAAATCAACAACTTATCTCTAACATAACTTTACACATCTAACATAACTATATACACTCAAACCCAAATATTACATAACACATTTGAAATAATAGAAACACACTTGAATATATATTCTTAATGCTTTTATGTGAAGTTGGAAATAATAATACTGTGAAGGTGGCATGTTCAAAGAAAATAGCAAAAAGGATGCGGACAACCAAAATTACATGCCTCAACCAGATGCATTTTAAAGAGTCCTAAGAAAAATTTCAGGAGATATTAGAGGAAGCCTCAAATTAATAAAGTCCTGAGTTTCAATTTTGTAAAATATTAGAGGAAGCAATACTGGGTATTGGCCTCTGTATCTGTTTAACAAAAAGAACCAATTGGGCTAAATGTTAGGGGAATCATCATCAGGCAAAATATTCAAGCAAGCACTTCAGGCAAAGCAGTGCTGGACAATGGCACTGAAGTTTTGAGTACCCAAATGTTAGATGGAGCAACCTCACCTCATTGATGGATCTTCACAAGTAAGAATTGTCAGAGCCCTACAATATAACTGTCAGTTCCCTTCTACAATTCCCACATTGTTTTGCCCTTTGGGAGGGGGTTGGGGGCTGTCTCTTATAGGGGTGGGGAGCCATTCTATTTGCATGTTAAGGATCCTAATGCATTCTGCATCTCATCTTTCTAGGATTTCATAAGAACTAAAATTATCTATGTAGCTTAGTAAAGGACAGTGGAACTGCATAAGTACTCTAGAGTTTCATCATGTGAAAATCTGGAAAATCAAGTTCTCATTATGATTTGAAAGTCAAATATAGAGTTTTTAAATTCCAGTACAGTAAAGTAATGAATGAACATCCAATAATAACCACAAATCTAGGCAAAAGATTCAACTTACCCAGTATCTCTTCAATTGCAATGGCAAGGGTGGTTGAATCAAGTTCATCTTCAGTTATAACCTTGCAATCTGCTAAATCAGCCAGTAAAGAAGCATTTCTGAATTGATGTCCTTCAGCAACATTTGGAGATGGTATCTACAAAGTCAGAAAGACATAATTACTCTCTCCTCCCAAAATAGAAGGGGTGCTTTCCTTCTTGCACCGCCCCAAAGTGCATGGGAGCGTCAAAGTTGAAATCTTTTACCCACTGAACTTCCCATATCATCCTTAGATTTCAGCCCACCTTTCTTGGCACCCCTCAGAGCATTTCATGAAAATTGTTGTCTTCATTTTATGTCAATAAAATATGTGCCATTTGCAAAACTCCCGTCTACTTTAAGATGGGGGGGAGTATATCTTTTTCCACTCAGACAATAAAACCAACCCAATTAAGGTCATGAGAAAAATTGAAAACATGGCTGGAAAGTGAGTTTCACACGCAGGGTGATAAAATGCCATATAAGATGAACATATAGGCATGGGTTTAGAAGCAGAAATGGAAAAAATATAGAGATGCAATTTTTTTTGGACATGTGAGAGAGAGAGATTGGAAAATTATTAACTTGGGACCTCATACTTTTGTTCTTCAGGATTTATTTTGCCATCATATCATTATGATCGTTTTTAACAGTGCCTTCTATGTGCATTTTATGCAGTGTACTGCACACCATCATGAATAATTACATAGTTATGTATTCATACCTGATCATTATTTTTTAGTTATGAGTTATGACTGATGGATTTCAAGAATCAAGAAAAAGGAATATCAGTCAGATGCAGTTCCTAGATCCCACAGAAAAATTATTAGGAGCATCATTAGAGCACACACATTCAAAAAGACGCATTGGGCATAACGCCAAAAGATTTTTCAGAGATTATATCTTCTGGACCTTCCAACGAGTAAAAGACTGAGACTTCCCCATTAAAACTTAGATTCATATCCAAAACTCAAACATGTCTATTATTTATTAAGTTTTTAATCTTATATGCTCATCAGGCATGTATGTCAGTCAGATGCAGTTCCTAGATTCAGTACAGAAAAAACCTGATCAGCATCATTAGAGCACATACATTCAAAAAAAGCTGCATTGTGCATAACGTCAATAGATTTTTCAAGGATAATATCTTCTGGACCTTCCAACAAGTATAAAGGTAGTTACCACCTTTTTTTAAAAAAAAAATTTTAACATTGTTATTTATAATTTGATTTTACTTCTTCCATCTCCCCAAATCCTCCTAGAAGAAGCAGAACCACTTAAATAATCATAAATCATCTTTTTTGAGAGGTAATAACTGATAAATGAATACACAAATCACTAAGACCAAATCATCAAAATTTACAAGATGAAAGTATTAGATGATTAGTTCAAACTTCAAAACTTTTCCTTTTCATATAAATTGTTGGTGCAGATTTAGATACCTATCGTGACGTGCCAAAAAATAAAAACACTATCCTACTTGATCTGTCAAATTAGATCCCAAAATGTTATAATCTCATATATGAAAATTAGTACAATATAAAAGGAATTTTTATTTAAAATTTTTTCTTAAATTTAAAAAGGAAATGAAAAATGAAGCTTCTTTACCAGAATAGAAGGTTTCCCAGTGGCCAAGATCTCATAGCAAGTCATAGCACCAGCTCTAGAAATGATAAGGTCTGCAGCTGCATATGCTAAATCCATAGAGTGCATAAACCTTCATAAAACAGGGGCACATTAGACTAAAAGGAACTAATAACCAAGTAGATTATGAATTACACCTGAAGACAACCATTCTATTTGAGCTTCCTAAGTTAAAAGCAGGTCATAAATTTATAAACCAGATCATAATTATTGAAGTCAAACTTAAAATGATGGTGAGAAAATTGTTAGTAGGAACAGGAGTGCAAATAAATGTTATAGATCATTACAACTAAAGCAGAATATATCTAGACCTCAAAGTAGACAATGGAAAGAAGCAAGAATCCTGTAGTTAAATAAGTTGTCCGATGAGTGCTTCATGAAAAATTGAATCTATCAGCATTGTTGGACACCATTTGATGAATTTGACCAATTTGAGTGATTTCACCATATTGATCATATTCATTGCTTTCCACCAAAACTTATACTGAGTTGAAAAAGTTTAGCAGAGGTAGGCCAAGGCAACAGCTATGGAGTGTAGGGCAAAGAGATATTACAACCCAGAAGTCTAAATGGTTAGTTGAATTGACTTAAGATGTGAAATTAGATACATACAGGAAAATCTAAAAAAATGTAGGTTACATGCCTGTTTATAAAGACCTTTTCAACTGATGATTTTTTGGGGGGGGGTGGGCAGACATAATGCATCATGCAAAGCAGCTCCTTAGCACTAAGATGGGGATGTAGAAAGATCCTAAAAAGTTAAACAAAATACATAAGAAGTTCAAAATACATTCTGTACGAGAGAGTAAAAAAAACCCACTTGCTCTGCTGCTTATTTGTAAGAGAATAGAGGTAAACTTTTTCAAAACTATTTGAAAGTAGTATCCAAGTACCCAACTAGAATATCTATGGAATAATATTTTGAAATTTATAGTTATGTAGTTTCTCCCCTATAATATCTATGACATCAATAGACACAATTAACCTTGGTTGTCACAAGTTTCATGCTTCTTCATGGTCATACAGAAAAACCAGTTTGATTCTATCGTGTGCTTTTCACTATCTCATTGTTGAGCTGGCATGTTACACACCATTATTTCACAAAATTGTTAAGTAATATTATTACCAAGTTCACTTCAAACCAACAAGGCAGCAAGCAATTGCATTTACAGAAACACTCAAAGTAATGGAATCATGAATAGACTAACAAATAGATTGTATCTCATTCATACAGAAAACTACTTACGGCGTCAAATACAAATGCGGGTGAGTTTTTACAAGGCTCTCCATCTCATTATAAGACTCAACTCCAGTCTGCCATATAATAAACAAGTTGTTGTTTTGTAACAGCATCTGATAGTACAAATTCAACATAGCAATATTAATAGCATTAGCACCCAAAGACCCTCCAAGCACCAACAAAACCTTTCCCTTCAAATCCCCATTCTTCCCTGACTTAGGAAAGAACCTCAACCTCGCTGCTGCCTTTGGCACGTAATGCCTCAATGCCATCCTCACCGGATTCCCACACACCACACATTTATTCTTCCTTGGAAAACAATCAATGGTCGAATTAAACGCCACGAAAACAACCTCAGCCAAGAATGAAAGAACCCAATTGGCAATCCCTGGAACTGAGTTCTGCTCTTGGATCACAACCTTAATGCCTTTCAGCCAAGCAGCTAGGCATACTGGGAATGAGACGTACCCGCCAGTACCAACAACAATATGAGGATCAAATTCCGAAAGTTTTCGATGACTTTGGATCAGGCTTTTTATCAAGCGGATGGGGAGCAAGAGGTTTCGTGGGGAGATAAAAGGTCGGGCTAGGGGAGAGGCGGGGACGGGGGCGAAGGCATAGCCAGTGGAGGGGATTCCGGCGCTTTCCATACTATCGGGTGTGCCTAGGAAGAGGATTTGGACGTTGGGGTTGGTGATTTTGAGCTCGTCGGCTATGGCGACTGCAGGATATATGTGGCCACCAGTGCCACCAGCGGCGAAGACCACACGGAGAGTGTCAGTGGCATCATTTTGCGTGGTGGGTATTTGCTCATTTGGTTGTTGGTGTTCGAGGGAGAGACAGCAGAGGAGCTTGAGGGACCTGAAATGGAAAGAAAAAAAAAACAGAGAGAGATCAGTAAACTCAGTGTGTGTGTGTGTAGAAAGAGAGAGAGAGATGCAGAGCTTGCCTGGATTTGGGTTTAAGTGGTAGAGTGAGAGAAAAGGAGGAGGGTAGAGAAGAGTAGAATGGTAAGTATGGGGGTTTTGGAGAAATGGAAATGGCCATTAGAGCTGGGGAAGAAGGAATTTTGATGGGTGCATTGGTGAAGGGTGGACTTGTATTGTAAGTCAGAGTAAAGAGTGTGAGAAAGAACACTGGGTGGTGAGTTGAAAGTGGGTATCTCAGACACAAATCCACTGGTGGGGGTGGAGAACTAGGGAGGGAGTTCCAAGTAATGGGAGAAAGACAGTTGATAAACAAACACTGTTTAATAGTGGCGCACTGGCGCCACTATCAATGCTGATTTTGGGAACTGGACCAACTAGTCCTGCAAATTGAAAACGTCTCTAGGCACTTTACTCCATCCATGTGTTTTTGAGTTGTAAGTCCAGCATAGGCTCAACCTTTTGCACATGATTAGTATGACCATTTTGTCCCGCTAGTCTCATCCCGCACTATGGTGAAATAAAGTGGAAATTAAGAATAGGCAGTATGTATATTATTATGATTAGGAGTTTTTATGTATTGTTAGACTATTGGTGTTAAAAAGACTTGGTTTGTATTACTAAGGCCCTTTGTTTAAAGATTTTTAGTATCGTTGTTTAAGTGTTGTGAAAATACATGTGGGTTAAAAAATGTTATAAAAATATGTGTTTTAGTATTTAAATACTGAAAACTATTGTTTAAACAATTGTACTAAACACCTCCTAATTATTTAAATGCATATTCTTATTAAAAAAAAGTATTTAAATGCAAATATATTAAAACTTTTATTTTTGTTATGATATTTTCTCATTAAACTATAAACACTTTGTGTGCGTTTGGAATGACTTAATTTTGCTAGCTTATTTTATTATTCAGCTTATTTTTGCTACTATTCATGGATTCCACTACACTTTTTGGTACTATTTATGGGTCTTACTGTACTATTTCAACTAACTTTTACCTTTATCTACAGTACTTTCAGCAAAATAAGCGGATCCCAAACAGACAATTTGAATAATATTATTCAATCCTTACTTAAAATTATTTTTTATTTGATGTGATAAATTTGTTTATAATTTTTAGTATATTTATATTATTGAAATAGACTTATATAAAAGAAAAAAAAATTGTAACAGACGTGGGGCAAGGAAAATTGACATAAGTAGCGTTTTAAGGGATGGGGATGGGGAAAGAAAGTTTGTCCTGTCATGCGGGGTGGGTCGGGGATGGAGCAAGACAATACCTTGCGGGCGTGGGTGAAATCCCTATCCTTGGACCCTACTCCACCCCGTTGCCATCTATTGCCCATTATAACTAAAAATACAACTTTAAGTCACGATTTAAAACTTGAAAAAAAATTATGTTTTCATTTATAATGGGCAGTTTGTATTTGTACACAGTATGTGCAACAAAAAATTATTTGAGTAAGATGGGAAAAAATTCAGATGATTTTTTTGGTATAGTAACTGGACTGTTTTACGAATTCTGCTTATACTTGAAGTTGAGGGAGGTAGAGAAATTGCTCAATAAAGAAAATATCTGGTTTACATATATTTCTGTTCGTTCGGGATTGTCTCAGTTTCAAATAAAATAAGAAAAACAACTGTTCGTTAGACTGTTTAAATTGATTAAAACTCTTTCTTGAATTTATCAAATTCAAATAACACTAGATTGTGACCCCTTGTATTATTGTGAGTGTGATTCAATATATAGTTTTCATCAAATCCTTTTGTACTTTTCAAAATGTGATTCAAATTATATTCAATATACAATTTTCTTAAGTTCTCACACCGGATAGTCTCTCTATTGTCATTATAATGTAGGTTAACTGTTAGAAACACTTTCATTTGAGAAAAATGCACGTGAATGTTTCAGGATTCGAAGATCAACTAACAAAATAACGTGCTTATTGGACCTTTTTTTTTTTGGGCACCCGGTGGGGGGGGAGGAGGACTTAACACACAACACACAGCTTGTTTTAAGGCTATGCATGTTATTAGATTCCCACATAGGCAAATAGAATATCTAGAATTGAGTGTTTTACGGAATCCGAAAGTTACCTTTAGACTCCTATGCACATTTTACCACAAATTGTATCGATTTTGCAATTAACAGTCCAAATAGTTAACTAATCTGATTATTGTGCTATTTAGATAAATTAGTAAATCAAACAATCACATGAACAATCTCACACACACAAAGATGATGGATTGTTCACGAAGTGAAAACCCAATAAGGAAAAACACTCCAAGGCCATGCCCAGCTCGTCAAATCCACTATGAAAAAGTCGCAATACGACCAACTTACACAGTGGCAGCTTCATGAATTTTTCTCAGGGTATTTCTTAAAAAGTATAAATTACACAACTCACTGTGCATTATCCATAGCTCAACCCGCTGCCTAACATAATTTAATTTGTTTAGCTTTTATAATATATTGGTTAATTAAATTATTAATTATTGTTGTTTAGTTGCTTTATTATTTTTCTTTACTGACTACTAGCAGTCTAGCACACACCCCATATGCATTATCTATGGCTCAACCCACTGCCTAGTGCCTAACATAATTTAATTTTTTGTCTTTTATACTGCCTTTGCATGCCTACAGCCTTTACTGCCTCTACCTGTCCACTTCTCCAATTCAAATATCCCACCCCACGGCCCCATGGCCCCCATCCATTGCCCACTCAACAAACAAGAGTCACAAGAGCCAATCAACATTCCACAAAATGTTAAACATATAAAACATTCACAACACACAAAATTCACAATACACAAAACGACAAACTCACAAACTAATAAAGTCAAAATGTCAAATAAAGTTATAAAGTAAAGACAATTAGACATTTAGACATAGAGAAACAGAGAAACATAGAGATAAAGAGAATCTCATTTCAGTTCAAAGAGAAAGAAAGAGAGAGCTCCGCTCTCACTCAGTCACTCTCAGATCAAAGCATAGCAATTAGCAAAGCTAAAGATGTAAGATTTAGATGAGATAGACTGATTGAGAAAAAGAGAGAGAAGTAAAGAACTGAAATACCTTGAGGCCTGAGGGGTAGCGTCGCGGCAGCACGTCGAGGCGAGGACTTGAGGGACGAGGGTTGAGGCGACGAGGCAAGCCAAGCAATCTTTGATCCGATCTTCGATCTTACTGTCGCTGTTGCTCGAGTTTGAGGCCCGATGTGCTCTGTTGCTCGAGTTTGAGGCGGTCCAGGCGGAGGCGCCATCGCGCCGATGTGCTTGGAGCTTGATCGTTGATGAGGTTTTTTTCGTTTAGGTTAGGAGTTCAGTTTTGTTAATTTTCTTTACCATTTGATGATTTTGATTAATCGGCGGACGCGTATTGGTAATTTGGGTTTTGGTTTTTTTTTTTTTTTTTTGAGATTTCGTTTGGGTTGGGCCATATTTAGTTAATAAAAATTTAACTAAATTTTTTTTGAGAATCCATTTGGGTTAGTTTTGTTTAGGATTGATGTTGGGTTTTTTTTCCCTGTGGTGGGCTTGCTATGTTAATTAATTAATTAGTTAATTTTTTTAGATTTTAGTTAAAATATTTTTTTTGGGGTTTCTTTTTGCTTGAAAGTAGAACAAATAATGGAGCAAAATTTAATTTTATTGGCATAAAAAGAATTGAGAGTGTTCCCAAATTTTTTACAAAGGGTATTCAAATAATTTTATTATTATTATTATTATTTATATATATATATATATATTTTTTCCAGGTCAGGGTGGTCCTAAGACCACCCTGCCCTTAACATGGCGCCGCCACTGAACTTACAAGACCTTCCGTATACATTGTATCTAAGCTTCTTGCTCTTACTGCAACTACTAATCTAGCCATTGTCTTCACAATTCTTCAACGCTATAATTCGATCGCTGACTGCAAATCGATCTCTTGATTACTCCAAGGCTACTTGAAGATTTGGTCATTGCCTCTATGGTTTCTAGCAACACCCTAATATCAATAAAGTGATTTTTGTGTTGTGGGTGTGAATCTCCTCTCAAAAATTGGCCAATTGGAGTGGGTGAAGAAATAGATGGCACTGGGTTAGGTTTTCACATGATACACTCTTTGGCCATCAAGCTTTTTGTCTCACGGATATTAGGGTTTTAATTTCCTTCTTATATGGGTAACACTTGAGGAGTGATTAGCTTCACAAACAATTGAGAAAATCCCAATTTGTGAATTTCCATAACGGACTCGCTTGACCAAATGTTTTGTAAGTTTTAGAAGAAACTCTTTGTCTAATAGAATTTTGAATTGTGTAACTTTGCTTGACTGGTCCCAACTTCAATTAACTGAATTTCCTTGATATGCACCATGGAGAGCTTCCTTATAAGGTAAGGAACAATTACAATGAAATTTTGACATTACAAGTAGAATTTTTTACATATAACTATTTATACTATAAATATCCTAACAATCTCTCTTCGTCTCAATTCTATAACAAAAGACCCAAAACAAACTCAAGAACTAGAATGCAACAATAAAGTAAACAAAATATCATATCATATCATAAAAGATTATAATTTGGCCAGACAATAAATCTTCATCAAAAGACTACAATGATCAATAAAAAAATAAATCAATCATCCGAACATGTTAACATAGCAACTCCTCCTTGGTCATTGATGCAGCCTTCTTAGGCCTTTATTGTCTTTTGGCATTCATCCATTGTTATTGTTCATTGTCATAATCAAGGGTGGAACTAGAATTTCGAGAATGGGGGGCCAAAGATAAAATTTTAACTAATGTAATAAGGTTATATATGAAATATGAGGTGTTTTAGGAGCGCCATTAATATATATTTTTGAAAAAATTTAACTATATGTAAGAGTGAAAGTCAAATTTTTGCAATCTACATGGTCCATTCTCCATCCATTTTGGGAATTTATGGTCATATTCAAGGCATCTTCATCTTCACTAGCTTTCTCTACAAATTCTAGTTGTCTTTAAACTCTCACATTGAATTTGAAGGGTGTGTCGAAGATAGATAGTATAAAGGAAGAGAGAAGCATAATCCTAGTCAAAATCCAAGCCCAATACTAGGTGCACAAGCAAAGTAGTTATTTCTTTTTAATTGAATATTTACAATAGGGGAGGTAGGATTTGAATCCAGGATGTCTTTGTTAGACAAACCAAGATATGTCAATTGAGATTAAAGGCTCTTGGCATACAAGCAAAGTATTCTGCTTGTACTACTAAATTATTAACTATGACTTAATTTATGGTTAATATTTGGTTTAATATCCTATAAATATCTCACATTGGGTTCATTGTAATATGTAATTCAGTATTGTAAAAATGTAGCCATCAAGAACTTTCCTTCTTTGACCTAGACCATATGATCAAACCATGTGTGGGTGCCTTTTTTTTTTTTTTTTTGTGTGTGTGTGTGTGTGTGTGTGTCGTCAGCAGACTTGGGCTAAGGCTCTTCAAGCTTGAGGAAATTGGGCCTGGCCCTCTCTGCAGGATGGGTCTTGCAATCCAGTTTGTGCACAAACAACACACTCCAATACAACAAAGGACAATACACAGGATATCCCAATAATTGTTAGCCCAAAAAGTGTTAGGAAATCAATAAATATGAAAATAGGTGCCAAATAAGTATAAGAATTTGTAAATTGCTCTTTGCAGAAAAACGGACTAAGAAGATCTCAACACCAACTCACATAGCCTTACTACCAACTTTGGACGAAAACTGTGTAGTTTGGAGTATGAGTCCAAATAGCCTGCAGAAGGTATAAATAGTTCTCAACAGGAGAGGGAAAGATTCATTTTGTGATGCATGCTAACTTTTTGCTATTCTGCCATGAGTACTCTAAGTGTTTCTCTTCTATCACTCTCTACCATAAATGCCTCTAAGTATCTCTCAAATGTTGCTTTCTACTTTCTTTCTTTTTTTTTCTCTCATTTTTCCAATTAGGCTACCTTGATTTCCATCTACCTGTTTATAGCCCTATCCCCCTTTTTATACACAAATTTGAACAACCATTCTCCCTATTTTGCCCCTTCTTTCCCTCTTCTCCCTGATCAAACTTGGACAATAAGGCCCCACCACCCACGTTTCTTATTGGCTATTTAACTTAGTCAAGGTGCCTTTGTTTGCTTCAGAGTTGGTGGTCTTCCTATTTTTTGGGTAGATCCTAGTCTGCCGTGAGACCGCCTAACTCTTTCCTCCTAAAACGGTAAAGGGGCAATTAATGCTCTTTATTTGGACTCCTAAATGTGCATTACACGACTCCCATTAGCCCTTCCTTTTATGGCAAAGATGCTTATTCAGAAAAGCATCTTCAGAAAGGAGCCTTGGCAAGATGCCAAACTTAGGTCTTTCCCCCTCTTTACCAAATCACTTCTCCTAAGCTTCATCAGTAATAGGCATGATTTTAAAAATCGGACCGGGGGCAAAACCGGTTGCTTCCAGTTCCTAATTTTAACTGGTTTTGGCCATTTTTACTGGACTGAATTGGCACTCAGTACTCAGTTCCCGGTTGAACCAGTCAAACCGGCCGGTTCGATCCGGTATTTAAAACCATGGCAATAGGTCCTACCCCTCTTGCATGGTCAGGGATGCAGAAAGGTAAGACCCTTGTCTTTCTTGCTTGCATGTCCTGGATCTTGGTTTTACTTTCTTTCATATATTTTTTCTGTTTCCGTGTACCTCTCTTTCTCTTTCTTCTTTCTTTTGTTTTTGTCATGCCTTCTTTGTTGAAAACAGTGGGTAGTTCTTATCTTTTATACAAAGGGAATTGGATCTTTATGGGCCAAATATTTTCTACTGGATCAAAAAGGGTTTTAGGCCCAATTTGCTTAGGTCATCCTACGGAAGACCTATTTTGTTTGTCCTCTCCTCATGATTTTTGGGCTATGCTTGGCCCAAGTTTACCCTTCTTGAAAGATGCCCCTTATAGAGGTCACCCTTCTTGCTCCGTTCCCCATTCAAGGGATTGTGGGCCATCCTTAGGTCCGACTTATTACCCAATTCTAGGGCATTTTGTTGCATGTTGCTTTCTCTTACATTTCTCTCTCTTAGGCTTTTATATTCTCTTGTTCGTCTTGGGCCTTTGGGCTTGACCCATTGATTTTTCTTGCCCTTGACTTTCTTGCTAGACCCTTAAACCTTGCTTTTTACTAGGATTTTGGACTCCTCTTGTTGGGCCCACGATAGGTGAAAAAATGGGTATCAACACTATGTAATTTATGTGTTCTCTCTTCCTCTATACTCTCTATTTAATTTTAGATTTGTAACTATCACAAACACCAAAATTTACAAAATTTCTTGCCTTGATTACTTACTAGGCATCCTTCCTTTGTTCTATTGAAATGATGCTCTTATTTTTTTTGCTATCTAAAATTTTCTGTGTGGCTTCAATCAGAGTTTTTGCGTACGGGGAATTTACCTTTAACTACCATATCCATCTACATGATAACAGTGTACAGATCCACATTAATATGCTTACAAATAAAAGAGAAAGCTGGAGTTTTGGTTTAGACTAATCAAATGATCACATCACCAAATCTCACTCATTTGAGTACAGAGAAGAGAACTCCGATGGCTACAATTTGCCAATCAAATTGCTTTCTGTTGAAACTTGAAACCTCTTGCTAATTAAACAATAAAATACAGATATTTTGTTCATCGCAATTTGGAACTATATATTTAAGGTTGAATATTTGGCATATAGGATCTACTTAGAACATAATTAATCACATAATCAATTTCACACTTGACTGTATCAATGAAAGTTTAGATTGAACAATTGTTAAAGGAACATGTCTAGTTCTCCCCCTTTTTTACTCTCAATGTATCTGGGCATTAGTTTATGCCACCTACTGGTCAGATAGCATAAGCCAAAGTAAGAGCTTGACAAAAGCAACACTAATGATTTTGTATTATTAACCCATTCTTTTACCTATATTTAGAGAGAATAGTTTGCCAAAGCCTATTCTATGATTTCCCTTTTCCAGATTTTAGTGGCTACTGATTTGCTTTACAACTTTGAAAATTTTTGTCATAGCAAATAAGTCAAGAATCTAGCTGTACACACCTTTTCTTTTTCGAGGTAGAATTTTAACGTAACATAAGGGTCTAGCATTGTGATGAACATTAATATAATTTCCTGTTAATGAAAGCAATTGGTACTTATGATTAATTAAAGGTTTAATTGTTATAAAAGAATATTAAGGAGAGGAGAATTTAGATCATTTGGGGAGAGATCAAGAAGGAACAATGAAATTGAAAAACTGGTCTATATGTAGTAATGATCACAAATAGTTAATGAGATCATATTGTGTTCATTGTTTTGTTTTGAGATATCTGAAAAAAAGTTGAGATTTTGCTTTCTCAATGATCTTAAATCACTAAGATTAAGAGCAATTAAATCCTTCACAGATTTGTGCACTATTTTTCTACCCTCATTGTCAAAAAAGAATAAAAGTTGTTGAGCTTGTGGCATCTGAAACTTCAGTTTGCAGTCTACATCTAAATCTCAAACATACACATGGGCGCGCGCGCACACACACACATATATATATATACACATACATATATGGTATAATTTTAAGTAATGTTACACCACCTAATAACTTTTTATTGGATTAATTTTTAAAAAATCCAAGCGTTAAATTATATGTTCATTATATTCTTAACACGTACACTAAGTTTCGTGTCAATAAAATTTCATTTACCATTTGATCTAGAAGTCCATATTTTACGCACAATTTTAAATGCAAAAACTTAAGATTTAAACACATGATTGATGACATAGTTATTGATTTCTGATCATCTTGAAATTTTGCAAGCATGTAGAGTATAGAAATAGAATTTAATCCCACGGTGGATTTGTTAAAATTCGAATCCAATAAAGAAATAATAAGTGGTGTAATATAATTTAGAGCTACAACTACCATTGAATTTTCAATTTTGTTCTTAGGATTTGTTCTTTGGTATTTTTTTTTTTTTGGTAAATTGTTCTTTGGTATTAAATAATCTTATTGCTACTTGCTGTTATATAGGATATTTGGATATGTAATTATGTATGCTCTTATTGTTTCAAATGATGTTAATTCAATTTGCTGCAACGATACGTAAAGTTTAAGATTGACAAGCATGTAATTAATTGATGGTAGGAAAAAGTGTAAATTTGTTAAATTAATAATCCATGTATTTTATTTATTCAAGTGCAAAGTAAATTTTGTTAGAGCATTGGCATCATGTATGCCAAATGCTAAATTTTTAGCATTTGACACACCAATCACCAAACACAAACATCAGATATTCCAAATGCCAAATAATTTTGACATTTGCTACAACACTATCATAAATATTTGCTAAAAATATTTATTCTTATTTTATTAAACTTTTATCTCTCCTCATGTTAGAATTCATGCACACAAACTTCAACAATGGAGGAACTGAGAGAGTAAAAAAGAGAGAAAGTTTGTATCTGAATGAATTCGTGTATAGATAAATAGTAACCTCTGGTTCTTATATAGGAAGAACAGAGGCACGGGTAAAGTCTAACAAACTAACAACCAAAAATATCAGCCAATAGGAAGCTAACACCTGTCTAAACTACCAGCTAACTAATTCTATTAACACTGTACAAAACGACAAGTAGTTTATCTGCTAATATACAAAAACGATCTGTAGCTTTGGGCTGTACACAGTATTTTTTCTTTCTTCTTCAGCTTCAGCCTTTACCCCTTTGCTTCTTTCTTCTTGAACCTCTATATGAGTTCGAGTTTGGTAAGAATTGAGTGTAAAACTCATGTTTTATACTATCCAATAAAAAATTGCCATATCAACATTTTACTTAAAATTTAATACATTTTACCACACCTAATAACATGTCAATAAACTCTCAATTTGGTTAGATTTATAATATGGGTATTATAATTAATTAGGTGTGGTTGTGCTTATTCTTACATATGTGATAAGATGATGTGGCATGTTGTGATTGAAGGGATAAAACATGAGTTTTACACCACATCCTTATAAAATTTAATCTCTTTTGCAAATGCTATTAATGTACTCTCATATCTTGTTATTGTTATTATCCCTGGTAAACAGTGGCAGTGTTATGCCCACAATTTTTATTTGTTGCTTTATGAGAACCAAGTCCTCCAAGTTTGATGAGTCCTGACCTCAAACTAAAAAGTGAATTTTCACTTAATAATAAGATTTCTTCGGCTTGCATTCTTATTCAACATTATGCCATAAATAGCTGGCATTACAAGATAAGCATAATATTCAAATTCAAAAGAAAATTACAAGTAAATAAGATTTATTCAAAGACTAATCTAACTATTTATCTCATCCTTATCCGTTTACCCAATTTCTTATTAAAAGCAAAATACAATATTAAAACGATAAAATTAAATAAAATAGAGGCACATAATTAACAAGCACCTTATCAACTTCAATTAAAGCCAGCCCCTTATTGTATTAGTTCAATATAACTAATTGAGATACATAGATTGAACAAACTAACATAAAGCAGATTTTTACCTTATGATCTGATGCTTCAACCACCATCAATTTTAAATTTTTCCATGGAAATGGCAGCACAGAAAAATGAAGATGACTCAGTCCCTTGTTATCCATCACATATGAGAAACAGAAAGTATATTTGTACCCTTGAATGAAAGAAGGAAACCAAAGTCCAACCCAAAATCTACCACACTCAAAATTGTTTATATTTGCCTGATTGAATTAGAGTGGTTGTGACGTTCTGTTCTGCTGCTGTGAGTCTGTTGGTAGCTGTTTTGAAGCATCTGATAATGCTATAGCTGCTGCTGCTGCTGTCATGGTTTTGTATTGAGGAGGTAATGGCGCAGCTTGATGAGTGTAATACACTTGGTCATTTGGAGGATTGGTGTATTCGAAACCATAATTAAGATTAGCAGATGAAGCAACAGCTATGGACTGAGATGGATGGTGCATCTGAGGATACCCCACATATTGTTGCTGAAATTGGTTACATGGGACTTGGACCAATTGCTGAGTTGGTGTCACTAATGTTCTGTATCCACTCGCAGCCATTTCTGGCTTAGCAGTTGTAGTTGTCTTTGTGGGGTAGATGGGTGGAATTGCATCCTTGTAAGCTGCCGGATTCGGAGACGTTGGTGGGCGGCTAGTGTCAGCCATGTTAGATTGCATAGACATGTTGTATGGTTGTGTCTGTGAAACGGACATTGCATACATTTGATATTGCTGATCGATTGGATGATGAAGTTGCTGCTGTGATGGCGAAGCGTACACTGGATAGTATGATGACATTGGCACTGGACTTGTGGCAGGGTGAGGCATATAATGCGTGCTGCTAGCATGAACAAATTGTTGTTGCTGCTGCTGCTGATCCAATTGGGATATGTAGCTAGGATCCTGAATATGTTGCAGTTGGGTTTGAGAACTTGAATCTGGAATGTCACTTTTTGTATCTGGGCTATTAGGACCTCTGTTGTCTCTAGGGACGACATGAACTTGGTCTTGATAGTACACAGGTATTGAGACGGAGCTTGCAGATGCAATGCTACCATCACTGGATAGTCAAAACAATCAAAATAACCATTTCAAAATTAGATAATTATTTTCAAGAGTAATAAGGAATTGGTTAATTTCCAATCTTCCCCTATGTTTGAATGAAAATTATCATTTAGCTCTTAACATCAAATAAATAAACTCCAGAGTGAACAAAACATAAAGTTTTAAGTAACCCCAATACATTTGTTTGTTCCCATATTGACTATCATTGAAATACATGGATCAATACAAGAACTAAACAAAATCCAGGGAAAAAGTTAATAGAAATTGTAATAGACAATACCTGGCTACCGAATCCGGTGAAGGCAAACTATAACCTCCAATACTCGCCTTCAAATGCGCTGTCTGCAGTGGCAATGGAGGCTTTCGAAACCCAACTGGCACCCCATGATCTGATTTTTCATCATCGGAGAAAACCCGATTGACAGTCTCATTACGAACAACCATAGGATGAATAGCTGCAGTTGATGCCACAGTAGTACTTGCAGCAGCCACAGCTGTAGGAAGTGGAGGAACAGGAGCATTCAAAAGGCCAAACCCATCATCTTGCTTCAACCCACTTGGCGCAAAAGTAACCTGTGCAAACTGTTCCTCCATCCCAACCTTCTGATCCTCAACACGAACACGAATAGGAGGCAAGTTAGACATTGAAGGAGACGAAGAAGTCGATCCATATGATGAAGTATTCTCCACCATAGATGAGTCAGGCATGGAGTGCAAATCATGAAAATTACTCTTCACCTGCTTATTATTGTTAGTATTAGTATAAATCTCAGCCTCAGCCTCAGCCTCCACATCATTGCAAGAGTCACTACCTCGAACCCCATCAAGATGTAAAACACAGTCCATGATAGCTGAATCAGATAGACCTCTAGGGAGTATCCCAGCGTTGTTAAGTGCATCAACAAACCATGTCTCGGACTTAGCATCGTTGAGGAGTGACCCCATGGAAGCAACAGTCTCAGGCTTTGAGAAGAAGAGAAACAAACGCAGACGTGAAGGTTTTAAAGGAGAGACAGAGGTTGTACGGTCATACTCTTCGATCATGTTGTCAAGATCTTCATCAGTGGTGACAGAAATGAGTGAATCAAGTTCTTCGTTTGGGAGCTGGTACTTGAGAGTGAAGGGACGACCATCAAGGAGGGTACGGGAGAGGCGGGAGCAGAGGTCGGAGAGGGAGGAATGGCGGTCGACCACCACGATACGAGTCTCACCACCGATATAGCAGAGGGACTTGTCATGGGGACGGGGGATGATGTGGCCACCATAGCTGCACATGAAGCGGAGCTTGGCATTTGGGAGAGCGGGTAGATGCTCATCAACCCATGTTTCGGCGTTGCCACGGGACCGGGGAGAGGAGTCTACTGAGTCAGGGTAGTTGAGTTGGTTTGCGGTGGCATTGGCATTGGCATTGGAAGTGGTATTGGTGGTGGGGAGAGGTGGAAGAGGAGGGGGATCCATTGTTGTGGTGGGGTTGAGGTTTGTGCTATTGGTGGACAAAGAAGAGTTGGTGTTAATGAAAGCTGATGCTCTTATCTTAGGTTATACTTCAACTTTTATTAATCTTTTGACTTTTGAAGTGAGAAAAAGAAAAAGAAAAAAAAAAAGAGGAGTGAATTAGGCTTTGAATCTTTGCTAACTTGAAACATACCATTTTGTTTCTATCCATTACAACACCTTTGAGTATTGAACTAGGAAAAGGATCTTGCTTGGAAAAAAAGGATCTTATTATCCATTTCATGATTTTGGATTAAATTTATAAATTTAAAGATATATAGTCTCACGTTATTTAGAATTTGAAATGATGCGACACTTTGTCTTCATATTCCTAAGGGAAAAAAAAATTCACCATGAAATTGGAAAAAAAAATAGAGGGATTATGAATCTAAAGGAGATTATTCATGTACATTGGCCCCATCCACGCATGCACCCCTTTTGACATAGAGGCTTGTGAGGAAACAGGTTATAGGGTAGTTGATGGTTTGCTTTCTCAATAATGAAGGTGATTGGTACAATATTTTCATAAAAGAACACATACAAAAAAAAAATGCTTTGCGTGTGATGAAACTCTTTTTCATTTTTTATTTTGGGTTTAGTATTATAATATTTAAAAGTGAGATAGAGATAATGTCCTAATTCTTAGGATTTTTCTTTACATGAGTTTTTTTTTCTTCTTCTAATTAGTTATTTGTACGTAAGTTAGTGGCTGATATGAATGAAAGAAACTATTTGAAATAGTTATAAAAACTGTATTAGAGGTTGACCCGGCTGAAGAATTGGTTCACTGATTCATTGGTTCAACCAGTGATTCATTGGTTGAATGGTAGGTTTATTAATTAATTAAATAATATATTTTATAATTATAAAAAGCAATTAAAATAAAATAAAAATACTCCATCTAGGTAAATTATAAATAAATTATAACAATAAAAAATTACATCATATGACATAAAGTTAGAGAATAAAAAAAAATAAAAATAAACACACCATTCACATAAATCATCCAATAACCAAGTTATATAGTTCAAAAGTCTTAAAACAACATATCTCATAGAAATTCAAAATAAATTTTTAGCTTAATCATTAAACCCTAAAAATTACACATTTGTGAGATGTTGGAGTAGGCCGTAGGATTGCTTTCTAACTTTTTTGTCTAACAAATTTTGACTCTTTTAGTGTAGAAGTTCTTCCATTTTTAAATTTTTTCTTTTTTTTTTTATATATTTTTTTTAAGTTCGTCACTTTATCACCTGCATTATCTATAATTTTATCACTATCTCTTTACCTCTTTTTGGTCTTATCACTATCTCTTAATGTCATTAATCTCAACTCTCATATCATGGCAAAGCTCTTACTTTATCTCTTTAGTATTTTAGTTTTTAATCTTTATCACTTTATGTCTTTATCAGATTATCTTTTCAATTTTCATTAGTTTAGTAAATACACGGTATTTTTTGGTTTTATTCGCGGGTTGAAAAAATTAATCCGTGCAATCTGTCAGTTTACCTGGTTTGATAATGAGTCATTGCATATTTGGTATTTTATATCAAACCATTCCGGATAATGCTTTGGTTCACGGTTTAACCGATGGTTTGGTATAATTTTTATAACTATATAATGAAACTAAAACTCTTGATTTATTTTTTTCCAACTCTCATGTAGAGGCATTGAAAATGAAACTCTTGATCTCTCTCTATTTTTTTTAAAAAAATTTAAGAAAGAGGTAAGGTAACGTGGAATAATGTTAAAAGTGAATATAGAGATAGTGTCCTAATTTTTAGGATCTTTCTCTACATGAGTGTTGATAAAAGTTTGAGAATTTAATTTAAAATAAAAAGTGGTTGTGGGGGGACAAGGACCCAGATGGCAAGCCCAATTCATATATGGTGGTGACCTCGAGAGACATAGGCAAATTATTCTTGGAAGGTACGCACTTAATTCGCACTTGGGCTACCTAACCATATCTGATGAAGATGCCGAGGACACTTGCCTAACCTCGGACGGTCGAGGGACAGAGTCAGAGGGTGCATGGGGCAACCTGAGGGGAACAAGGGAAATTTGGTGCTGAACCAGGAAGAGAAGGGAAAGGAAGTACAAGATGGCCATCCCCTCCGCATTAAATGCACTGCAGTCACTTAACTGGTCGCATTAATGGGGAAATGACCGTGAATAGTGTTGCCACAGCTGATACTCAAGTGTAAAAACCTTCTAACAAAGTCCTGATTGGACAAGTATCAAAATAGTTTGATCATTGCCTTCCAATTGTAAGGTCCGAATGCATCTTGGCTAAGTTATATAAAGCCAAGAAGCACCTAGATTAAAGAAAAAGGAGGAAAAAAAGGAAAGGGGAGAAAAGAAAGAGAAAGAGAGAGAAAAATCATTCAATTGTATCTTCATCCTCGGACTAAACCCGAGAACTAACACTTAGGTTTTTTTTTTTTATACAAACTCTAGTTGAACATTTCCACTTCGTAGACAATTTATCTCTGATATTTTGTTTCATCTTACACAACGGGTATTACGGGATTGACCTTGCATCCCACCTTTATAAATTAATTGTGTGAGTGAACTGTAGCTTAATTAAAAAACGAGTCTTGATTAATTGTTCTACCTTTCGACCCCCACAGTGGTAATTCACATTGGAGAAGAGAAAGAAAAAGCTTAAAACGTAGGAACTTTAAAAAAAAATAGTAAATTACTCTTCTAACTGGTTTGTGTTTAATTTAAAATTATTTAACTAAAAGATGGGGGTATTTGAGAGAGTTTAAGAATTTGTGTGAGAATATTTTAGTACGCAAATAATGAAACTCAAACATGGAATTCTGTTATTAGTAGTATAGATTAGTGGCAAGTTATGAGAAGAACAATTTAGATGATGATGGATAAGGATGAGTAGTTTTTTAACAGCATCATAATATGGGATAAGGATTGAGTATTTAAAAAATAAAAAAGAAACACTCGGTTAAAAGATGATTGGATTATTATTTTTTTTTTTTCAAAAAAAGATAAAGATAAAGAAAACATGAAGCCTTAACGTGAGATTCGAAAGTGGTGAACGTGGGTACGTGGGAAAGAAGAAGTTTATCTAAAATTAAGGATTTTGAAAATGAGTAATATGACTTATTTTTCCCATTAATTACAGTTTGTTAAGTTTTTAATTGTCTCAAAAAATGTTGAAATTTTGAATTTAAAATAAAAGTGGTAATTCAGAATAGAGAAGAAAAAAGAAAAAACCTAAAACTTATGAACTTTTTTAAAAATAGTAAATTACTCTTTTAATTTGTTTGTATTTTTAAATTTAAAAATATTTAACTGAATTAATATAGGGGTATTTTAGAGAATTTAAGAATTTGTGTGAGGATATTTTAGTATGCAAAATGATGAAATCCAAACAGGAGAATCCTGTAATTAGTAGTATAGATAATACTAATATATATGTAAATTGATCATTTAAAAAGAACAAAAGAAAAATTACATTTTGAACCTCATATTTTAAATTTTAAAAGATTGGTTTAAAAACTTTCTACTTTTAAAAGTTTCAATTTAAACCAGTATTTTCTTCAATTTTAATGGATTCTTCACTTTTTCAAACAAAATTTTATAGTAATATTGGAGGGATTAAGTTCAAATTCAGAAATTTCTAATTAATATAGCAACTACCAATAAAACAAATGGTCTTTTTACATTACATTAATCATGATAATATATATTCGTATATTTTGTGGTGCATCATATCTCTGATTGGAATCTCTCCTCCCATCCCACACTATCCACACATCACAAAAAAATTACGACTATATATTTATAGTTTTTCATTATTTTATTTTTATAACTAGTCGTCTCTAAAGGAAAATTTAACCAAAAAAAAAAAAAAAACTAAAATCACAAATATTCAAAGTGATCAATGTATTGTATGTACTTTGACAGGATTGAACGTGTTTATAAAATAGTACTGTATGTATGACTTTCATGTTTTCTAGTTGAATTGTTAATGTTTTCTGTGAAGTTATAAAATAAAGAATAGGATTCTTAATTAAAGCGTATATGCATGCATGTGAACTTTACGGGAATTCGACTACCACATGAAGAAGATCCATAGGCACTCGTGCTATTTCAAAGTCGCTATTTACGAAAGCAACCCTCACTTTGAAAGGTTTGTCCTTTGCTTTCTTTTCCTTGCAGATACGAGGAGTTTGTAATTAAAAAACAGAACCCAAGAGAGCCAATATAGGAGAGGAATATGGTTAAAAATATAATAATTACAATAAACATCATATTAAAAACATTACATTGCTAAGACCTAAGAGTTTTAGCGGTTGATATATTCTCTTCTTGGAATTTTTTTTTTTCTTTTTTTTTTTTTTAATTTTGATTTAGATCGAATCGGCCATTCTATACCTCTGAGTTTGTGTCCATTAATTCGTAAAATTGGTGCTAATTCCTTATTTATTTATTAGATAAAGGTTGTACCATTGTTCCAATACATGTTATATAGGTTTTTTTTAAAAAAAATTTATATATTTAAATTAATAATTCACTCTCTCCACAATTAAAAAAAAAAAAAAAACCAAATTCAATATCTTATGATAATATTTCAAGCAAATCTAGTGGAGGAATATTGTAACGTAAATCTTGTTATTATTATATTTTTCTTTTGAAAGTTGGCAACTGTAAGTTGTTTATCTTTGGCTTGGTAATCAACAATGATGATTGAAACTTGAAAAAGTGTTGTTCAATTACGTACTTACGTTACATGCTAACGTTTATACAAAAACGGCTGCAAGTAAGTTTGCCCTAGCCTTTCCTAGGAATTCACGTGGATTCGAAAGTGGTTGAATTACTTAATTAGATTATCTAGAAAACCTCAAATTATCTCAAAAACCTCTCTACTCGTTCCAATTGTCTAGAGCACTAAAAGCCCTTAGTTTGGAAAAATGTTGTTGCACACAATTTGATTCACTTTGAAATCGCACTTCAAGTCATGAGTTCTATTATTTTAGGATAGTGTGCAAAATTGTATGGATTAGAGTACGTGTAATAAACACTACTTTTCTAAAAAAGTATATTGTGTAGTAGTTATATGCAACGAGTCTCCTGCATCATTTGGGCCCCCATACACTAATGGGACTTATATGCTATGAGTATCTCGTTGTATACACTTGTTACACTCGTTCTTCACTCTCTCTTTTTCACACTATAACAAAAGGCTCTCTCTCTCAAGCTCAAGCTTGCACCATCTCAGACTTCGGCAATGAATTGGTTTTAGATCTAGTTTCCATTTTCAGCCAAGGAACAAAAAACTCGAGCTCGCACCATACATTGCTGTTTCAAAGCTAGATGGAGGACGATGGCTAGGTCATGATGGGTGGTGAATGACAGTGGTTGGGTTGAGGATTGATGGTCCATCGTTGTGTGGGTCTAGTTGGGTTTATTTTTATTTCCTAAATTGGGCATGTTTGGGTTTGATGTGTGATGTTGGATTTGGTTAGTTTGATCTGATTAGGTTTGATATGGTTGTGTTTGGTTAATTTGAAAAGTTTCAAAAAATGTTGAAATAGGGAAGGATGGGTGAACAACAAAAAGTAGTTGGAAAGCAGAAAAAATAATATTTAATTAGATTAGTGATAGATTATTGAGGTTGATGTAGTAGATTGTAAATAGTATATTAGCTAAAGTAGGAAATGTGAGATTTTTAATCCAAATTTGACTAAAACTGAATTGAACTTGATGTGAATGTTCTATGCTACTTACACAATACCAAATATTGGTGTAGTTAAGTGAAACCTATTCTCTTTGATGATAATGTTCTATGCTACTTACACAATACCAAATATTGGTGTAGGTTAAGTGAAACCTATTCTCTCTGAAAAAAAATAATAAAAAGAGTGAAACTTAATTACCTAAAATATATGAAACTTTATTACAATAACTATATTAAAATTAGTAGTGTAGTATATGTATAAATGTAAATAATTAAGAATACTAAGTATTTTTAACACACATATAGGGAGAAGAGAGAAGATCTTAAAAAAACTGACAGTGGTGTATATCCAAAAACTCTAGGTTTAACAAGCAATTTATCCCTTCCCCCCCCCCCTCCCCCTCCCAAAAAAAAAAAAAAAAAGAACAAGCAATTTATCCAAAGTTTGTTCATTGTTGAGGAAAGATGTGGTTTGAAGTTCTAAGTCCTCTGTCAATTTAAAGTTGATGTCTCTTTGGGGAAACTAGAGTGGGAGTGGTAGGCTTAATAGACTTAAAGGACTTGCCCTAAACTAGAGGGTCCAAACTTCCCTCCATCATATAGTCTTGATCGATAGGATTTTTATGGTTTCACACATAAACATGAAGTGAAATATTCTCAACAAAGACTTCCTTATATCAATGAAAAAAAAATGTTGATAGATGCTTGGAAGCACCAAACAAAAAAAATATTGACCTTTTTTTATATCTATTTGAATTTTATATATTTATAAGAAAAGCAATACTATTAATAATAGGATTCGCTGTTTAGGTTTCATCATTTTGTGTACTAAAATATCCTTACACAAATTCTTAAACTCTAAAAAATAACCCTATTATTTAGTTAAATAAATTTAAATTTAAAAATACAAACCGGTTAAAAATAACCTTATTGTTTTAAGTTTTTAAACTTTTATCAACTTTCAAAAATATTATAAAAATTAGAACATTATCCCTATCTCACTTTTAAAAATTATTTCACTAAACTTAAAATAAAAAATAAAAAAGAGAATCATCTTATTATTAAACATTATTTCACTAAACCTAAAATAAAAAATAAAAATGAATCATATTTTTGTGCTAGTAATGAATCTAGTTTTACATATTTAGCTAACTGAACCGTTAAACTCACGTAGTCTTCTACTTAAAAAAAAAAAAAAAAAAAAAAAAGAAAAGAAGAAGAAAGAAAAAGAAAAAGAAAAAAAAGGTTTGAGTTTTGGTTTTGTGTGATGGAAGTGAAGCTAAGCCAAAGACGAGACCTTCTTCTTCCCAAACTCCTTCCAAACCCAAACTTCCCTTCTCACACTCACAGGTTTTCCCTCCTTTTTCTTTCCCTTTATTTCGGAAGAAATAAAATTATTCATCCTCCTGTTTTTATTGCAGAGTTTTAAGCTTCTATTTGAATTCGTGGGCAAACAGTAAGAGTTCCTTTCACAAGCATTTTAGATACATTGCTCAGGTACCGTACAATCTCTTGCTCTCTTTTCTTTTCTCTCCCGCAGTTTTTTTCTCGTCAACCAAACATAACCGTGTCTTTTATGCTGTCAGAAATGGAGGTTTCGGATTCAGGAGATGTCAAAGGTTCAACACCCCACCAAACACTACTTGGTTCATGTTGTCAAAGAGTATGGAAAAGATTTTGAATTACTTTTTGTTTATTTGCTGCTCAACTATTGTTATATCCATTTGAAACAATGCCCATTTCACAGTTCCATTTGGGTTTTTGGCTGCGTTTGAGAGATGCCCATTTTGGGTTTTGGCCAGAATTATTGCTTTCTGTTTGTAGGTTTTATGGTTATGGATCTTTCTGACTAATTGTAAAATAAGTAGATGATTTCAGAACTGTCGCCACGCTTGGATTGTGCTCAAAAGTGAAGACTTGGGCTGCAAATTTGAGTGCTTTGTCAAATAATTTGAAAATTTGAAGAAGTCATTGATTAATTTAGTTATTTACATATATCTCAAATTATATGATTTGAATTATTGGTATTGAATAGGAAGTATGGAAATTTATCTGTTTCAATTTTTGGTTAAACATTGGCCACCAATTTTGTGAAAGAATGTCTGAAACTTTAGTTAAAATAATTAATGTTTTGGAAGATATGACTTTTTAACTTGGAAGTTTAAACAAAGTTTTGAACTGAAAAGTGATTTCAAATTTAAGAATTAATATAGTTCAGTATGTAATCCTAATTTTCACCTAAACAATGTGATTGGCAGGGGTGAGACTTTAACTTCGATTTCAAAGCAGTATAGTGTCTCAATATCTGCAATCGCTGCTGCTAATAGGAGTATTGTTGACATAGACCTTGTTTTCAAAGGGCAGCACCTTAACATTCCTTCTGCCTCAGGAGACACTCAAATGGTGAGCAAGACTGCAGGATCATTAGTAATCTGGTCTGACTGGTTATTTCTCTGACTAAGTTTTGGACGTTTTTTGTCATCTATTTGTTTGACACAAAATACTATCCAATCATATCTTTCCCCTTTGCATGTCCCTCTGATAAAGGAGGATGCTTACAATTTTCTGAGTGTCATGTAGCTACACCAAATTACATTATGTTCCTATCACATTTTATTTCTTTATCTGAATTTACTAAGACTGTGATTATGTGTGGGCATTAGGTATGATTATAATGTGACCATGAATTTTAGAGATATTGTGATGAAAAATTTGAGTTGTCTGCTACAGTATAGCTTGCAAAGATGTAACTTTGAGGTATTTAGATTTGAGCGTGTTTAACTTCATGCTTCAAGAAATGATGCATAGTCGTCATGAGCTATCATCTTTTATTATAAATTTAGCATGGAAGTGCAAATAAAAGTGTAGCAAATATGTATACATATAAAGAGGAAAAATACATATAAGATGATTTAATTTAAAAAATATAATTTTGAAATGTGATTGATGTTCAGCAATGAATCTCAACTGATAAGTTTGGTATTGACAGATGCTTAAAAAGTCAGCCTTCAATTTGAGGTCTGCACCTGTGCACCATGTAGATTTAACTCTAAGAAACTGAGCTGTGAAACACTTTTGTTTACCCACTCCTGAAAGGGGCTCGTAACACCTAATTCTCAATGTGCCTATTCAGTTCTGGTAATGTGGCTTACACACACACACGCTTAACGCATCTTGTGATGCACTAAACCTTATCTTTGATAATTGATATGCTAGAGTAGCTATGGATTGAATGCTCTGGAGAAGTCTAAATTATTCATTTCAATTGTTGATTTATAAACCTTATTTAACTTGGTAGTATAGATTTCAAAGAGTTCTGATTTTTGACTTTTTTTGGCTTCTGAAGCTGCAAATTAAATTGCCAGAAAACCATGTAGGCTCTCTCAATATCTTGCATGGACTTCTGGAGCAGAGGAATTTCAATGTGCTATCCTCTTATTGTTTACCAAATGTATGTATGTCTTGTAAAATTTGCAGCCTACATACTATAATTTTAAGTCACCTTTGGTTGGTTACTACCAGCACTAGTTATGTTCTAATGACTTTTCTATAACAAGTTGATGCATCTCAGTGACCTCAACATGCTTGCACATTTTATTATCAGGCTAAAACCACTGGTTATTTTCTAGTTCTGGTTCCTCTCATAGCATTTTGCGTCAGATGCATAATTTCTGCCTTGCACACTAGAGTTGCTGGCAAGTTCAGACATCAAGTTGTGAATGAATCAGAGGGACGACGTCATGGGTGCAGAAGCATGCGGTGGAAATCTGCTCTCAGTGAAATACTGGAACCAGATACTTTGGATGCTGTGTCAAGTTCACATTCCAATGTAAGCGCTTGGTATATTGTGGTTGTAATTCTTAACATCTCTCTTACCTTAACTCTTGACAAAAGTGATGAAGTTTAGGAGGTGGAAGATTCAAAATTTTACTACTCTTTGCATTTTTAGTGGATGTGACATTAAGAATTTTTGGTTTCTTTTACCCCTTTTTCTACAACCAAATGAAAGTAAATTATGTCTATAGATCATGTATTTCAAGTGAACTCTCATGTTTAAGCACCAAATTTTGAATCGCTAAACAGAAATCATTTTAGTTTGTTATATTAACATGCTTACTCATTTGGAACCATTGTGTAGAGCCTTTCAGAAGATCAATCTCAAGTTTCTTTTGAAGAGGAGCCACGTGCTTATGGCAAGCTTGAGCAAGATTACCAGAAATTTCTATCAGAATGTGGAATGAGTGAATGGGGTCACTGGCGTGGAGGTTCTCCTGAATAACTTCTAGTGCAGTAATTTTGAGCCAAGCTATGGAATCCCTGTAGTAGCATAATTTTTATTTTTTATTTTTATTTATTTGTTTATTTTTTATTTTTTATGATTTTTTCGATTGTGCAGATTTTAGACAGACATACAGATACATACAGATTTTGCTAGAATATAGAATTAGATTTCAAATTCATTATATTTCGTCCCTATTTTGGTTTACTTTCAACTTGTAGCTTGTATATGTGCCAAGAGGTGGCAGGAAAAAGTTTGGTTACTAAAAACTTATATGTAAAATCTACAATTATTGCAAAGAAGCTTTTGTTAATTCTGGCACTAGTTAAATAGCACGAGCATTGCACAAAGCAAAATTAATTACTGTAAATGAACTAATAATTTGATTTGAATAAGTATACTAATAATATCCTGCTCTATGTGTGTTTATAGCAATTGGATCATAATTAAGTATGTTTCGAACTGACCTATCACTTTGGTGGAAGGCATTTGCGCATCAATAACCTACGGCTGGAAAATCTTTAGCTACGTAATGTGAACGGTTTTAAGGAATTGGAAGAATTTATCATCATTATTATTATTATTATTATTATTATTTCTGAGAATCGAACTTCATCATTATTTAATCTGAGAGGAGAGAAACAAGTTATTTTTTTGTTTTGTTTTGTTTTTTTGTTTTTTTGTTTTTTTTAATTTTATATGATAATTCAAAATACAAGGGAGAGTGTTAGAAATACCAATAGGTAATCTACGAGAGCTGAACTACAAAACTCTTGGAGAGAAATAGAGTATTTAATCATGCCTAGTTTAGGCATTTCTACCCAGTTTTTTTTTTTTTTTTTTTTTTGGGTTGTTTTTCGGTCATTTCTGCTGTGTTTTATTTTGGGCTAAAATACAAAATTCACGCTCTAAGTTTCTTTACAATATATTTCAGTCCTCTAATTTTGTTTTCATTCATTTCATTCCACTAGTGTCTGTTTGGGATCCGCTTATTTTGCTGAAATTGAAATTTTTTTGCTAAAAGTACTATAGATAAAAGTAAAAGTTAGCTGAAATAGTACAATGAGACCCATGAATAATACCAAAGAGTGCAGTGAAATCCATGAATAGTAGCAAAAATAAGCTGAATAGTAAAATATGTTGACAAAAATAATATTTGCCAAACGGACACTAAATTAGAGGACTAAAAATTATATGACTGAAATGAATGAAAACAAAGTTAGCGGATTAAAATGAATTTTAGTGAAACATAGAAGGTAAGTTTTATATTTTAGCCTTTATTTTATTAGCTGTAGTCTCTTGTTCTTTATGAAATACTATTAATTTTTTTTGAAAGATTTGGTTGGAAAAAAGCTATTTTTTTTCATAAAACAGAAAAGAAGAGAAAAGGGAATACGAAAACAAAAATGTTTTTAATGCTTCCGAGATCCACCCTTTTGTTACATATTTTGTTATGAAGCGTCCAAAATTGCTCCATTCTGTTAACTTGTACAAAGAAGAAACCCATTGGTAATGTCTTAAGTTGTTGTTTTTTCTTGGTGAGAAAAACTGAAAACTTGCCCAAATAATATTGTCCACGAGGTGTCAAGGCATAGCTGGTACTTATTATAGTGATCAGAATCATCAGATCTTTTCCTGTTACATAACTTGTAAATTTTAACCTAAATCTAGTGCAACATATTAGCACTTTTCTATTATTAGCCAAGGTTGTTCACTTTCTTGCCAATTAAGTAAAAAAAAAAAAGTTGTTCACTTGTTATGTAAACATCGTGCTAGCCAAATCATAAAATTGTGTCCTTTATAAATTGAAACTACTAATTTTTCCAAATACTTTTATTGTGCGGTTTTGTACCTCTCTCTATTTAGGCATATGTTCGATTTAAACTCTTGTAATTTAAATTCCCGTCACCTATTGTCGTAACTATTGAATTATTAAATAAAAAAAATAAAAAAATTCAAATCATCCTAAGAGCGCATTTCACTGCCTCTCTGTCCTGTGTGCCTTCTTGGATTGCCCTTGCTAAGACCCCTTGAGCTTTCCTTCTTCAGGATTATTCTCTCATAATTAAGGTAGGTTTTATTTTCTATAAACTTTAATTTCTTTATTTTCTCTTCTGGGTTTTCCTATAATTTTTTTTATAGGGTGTTTAATTCTTGTTATTAGGCTTGAATTTGGGTGATTCTTGTAATCTGCTATTAATTTTTGCCTCAGCTACTTCAAACGTTATATGCCTATTGCAACATTGTTCTGAATTTTCGATATTAGAGGTTAAATTCTAGAATGTTGATTTTTCTTACTTGTATAATTTCCGATGAACCTTTTTTCTTTTGTTGAGAAAAATGAGCATTAAATTATGATTTCAGTTATAAAGATTTTGGGTCTTAAAATAAAATTTCTGCCTAGCTTGAGAGGATCTCGATGCAGGATAACGAGACAAATATTTGTTACACTCAAAACTGCCAAAACCCAATGTGCATGCTTTGTTATTCTGGCTAAATGTCAGGCCCACCATAGCATCACCAAAGCAAAAACCTTTTTGTTAGAGTGCGTACGTTGAACCAATTTTAGTGCTTGATAACTTCAAGGAGTTGGTCTAATGGTTTTCATGACCCCATGTGATTCATGAGGTTCTGGATTATATTTTCTAGCCAATACCTTGGAGCCACCTTCAAGAGGTTGCTCCCTATAATTATCGAGTGTGTGTAGGACGAGGAATTATACTCACCAGGGGATTAGTTGTTGCTCTATATGTTTTGCACACTGACGTTTAAAAAAAAAGCCCAGGTGAGATATGGCCCTAAACAATTGGTATGCAAGATGCAACAATTGAAGAACTTAGATTAGTCTTGGCCTTGGGCTCTGTGTTTCCAAAATTCTTCAGGATAGTAGAGTAGGACTTTTAAGGCATTATAAAAATCGGTATTTCTTACACCCATGGAGTTTCGTTATGAGTAATGTTAGAGAGAGAAAATATTTTTCACTGTTTTTCTTTTTAAAAACAATTGTTGATATAGCTTATTGTGATTGGTATAACATTATTTTTACCTAGGTTCGCTACTAATGCAACTTTTATTATGCATAAATTCCAATAGATAATGTCAGTAGAATTTTTAAAAAAATTGTGAAAAATGTTGTTCTGGTTCTTTAATGGGATGGCTTTGTGGAGTTTGAAGGTCCTCAACAAGAAAGTGAGAGGATGATAGAGTCCTTTTCTTTTATATTTTGTTCATCATCATGAATGGGGAAGCTATGAAATTATAGAATAATAATAGCATATATATATATATATATATTCATATACTTAGGGATTTCATTCTTGTTGAAAAAAATCCAAGCTTCTATTAAGGGGACGAAGAAACAAGAACAAACTAGAAAAAAAAAATGCTTATTATTTGTTAATACCAATATCAATGCTGGATTATATTACATTTCTTAATCCCTAGTTAATCAGATTTTCCAAGTTGACAGTACCCTAGCTAGTTATTTTTTGTATTTGGGATGCACAGATGACATGTTATTTTTTTTTTCTTACAACTAGTGGGTGATGGAGGAACTTTGAACCCATGTTTCCCCCAGACAAGAGACTAGTGCCATTGAACCACAAGGCTTGGTGTTTCATGTGGCTAATATAATTACAATGCATATGTTATGTTGTTTTCCTGCTTTATTTATAAGGTGTTAATTTTGTGACATTTTCAATTGGTGTTTCACTTGCTCCTATAATTTTTTCTGAATGGTTAGTAGTACTTGTCACTAATTATGATAGATACATCTTCTGAATGATCCAACTTTTTTTCTTTTGCAGCTTACTTTGGGAAAATGCCTGAGATTATGTTAGGAAGCCACACTGTAAAATCCCATGGAGTCAAAGTGGCAAGAGGACATATGCATGACTGGATAATTCTTTTGGTTCTTGGGGTAATAGATATCGGTCTGAATGTTGTAGAGCCTTTTCACAGATTTGTTGGGAAAGGCATGATGGCAGACCTGAGATACCCATTTAAAGAGGATACTATCCCTTTTTGGGCTGTTCCAGTTCAGTATCCAAATTCTTAGATTTTGCATTTGTAATTTTGTATACCTATGTTACTTGTGATTTCAAATTATATTACCTTCTATAAGGAAATGACCTTACACTTTCTGTTTCCTGTGACAGATCTATGCTGTACTGTTGCCATTTGCTATATTTACTATATATTACTTACGAAGAAGAGATGTCTATGATTTGCACCATGCCATATTGGGTAAATCTCCTTTCCTTTTCTAGGCTTTTGATAAACCTGCTTTCACTGCTTGTAACTCATTGTATATTGTTTGCAATGCAAGATCAGGCACTCTATTTTCTCTTCTAATAACTGGAGCTATTACGGATTCAATCAAAGATGGTGTTGGTCGACCACGGCCAAACTTCTTTTGGCGGTGTTTCCCTGATGGAAACCAGGTGTGTCCTTACCTCAACCTTCTTTTCTCTTTTTTCCTTCAATTCTTTGATGGGATAGATGGTCCTCTTAATTGTGTATTAAGCCAATATGTTATTATCCTCATGCTCTGGCATGTCAGGTCTTCCATCCTGTAACATTGGATGTCGTTTGTAATGGAGATAAGAGAATTATAAAGGAAGGATACAAAAGCTTTCCTAGTGGACACACTTCATGTACGTAGAAGAGCTATTTACAGGTTACTTGTTTTTGCAGAATAACAACCACCATTGGATGATGTATTAACCATGACATGATACATACATATCTAATTCATTTATTCCTCATCTTCATCTCTGACATTGTTTTATTTTGTGTTCGATGCATATAGTCTTAGCATTATTTTCAACATATTTATACCTTACAAAGACTAGTGGGAATTTTTATTAAATTGTAATTTTTCATTTGAAACGAAAAGAGTCCATATCACAGTTAAGATATTTATTTTCTAGATCTAAAAATGTACATAGTATTAGTATTAAATGATGAGTTGGCTTAGGCTTAATTCTATGGGGTTTGCCTTTCATTGGATTGAATTTCAGTGAGGGTCACAAGTGAGGATTGTGGGGGTAAGGGAGGACACTGAATTCACCTCTAAATTTGTATATTTAATCTGAACCATTAAATAGATCAATTTCAAATGGAAAAAAAAAAATCCTTTTCCTGTTCATCATTATTGCCTTAGCAGCTCAAACAATTGGGTTAAGTGTTCAGAATGCCTATTAGTAACTCTACTACTCTAGTTATTCTGAAGAAGACTAAAAATTGTTACTTAAAAATGTGGCAAGAAATTAATTTAAAATTACCATCAAAAGGGTTGGTAAAGGTGATTTAATTTTGTAGGTTTCTTGAGTTTGAATCTGCCAAGCATGAAGAAGCCATAAAGTTTTCATATAAGGAAGACAAACATACAAACAAACTTGGCGAGTGGTGTAGTGGGTTGACTAGAGCAGCTGGTTTGGTCCAGTAATGATAAGAATTGATAAGAATGCTTAATTCATTGAACCACAAAGATGCCTTGGAATATTCAATAGCTGCGGAATGTTTTCAAAATGATTCTGTAAAATACTTAAGGAAAATTGCTGACTTCCATTCTTGTTTGGGATCAGGAGGGTCTCATATTCATTTCTCCTTTTCTTTGCTCAGTAATTAGAGGTGTTATATGGTAGCATAAGATTTGGTCATTCACACTTAGATCAATAGATGGTGGTGCAAATACACTTGAGCTCACTTTGATTATGGTCATCAATGTGCAGGGTCTTTTGCAGGTCTTGGTTTCCTTTCATGGTATTTATCAGGGAAAATTAGAGTGTTTGATCGCAGGGGCCATGTTGGAAAACTTTGTGTTCCATTTCTTCCATTGCTTTTTGCTGCTTTTGTGGGAGTTTCTCGTGTTGATGACTACTGGCATCATTGGACAGATGTCTTCGCTGGAGGTCTTATAGGTTTGTACTAAAATAAATTAGTGTGATTAATTTCTTTTTTGATCCTACTTTATCCTGGTAAATTGGATCCTATATCAATTAACATAAATGATTATCTCACTGATCCAATTCCATTTTAATTTTTTCAAATGCAGGATTAACAGTAGCCTCATGTTGTTACTTGCAGTTCTTTCCTTTTCCTCATTCTGTGAACGGTATGTCCCATTTACTTGTAATTTCTTAATGCTAATAATTTTTTACTACGTGAGGTTGGCGTTAATTTTTTAAATAAGTTGAAATTTGGTCAATTTTACACTAGTACTATTGTTGCATGATCTATCTCAATAGTATTTTTTCTGCAAACCAAATGCCTTTTGAAACTGTAATGTTGAAATCACCCGATATCAACCATTGTTCAGTGAATCTCTTGTACTTGGGACGAGTTATTAAGATTAGGAGAGGGACTTTTGAGCAATCATAAGTAATTGATCTAGTAATGGTCATGAATTGCTCCTTGGTAAGGTTCATAGAACATAATAGATTCATATAATCCTCTACATTTGATCTGCATGTGTGCCTTTTTTTTTTTTTTTCTTTTGAAAGGTTACTACTGCTGTGGTTTGGAGTAGGAAATACAGAAAGTGATGTTCCATTGGTGCCATTGGGGATGAGATTTAGATTCATATTTTGTGGCTTTAAATGATACTGTTGTTTCATTCATGTATGGTGGTCTAAACAGAAAATATGCTCGGGATATGAAATCAGCAAATATTGCAGCTGATTGTGAAAATATGTATCTATTTTGTGCACTTAAAACTTATGGTTGTACTTGTATCAGTTGTTCAAACACTTTGCTAGCAAAGGGGCTTTTATAAGTGAAATGCTTGGAATTTTGTTTATCATCAATCTTCTTATTCTTTATTGTCATGTTTGATCTTTAGTCTCTTCTCTTCTGGACATCCAGGTTGGGCACCTCATGCATATTTTCAAAAGTTGGCAGAGAGCAATAATGGTCCTCGAACCTCTTTAAGAAGGGCTCGCTCTCTTGGTATGGAGCTACATGAAGCACACACTTCATTTATAAGACATGACAAAAATAAAGAAATTGGAGAACCCAGTCCAGAAAGTACAAGTCCATCATTAGATTCAATGGAAGCTGGGACAAGCAGATACTGATTTTGGATTTTTTTTTTTATTAAAAAAAAAAACAATATGAAACAATTAGACATGTCCATTTACATAGAAAATCCAACTTGTCACGTATATATTCTAACTTTAAACCATATAGAGGACTTAGTATGTGATCACTTCCTATAGATGTTCTTAAATTTTTATTGGGCCATATTTCTAAAATCTGTCTATATTCATAATACATATACTTTTTTTCCTCCCAAAATTTAGGAGGGTGATGGTCACCCTGGCCCAGTAGTGCCTCCGTCCCTACTGCCCATAGATTTCATTGTTCTTAAGAAAAAGAGTAATAATTCAATATTTTGGGAGAAATGTTCTTTCCACATATAACAGTAGATTTTGTTTTCCACATATAATAGTAGATTTTTTAAATTAAATTTATGGTGTGATCCGCCAGGAGAAAACATTATTTTCGAAGTATTTAAATAATTTTTTCTAACAAAATACGTAACTAAACACAAACCAAAAAATATATCAAATAACATTAAATCAATGTCACTTTTAAATTACAATCCCCTTGTCAAACATGTAACTTTTTAGGCTGCTAAAAGTTTTGGGCTTACCCAACCATTTTAGGCGACAAGGCAAAGATTTCCTCCAAAATGTAGGCTGGTCCATTGCTTTTGGGGCGATATTAACAAGTAGCCAGCCCAGCTTTTGGATCCCACAATGTTGAAACCGTTGTGGACGCCACCTACCTCTAGAACTCCCTCTCTACTTTGCATTTTTTTTAGTCGATTTATCTGCTGCATTTAATGACCTACTTCTTATTTTTTTGTTGATGAAAATGACCTATACTTAATTCTAGCTTAAAAGTAGTCTTGTCATTTCCAAAAAAAAAAAAAGCTGTCTTGTCATTTGGATAGGCATTTAAGTGATAGAATTAGGTTCTCCAAAAATTAAAAAAGTGATAGAATTAGAGCCAACCACCCCAACTCCAAAACTTGCTTGAAAATGTAACAAGTTAACAACATAAAGGTCGCTAGCGTGTTCTACTCTACATTACTGCTAAAATAGTTCCAAGTAGAATTATGAGACTTTTCACCATAAAAGAATTAAATGAGAGTTTGCTCAAAAAAAGAAAAAGAAAAAAAAGAAAAAGAAAAAGACTAAAGTGTAGACACTAAGGGGCTGTTTGGTTTTTTTTTTTTTTTTTTTTTTTTTTCTCACTCCTCACTCAATTTTCGTCACTCATCACTTAAAATATTCCAACTCCCTACTCTCCACCCGTTTGGCACCATCACTCAGTTATGTTTTCAACCAAAAAACTAAAAAAAATGGGACCCACACACTGACCCAATGTCATTTCCTTTTCTCTCTCTTTTTTTTTTTTCCTTGACTCTCATCTTTCTCTGCCTCTCATCTCTCTTCTCCCTGCCTCTTGCCCAACGTTTCTTTCATCTCTCAGTGCTCTCCTCTCTCCCATCTCTCGACGGCGATGGCAATGGTGAAGTTGGCAACACAGCCACAACCACCAAAACCATGGCAACCACAACCACAACTACGAAACCACCATTTCAACCGCAACCCACAGTCATAACCAAACTCACAAACAAACAAAAAAAAAACCAAACCACCACCATAGCCACCATCCCACCACCACAACCACCATCACCACCACTACAACCACCAAGCCCAAAGAGAAAAAAAAAAAAAAAAAAAAAAAAAAAAAATCAAACACCAAACCACCATGATGAGAAGGCAACATCAAGATCAACAATCTAAGGTTTTCCATGAGTTATTAGCTCTGGTTCTTAATATTCTACGATCTCTGCCGACGCCGATCTCGTTCTCTGATGAATCTCCGACACCGATGACCACGACTAGGTCGGCCATGGCGTCGATGTCGAGACGGTCGTCGACAGAGGTGGTGGTTGCGCAGATAACGTCGATGGTGTTCGCGTCTTTGATGTTGGGGATTTCGTTGGCTTTGATGCTTTGTGGATTGGTGACTTTCTTCATTGGGTTTTTGTTGATGTCGTAGGTTCTGGGCTTGAAGGTTGATGTTGCAATTTCGGATGAAGGTATGACGTTGGTTTTGGATATGAAGCCGTGTGAAAAGGAAAGAAAAGAAGAAGAAGAAGAAGAAAAAAAAAAAGGAAGATGAAGAAGACCAGAGCAGACCTAGCGTGAAAGGGAAAAGAAAAAAAGAAGAAGAAGACCAGTGTGAAAGGAAAAAGAAAAAAAGAAAGAAGAAGAAGACCTAAACTCACTGAACCCAGTGAGGAAAAAAAAAGGTCAAAAGTTGCGGCTGACCTCTAACTAGTGGGTCTCTCAGTGTGTGTTTAATTACCAAAATGTCATTGGAAACTGAGTTTTGGAAACTGAAAACACCTAAATGTGTTTTCAGTTTCCATAACTCATCACTCAAAAATCAGAGAATTGAGTGATGGAAACAAAAACTGGAAACATTTCCAAACAGAGTTTTTTTTCGTGGGACCCACATATTTTGAGTTATGAGTGATGGAAACAGAGTTATGAGTTATGGAAACAACAAATCCAAACAGCCCCTAACCCATTTGATTTGACTAAATGGCGTTTGAGGCTTCCAATTTATCAATTTGGGATAGGTTGTTTCGTTATAAAATAAATTGAATTAAATGTATCTTCTAGATTCTTGGAAAAAGAAAAGAGTGGTTTTTTATTTTTATTTTTATAATTTATAAAGTCATAAATGTGGGTAAAAAAATAGGTTATTGTGAAATTATTGAGAGATGAAATAGTCGAAAAATTATACAATAATCTGGGAGTATGATTATATTGTGTACTCCCTCTTTCATTCCTTATAAATAATGAGTCTCATCATAAATTTAATAAGTGAAATCCACTATTATGTAAGATAAGAATAAGGAGTAAGATATTATTTCACTCCTAGAGTATTGTATAATTAGTTAATTAGCCATAATCTGGTTTAACGGGTTTCCTTCTAAGGTGAGTTAAAGGGTGATTGAAAACAAAGAATAGAAAACGAGGTTGGTGAACAAATAATTGTCCACTTAAAACTTTTTGATTTCTGCTAATTATGGTGCTTGTAATAATTGGGGATAATATGTAGGAAATTGTGGAATGAATAGTGATACATAGAGGACCTATATAGAGAGAGGTTAGATAACCTACTAGTAGTAGTAGAACAATATAAGTACAAGGGTATAATACAATGCAATACAAATAAGTATAAGTACGTCTATACAATGGGATCAAAGAGTGGGCTGGGGTCTCTAATACACTAACAACCCCCTCAAACTCAAGGTGGGGGATGAGAGATCATTTTGAGTAGTTTAGATACTATATATGAGCCTGTTTGGTAAGAGATTTCTAGTAACGTTGTTTGTATTTTTTGAAAATACATATGGGTGAAAAAGTGTGTGAAAATATGTGTAATGTTGTTTAAACATTGAAAAATGTTGTTTAAACAACAGTAACAAACGGCCCCTAAATCACAGAAACGCCCTAGGGTGTGACTTGGTGAATCTATCTGCAAGCTACTCATGAGAGGGAATTGAGTGAAGTTGGAGGGAGCTATGGAGAAGATGATGTCAAGCAAGGTTACAATCAATTGTTTGGTGCGTTTTTCGAAGATGTGATTACAAGCAATATGGGTGGCACTCTTGTTGTCACATTGTACAGGAGTACTAGTAGAAGCAAGCTAGAGATTTAAATCTTGTAAGAGCTAACATAACCAAAGGAGTTTCGAGGTAGTGTCAGCAAGAGTGGGGTATTTAGTCTCAATACTAGAGCAAGCAACAATGATCTACATTGAGTTATAAGGGAGGAATCCAAGGCTGACTCAACAATTTTGGGGGCCTTAGTCAAAAATTGTAAGTGGATTTTTTTTTTTTTTTTTGACTTTAAAGTCTAAATTTGTACAAATAAAAATTAATTTATTATATGGTTCAATAAATTAGTATCACTATAATACAAATGAGTTGATATAATATACATCAAATTATTAATTGGTGCGATAATTTATAATAATTGATAAAATAAGAGTTTGCATTAAAAAAAAAAAAGTGATAACTTATTAATTAGTGTGGGGTCATGTGGGGGCCAGCTTAACTAACTTAGGCCTTGTGATGTGTTGGGGCTTGTGGACAAGACTGCACAGTACTATGTGCACTGTGCAGTCTTGTCCTATCAAGTTGTGTGCATTATTATTGTGTAGTATTTTGCATTTTAGGATACAATGTGACTTTTTTAATGCATTTTATTGACCAATAAAAGTACCTATTTTTTTTAAATTAAAATATATAGATAAATATTATATATATATAATTTTTTTTTTTACAAATGGGGGCCTTTTTTTATTTGGGGCCTTAGACGATTACATCAATTGCTTATATGGTTCAGCTGGCCTTGGAGGAATCAAGAAGAAAGAAGTACCCAATAGTGAAACAACAAAAAGGAGCATCAATATTAGAGCAAGCAACTAGGGTCTATAGTGAGTACTGGACTGTGGAGGTGTGCAACAGGGGCAAAAGTTTCCTCGTATTTAATGTCGTACTCTTGAGATGAAACCTTTAGCCAAAGAGGTGAGCTTTTTATCTCTTCAAGAGATAGTGGTGGAGGAGAGGGGCATGTGAAATTTTGTCATTTTTGTGAAGAGGTCGTCTTCCTAGAAGATGACATGATGAGAGACCCTAATGGCCTATTTGGAAGTTTAGAGAGGGAGGAGAGTAAAGGGGAGTAGAGGGGAGGAGAGTAGTGGGGAGGAGAGTAGAGGGGAATAGTTTCCCTTCACCTTGTTTGGATGTTTTTAAAATTAGTAAGGGGGAAGGGAGTAATTAGTTCTTCCCCTTATTTGGATGTTTTAAAAATTAGGATGGAGAGGAGATGAAATAATTAAAATAGATAAATTTACCCCTATTTGAAAATGGACTTGCAACATTGGTCTATTATTAACTTAGAAAGGGTAAATTAGGAAATTTATCTAGTCAATAATTTATCTACTCTACTCTCCCTCCAAATCTCTCCAATTTGGAGGAATTAAAAATGAGAGGTTAGAGATGGTTGAAACCCCTCCAAACTCCTCCCCCTCATTTCTTAAAAAATTTCCAAACAAGGTAATTGAATTACTCTCCCTCCCTCTACTCTACTCTCCCTTCTTTTTTAAACTTCCAAACAGGCCATAAGGAATTGGAACATACAGGATCCTAGCTAACACCTATATTCTTAAAAGCGTTTTCACCCGCAATAATGACAATAATTGTTGTCACCAATATTCTTAAATGGGGGACGACGAGAATTTGATTTTTTGACGAGCTTTAATTGAGAGGAGGAAGATCTAAAGGTTGTTGTACCAATCAATGAGGCTAATGCAAAAGGCTTCATTAGTCTAAGAGGTTTTCTAATAGGGTTTCTTAAGTTCTTGAGTGACAAAGCTACAGTTTGCGGCGTTTGAGAAAGCTATACGTAGATTGAGACTAAATAAGGTCATTTTTGCAATCCAAAATGGTATGAGCAATGTGAGAAATCTCATTTCGAGTCATTTAGACACATCAAATGTAGAAACAAACCTATGAAATACATGGTCAAATGAAAGTTGGTCAATGATCAAAGTCAACAGGTTAATCAATGGCAACCGAGACGTATGTCAGACACGTATTGGAGCATGTCTCACATGTGCCAGGAGGGACGGAGCGCATGACTCAAAGTGGGCGATGTGTGAGGCACATGGATTGGGGACAAAACTTCAAGTGGCGTGTGAGGGTCTAGGAAAGCTCTATATTAGTTGGAGAACTTTCGAGTGACATGCTCAGGCTAGGGACTCAAAGAGGAAGCTTAAGAGGTTGAGATTTGAGAGGATTAATGCACAAGCTACTACGTGAGGATGTTGCAAAGGGATCGAAAGAGAGAGTTTCATAACCTTGGTCTGATACCATATAGAAATTGAGAATGATGATATGGAGTGTACATCAGAATGAATAGTAATATACATATATAGAGAGGCAAAATAACTTAGCAGTACTAGTCAGTAGCGGAATTTGGATTTTGGTTCAGTGGGGGCAAAATTAAAAGACAACATTTAAAGTGAAATTAATCTAAAAAATATTAATCGATAATAATAACAAAACAAATAAACAATTATAAGAAAATAAATATATTTCATATCATTAAAATAAATAAACAAAAATAACCAATTCATAGTTACTACAAAATTTATAACAAAAAGTTTACAAATTGATGTGGTAAAAATGTGATTAGTGTTATTTAAACAATATAATGATTGATGTTTGTGATTATTTTTTGTGATTGGTGACATGCCAATTTGTAAGATATAAATAATAAAATTTGTAATATTTTTAACATCACTTAACAATAAAATACTGCAAAAAAATCATTAACAGTGAAAATAATGATAGAAATGAAAAAAAAAAAAAAAAAGTTGTGAAATAATTGTCAAACGTGGGACAAGACAAAAGCTTACAAGAGCAGTAAATTAGGTGAAAAGAATTTGATGTTCGAGAAAACTTTTATTTTTTTACTTTCCTTTTCTTGTGTCAGAACCACTTTCAAGTTACAACCAATTGAGAGTCAATTTTTTCCTTTCTTTTTCTTTGTGTCAGAGTCCCTTAATATTAGAATTACATATACAAGGAAATTTTAGGTGAAGTCAGGGGGCAGGTGCCCCCCTCGCCCCCCTCTGGCTCCACCACTGGTACTAGTACGCAGTATAATACAAGTATAAAAGCATAGAATAGTATAGTATATTAGTATAAGGAAGTATACAGATATATCTAAAGAGTGGGTTTGTGCCCAAATACTGTGTTTGTGATACACCAATAGTGCTTAACCCAAAGTCATAATTTAACAATAATCTAGAATTTATGATCATAATGATGTTGGTGTATCTTTTCCAAGCCTATGTGCCAAAACATCACCAATATTGTATAGCTTTTTAAAAGTGTCTTCCTTGTGAAGGTATAAATAACTGCACTTTTTACACAATCGACAAAATAAACTGATAAAAAAATATATATATTTGTCAAGCGGCAGAGTTAATCGTTTCAATTTCTTGCACATGCAAGGCACTGAACCTCATTTGCTCAATATATATGACTTTCTTTTCAGATGAGTAATGGCTACTTGTCCTAACATAGTCAAAACAGCACGACATTTGTAATTTTGTATTACACTTTTCACTGAATGAAAAACAAGAAACTATGATAATTGGGTTACCTTTGTTGTCCCGGTTACTTGTACGGCATACTCACGTGTTAAGCTGGAAAACTTGTTTGGAGAGGGAGACTTAATATAATTAATTAATCCAGCAAGATGACAACAACTCCAATCCACGAGGAACTGTGGCAAAGGTAAGATTTTTGTTGTATTTTGTAAGAAAGATGAGAGTAATTACTTACTGCAACCTAATTCCAACCCCCACTCCCCACAGAAACATCACAGGCTGTACTCAATTGATGGCAAAAAGTCCATAATGCAATGACTTCATGCAGGTGACTTAATTAAGTTCCTCCCATTTAACGCGATTCACCTTCCTTTAATTTAATTTTCCTGTAACCTATCTTACCTAGTGATCCACTAGCGTAAAGTAGTCCATCTTTTTTTTTTTTTTTTTTTTTTTTTTTTTTTTTTTGTGTTAATTGCATGTCTGCTCACTTCTCTTTATTCAATTTTACAAAAAGTAAAAAGGAAAAAAAAAATGTTAACAACTATCTAAGGTATTGATTTAGCAATTGTTTTTAAAAATTTTTTTATAGAAAAAAAAGCAAATGGTTTTTTTTATAATTTTTTATGAAAGTGGTATTAATTTTTAAAATAATTTATTGACAAATGCTTTAAAGGCACTAGTAAAAAATATTAAAAAATTTAATCATTAATAATAAATGAGATTGACGAATTTAAAAAATACAATAAATAAATGTCAGAATTATGTTTTTGAGATTAGTGACCTATAAGTTTGTAAATAATATTATGTAATAAAATCTATAAATATGCTTAGTGTCACTCTTTAATTTAAACTTTACTATCACAATTTTTCTTACAATTTGTTGAAATGGTGGTTAAGTTTAACCTTTTCACGCATGACTGCGTTTTTTTCTCCATCCCTCGTCACGTGAAATTGTGAGAAAGTTGTGCTGTTGTGGCACAAAGACTTTCTCTTTAAACCTCTCACCTATCTTTGCTTTCCGCCTTATGACTCCACTCGTAGCTCTCTCCCCCCATATAACTCCGCTCACCTTCTTTGCCTTTAATGAGGCAGCCCTCTCTTTAAGTTTTCAAAGTTAAAGCACTCACCCATATTGTCTTTACTCAGTTCCATGCCTTTGGCCATGTAGCACCCCATCTCTCTCTCTCTCTCTCTCAGACAACATGGTCATGGAATCGGACATTATTCCATTTTGTGGAATCATGGGAAGGCGCAGGTGCAGAAGAAGATATCATAGACTAAAAAGTGAGGAAAATATACAGATTTCTATATCAGAAGTTCCAAAGTATGCAAAGACTAGAGTGGCACCAAAGGCAACCTTATCAATCAAGTTCTTAAAAAGATTTAGAGATGATTATGTGGAAATGATGCTTTGCTTTGCGGGACATATTGCGCAGTTGAATAATGGTAATGTTTACTTATATAAGAAGATCCCAAATGCTCCACTTTTCTCACCTTCACAGGAGGTTGGTTTCCGATCCAAGTTCTTTTAAGCTTAAGTAACTTGCCTTTTCTTTTATCCTCTCTATCTTGTATCTTTCATGCTTTTTTTTTTTTTTTTTTTTAACAAGTTTCTTATGTAGATGGAATGATCTTGTTCCTGTATAAATTCTATCTCTGTCCTTTGTGGTGAACTGAGAAATGAGTGAATGTTCAATCACCCTTTTCTTTTTGGTTTTCTTTGTTATCTAGTTGGTAGCTGCATAAATGTGGAGATAACAGTATCAGATCAATGGTTGATTAATATAAGACGGATAAACCGTAGTATCATATTATTTGAGTATTATTCAAAACTTTGAAAGTAATATTCTCTCGTTTTATATATAATAATAAGTTCCATTAATTAAATTCAAAGTCGGACTTACAAATTATGTAGAAGGAAAAAGCTTTAGTTTAGGAGAACTAATTTGAATAAATTTCTCTAATTTTTATAATTCAAGATATTTATTTGAGAGTTTTTCTTAAAAATTTAAAACGACAGCCATCACACCTTCAATTTCCACTACCCAAAAAAAAAAAAAAAAAAAAAAAAAAAGGAAAAAGAAAAAAAAAAATCTTAGGAATATTTGCCATGCATATTTATTTGGAGAACAAAAAGAATAATTTCTTACTAGGATTTTATTGTTCCTGTAACAAAAATTAACAAATAAAATGAATTTTCTAATTTTCTAAATTATGCTCTAAATAATAATATTTTACAAATTTGTATTATAAACATTAGGAGATATTACTTCATTAGAGCTTTGACATATCTTATATTCCTAAGAGTTTACATCCCTATTCCACCTAGGGATATATATTGATTTCATTAAGAGTTTACGATAATGCAATCTCATTATCCATCTCCAATCGCTGCCTTCAAATTTTGATACTAGATATCACAGTAAAATCTGTCTCCCACATCGCAAAAATTAAAGTTGCTGGCGGTATCCTAAAAATTCCCCCTAGAGGACACTCACAATGAGCAAGTCCTTATGAACATATGGATGCTTCATATCTTGTGTAATTGAATCAAGGAAGTAGCCAAAAAAAAAGTAGCTCGGATTTTCAGACCTAACAGCGAGATCAATACAATCCCACCATGTGGAAAAATTTGATAATGATCCTTGATTCTTACATGTTTTTATGATACCCCAAATTATGTGGAATTGATTGGATTGAATTATTTAAGTGTGAGTTGTGTGGGGCTGTGTAGATCAAGTATTTACTAGGTGGATTTTGGGTTTATAAGTGATTATAAGGAGCCCTAGTTATAACTTGACTAGTCTTTCTAGAGTGTAAGTGTAGATGTGACTATTGTTTTCCTTGAGTCATTACAAATAACATTAGAGCAAACGTGACAACGCCATGTGGCTTGGGGCATTGCAACAAAATGAGGATCCTGACTAGGACGTCAAAATTTTAAGTGCAGGAAGATTGTAATATGACAAATTGTGCAGATTTTATTAGATGGACTATTTTAATGTGTGTTGCGTAGGAGTGTGTACATTTGTGTTGACTAAGTAGATCCTAATTAGGCTTATAACTAATTACAAGAGGTTCTAATTGTAACTTAATTAATTAGTCATTTTGGGGTATAAGTGCAAATATGACTAGAGCTTTTCTCAGGCCATTACAATTCCCACGTGCTACAATCATGAAAAAGGAAGGTAAGCAAACATTGTGCTACACCAAAGCATAAAAAATTGAACTCAAATATCATATGCATTCTAAAATTATAATTGAATCATTTCCATGCATAAAAAAAGGATTGCCAAACATGATATTTCACATATGTCATGATGGTTTTTAGACCCCTTAAAACACAATTGAATTAACTTAGGTAATTAGCCAAGTTGTTACTTAGTCAAATTATTCAAATCTAGGTTAACACAATTAACCAATCATATCATGTAAAGCAGCAGAAAGGTAAATAACACAAAGATATGATCACCTAGGAAACCAAACTGGTAAAAACCTGGGGAGGATTTAACCTAGCTATCCTCAAGGTAAACCTGAATCCACTATCTTGAAAGAATCAAAATTCATACAATAAGACTTACAAGCCTCCATGCTCGACTTCTTATTGCTACCCACTAGTAGAACTTACTGACACGACCACGTACAAGCTTCGAGACCACGAACTCCTTCTTTCTTGGATTCACCACCAGATACAAGCACCCACACTTGTTTTTCTTTAGGCTTCAATGGCAGCAACTGAGTTGATCATCAAGGTGTAGATAATATCTCCTCCTTGAAAATCCTAAGCTTTGTGTAAAGGAAAGCTCCTCTAGATCTCACAAGAGATTTACACAAAATAGCAATATGAGCAACTTCTAAAACGTGGCTAGGGTTTGCCTTATATACCTAGGGCAAAATATAAAACCCTAAAAAGTTTTAATGAGCTAGGGCTGAGTTGGAATTATGCAAAAAAACGCATTAGACTTGAAATTCGATTGATCGAGCCTAAGCTTCGATCGATCGAGCCAAGCCGAAATGCACAGTAACTTCTGCATTCACTTAAATCCAACTTTACATAAAAGACATAACTTTGAGCAAATCTAAACAAGACTAAACAACTTGTTTTGATCATGGTTTGCCAACAATACAAATTAGAATTCTAAATACATTAATTCTAAGTCTTTAAAACCTAACATGTCACATTGTAATAAGTTCGAGCATCGAAGGGTCACACATGATTAATCTTGAGGACACATAATCAAAAGCTCCTAGAGATGTGTTAAGTTTCCCAAGATTAAGTCATGAAACCAAAGATGATTGGCAATAGATAATTTTCTTGGCATCCAAAGATCCGAAAGTTTAGCATGGTCAAGAGCGAATCTTGACTTTAAACTCAAGTTTTTCTCATGGAAAGATACAAGCTTCATAATAGATTTATGTCCAAAGTCAGAAAGAATTAGGTCTGTAAACTAACCAAACTTTGCCGAGTAGTGTATATTTGAGCTTGGCTTGTCAGTAAAAGTCAAAATCTCAAGCTTGGCTCAAACTCGTGACAAGCTTAAAATAATATTTGACCTTGAGCTCGTGAGAAAGCTAAAAAGCTTGAGCTTGGCTTGACTGACTTGATTAATTAGTCAATCCAAGCTTGAGCTTAATATAAAGCTCAAACTCGAGCTTAGGTCAAGCTTTTAAGCTTTAGATCTAACAAAATTATATTATGAAATGCCTAAATCTCCAAAAATCAAGTAAAAAAAATTAACATACTCATTTTATCATGCCTCTAAGTCTCACCTATGATTAGCCATTGTTCAAATTACAACTTTACATAACTAGCATACTCATTTCCATCCATTCATCCTTCATTATATTGTCTATAACTTATTCAACAATTGTTTGAAATACAATTTTTACATGTTATATGGTGAAGAAGTAGAATAAGACTTGTTTTGTAACTATTATGAATGGGAAATGACTAACTTGTTTCATAACTTTGCATTAGATGGTTGATGAGGAAAGACCATACATGACCCACTCAAATTTAGAGCAAAAAAAATGTAACTAAAGTCTAAAGTGGTGTTTGGTCAGTTTAGAGTGAAGGGAAAAATTAAGGTAATGGGTAGTATTCCCATATTGGCCATGTTATTATTAAGATATATGTAATGAATTTATTTAAAAAATACATATCAAGCTTATAAATGAGTCTATGCTCAACTTGTTTTGTATCGAGCCTTATAGCCACGAGCTTGTTCATGAACAAATATTTTTGCTTGGGCTTGGCTTGTTTATCAAATAACCTTAAACTAAGGTTCAAACTTGACTTATTTATAAACAAACAAACTTAAATGAGCTTTTTATTGAACCGACTCCAAATTGTTTATGAACGGCTCATTTACCATTGAATCATAAAATTGTTTGTTGAGACGTTTTGTCAAACAAGTGCAAGTGGAAAGGGATAGGACAAGGACAGCCATTCAACCACGGAGACCAATCCATTCGATACAAAATTCGTCCAAGGCAAGTTATTCCCATCAACAAAGCACCAAAAGAATACTATGGCCGGATATTCCAATGTCCAAAATCCGGATTTTAAAAAAAATTAAAATTAAAAAGAAAGAACAAGAATGAGAATTGTCTTACCCTACATGGCTTGGAAATATTTATGATTGCTTGGGTTTTGAAAAAATCCTTGATCTTCCACCTTTGGACTTTTGGAGGAATCATGTATCTTTGATTTTCCTTTTGCTTGGATCAATGGGCACCAAAAAAGAAAAAGAAAAAAAACAAGCAGCAACCTGCACTATACAGCTCTAACACAGAAACCAACACCTACACACATTCAAGCACCTATTACAACTTCATCACATAGACTAAGGCTATCTATAGAAGCATATGATTCATATGGATACCAAGCCACATCACAGAGAGCTCTATCGTTGGTAGAAAACATTTTAGGAATGTAGGGGAAAATGGCTGTTTAGCCCTCTTTTTTTTTTTTTTTTTTTTTTTTTTTTTTTTAGATAAAAAAAAAAAAAAAAAAATTAAGGCTAAACAGCCATTTAGCCTTAATTTTTTAACTATGTAGTCAAACAGCTCATTTTTCAAACTATGTAGCAAAATATTGTTGTTTTGAAACTCCATATTGTTTATGTCGAGTTCTGACTGAAACTTGACATTAGCAATGTCGAATTCTATGCATATTTTTAAGTGGAATTTGACATTCCTAATGTCAAGTTCTCCACAAAATTTTCAAAAAAAAAAACAATTAAGTGGCAAAATACGTATAAAACAATAATGTCAAGTTCCAAAACATGGGTATTTTGCTACATAGTTTGAAACTGAGGCTGTTTGACTACATAGTTTAAAAATTAAGGCTAAACAACCATTTTTTCCTTAGAATGTATGCACCTGTTCTCCAAACAATTTCAACAAGAATTATCTTCACCAACTGTTCCTCAGTTTGCTTCTGTAAAGTTGTGATTTTCAACTATGTTTTGTTGGTTTTGATTCCATGTCAAATTTGATTGTATTTTAGTCAATCATTTCCCTGTATGTTTGTGGGATTTAATGTAAGAGTTGAGTGTGAGAGTTTGGTGAAGATTTATGAAGAATAGTGAAGTTCGTGACTTTTTTGCGACTGGCTCTCGAGTGGACAACTTGCAAAAGGTCACGTGAGAAGCACATGCTGGAAGCTGAATGGTCAAGTGTTAGGAAGAATTTTGCGAGTCATTTCGCGATTGGACCAACTTGCGAATGACCCGCGAAACTCTCTGCTTGGATGTTTTAAAGTATGCTTTCCTCACTTCTTTACCCACAAGATAAGCCCACATTACTCACAAAATTGTAGGGAGACTTTCAGAGAGAAAGCCCTAGAAATACACTTAAGAGTTAGAGATTGTAAACCCACAATCATCTACACAATTTCTCTTAGTTTTCCTCTATTCCTACCTCTCCAGTTACAAATCCTTAAGAGGTTCTTAGGCCAAACACATATTTCACCCAATCTGAGTGTTGTAAGTTATTTTGGTGCATGTGGGAATCATTGGAAGAAGCCATTGATTGGCAGATGCAATTTGGAGCTAATTGCAGGATCCGGCTAACTAGTGAAGACATGACTCGGTGAAGTCCGATGGGAGCTGGAACTCAAAGGGTTCAACTCCATTGGGTAGATTAGGCTTGGAGGGTCTTTTCGATATCCTTGTACTCCAACTTTATTTACTAGTGGATCATTTCGGATTGGAGGGCCGCAGAGAGATTTTTCGTCAAGTACGTCGGTTTTCCCTTCGATAACACATCTCGGTGTCATCTTGTGTTTGCATCTCTCTTCCTTTACTCTTTGTGCTTTTCATTTATTGTTTATTGTATTTGATTATGCACTAGAGTGTATTTTCAGTTTATTACATTTCATTTACTCTTATTCCGCACTTAAATAAATAGAATAAAAGCAATTTAGCCATAAGTTTAAAATTAGGGGTCTAAACAAGCTATAGTGTTTTATACTATCGAGTTTTCAATTGGTATCAGAGCGGATACACATATTTGGATTTAATTATCTTTGTGTGATCCTAGACCCTCGTTTAGCTATGGAAAAGGCTAACATGAATTGCGGTTCATGTGTTTGTGATAATGACTCTATGAGCATTTTTAGAGAATGTCCTTGAAATGAGCTCATAGAATTGCTAAAATCAAAGAAACATGCTAGAATCTTCTTACACATGCAAAAATGTTTAGAGCATAGGAATCACATGTTACATAATAGCTTGTGTGTGTCTAATTCCTTGATTGAGAAATATAAGAGAAGTAATAGACATTTGTGTGATAAGCTTGATAAACTCAAAAGAAAATTTTACTCATCGGATGAGAGTAAAAGTTTGAGCGAATCTTGTTTTGAGAATCAAGAATGTTTATCTCACGCTTGTCTTTTTGTTCATATCGCATTGAAAGTATTTAATTCTTGTTTGTGGTATCTTGACAGTGGATGCTTAAGGCATACGACAGGTGATAAATCTCTCTTCAAGAGTCATAAAGAAAAGGAAGACGGATATGTCATGTTTGGAGATGGTAGTCATTCTCAAGTTCTCAGAAAGGGAAAGGTTGAAATTTCGGGACTACCATTGTTGACCAATGTATTATATATCAAAGGTATAAAGGCAAACTTGTTAAGCATTACTCAAATTTTGAGATGAAGATTTTTTGGTTCAATTCTCAAAGAAAGGATGTGTCATCCTTAATGAAGATGGTGTCCAAGTATTGAAGGGACTTAGAACTACCGACAATTGTTATGGCGTGGTTCCCAAGCCAAATGTATCATGTCGAAGTGCTCGTGTCAACTTGTTGGAGCTATGACATCAATGCTTTGGTCATGCAAATTATAAGTAAGTGGCGAAAGTTTCAAAACTTAAAGTAGTGGTTGGTTTACCAAAGTTTGGAAAAGTTGAGAAGACCGTTTGTGGACCATGCCAAACGGGAAAACTAACTAAATCAAGTCATCCCAAGGTGAATGTTATTGCCACATCTCGACCTTTAGAGTTACTCCATGTTGATTTAATGGGTCCTACAAGGACTGAAAGTTTGGGTGACAAGAGGTACATCATGGTTGTTGTTGATGATTTTTCAAGATACTCTTGGATGGAATTTCTTAGAGAAAAGTCGAAAGCATGTGAGAAGATGGAGAAACTTTGCAAGAGGCTTCAAAATAAAAAAAGGGTTCCCATTGTCAAGATAAGAAGTGATCATGGGAAAGAATTCGATAATGCATAATTTGAATCCTTCTGCAATGAAAATGGAATGAAGAATGAATTTTTTGCTTCAAAGACACTTCAACAAAATAGGGTTGTTGAAAGAAAGAATTGTGTTATTCAAGAAATGGCTAGGGTGACGCTCCTCAACAAGGATATCCCTCAATAGTTTTGGGGAGAAGCCGTGAACACATCGTGTCATATTGGAAATTGAATTTTCTTTCAAACGGGTACCAAGAAAATCTCATATGAAATATGGAATGAAAAGAAGCCTAAAGTCAAATATTTCAAGGTATTTGGTAGCAAGTGCTTTATTCTTAATGATATAGAAAATCTTGGAAAGTTTGATGCCAAGAGTGATGAAGGAATTTTCCTTTGGTACTCCGTGAATAGCCGGGCATATAGAGTGTTCAATAAAGAACCAAGACAGTTATGGAATCAATCAATGTTGTCATAGATGATGCTATCCTGGAAATGATTGTTGATGAAAATGGTGATGTTACAAATCTTAAGAATAATGATGATGGCAATTTATCTCAAGATAGCGATGTTGACAAACAATCATCGGAAAAAGGAATCTACTCCTATTCCATTGAGAAGAGAAACAAGGTCATCTCAAGTGCCATCAAGTCCTCTCACTCCACCGGAGGTGCAACCTCCTATATCTCGCGATGATGAGGCATCGACTTCAAAGAGACCATCGTTAAGAGTGAGTTTGAATCATCTCAAAAGCAACATAATTGGGGATTTGGACGAGGGTATTTTTCTAAGAAGAGGAACAAGTTATAGTGTAAATCATGTGACTTATCATTGTTATCTTGCTTAATTTGATCCTAAGAAGGCGGAAGAAGCTTTGCAAGATGAAAATTAGGTAGACTCCATGCATCAAGAATTACATCAATTTGTGAGAAATGATGTATGGGAACTAGTTCCAAGACCCAATGATACTCATGTAATTGGCACCAAATGGATTTTTAAGAACAAGACCGATAAGGATGGTGAAGTTGTAAGAAACAAATCTCGATAGGTGGCTCAAGGATACACTCAAGTTGAAGGTGTAGATTTCGATAAGTCTTTTGCTCCGATAGCAAGACTTGAGTCCATTCACATCCTATTATCGATTGCTTGTATCATGAACTTCAAGCTCTATCAAATAGATGTCAAAAGTGCATTTCTTAATGGGCTCCTCCAAGAAGAAGTGTTTATTGAACAACCAAAAGGATTTCAAATCCTCATTTCTCGGATCATGTTCTTCGGTTGAAAAAGGTGTTATATGGGTTGAAGCAAGCTCCAAGGGGTTGGTATGATTGTCTCACGACATATCTATTAGATTGTGGTTTTAAAAGAGGTCATGCAGATTGTATTCTCTTTGTAAAACGAGATGAAAAATCTCTTCTAGTAGCCTAAGTATATGTTGATGATATTGTGTTTGGCTTATTAATTGATTCTCTTGCTCAAGAGTTTTTGGAAGAAATGAAGAAGGAATTTGAAAATTGCCTACCTTCAAGAGCAATCACCTCTCTCTCTAGCTAATTCCAAGACATGGGAGGTTTAGAAGACTAGTATCTTTGGTCATTCCGGTAAAAAAAGGGGAGTAGTGTTAGCTTGAGGGGGATTAGAAATCATATAATAGTCTTATCTTTTGTAGTTGTTTACTTTTCTTTATTTAAGCTTTCAATACTTAAGTTTCAAAGCTCAGTTTACTTTAGTACATTTGTACCTTGGTTTTTATAACCTTTATGATGCATTTAGTAATCTATTGTCTCTTGCTTTACTTTTCTTTATTGCATCATATGCCTTGTTGGACATGCAATTAGTTTTTGCATTGCACTTAATTGCTTGTGTGTCTGGATGTCCATTTACTTGATAAATGTTCATTGTAGTAATTTTTTAATGACTGTTCATGTTTGATCAAGTTTTGCTATATGTTTATATTTCGATTGGTTTTTTACTTGATCGCATTTTACTTGTTCTGTATACATGCCTTGATTTCTACTTGTCTCAAACTTAATGAAGTTATTTGTCTTGTGCAAGTGTTTCAAGTTACAGGTGTATATGGTACAAGTTCTTCACAGGTTTTAGATTTAGGTGTGAGTGGGTTTTGTCTCTGTTCCCAAACTCACGTTTTAAGTCTAGAGTCTATTTAGGGGTTTTGTCATGGAATAGCCAAAGGAGGAGATTGTAAAGTTGTGATTTTCAACTATGTTTTGTTGGCTTTAATTCCGTGTCAAATTTGATTGTATTTTAGTCAATCATTTCCCTGTATATTTGTGGGATTTAATGTAAGGTTTAAGTGTGAGAGTTTGGTGAAAATTTGTAAATAACAATGAAGTTCGTGACTTGCTATGAGTGGACAATCTGCGAAAGGTCACGTGAGAAGCACATACTGGAAGCTGAATAGTCAAGTGCCAGGAGGAATTTCACTAGTCATTTCGCGATTGGACCAACTCGTAAATGACCCGCAAAACTCTCTGCCTAGTTGTTTTTAAAGTGTGCTTTCCTCACTTCTTTACCCACATTATATAAGCCCACATTACTCGTGAAATTGTAAGGAGACTTTCGGAGAGAAAACCATAGAAATACACTTGAGAGTTAGATATTGTAAACCCTCAATCATCTACATAATTTCTCTTAGTTTTCCTTTACTCCTACCTCTCCAATTACAAATCCTTGAGATGTTCTTAGCCCAAACGCATATCTCACCTAATCTGAGTGTTATGAGTTGTTTTAGTACACGTGGGAATCATTGGAAGAAGCTATTGATTGACGGATGCAATTTGGAGCTAATTGCGGGATCTGGATAACTAGTGAAGACATGACTCAGTGACGTTCACTAGGAGCTGAAACTCGCAGGGTTCAAGTATATTGGGTAGATTAGACTTAGAGGGTCTTTTTGATATCCTTGTACTCCAACTTTATTCACTAGTGGATCATTTCGGCTTGGAGGGCCGCGGAGAGGTTTTTCACAGAGTACTTCAGTTTCCTCTTCGATAACACATCTCGATGTTATCTTGGGTTTGCATATCTCTTTCTTTGCTCTTTGTGCTTTGCATTTATTGTTTATTGTATTTGATTATGCACTAGATTGTAGTTTCGGTTTATTGCGTTTCATTTACTCTTATTCTGCACTTAGATAAGTCGAGTAAAAGCATTTTAGTCGTAAGTTTAAAATTGGGGGTCTAAATAAGTTATAGTATTTTACAGTTTACACTATCGAGCTTTCAGCTTCAAATCACATAATCTAAAGTTATTCCTTTACCAATGAAACACTAATTCAAGTTATACAACTATGTCTTGGATTTAAATTGGAATTTAATGTACTCCATCTAAAAAATTGCATTGTAATTTTATCCAATAAGTTTAATTCATAATTTCATACTTTACTCCCCTTAAGTGAACAAAAATTGTAGAAAATATTGGGAGCCCAAACCCAAAAATAGCCCCAAAAAAAAAGGAAGCCCAATGGGGTTTCCTCATAGGCCTAAGCCCAAAAGTCTTTTAATTTAAGATCCAAAAAATGTTATTTAAAGCCCAAACTTTGCAAGCAGAGGAAAAAGAAAATGTCAAGATCCAAAGATATTTCATTGTGTAATGTCTAAAATACCCCCTAGTAAATATTAAAATCCCAAAAACACCCCTAAAAAAAAACAAACAAAAACTTATATCATTATCTTTTAATGATTCACTAGCTTTGCAAATCCCTAGTAATTATTAATTAATACATCAAATGATTTTTTTTCCTTCTTTAATCATAATTTTATTAATTTATAATATTTAAAAAAAAAAACACTAATGCATATGAACTAACAAAAGGGACAGGATCAAGGCTCAACTAATTTACATTGATGAAATTAGTGATGTTGTATTACTACATTATATTTATATATATATAGCTTTGTGGTTGTTATTAAATAGTGATGTTGCTATAAAGTTGCAAGCGCTAAGAATATAAAGGGTAATATAATAGTGGACATCTTGGTAGAACAAACACAGAAAGGAAAGAGCGACATAAGGGTTATACTACGGTGTGCTGGAGCTTTATTAGCATCATCTCTTCCTAAGGTCAAGGGCTATACACATTACCTATGTTCGATAGTAGTGACTGTTGATGACCAATTTTTACATGTCTTTGGTCCAACAAGGCCTAAACCAAAATATTGGTCAAAAGACCCAAAACATGAAAAAAAATGGTGAAATGGAACAAGTCTGGATTGAGTATATTCTTGGGATGACACCTAGGACCACCTAGCTTTACATTTGGCTATCAATTGTATTGTTGGACCAATGGAATAGAAAATGGATGCCTGAGAGAGAAAGGGCCTAGCTTTTGGAAAATGATTTTTTGAAAATCGAATTGCTAGAAGAGTACTATAGACAGAGGCACCTTACGCTCATTCATGATCATTTTTTTCAGGCATTGAAGCTCTATTAATGTGACAAAATTTTCAAAAACTTCAAGAAATCTAACTTTGTATCTCTATATATTTCAAGTTCTAAAGCCCCAAAGAAATTTTATATTAAAATCATCGAATATAAAGAACATTAGAAGAGTATTCATTCAAATTGATTCTTAGTTTCAAAATTTTATTAGAATCAAGCTCCAAAAGCCTTCATAAACATCGAGAACTTTAATCATTGGACCTATATTGGATTTAAGCCCTAAATCCCCAAATAACTTCCACCCACAAGTCTTTTAATACGAAGGAAACTCAAAGAACACACGATAAACGCGAAGAACAAATTAACAGCCTCTAACTAGTGTACAACCAGATATTCATCTAAATTCTATTATAGAGAACGTGGAATTTTTTTCCCAATCAAAGCAGATAAGATTCTATGATTAAGAAGAAAAGTCATCACCATATTAAAGATCCGTGAATCTTTAGAAAAATCATGGGTAACAAAACTAAGCTTGTGTCCCTAAGACATAGGACGCTCACAAAAACGAGAGGCTAGATCATCTTTAGAGAAAGCTCTACGCACTGGAGAACCAGGGTAGTCAAGATTTTCTACCCTTGGAACATGGAGTACTTCGGAGATAAGTTTCAGAGTAACAGTGATACGTGTACCTCGAAACTGTGTTGTAAAACGAGCCACAAAGGTATCGAAAGCGTGTATGTTGGAGTAGAACTCCTTTATAAGCACACTGAGACATCTAACGGGTTTTCCATAAAGGAATTCTCAACCACGTGATCTAAATGATCCAGGTAGCATAGTATTTGAAAAATCAGATAAGATGACTTAGCGTTCAGCATGAATCGCCCGGCCAGAAAATTTCTCATCAAAATCTGTCTGGGATTTTGAGTCACAAAACCATATATGAGATAGAATAGAAGAAAAGGAAGTAGAGGCATCTCTAGAGATAGAATTTTAGACGGAATAGACTTTTTGACTTTGGGTGCCATAGTAAGAAAAATCTAAGGATAGAAGAAAGGAAAACACACACACGTGCACGCGCACACACGCACACACGCACACACACACTTAGAAGAGTAAAAGAGAAGGAAAGAACAACGTATGGAAATGCATGAGTATGTGACGTGTAAAGAAAATTGCATCATGAGTAGAACCCAAACCAATCTACAACACTCACAAGTATAATCAAGAACACAACCTAGTTAAATGCATGAAAACTAGATTAAATGCACTTAGAATACAATGCATGGCAATATGATAGCAAATTGACACAGCCTATACCCAAATTTTTTATTAAAAAAAAAAAAAAAAAAAAGCAAAAAACCCCAAAAATCCAAAAAAAAAAAAAAAAAACTAAAAAAAAAAAACCTAGGTCTAAATGTATGAATGCATGAAAAACATGAAAAAGAAGGGTTTAGACCACATACCAACAAATTGGAGGAAGAATTTTGGTGAGAAAAGGTGTGTGGGATCAAGAGAGATTGAAGAGCTATCAAGGTATATGAGTGAGAAATGAAACTGGGTTGCCCCTCGTCCTTATATAGAACTAGTGTGCTCGATAGATCGAGAAAGTATCGAGAAGTATCTCGAATTAAAACTTAATGTATTGAGAGGTATCAAGGAGGTGTCGATGGCAAAAATCTTTGATGTATCGAGGAGGTATTAAGCAAACAGAAGATTTAGAAAATTGGCTCTATCGGGGTAGTATCGAGAGGTATCGAGAAAAACCTAGAAAAGGTTTCATAGAAGTGATTAGTATTGAGAGGTATCGAGAGGTGTCGAGAGGTATCGAGACTTCTATCAAGCAGGTATCAAAAAGCACAAGAGCATGAATTTTCAAGATAGAAAAGACATGGAGATAATGCAAACAAGTTAAAAACAATACCAACCATACATCAAAGCTTGAAAAACATGATAATCACTCAAAAACATCAACCACAAGATGCAAAGCAATCTAAGTTCCAAAACACTAAACACGTCTAATCAATTTTATTCTCAAAAATGAGTTAAGACAGTTTAGTAAGTTTCTACTAATACATGTATTTCTTGTGATGACCAAATCATATTGTACTTGTACATTTATATCAATAGTAGCAAAGAATTGCATGTTGTGTGTGAAGCTTTTGCAAGTAAGCATAAGTGTCTTATCATGCAAAAATAATGATACAAGAGAATCATAAACTCTCACATACAATTATAACCGTTTGATGAGGACTATCACCTTTGAGGTATATCATATAACTCCCACATCTCTTAGAAACACGCTTGCAATTATATTAAAAGCATTTTTATTTTTCTTTTTCTTTTGATCACATCTTTTCATATTTTTCTTTTACAACACAATAAAGCATATCGTGCATGGGTATATAAGAGAGAGAAAAGAAAATGCCTTTTGATTTTTTATTCAAACACCCTTTTTTCTTATTGTGTCAGTGCTACACCTTAACGAGTACGACTTTTATGAATTGCACACAGGTATTTATGATTGACAAGTTTTAGTAGTGAGATGATTATTTATGCATTTCTCGTAAGATTTTTAAGTCCTTTTCGTCAAAATGAGTGATTTAGATATGAGTAAGAATGATTAACCCATACATACAAATTACAAAATGAGCCACAAAGCTCACAATGCTTAGTTGTATATGAAGATGCCCATCTAAACTACAAGAAATACAAAATTATGAATTTTTGTTTCATTGGCCATTCAAGGTACGCAAGTACCAGTATACACAAACACAACTGTTTTTGTATTTTTCAATTTTTGTATTATTTATTTTTGTTTTCTAAAAGCAATAAACAAAAAAATAAAAAGCAAACAAACAACCTAATGCAGCAAAAACTAGACTGACTCATTATGTAAAGAAAACGAAAACACACAAGCATATGCAAGAATAGTGACGAACTCACTGAGAGGAATCTTTTTCCTTCCACACAGGTGGTTTGGAAGGAGGAGGAGTTTTCTTCTTTTAAGGAAGGCATTTGGAAGAAGGAGGGAAATGAGTAAACTCTGGGAAATTGGTCAAAAGAAACACAAATTTAAGAAGTTCTCCAAGAGGAGCCAAAAAGTTTTGAAGCTGGTTCTAATTTCCATATGATGACATTGACACACCATTGTTTTATTGGCTAGCAAACCATTTATAACAATTAGACCGAGTGTGTCCAGTTACTTCACAATGATGACAAAAGTGAATTTTCTTCGGTTGATTCTTCTTGTTAGTGGAGTGATGAGAGTTTTGCTTTCCTTCTTTCTTAACAGGCTTAGGGGGTGCACCAAGGATAGATTTTTTTTTTTTTTTTTTTAATAATTCCATTTTAGAATCATTTTTTTTTGAAGTTTGGTATTATTACAGGGAGGTACAAAAATAACATCATGAGAAGTAGAAGTACCACAAGTAGAGAAATAAGTGACATATCCTAGTCCAGTCTTGTCAGATGAAGATTTTTGGATGCTCAACATCTCATCTAGTTTTGCACTTGATGCTTATTTCAGTTGTGCTCTTACTTGGAAGAGTTCAACATCTAGCTTCTTGGTCTTCTCAGCCAGGAAGTTATTTTCAAACTTGAGGGCACCGATGGTTTGATTTCCCTCATCGACTTTGGTAGAGAGATCCTCTCTTTCTATCTCCACTTTGCACAACTTCTTCATAGCCAATTTATAGAGCTTTTCATATTTCTTAGAATTCTTGTAATGCTTAGAGTTGGCTATTTGGATGTCATCATTCTCATCCAACTTCTCAAACTTAGAATCATCCAATTCCTCATCCTCACTAACTGCTAACCAAACTTTTTCATCAAGTGATTGCAAAAAAGCTCTCATGTGTACTTTCCAATATGCATAGTTAGTTTCATCAAATAATTGAGGAATGATCAACGATTGTCCATGATCCATGACAATGGGGGCCAATGGATTACACAGCAGAGATTAAAACCTAATCAAAGTATACCTACTCTGATACCACTTATTAGGTTATCGATTGACCCTAGTTAACCAATTTAATTACCCAAGTTGATTAATTAGGTCAAATTTCATGCATATTGTGGAGGCACACACAAATCACTAAATAAACTAAAATGTAGCGGATATTAAATTTGACACGGTGATTTGTTGACTAATGGGGAAAACCTCTTACAAGGCAAAAATCTCATCGGGTGATTTTTAGGTCACCACTCCTAAGAATCCACCAATCAAAAATCAAGTGGTTACAAATATAAGGAATCTTACCACTACCCTAGACTATCCTAAAATGCTGGCCTACAGTTGAATCTTTGCACCAATCCTCAATTGAACTTGATCTTGTAGAGACTTCTTCCTTTGCACGGATCCTAGTACATGACTAACTTCCCAGCAACTAATGTTTGTTGTTGGATGCAAAGTTCTTCACTTCAATACATATTGATGACCTAGAAGTACTTATTTACAAAACCTTAAAGTGCATAAGAACGTAGTTACTTCTCTAAAAGTGTATGAGTTCTCTAATTTGAGTCTCTATCTCTTTTTGATGACTTTAAAATAAAGCTTTTATACCATCTGGGAGTTTAGTGAATGAAACCCTAGCAATCCAAGTCATCATGGGCCAAAAATCTTATCTAAGAATTCTGGAGTTGCGTAGTTGGATAGATCGAGAGGTATCGAGTTCCTTTATTTATTCTCAATAGATGCTAGTATCGAGCTAATGTCGAAACTAGTGTCGAGATTCACTTTTTCAGCTTTTTCTTCACTTGTTTCTTGGTATAGTCTTCATTTCTTTAATAATACCACTTGTCTAAGTCCTAAGACATACTTCATGATATTCCAGAAACTACTTAGAACTATCCAATTACAAGTAAAGTCTATTTTGTCAAAGAATATGCTAACACATGAAAAATATGACCCTGACGCAAATAATATTGTACATTTTAATTTATATAGAATGATACCATAACCTTTCTCTTCTCCTTATTGACAGATTGGGAAAAAGAAAAAATCTATTACAAACCGTACCCTTCTTATCTTTATTTACTAAGTTATATATAATACAAAAGATTTGAAGGATAAGATCATGGGAGATGTTTACCCTTTAAACCATTAGAAGAAAAACATATCCTCCCAACGAATACTCCATTTTCTACTAAAGTGATGTGGTGTGCAAACATGTCTACCATACCTTTTCTGACTTTCCAAATACGAATGACAGAAGAACAAACACTTTGGAATAAACGTTCAAAACTGATATATACGAACAATTACGCATGTGAATCATATCTCGAATTAATTAAGAAAAGAATCATTATGCTTGCAACAATGGTGCTTTTGAGTTGTATTGAATTGTATCTAACTACTAGTTTTTTTTTCGCTTTGAACGTACGCTATCTATAAAAATTCGCGTGAAGATACAACATTCCAAAGTTAGTCAAACAAAGGCCCAGATTATATGCTCTCTTTCACAAATTCTGTTCTGAGAGAGAATCCAATTTGGTCAGAGCTCATCAAAACATGCATAGTATATATCTCCACTCCAAAAAGGGAAAGCATAAACACCAAAGAATTCCCATTCCCCAAAATGGCATGACTGGTTTTTGAGCCCTGTCGAGATATTCTAGGGTTACTCGTTGTGACACTCACTGTTCTTGGGAGGGAGATGTGGGGTGTCAGCACGTGTTATATTGAAGGGAATTGTTTTATGGAAATGAATATGTAACTATAGCAATCCACTACTCCATGTCTATGTGTTTTCTCACTTTTAAATATTGATGATGTGACGGGCAAGAATAAACAAGGATAAGGATTGTGTGTTGAAGGATGCTTTGTATCTAACCTGAATTCTCCATGCTTCTTCGCAAGTTGCAATGTATGATCATAATTCCTGACATAAGTGAAAGGCAATACCTCTCTCTCTCTCTCTCTCTCGGATTTAGAAACTTATGGCTAATATCTCTAGTGGAACATGCTAGTGTCATACAGATGGGTTTCAGAATCTTATGACCTACACTATACACCAATGAAGGTGAACATATGGATATGGACCACTGCATGACACTTTTTAGAGCAGATTCGACAGAGTTGTGTTTGAATACTTGAACATAGATTTGAATTTGAATTTTAAATTAATGAATTTGAGATATATGAATTCTGAATATGTAATATTAAATTTATTGTTTGAATTTTTTTATACAATGAAAGATTTGAAATTCTAAATTCCTAAATTTATTATTTATATATACTTTAAAATCGCTTATAAATTTGAATTTGGAATTCTCTCTTTTCCAAATTAAATTATTAAAATACTATCAAAATTTTCAAAATTATTCCCTAAAACCTTAAAAATAACAAAATATCCTTAAATTGTATTAAATGACAAAAACAGCCCAAAAATGCCTAAAATAGCAAAGTACCTCCAAAATATTTGGTATTACCAAAATACCATCAAAATCTCTATGATCATCCTAAAAATGAGCATGCTGAATGCCAACTAAATTCTAGCCATGTGATTGGCTAAGCTTGAATGATGCTTGGTGTGAGCTCATACTAGATGTGGAACTAAGAGTATACCATTAACTCAAGGGTGAGGGCAGAGAATGGAAGTCGTTACCAGTTTTAGGTCTAGAAACCACTCTTGATCCTACACAAAACTTTAACATTACTAGACTATATGTGCAGAGTAAGGGTGCACACATGGGAATGTGTTAGGCACCTAAGTCTACCTGATCAAATGGATCAAACTCCACTTTGTACTTCCTATCCATAATTTAGTAAGGGTTTCCCTAAGTGGGATCCCTTCTAAGAATGCAAATTATCTTAAGAAAATGTTGATCAAAATAAGCATACATGAGCACAATTCTTTCCAAGCATGAGGTGAGGTGCCCTATCTCTAGGGTTTACCCTAGTCACACATTTCTAACAAGAGTCAAGCAAACAAGAATTTTCAAGTTTTCTGGAAAACACTGCGTACAGAAGTTAGGTGTTGTGTACACACCCACATTAGGAAACTTTAAACTTGACTAGTCCCTTTGGTCTATGGCTAGATTATTCCACCAAAAAGAAGCACACCCACATTAGGAAACTTTAGACTAAAAAATCAACAACCTTAGTGAGAGTTTTCGACCAAAATATCAACTTTTAAAACTAATGAGGGCTTAAAGAAGCTTCTTCTCTTTTTTAGACAAAAACTCTCTCGAGTGCTTGATTGTTATCTTTTTTGCTCAACCAACCCTGCATATGTATGGTCAAGCATGTATACACAAAACTGAACTTTTCATAAGCAAATTTGAGGATTTTGAAATTGCATTTGACATTTTCTTGTAATTTTTGGCCAAATTTGCCTATTTTGTCGTCATTGTGTATTAAGGACTCAAGTTATACAAAATGGGGGGTTTCTACAACCCCAAAAAAACCAATGTTAGGTTATAGATTGACCCAGTTAATTAATTCAATTACCTAAATTGATTAATTAGTCAAACTACATGCAAATCAGTGGATGCACAATCAAATCACCAAACTAAATTAAATACAGCTAGAAAATAAATTTGACATGACAATTTGATCACGATAGGGAAAATCTTCGCAAACAAAAATCCTACCTGGTGAATTTCAGGTCACCACTTCTGGATAATCCACTAATTAAAATCAAGCGGTTACAAGTATAAGGAATCTTACTCCATTGTCCTAGCCCAAAATACCAACCTATGGTTGAATGTACTGACATGTACCAGTATCAGTTCCAATACCCAATTGGATTTGTTCTTGTAGAGACTTCTCCTTTGCACAGATCCTAATATATGACTAACAACACAACAACTTGATGTTGTATTATGCAGAGTTCTTCAATCCATGCTTGTAGATCTGAAAGTAGCTTGGTACATAACCCTAAAGTGCACAAGAAGTCGCAGAAGCTCCGATAAAACATGTATCTCAATTTTTGTGTTTATGTGTCTATGATGATGACTGTAAAAGATAGCTTTTATATGCTCTGGAAACTTAGTGCATGAAACCCTAGAAAAACCTTATCATCATGGGCCAAAAACTAATCTTGGAATTCAAAATACCCGATGTTCGATAGATCAAGAGGTATTGAGCTATCTATCAAGGTTCATTAAATCTAGATAGATTGACTGTTATGAGGAGGTATTGAGATGTGCAGTTCCAGCTTTTCTTGAGTAGTTTTTTAAGTGTTCTTGTATCTTCAATAATACCACTTGTATATTTACTTCATGATTTTTTGTTGAACACACTAGAAACTAAGACCCAATTACAAGTAAAATGTGTTTGTCTTAGGATATACCGATTACATAAAAATATGACCCTAACAGCCAAAATACCCCTCTAACCTATAAAATGATCAAAATAACTTAAAAACCTCTAAAATAATAAACATATCTTTGAAACCTTTAAAATGACAAAATCACCTCAGAAACTTCCAAAATGTTAGAAATACCTCTAAAATATTTAAATTACAAAAATACCCTTAAAAGCTCCAAAATGACTGAAAAAACCCTGAACTATAAAATGACCAAAATAACATTGAAACCTCTATAATGATCAAACTATCCCAAAAAAAATCTTCAACATGAGCAAAATACCCATAAAACTACCAAAATGATAAAAATATCTCAAAAACCATCAAAATGAGAAAAATACTAAACTTCTAAAATCATCACAATATGCCACAAAATTGGGAATTCACCCTATAAATTTTAAAGGTTGTAAAAAAGTGACTTCCAAGACCCTTAAAACAATTCACGAACTCTGGAACTCACAAACCCGAACAATGGTCAACTTTTAAACCAACCCAATCCATGTCTAACACACTACAACAACTCTTTGATGTAGTAGTCTTGGTACAATGTCTTTGCAAGAACACGTGATCTTTAATAGATACTAGAGACGTAACTTGGTACAAAACTTTTGGTGCACAGTTGTCGCAGCAGCTTCTCCAACTTTCACAGTGTTCTCTCTTGTGTTATAATGCTTTGAAGAGGGCATTAAATTTGTGTTGAAACCCTAGTTCACGGATTCCTAGGTCACTTTGTCATCATGGGCCGCAGACTAAAAAGTCTATATTTTTTGAAGCTTGACCGATTGACTGGAGTCGAGATTTACTTAACCTTGATAGATTGAACTGCAGTTGAGGCTGATGAATTTCACTTTCTTGAGGTCGCTAGGTCATTATGGGCCGCAAACCAAAAAGTTTATATTTTTCGAAACTTGACCGGTTGACTGAATAAGTTGAGGTTTACTTAACCTTGATTGATTGAGCTGCGATTGAGGCTGCTAAACTTCACTTTTTTTGGCAGATTCTTAAGTTGTTTTCTTGTATCTTTAATGTAGAACTGTAAGCACATTCTAAGACACTAACACTTACAATTCAATTACATGAAAAAAAGATACAATTGACCCAAACAAACTCAACACATGTTTGTACATCACGTTGAACTTCAGTGGTAGAAGATATATAGTTCATTATTCCTAGGGTGAAAGATCTATCCATCTTTTGAACAACCTCCTCCCCCTTCGCTACTAGTGCTTTTCCCTTTTATGGCATTCATTCATAATTCCATCAAGCTTTGATTTCACTTCCTTAAGCTATTCATCCTAGTGTGTGGGTACTTCTGTTTCCTCAGCCTGATGAATCCTCATACTCCACTAGGGTGATTATCACCGCCCTTTTGCCAGGTGATGTCTCATCTAGCTCTCAGTGTCATCATGCCGATTGGGTCTTATTTGTTCTTCTTTTGCTCCCTGTTTCACTCCTTTTTATGGTAGAATGCCATGGGGACGAAAGCGTTATACAAAAATATTTTAGTTTGACTAAACTTCTTTTTTTGAGAATAATCGGCAGATAGTTTGACTAAACTTTAAAACATCCGTTCATTGTAGTTTTTATTTATTTATTTATTTATTTATTTATTTTTTATTCTACGTTTTATTATTATTATTTGTAATACAAATATTTTCAATTCCATGCTTTAATATTTGTTTTAAACATAAGTAAATTCATATTTTCATTTATAGCCTTGAATTTTCTTTGAACAGTTAATAATTTTTAAAAATTCGGATGTCATCTTCTCTTCTTCTCAAAATGGGATTATCACTCTTAATAGAGATTATTAAATTTCATTATTATTATCCTTCTAATTCATATCGGATTTTAAAACAAACAAATAAAACACTCAACATATCCCCACATCGGCTGGGCTCAACAAATATTATACATCCCATTATGAGGTCCATTTTCAAGGGTATATGAAATTAAGGTTTTTCTTTTTCTTTATTATATATGAGAAAAATTATGTTTTGATAGTCTATTGGAGTCATATTTAACCTGTTCAAACCATGTTAAAACTTCGTATTGATTTCTCTCGTGTACATGGGTACCGAACTAGATTAGAAAAACGATAGAACTTGTTTTATCTTTATGCGAATGTTTTACATAGATGCTTAACTAAATAAGAACCATTTTTTTTTTTTTTTTTTTTTGAGAGAACTAGATAAGAACTTGTTTCGTGTTTATTCGAATATTTTAGTGGTATGCTATACATCTACCGTTGTATGCCGACAATTTTTTATTTTTAAATTCTATATATAATTGAGAGAGGGAGAATTTGAACCCTCAACATTTATGTTAAAAACGTTAGAAATGCTAGTTAAACTACAAAGTTATTTAGTGCAACTGTGGAAGTTTACGTCTTTGATTTTCTATAATAACTTAAAGTTTGTATGAATTACAACTTTATTGCATGTATCATAACAATATAAATAAGCTGATAAATTCAACGCTGTAATCATATATAACCAACTTGCAGTTGGTTCTTCATCCAATAACCTAATTAGTTCATACCCTTGGCAAAGAAAAAAAAAAAAAAACAAATTAGTTCATACCCGAAATAAATTAATATGCCATAAATTAGTCAATGGAGCATACTGTTCTTAGCTGGGTCTAAGAGTTAGCCTTCAATTGAAGTTGTCTTCAGTTAATGTGGCATGGATACATGGACAGCACATTATTAAAAGAAAATAAAAATAAAAATGGTTGACTATGAACATATATATATCGTTGAAATTTTTTGAAAATGACAACCTTATTTGTAATGGAACCCTGTTCATCATGTTGCCACACAATAAAGAAAATAAGTCTGTTTGGCTGGCTCTCAGAGAGAGAAGAGTCATTGGCATTCTCTGACCCTATTATTGGTGTTTGATTATAGGAGAATTGTTATGTCACAGTGGCAAATATACACAGACAATACTCACAAAGTTAGGACACTAGTTCGAAAATTGTGAACACATGCTATCCAACCTCAAGGTTGGTTAGATATAATTTGAGGCCTAATGCAACTGTGTTAAGTGGAACAGTTTAAAAAATATATATCATTTAAATATTTTTTATTTAATTTTTTATAATATACTTATTTTTTTAATTCATTCTTCTTGCTTTTTGATAAGAAAAATTACTAATAATTTTTTTAAAATTAAGTTTTTCTAAGATTTAATTTTCATTTGGTAATATGACTAACCCATTTAATCTTCTTGTGATATAATTTATTATAATTAGAATTTTATCATTTTCAATTTTTAAAATTATTTTTCACAAAAACAATTGAAACAAGTATTGTCAGTAAAATTCTATAATACATGTATTTGAAAAAAGAATTGTCTTTTAAATAATCAAGAATTGTTATATTACAAGTTTGAACATCATTATGATTGTCTTATATTCTAACTATTTTTTTTATATAAATTTTTGTTAATTTGTGAAGCTTTAAGCAATGTTACAGCACTCAATATTTTTCAATTGGATATGAATTTTGACAAATCTACCGTTTAAAGTAATCAAAGATCAATAGTCATGTTATTAATCAATTGTTTAAATTCAAGTTTTGTAATTTAAAATAATGCATAAAAGATGAGTTTATAGATCAAATGGTAAATCACATCCAATTGGCATGCATATTAAGAACATATAGAACATGTAATGCAACAGTGAAATTTACAAATTATAAATTCAATAACAAGTTAATGAGTAATGTAACATTATTTAGAATTACACCAAATGTAACTTGAACCCAACCCATATATATAATAGAAGCAAGAGATCCGATGTGAGATTCAATACTTTCTATTTTTCTTAAGTTTATCATGTCCAAATGGATATTTCCAGTAAAGAATTCTATTATATAATCTAATTTATCAAAGGAACTACTACAACTACATTTAATAACATAATCACTTAACAACCTCAATTTGCCAAAACAAAAAATAATTTAATACATAACTTGATGAATTGATACTAACCAAATCAAGATTAATTTTATATATAAATCAAATACCATGGGTTTATGTATAAAATTTAACCCAAAAAAAAAGATAAATTTGTATTATTTTATTTTTTAAAATGAGTTTTAATTTACCTTGTGTAATGCCATACATAGTGAAAGAAAGTTGAAATATAATTTCCAAATTTGATTTTGGTGTTGAGAGAGAGATTTTTTGGTGTGTGATAATATACTATGTGAGAGAGAGAGAAACTTTAAAAATCAAAAAATCAAAATCTGAAATGGTTATGGGAAATTGATCATTAATGATGATTCAATATACTCACATAATTTTGTTCTTTTGGTTAAACAAATTAAGATTTAAAATGAGTTAGATTTCTATTATTTCACAATTTTTGGGCCTTCCTTAAGTGAGGAGCTCACTTCTAAATAAAAATAATTAATTACGAATTAAAAAATGTAGGAACCTATTTTTTATCGGGACCATAGGCAATGGTATAAGTAGGGGTGGAAATTCATATTTGTAAGTCAGTTCTGGGTTAGGGTTTGTGTCGAGCCATAAGTATTTGACTATATGGGTTGACCCAAACCCGGCCTGTTTAATAAACGTATCAAGAATTATCATCCCTAACATGATATGTTTATGAAACAAGTTGACCCAACATGATACATTTAACCTGTTTAATTAACATCATGTAAAAGTCAATATAAACGACTCGTTTAATAACCTGTTTGATTTATAAGTAATACCTAACCTGAATAACCTGTTATCAATTCTCATATATCTAAAATTAAAAGACAACTATAACCATAAATATAGTAATAAACATATAATTACAACCATAAACTAAGCAATAATAACAAAAAAAAATTAAAAACAAAAACTTATACATTTATAAGCTAAATGGGTCAAACAGGTTCTCATGTTGAACTTGAACACGACCCGTTTATTAAACGAGTCAGCCATGTTGACCCAAATATAACCTGAACTTGTTTAATCTCAACCCATGACCTATTTATAAATGGGTTAGTAGTGTTGGGTTCACTAGCAAGGACGGAGCCAGAACTAGAAATTAGGGGGGACGGCTTTGCTATTGATTACATGTAGCTACTCCAGCCTCTAGCTCTGTTGCTTAACTGTTAAGAGTTTTTTTTAATTAATTAAATAATTATTTTTGTTTTTATGTGTGCATTTGCTATTAAGGATAAAATTATTTTGTTTAAAATTTTTTGAAGGATTGAATTGTTTGTTTTGATTAAAATTGGTTGATTGAGCTTAATTGTTTTTAAGCTATTATTGGTCATTTTTGTTGTTGAACTAATTTTTTTTAGCTTGTATATTTTGTTTTAGATTTTAGGTTTATAATTTTTTTTATACCCTTTAAAATGAGGAAAATGCTAAATTTACAAATGAGCTTAAATGCAAACTAATAATAATTTACTACCTCAGCAGTTTGTAAAAATGTTGTAGAAAAGTTTGTAACTATAGTATTACTCTTAAAAGAATCAATGAAATTATTAAGGGGAGGCAAAGTGTAATTTTATAGAACAAAATTGCTAAAATTTATACCTATATATATACTAATATTTTTTTACAAAAAAAAAATAGGGGAGGCCATTGCCTCCTATGGTCAAAGTCTCCCTCCATCCATGTTTGCTAGTTATGTCAAATTTTGCTATCCCAGGTATAAGTAGCCTTGACCAAGGGCCGACGGTGTCCACACTTTATATATGAGTGTTGCGTAGGAGTATGGGAGAAAATCAGGGTCTTGATTATAATTATTACCCATTGTGATAGATTAGATACAAAACTAGAAAAAGTAAACAAATTTAGTGATGAAATCCCACTCACGGTCTTACTTGTCACTTCTCACTCATGGTTCACTTGTCTTTGTGATGGCGACTGCCCAACCATGCATTCATCCACTGTATTACCTATCATGTGGTTGGGCTTCAATTCAAGTGGGGATGGATATAAAGCTGCCTGCCGTAAAAAACAACTCTAAAGATGTCTCCCCTTTGTTCCTTTAAGACTTATTGTCCATTAGACCTTCAATTTTGTGAGTGTTTGAACCACTTGAATCTTTACCTTATCATGGCAAGCTACACTGTACCGTGTATGTGGGTGTCATATATATACACCATGATAAAAAATGGTCAACAAGAAGTGAATCACAACAACTTAATTACTTGTGTGATCATGGCAATATTATTATGACTCAACAATATGATCCTAAAAGATTACAGAAATCCTAATGCACATAGCCCATATCAAATAAAGCTGCTACAAAGATAAGTGAAGATGAAATCATTGGTAGTGGATATAGACCTTAGAGTACACTGAAATTGCTGAATTATTCAACCCCAGTACCACCTAAAAAATTAAAAAAAATTGATACCATATTTTCCTTTTGTGCGTACGACAGATGATTTTACTAGTGAAAGATACAATTCCCTGGCATTTGTTTCAGAGGATAAGCTAGTGCTCTACCATATGCTGTATGCACGATTGTAGTGAAGGAGTACTACACTACACCTTACAGTACGTACACTGATAGTGCTGAACTGTTCAACACCAATAGTACTGAGAGAAAAAAAAAATCTGAAACCATTTTGTGTGTGTGTGTGTGTGTGTTAAGCTGGTGTAGACTACGCTCAGACCACAATTGCCCACCAGTAGGCTTTTCACTAGCTAGGATATATGGTTTACTGAAGGAGTACTAGAAGTTTATATGGTCCCCTGACTGAATGTGAATGACATGCATTCTTTTTCTTTTGTTGATAAACCTCCAAATAGTACCCTTAGCTAGCAACTTTATTTTAACCATCAATGGAAATTTTATCCTCGGTATTATGCCCTATTATTATAAAGGCAGATGCTATTCCTGACATTACATATCCTTCAGTTATTATATAAAATAAAATAAAATAAAAAATCACCTACACATGTGATTATAGTATGCATGGTTTACATGAAGAGGGTACGTTTAGGGTTGTTAGGCAGTTACAAGTAGACGTCCTTCTGGAAAATTTTAATCTCGTGAGCAACAGTTACAGGTAGAGATCACATGAAACAGTAATTTGATTTGTAGCATATCACATATTTTTTACCATTCTTTTCTTAGAAGACTAGTATAGTATATAGTATATATCCAACTACTATTCTTTTCAGCAGCTAGGGGTGTACACTTTTTTCTCCTATAAATACAGGCCGTTGGTAGTCTATTATAGACCATCCTCCAACTACTTATGAGTCTTTCTCTCCCTCTCTCTCTCTCTCTCTCCTTCCTTTTATAGCAACTATGTTTAGTGTTTTTTTCTTTTTAATACTCAAAAAAGACCTATAGGGTATAGAGGACAAGGGGGGAAGAGGAGGCACTGGTGATGTTGTTGACAGAAGATAGAGAGCACAGATGATGATGTGCATGGTTGCATCTCACTCCTTTGTGCTCTCTATGCTTCTGTCATCACCTTCAGCCCCTCAGGCCCTCACCCCTCTCCCCTCCTTATTTACTCTTTTTTTTTCTTTCAATAATTCATTAGTTATCGATAGTTACAACGAGAGAGAAGAAATTTGAATAACACCAGGAGATATCAACTAATTGAGTTTCTAAGCTCTTGACCCTCATTCACTACTTAATTACTGCATTTCTTTACTCCTTTTTTATTTCACCCTCATATGTATGAAGTGATTAACTTGAATTATTCATCCAAAAGGAAATGGTTTACCTGATTTTACTTTGTATTATGCACAATCATATATCTATTTATTCTTCCTCTGGCATTCTTTTCGTCAATCATGTTCCCAATTTTCTTTTTTATTCTTTTGTAATATACATACCACAATAATGATAACAATTTTCAGATATGTGCTAATAGTCTTATTGCTTTGTTTTGCAGTTTGGATCAGGAAGGGAAGAGAAACACTATGGAAGATGGGTAAGGTTGCAAATGATGAAAGGTCTAATTTTGTTTGGGATCATACCCTTTTCCTTTGGCAAACCAATTTCATAGGTGCCAATTGCATGATGGAATCTTCCATGTGGTTTGTTCAAATGTCATTTATTTCTTTCATCTCAAAGTGCTAAAATTGGGTCATTTAGAACTCCTTTTACATAATCTTAGTTGAAACTCTTACACTAATCTTGAAAAATACATGAAAATTAATGTGGATTTATATCGGAAAATTAATCTGGAGAAGTGGTGATAGGCTCAAACCCCATTTATGAAGAAGGGAAGTACCTTTCTTTTCTACTCCAAGAAGAGAGGAAGTCTGACAGAATTCTGATTCTATATATGCTTTAAAGTGATTCCTAAAGGAGGAGGTACCACATGCAAGGGGGAGAAGGGCCATTTTGGGTCATTTTGCATCTTGAAATTTGTGGAGAAGGGAAATCTACAAAGAAGATCAAGAAATATATGGCTGTGTCTAGCTGACCATAACCAAATTAAGCCTCAATCAATATCATTAGGAATTATATTTCTTAAAGATGCTTATTTGCAATGGCATATATTATGCTTTTCAAGGATAAGTTACACCTTTTATTCAAAATATGGTTCTGACTTGAGTTCACCAAAAACACCAGAATGTTTGATTCGAAATTTTTTATCATATAGAGAGCACCATTATGTCTACCAAAGTTCCTAAAAGTTTGTCTTTTGTCATTCTTGTGAGTCCCTATATTCGATTCCTTGTGACCTTTGATTATAAACCTAAGATGGAGTTAAGGATTGTGCTGAATACAAAATCTTCTGGAAATTCTAATACTTTAGGAAAGTTTTGCATTCTGTTATAATATCATACTTGCAAGGCATTTACTGACCAAACCAAACTTCACCAATCATTTTCACTCTATCTTTGCTTAGTCAATTCCATCTGGTACTATCCTCAGGATAAGATGCACCTCTAGATTTAACACATTTAATGTCTTTAAGCATAATTTTGCTTTCTTAAATTAGAGAAAGAGATTATGATCCCTCACAAATGTCTTTCAGTCACATTGTTAGAATAATGATTAAGTAATAAAAATTCATTATTTCCATCAACTTAAGGCTTTCATACAAGTGCTAATTTTTCCAAAAAAAAAAAAAAGTTTGATAACCCTAGCAAGTGTTAACTAGGATAGCCAGCTCAAAATAAAGAAAAAATAGCTCAATAGTTTAAAACTTAGCCCAAAACCACCGCGTACCCTTGGTGCGGTGGTCACTCTACAAGTATAAATGCTTGTAGAGTGTGGAGGGCAAGGTCCGGGGTTCAAGTCTCCAGGAGGGAGTTTCACACACATATACACTTAGATTAGACTATAGTAGAAATTCTATTTTGTAAAAAAAAAAAAAAAAAAAAAAAAACTTGGCCCAAAACAAAGGGAAAAATTAGTTTTGGGCTGGATAGAAAAAGCCCAAAATTTGAAAAATATACCGATTTCAAACCATTCAAACTACATCTTATACATAGCACCGCACATATGACTGCAAAAAAGAGGTGCGGTGCGGTTATGATTTTGGCTAAACTCTAAACCGCACCGCACCGCACATGTGGCCGCAAAAATAAAGAGCAGTACAGTTATGATTTTAGTTAAACCGCACTACAACGTGCAGTGCTAAAAATGACCCAAAACTGCACCGTACTACACCGCAAACACCCCTACATACAACACTGCTAGCATTTTAGTTTTCATTTTCTCACCTTCTTTTCATTTAAATAAATACATTTTTTATGAGAAGACATAAGCATTTAACTATCTGTGTATGCTCTTTAAAACTGTAGACCACTTTCATTAGATTGTTTCGATAATTTCCTTTGTAGCCAAAATGTACCAAGAGGGGGGAGAGAATAGGGAAATTATTGTGTACTCCTGGAGTACCATAAATGCATACTCTCTCCTCTCACATGAATGGTGGGTCACACCATGAATTTAATTTGTGGGACCCACCATTCACGTGAGAGGAGGGAGTACACATTTATGGTACTCCGGGAGTACCTAATAATTTTCCGGAGAAAATATTGCAAGGTGGTTGTGGAATATAAATATTTTCCAAAGATAATTCGAAATATTTCTTTATAAAGTAACTTGAAACGTAGGTACTAAAAACAATTATTGGAGGACTGTTGCAATACAAGTAGTTTAATTTCTTAAATCTTGAAAGGGGGAAAAAATCACTCAAATGAAGAAGTGGATCAGTTATTCTTTCACTCTGAGATCTAAATGTAACCACTTTCCATGTTATACCTCTCTCACAACATTTCCATCTAGTTTAGTACATCTAGTTTAGTATGAGTGTGTAGAATTAATAGAGAATTCCTTTGAGCATCTTATCAAATTTTCCATTGAAAAAGGAAAAAATATAGAATATAATCTAATCTTGTCTACTAGGAAGCTGCATCTTTGAACTTTAAAATTCTTCAATTCTACACCATAAGTAGGAGCATATTCTAAAAGAACAGTAATATTCAAACAAAGTAATAGATAATAGATTTAATTATCGCTTTGTTCCTCAACCTATTACCCCATGTTTGAAAATATTTCCTAACCTTTTAAATGTGTCATTTTAATACTTAACATTTTGTTCTTGTGCCAAAATATTCATTATTGTTAAGTGGTGAGTGGATAAGTTAGGTGACAAACAAGGAAATTAAAATAATTTGCTTATGTTGACTAGATGTTATTGGGAAGGGGGGGGGGGGGGGAGTAAAACCTGTTTTATAAAAAATAAAAAAGAAAGTTAGAAACATTTGCTACAACAGTGGAATCCATCATCGTCATCATCCCATATTGGTTAATCGCCACCTCGCCACCACACATTCAATCTTCTCTCTCTCTCTCTCTATGCAAATAAAAAAAAATTTAAATGTGGGAAAAAATTTAAAATAAATTTAGTAGGAGAGTTTAAACGTATAAGTTGTATAGGTTTATTGTTCACACTTTATTTAATGCTCCGTGTGTTTTAGTGTATAACGCTTTGTCTAAAAACAATTTCATTGAAATTTTTTTTTAGGAAAAACTGTTTGTTTTGAGGTGTTTAGTTGTGTTTCTAAAAATGCCCTGGAAATGTTTTTTTGACATTTGGAAAACGTATGAAAAATCACGCTTTTCCTTTATTTTTATATAAATATGAAATAAAATTCTTTATTCACGACTTAAAAATATTAATATTAGAAAACTAAAATCCACCAAAAAATAAGCACAATTAAAATTTTTTAAAAATTACACTAATAAACATAATCAAAGTAAGAGTTCAATAGCAAACATAAATTTAAAAAGAAATTACTATAATCTATCAACTAAATTTACACTTTCACATGCATAATTAAAAATAATTTAAACCTAAAACATGACACTTGAAAGTTGTCTTTGCTCGACTTATAAAACTTAGGAGGCAATTCTTGAAATTTTGAGGCATATAGTGGTCATTTTAGATGTTTCAAAAGGTATTTTCATCATTTTGATGGTTTTGGGGGTTATTTTTGTCATTTTAATTTTTTATGGATATTTTAATCATATTAGAGGTTTTGAAAGTACATTTGATCATTTGTAGTATAAAAGATTACTATAAAAAAAATTAATATAAATTATGTATTTTATAACCTTAATACGTGTACTATGAAAATTATAATTATTAAACTTGATAAATTCAGTAAATATTGACAAAAAGGTTTGATATTTTCAATCTATATTTAATCAACAATATTTAGGCACTAGACAAGTACAAAAATAAATAATAATACAAAGCTTAAGTTATTTTATTTAAACTAATAAGTTACCTCTGCAATGTAAGAATAATGTTGTAATGTTTTATGTAAGACGGTTTTAGAGTATGTTATATATATATATATATATATATATATTATAGCATAATTTTTATAGAACTTTATTAGAAATGAGTTCATCATAAAAAGAAATAATTATAAATTGCACATACATATCTATTATAATTATTCAATTGAAATAATGAGAAATTAAAAAAAAAAAAAAAAACTTTGGAGGAATATTATAGAGTAAAAGTTTATATAAAATGTGTCTTTCTCTTTCTCCTTAATTTAAAAAACAAAAAATACATATCACAAACACCCACAATCAATCACATCATTTACAAAACCCACAAATCCATAACGTCTGACCTTAACATCAAAATCGTAATTGTCATTGTTATTCAATATAAAATGCAAGCCCCCTTTCCTTGGTTGTAACCAACTCATATGAGTTAGGATTAGATGAGACAACAATGTTAGAGCTAAGTAAATGTCGTCCAAAGATTGAACATAAATGACATCATTTTTTGTCTGTGTATTTGACATGGGATGGCATAAAGGACTATGGGTAGGTATATGTAAAGGGGTAGAAGTGCAAGAGGTGAAAATGATGAATTAAAATATAAAGAGTTTTGTGTGTATGTGTGAGGGATGAAAAGTCTTAAAACATTGAACCAAACGATACAAAGAATATTTATTTATTAATTAGAAAACTCTTGAAACATTGAACCAAATGCAACAAAAAAGTCAATACTTAATTTGTTTTTATTTTTGATGTAACATTTGAGAATATTCCAATTCTTTTTGCATGGAATGCGCCACTTGGCATAACCTCATGTTATATATATAAATATATATATATATATATATATATATATTGATTATAAGCATAAAGTCTAAGCACTTAAGAGTAGTGATATGTCTACAATATTTTCACAAAAAAAATTTTGGTAATAAGTTATTATTAGTTTTAATTTGAACTCATCACAGAAATTACTTTGTTGTCCGCCAGTAATAGCCATAAAAACCTACCACTTAAGATTTGTAATGAAATTTTTGAGAAAATTTTGGAAATATAGTATTTCTCAAGCACTAAAACCATTGTTTTTTTTTTTTTTTTTTTCCATTATTACTTGAGAAAATTGTTGGGAAAATTTTATTTATTATAATTTTAAAAAATGTCCAATTAATTTAAGTAACTGGTATATACAACTTATATTTGATATTGTAACTCTATTTAAATAAATATAAATAACCATATACTTTATTATAGAATTTATATATTTTATAAAATAATTTAATTTGTAGATATAATATAAGTTTTTATTGAGATTTATGGTGTCATAAGTCTAACTTTTTTTTTGAGAAACGTGTCATAAGTCTAACTACTTTGTCATTTCATGTGCTGAAGGAAAAACAATTAATATTTTGACAATTTTTTTCATTTCCTATAAAAGTGGTGTCAAAACTTTCCTAAAATATATTGTTATTCAATACTCTAAGGGCACTTGTTAAGATGACCGTTTCTTAATTTTATCATAACCCAAAAATTTGTTAGCCATAAACTAGCGACAATCTGACCTATATCTAGGCAATTATATTTCCAAAAAACTAGTTATTATTGAAATCAATAGTATAACAAAGATTGACCCAATACATGGGACTTGGCACAGGTTTTCACAATGCATTAAATCTATGAATCCATACTATCCGAGGTATTGCAACTTACTCCACTCAAATTCCTTATATTTTCTTGTAATTTTTTTTAAAAAAAATCCAAAATAACACATATCGATCAAATGCATGTCTGATGTAGGACTTAGTACATGCTCTCAACATTCTCATAATTCACAAATCAACATTTTTTGAGGTATCACAGGTCACAATCTTCCTCACTCAAATAAATTGGGTGTTGGGCTACAATCCTTCAAACCAAAATTTCACAATAAACATATGCAATATTAATTTTGTGAGAGGGTTTTAAAATTTAAAATCAATTATTATTGTCATCCAAATTTGCATGACACCGTGCATATCATAGTATAAATTTCTCGTTGCCCATGTAAGGATATGACCGAGAATTTATTTTTTTATTTAGTGTAGGTGGAATTTGAACTTCAAATTTTACTAATTGAGTTAACTGAAATCCATATAAGAATGAAAACTTAGATTATATAAATATATATATATATATATATATATATATATATATATAGGGTATGGTTCAAGTTACACCTAGTGTTACTCTAAGCAATATTACACCATCCAATAACTTATTATTAAATTCATATTTTGAAAAACAAACCATTAGATTATATGTTCTATATATTCTTAACATGCATGTCTATTTTCATACCAATTGAATGTTATTTACCATTAGATTAATAAATCCATCTTTAATGCATCATTATAAAGTACAAAATTTTGAATTTAAACAATTGATTGATGACATGGCTTTTGATTTTTTATTACCTTGAAATTTTGCAAGCATAGATAATATATGTAGATAATGTAATCCAATGGATAATATACATCAAAATTTGCATCAAATTAAAAAATATTGAGTGGTGTAACATTGCTTAAAGTTACACTAGGTGTAACTTGAACCCAACCTATATATATATATATATATATATATATACGCGCAAAAGTTACATCACCTAATAACTTTTTACTTAAGTCATATTTTGAAAATCTCATTATTAAATTACACGCTCTATATGTTTTTAATATGCACTTTGAAAATCATGTCAATTGGATATTATTTACAATTTAATCCATAAATACATTTTTTATGCAGAATTATAAATTACAAAAACTTGAAATTTAACAGTTGATTGATGACATAGCTATTGATCTTTTATTATCTTAAAATTTTGCAAGATATTAGAAGGAAATGTAATTCAACGGTGGATTTATAAAATTCATATCTAAGAAAAAATATTGAATTGTGTAATATTACTTAAAGTTACATCAGGTGTAACTTAAGGCTTGAAAAAAAAATGTGATATAAAACTTTTTTTTTTTATAGAAACGAATGTGATGTAAAACTAAATTTGTATTAGAAGATATAAAAAGTTATAATTGACAACTGTAGGAATTAATGCAGTGAGGTTGGTCTTGCTTGATTACACAACATCACAAATAAGGCAAGCATTACACAAATGGACAAGGTTTTCCTCCAAATTGGTTTGGAGGAATCTCTTCCAACCCATTATGTGGCAATATATTAAACTATTCATATGTATTTTTGAACAAGTCACATCGCTAAAAATCTAAAAGTAACCGTCAATAGTCTCTTTAACCACCACGTAGTGAGTTGAAGGAAGTTTCTCTAAACTGGTTTGAAAGAAAACTTTTTCCAACACAAGTCGACATGCTATCCACTTTAAACTTCTTTCACTTTGCTTGAAATTCATAATACTATGAGGACTTAGGCTGTCAATTATTTTTGCCATTTCTCTTGAATATATCCTTCTTTCTTTCTTTTCGTGTCATGATCTATTAATTGATAAAGATAGAGGTTAATGATAGTGTCTAATGGATAAGATATTTTCTTCTAAAATCCTAATCCTTATCTTTATAGCTCTTAGAGAAAAAAATTTGAAAAGATCTTCGGAAGAATTAATAGCAAGCAAGTCAAAAGACAACCCTAACTTTTCTTCCCAAAACTTCGAGTAGACAAACTCAATAGCATTTGAGCTTGCAGCTCAAAATATCAACCCTTTAAGTGGAGGTATAGTTGAGGCAGAAGGTAAAGATTCTCTCTATTGGGGGCTAGTGGGAGCAGACCACACGTGAATTTTGGCTAATAATTGAAATTGATTTGATGGTTGGTGACTCGCTTTATCTTTCATAGGAAAGAACAGAAAAGGAAGCAATATCCCACTTAGTGTGTATACTCTACCAGTTTAGTCGAGTAATCAATATTTCCATTTATTTTCAACTATAAAAAGTCAATTCTTCTTTCAGTTTGGTCTAATGATGCTGCCAAACAAAACCAACAAAAGAAAAACCCTTTAACATGAGTATATTTTGAGAATTTTTTCTTCTTCACTGATCTTAAAGTCGAATCATCCAATTTACGTGTCAATCAGTAACTAGCTAGTAGTTACAGCATTGTTCCATTTTTTTTTTTTTTTTTTTTTTCTTTTGGATGAAACCATAGTTCCAAATTATTTTGTTTGTTAGGAATTAGACTGTTGCTGAAATGATTTCATAGATTTACTCTTTTGCTAGTGGCTGACATTTTGTATGGCCCTCCATCATATGTGATTTTATCCAACTAAGAGAACATGCATTGTACATACTGTACATGTCGGTCCCGAATAAGGAATCCAATTGATTCATTTTTGTATGGCTACTTATCCACCAGTTTATTTATTTATTTATTTGAATTCAGTGTTTGTTGATAAATTTTCATCCCTGTAAAGTTTATTAAAATCTATCCTTATGCTTGCTCTAAGTTTTGTTAACTGAAGGAGATCTCAAGAGTGATAGTACTGAAACTCACTCAAACAAGATGGTAAAATCAGCTCAAGTGAGAAATGAACCCGCTCAAGCGAATCAATAAATTACTAAATTTAGAAAGGTTCATGGTACTTGAAGATTTGTTAATTGAAGCTCGCTCAAGCAAGATGGTAAAACTTGCTCAAGCGAGGAATGTACCTGCTCAAACGAATCAGTAAATTTAGAAAGGCTCACCTAGCTTGCTCAAGCACTCTTGAGCAAGATCTCGAAAATCAGAAACTTGGCTTTGTTTCAACCCTAGCTTTAGCCATCACTTAGAGCACCTATCTAAAGTTTTTTGTGCTGATTTTTATAGAGATACACCCAGAGCTTGTGAGAGGAAAATCCATGCCTCTTTTCTTTGAGCTTTATTGAAAAGTGTACCATCTATACTTGTGTACCAAAATGCTTGAGAGTTTGAAACCAGTCTTTTTTCAATGAGGTTCACTACAGAGAAATCTTTAAGAAGGTGTCTTAGAGTGTGACAGAAATTTTAATTGGTTTGTACTAAGCAGACGTGTCATTCATGAAGAGGTTCATATGGAAGAAATTCAGAGGTTATGGAGTTGTTATGGTGACATCAACGAGATTTCTACTAAGTCATAGAGTTAGTCGCAAAGGTTTTGTAAGTAGGTTGTAGACTAATTCTATAGTGAATTGCCTTGTTGGGGTACATAACTTTTAAAGTAGTTTTTCCTTTGAATAAGTTCTTCATTTGTTTTCCACTTTATTACCAAATCTTGTGTTGCTCTTTATTGATTTTATAATTCTTGCTTAATGGTTTGGTATATGCTAAACTATGTAAAGAACAATTATCTGTGTATCACATAGCAGAGGTAAATTGATAATTAATGGATATTTCCACTGTATAAGTTACATAGTGGTCAAAACTAGAAATTCCAATTGGTATCAGATCAATTAGAACACAGAGGGGTCTAAAGTCTAAACTAGATTTTCAAGTCGTATATGTGCTTAGACTATGCAAACCATGCATGTGCATTTTTACGGTGTCTCACCTGTCCCCCTCGAGTGTCGTTCTCCTTAGATTCCATGTTTCACCATTGTGCTTCATTGGTTTCCAAGTTTCAAGCCTTGCACCCGTTAGGATGAATTCATTTGCCATCACTATTGCTTATGTGCACGTAGGCACGTTAGGGCCTATGGTTGCACTCTTCTCACTTTAGTGGTGTAACATATTGCAAAATACTTGATGCTATGACATCACCATAAGCATGTTACACATATTTAAGCTTGAATTCGTGTTTGGTTTGTGGCTAAAGGTCATAGTACATGTCACACATTCATGCCATCCTACTAATATGCCATGCATTTGAATAGTAACTTGGTCCAGTTGCATAGTGATTACCTGTTATATCATGATACTCGTAGAGCTATCACGCTTTTTCCCACATATCTTGATACTGATTGATTCCATGAATAAAGTGCTTTTAGGTAGTTCCAAAATCTGTTTTATTAGTAATTGGGTCGAATTTGACCTGAATGGCTTATGGATCATCCACGTAGGTTATCTAATAAGTTAGTTTAAATTTAACTAATCTTGACATGAGTTGTCAAGATCAATAATGGAGTCTTCATACTCCCTTAAAAGTTACCATGACTTTTGATTGAAGTTTGCAGTGTGCCTTTGTGTTAAAATCTTTCCCTCTCTCTTGTGTGTGTATTTGTTTCTCAAAAAAAAAAAAAAAAAAATCAATAGTGGAGTGATTTAAGATGAATGGTTGATTGTTTTTAGGGACCATTCTTTTGATAGTGAGTTTATACCTACTTGTACTTAAATAATTCTCAATCAGATGACAACCTATAACAGTCAAATGACAAGGGACTAAGAGATATACATACGTACAATTTTTGTTAGTGCTCTTTCAAACATGTCATCTCTCTCTAGGGACACCATCGACAGTGCCATGAAATTTGGAGCGTACAATAGTAGAAGAGACTCTGATAACCTCTCCTATAACAAGAAGATGCTCAAACAACTAGAAAAATCTGGCAAGTGGATGATCAGAATTCTACAAAGGTACGTATGTGAATATATGTCCCATCTAATATATTCTACATGTTTCATAATCGGTCCATTGTTGTAAAAGCGATCAATCCTCCTTTCTTATAAGCTAACTAGTATGAGTCACATATTTCTCTAATTCGATCGGTATCAAAGCAATTAGAACACAGCGGTCTAAACTAGATTTTTCAAATTCTATTGCAAACCTGAGTTTAAGTGATTTTGCTACACTACTTCATAATTTGATGGTTTGGAGAAAAATTTTGTCATGCTTATAAAATTTAGCCAGTATGCATAACAGCAGTGACCATCACTGTCTTTCATTGAACAAGGGCTACCTTTCTTTCTCCCCAGAATTAGTTTGTTCAGTCAAATTAATGTAAGCAGCAGCCTGGTCAGCAAAACCAACAGGTTCTTTGCACCAAGCCTGGCCAGAAAGCAAGAGAAATTAGCTAACCTCGTTTGCCTTCTTAGCCAACTGATGGTAGATATTATTCAGTACATGTTGGCACTTACCCTTGGAGCAATTGGTGGCAATTATTATTATTATTATTTTATTTTATTTTTTTTTTTTTTTGAGAGAGAAAGAGAGATGATGGCAAATTGTTGGTTCTGCTAAAATCGAATCATGTTGTCATAATGGTAAATCATGGTCCCTCACTCACTGCAGATAAAATGATTGTTTTCCGACTTCAACGCTTCCCCTTACTCTTTTAATCAGTCATTGATAGACCTTTTATATATGACCTTTTATTTCAGCCTATTGAAAAAATTTACGTGTCAATGGTTAAGTAATTGAATAATAATAATAATAATAAAGTGAAAATCTATATTTATATGTATGATTAGCTCTCAAACATGTCATCTCTCTCAAATAGTTCAATTGGGTAAACGGGTTAATTGATGTTTCTTGTTAAATGTATGATTTGCGATTATGAGATCATAATGTTTTGATTAGGAAACCTTTAAAAATACTTCAAGAAAATAAAATCCTAAATTTTAAAATTACCTAAAAACATTAAAATTTAATAAAGGAAAAAATCACTAATTTTATCCTAAATCAGTCCTAATATATTATTTTGATGGATTCACAATTAACAATTCCTATATCAAAATTTTTAATGTGATATGAGAAGAAATAGTACAATTGAGTGTACGAGTTTGGATTAATTAACATTCATGGTAAAGCATATGATTGGTTCTTTATTTTTTTAATAATTCAATAATTACAATAGAAAAAAAAAAAATTTAAACTTTGAACGTCTTCGTAAAAAATGTTAGAGATTTCAATAAGTTGAATTGAGCTACACAGCTTTTATGAGAACCTGATGTCAAAAACTAAAAAGAGGCAGAATAATCTAAAAGTATATTCAAAATGAAAAGAGAAAAAATATATTCAAAGAGAAAAAAATGCTTGAGTTCTCCATGGGTCCATCCCTTGTATTTGACTAGTATATTCAAAGAGAAAAAATGCTAAATTCTCCATCGGTCCATCCCAAGCAAAGTTGATACTTGATTGATAGAGATTCCTACATTTAAAAAAAAAAAAAAAAAAAAAAAAAAAAAAACCATATGAGTGGCTAAATGATAATGTGGTTAAATCCCATACTAAGAAAAATGAATAAGAATTCAAAAAAGAAAAAAGAAAAATGAATAATAAATTAATTAAACTTTTAGTTTAAGTGGTATCACTGTCATATATTATGTCAACTTACTAACAGCAAACAATTTTTCAAAATTAAATTCTGATTTGTAATACAGATCTAAGTTACCAATTATAGAGGATTCTAAAAAAAAAAGGTTACCAATTCTAGAGAAAGGTCACTCACCCATGTGCAAGGGCATATGCAAAGTTGTCATATTCTCATAAGATAAGATTTTCCTGCTACAATCCAAGAGCATATGAACATTCTGAATCATCCAAATTAGGCTAAAACTGACAGGTAGATTTGGCAGCCCTCTTTATGACATTAACACGCATTAGGGAGCATCATACAGAAGGTGGGGTACCTTATAAATATGGAAGTTCCCCAAAGCGACCAAGTTCCTTGGATGTGTATATATATATATATATATATATATATATGTGTGTGTGTGTGTGTAGTATTATATTGTCAGTGCCTATTTTGTATTTCAGAAAGTCAGATTCTTTTTCACTCTGCAATAATGCAACATGAAAGGTGTGTGGACACCGGATTTTGACCCATCAAACGCCTGACCCACTTTGCTCCCCCTCCCAAATTTGCTCCAAGTAGGGAGAGAGAATCTTGGCCACCCGTGTGTATTTGTGACATTAAAGTGATGTATGTGTGAATGAGCCCTTTATTTATTTAATTTTAGAAGTCACCACCAATCATTGATTTTTTAAAGTATGATTGGTTACCTACCATCTAATTTATTTTAATTACATAATTAACTAAAGATCTTCCTAAGAGCTCCTAAGTTAATAAGCTAGGATAAATACCTTAGATTCTAAAGTTCGATTACATGTAGAGAATGTGTTATGCACTCCACAACGCATATCTAAATGATATTACCTCATTTTGATTTAATCTCAAAACGAGTGTTTCTCTCTTCTCAGTAAGTAGTAGTGTTTTCTCTAATATGGCGGCCAATCATTCTAGGAATTCAAACCTTCATGGAAGAATATATACTAGAAGGAATTATGCATTTGAAGCTAACCAAAGAATATGAAATACAAATAGCGGTAGGGTTTGGCTTACTTTAGAACTTTTTCAACCCAACATTTTCTTTTGTTTAAAATATACAATGGTAAGTGGTAGTGAGTATTAATCTTCACATTTTATTTAATTAGTCGGTGATATGATAGTTTCTTATTAAAACAAAAAGAAATTCATTTTTAAAAAATACTATAGGTAAGCCAAACTTATAACAATATCAAGGGAGGGCAAAACAGAGTTGATTGAAGAGTGCTCTTTGAGTCTAGTTGGAAGATTACTGATGGACAAAAGGCAAAGTCAACAAGCACTGAAGAATATGATGCAATCAGCATGGAAAGCAGAATCGGATCAAAGGATTGTGGAAGTGGGGAGCAATATCTACCAATTCAAATTCTTAAGTGAATATCAGATGAAGTCGGTAGAAACAAATGGTCCATGGAATTTCAAGGGAACAATCTTTTCTTCTCAAAAGGTAGGAAAGGGAAATGACAGCAAACAACATCCCATTCACTCATTCCTAACTTTGGTTGCAGATCTGGGGTTTATCGTTTGACATGATGTTAGAAAAAACTGGAAGGGACATAGGCAAAAATATTAGAAGTTTCGTGGCAGCGAACTCAAGATCGTAGTCTACGGGTCAAGAAAATTTCATGAGGATCTGAGTGGAAGTCCCACTAGATAAGCCATTAAGACGATGCGGAGTAGTAGCAAGCCCAGAAGGGAAGAAATATTTAGTCTACTTACGCTATGAGAGACTCCTATTTTTTGCTTTCTCTGTGGAGTAACGGGACATAATGATCAACATTTCACAGGGCCGGTAAGCCAGACAAATGAACCCCTTCAATATGGCGATTGGTTAAGAACCCAAAGAGGAAATAAGATGGGCTGCCAAAAGAATGGCCCAACAAAAACAACAAGGACATAGTGCACATCCCAAAATCCAGTGGCAATGGGACAAAATACGGCATCAGAGGTAGCAGAAAGAGATGGCCAAAATGCTAACAGGAGGAGCCTTGAAACAAACGAGATTCTCGAAAAACAAAAGGTTAGTGAATACTTTATGAATAATGACCATGAACAATGAGGTGTGACATTTGGGATCCACAAGTGGGCCAATGGCATAAGAAAAATGTAGAAAGCCAGGAGGTAACAAGCCCAATAAAAGCCAAAAATGAACCAGCTGGAAAATAGAGTATTAACAGAGCTGTAGAAAAGACCCAAAGCAAAAAAGGAAAATGGAAGAAATTGGTGCGAGGGCAAAAAAAAAGAGACAATGGAATAGAGATGGAAACCACAGATAGCATAGTGGGGATAAAACGTAGTCTCTAGGCAAATGAAGAAGAAGGAATGCAGAAAATGGCACGTGGTGATGAGTCTGTCTCTCTTAATATAACGGTGTTGACTACTAGGCAGCACTCCCGAGAGCCATGAATTAGTTGGAAATGTCAGGGAATCGATAATCCCCAGATAGTTTGAGCATTGCGCGATTTAGTGTAACAATGGCATCCAAAGATTGTCTTCCTAATGGAGACAAAAATAGGCGTTGGAAGGATGAAAAAAAGGTTAAAGAAAAAATTGGTTTCTCCAAAGGCTTAATCATCCCTAATGAAGGTAAAAGTGGTGGAATATCTCTTTTATGGGTAAGAGATCTACATGTTGTAATAAAAAGTTTCTTGCACTCCCATGTTGATGCAATTGTTACAGACCAATCTTCAAATCTTAAACGGAGATTAACTAGTTTTTATGGAAACCCAAACACAAGCTTGAGAAGATATTCATGGAATCTACTTCAATTTTTAAATTCCCAATACCAGACACCATGAATTTGTATGGGGGATTTGATGAAATCATGTCAGCAATTGAGAAGTGTGAAGGCCTTGAAAGTTCTCAACAACAAATTAAGGGGTTCAGAAATGCAATTAATGTTTGTGACTTCCAAGACATTTGGTATATGGGGCCTAACTTCACCTGGTGCAATTGAAGATCCATAGGGAGAGAGTTTGTCTTAGATTGGATAGGGTGTTTGCTACAGTTGAATGGGTGAATCATTATCATAACTCAAAGGGATTCAACTTTTGATCCTTGTGCTCTCTTGTTGACAAACCAACAAGCCGCCCAAACCTTGAAAAGAAGTGATTCCACTTTGAAGTAGCATGGACCAAATATGAGAAATGTAGAGAAGTCATTCAAGAAATATGGAAGAATCATTCCGAGTTGCAGTCCTCCAACGGGTTGGTAGAAGGCTTAAAAGAATATCAGGCTAGTTTAGCAAGATGGAGTCAATATAATATTGGCTATATTATGGAAAATTCCAGATAAGAAAGAGTTTACAAGCCATGGCCTAAGCAAATCGAGGTGGAAGTAATGAGGAAGAAATAGACAGGATTCGCAAGGATATTAATGAGCTATCGGATGTGGAGGAAACATGGTGGCATCGAAGATCAAGGGTTTAATGGTACTAAGAAGGGGACAAAAACACCCATTATTTCCATTATAAGGCATCCTAGTGTAAGAAGAAGAATGAAATCAAAGGGTTATGGTATAAAGAAGGAAGATGGTGTGAAGATAAGGCAGTATTGCTAATGTAGCAACAAACTACTTCAGGGAGTTATTCACAACCACTTCCCCAGCTAGAGATGATGAGGTGGCAGAACTAATACCAAGGAAAATCACTCAAGAGGTTAATTAGCAACTTACAAAAGAGTTCCGTAAGGAGGAAACTCTCCAAGCCATCCACAACATGCACCCAACAAAAGCTCCAGGCCCTAATGGTATGTCTACTATCTTTTATCAAAAATTTTGAGAAATTATAGGAGATGATGTGACTAAAACCATCCTAGATATTCTTAATTCAAATGCATCAATAGTAGACCTTAATCAAACAAATATAGTGTTTATCCCCAAACAAAAAACCCAACCAATATGAGTGAACTTTCACCAATCAACCTATGCAATGTGTCATATAAAATCATATCCAAGGTTCTTGCAAACAAACTAAAACCAATTCTATTCACCATTATTTTGGAAAACCAAAGTGCTTTTGTTCCTAGCAAACTTATAACTGATAATGTTCTCATAGTTTTTGAAATTCTACACTATTTAAAGAAAAGGAAGGAGGGGAAGGATAGATACATGGTAGTAAAACTCGACATGAGCAAAGATAATGATCGAGTTGAGTAAGGCTTTCTAGAGAAGATCATGAAGAAAATGGAATTTGATGAAATATTGATTAATTTAATCATGAATTACATATCTACTGTCTCTTATCCTGTACTTATCAATGGGGTTTATGCCAAGGAGACCCCATATCTCCATATTTATTCCTCCCCTATTCTGAAGGTTTTACAAGCTTGATAATGGAGGAG